>CM061054.1:31311179-31911179 GCA_030762865.1 Paraleonurus japonicus
TATTCAGATCGCGAAAATCTATGCACATTCTCCATTTCCCCCTGGTTTTGCCACCAACAACGCATTATATAGCGGTGGGGATGCGGATTCGCTTAACATTTCTGCCTCCAGCAACTTATCTATTTTAGCCTTTGTGATGACATCCTTTTAGTCCGACAACTCTCAATTTCGCTTTACTAGTTTAGCCTTTGGATCCACGTTGAGGTGGTAAAATCACCACCTCTTCCGGAATACCTTTCATGCCGGAGGAAGAAAAAACAAACACATCTGCATTTCTTCATAAAGTTATTACTAGCTCCTTTTCCAATTTTGGCTCGGCTAGGTTCCAATCCTCGTTGTGTACCCTTTTTTGTCTGGATACGGCTCAACCATCATCAATTCTTCTTGACTCTCATTTTTGGAGGATTAGCTTCCTCCGTGATCTTACTTCTCTAAGATTCATGATCAACCTCCTTATCTCTTTTCGAGTGCGATGCGGCTCTTTATCGACCATCTTCACCGCCTCCACGTAGCATTTCTGGCTGCGGTGTGGTCATCGATTACTTCACCCACCTCATCATTCACTTTGGAAACTTGAGTTTCATGTGATAGGTTGATATGACCACCTGAAATAAATTCAATCTTGGCCTACCAAAAATCATGTTATAAGATGAGGGTACATCAACAATAAAAAAATTCGCCATTACCACCCTCCTCCGTGGAGCTCGCCACCCCCACGGAGGGTTACGGCCAAGAGGGTGAACCGAGTCCCTCCCGTAGATCCATACAACGTTGTATCCACCGGCTGTAATTCTGCATTTAAATTCATTTTCTTGAAGCATTCCAAGAAAATGATGTCCGCCAGTTCCCGTATCTACGAAGATTCCCTTGACAAGATATCCGGCCACATCATTGTGATGACTAAAGCATCACTATGGTCTTCCTTCCTAAGACCTTCATCCTCTGGACCGAAATGAATGTGGGGTGTATGGCCTATCTCCTTCGATTCACCTCTGTTAGGAAAAAATGTATTAGTTTTGATGAAGTTAAGATGAGTGTAAGATAAGTTGATCAATTTGAATCATTGTATAGCGGTGATGTAATGAAAACTTGTAATAGAAGTACTTACTTAAGGCAGATGAAGACAAGTTCAAAAAGACAGGTGGAGACAAGTCAAGATTGAAGACAAGGTAGCGACGATTTACTGGACACTTTAAGATCGGTGAAATATGAAGACATGAAGAAAACCGGATGAGTTGGACCACGTCTAAAGATGAGATGAGAAGACAACTTAAAGTGTTAAAAAATCAAGCGGTTATAACAAATTTCAAGAAGCGATTATAAGCGATAAAGAAAGCTTGATTACAAGATTCAGTTAGTTGGTTATAACAAACAAGTAAAGAGTCAACAAGGAAGTTACAACCACCAAGCATCGGTTTTATATAAATAGGTCCTTTGGTTAGAGTGGATTAACTTTTGCAATTCCATAATTCACAAGCAATTTGTATCACAATCAGCACTCACGAAGTTCATACTCCCTCACAAGAACGTGTTGGTCGAGATTGAGTGATTAATGAAAAAAGTAGACCTTCCAGAGATAATCTAGAAGGGGGTTGAATATATTATCAAAATTTTTACAAAAATTGATTACCAATTCAAGAGATAATTGTTAATCCCCAAAATCAAAGTTTAACGGTGGAAACTTTTTTAAACTCAATCTATGAATTAGGATCTAAAAGCAATCTGAAATAAGTTTATTCAAATTACAATTAATCAACGTAAATAAATGCGAAAGTAAATGACACATGATTTATAGTGGTTCAAATCAAAAGATCCTACATCCACTCTTCTTCTTCAACTTGAAGAAGGGACTCTACTCACTTACTTGCTCTCGACTTGCAGATGATTACAATTACGAGTTTGACGATCTTCGTCTTCAATACACCTTTAAACTATCAAACTAGCTAGCTAAACTAGAAATTACCGTGAAGATAGTGATTTGAAGATGTACGATAAGTGTTCTCTAAACACTTAGAAAACTATGAAAACTTTTGAAGATATATGAGATCTTTTTGAAAATGTGAGTTTCGGGATGAAAATGCTAAAAGTTGTTCTAAGAAGCGTACTTAATCCTATTTATAAGCTGTAAGACGGTTAGTTTGTTGTAACAAACTAAAAGCGCTTAACAAACTTTTCTTTATAACTACCACGACCTCGGTGATCTTGAGTTAGTTATGCATTGTTGACTTGGTGAAAACCTGCCTTTCTTATTCTACTCAGGTGGTCTTGACCTTGTCTTGAGCTCTTTATTTTCCTTTCCAACGAGATGACTTCTTCAAGGCTGTCTTGAGATGACCTTCTATTTCTGATCTCGGTTGACTTCATTTACCTTGCCTAGTCGATCGACCTACTACAAAGCTTACTACATCAAATTTGTTCTATACAATTTCAATTTGGTCATCCTAATTTTACATGAGCTTGTCTATTTTAACTCATCAAAAATAAAAACCTGATCTAACAATTTCCCCTTTTTGATGAAGTTAAAAATACAAGAAAGAAACAAACTCACAGTGGTGTTAGTCAAGGTTATTCAAGAAAATCGAGATAAGCATACTAAGCACGTAAGCATCTTTTAATCGAGATAGGTTCACATAAGAGCATTTATTCAAACTTAAGAAGATATTCACACTTAAGAGAATTTCCATACTTGGAAAATTTTTATACTTAGAAAATTTTTAAGAAATTTTTGTTTTTAAGGGATAAAGTTTTTCTCGGACGATTAACACCTAGGAAAATTTCTTGATACTTTCTTAGAAGCAATAAGGAACATAAGCTTGAAAAGATAAGACAATGTCATTCGGATAAGTTCACAAAATCTCATTCAACTTCTGATTACAATTTGTACTAATAAGATAAAAGATGAGAAAAGAAAAAGCGATCTTACCTAGACACCCCAGCGATGCATACGGAACCATCAACCGGTTGAAGACTCTCTTCCTTAGCGGCTTACTCGCTTTCATCCTTAAGTCCCGACTCGACTTCAGCTTTTTTAACTATACTTTTTACCCAGTGTAGTCGATGGTTCCATCAGCGTTCCTCTTCGGCCGCAAACTCATAGGCGGGGGCATCGGATCAACATTGAATATCTTATCTTCCTCATCGATCAACCTCGATAGAGATCGGCATCCTCCTTTTCCATCCACTCATGCCACCTTAGGTCCTCATCTTCGGTGAAGATTCGGATGCCTTGAGAATGTACCGGTAGTACATCCATCGGGCATCCAAATTCTTCTCCTGTATTCCTTGGTGGTGACACTGTAACCATCTTGGGAGGGCGGATGATCTCGTGATAAGGACGGAAGTCTTCTTCATCACAGATTTCATCACCCACTTCCTTATGTCCTTGCTCCACTTCATTTCCAGCCCCTTGTTCTTCTTCTTCTTCAATCTCTTCCTTTCCCTCTCTCCATACCACTCCTTCTCTTGCGATCCTTCGATCTGCTCCACGAGATAGATTTGAGTAGTCGGGTTCCTCTTCCTCTTCTCGGGCTTAGTAGATTTAGCGGTGATGATCTCGGTTGGAGTTGGCTCTTCCATAATCTTCCCTTTGCCCTTGCCTCGGCCTCCGAAGATTTTTCGAGATTCTTTAATTCGGGCCATCGGCTTAGCAGACTTTTCCTCCTCCTCCTTCTTCCTCCTCTCCTCATCTTCTCGGATGGCTTCTTCGATCTCGAGTCACCCTCAGTGGAGAGCGGCAAGCTCATCTGATTTTATCTTTACTTCAGCCTTTAACGCTTCCGGTTCGGTGTATACGCCTTAACAATAATCGATTTCTATTGGCCTCGACACGGTGAGAGGGCCTCAATTCTTTCTTGCCCATTTGCTTCCCCCTTTTTGACTTCATCTTTCGGATCTCACAATGAGTTTCAAGAGAAGAGCAATGCACTACTGAAATTCGTGTTATCCATTGATATAACATCAATTACTATAGCATTATCTTGACCCACCTTTGGCCATTTGTGAGACTTCATCGTCGATCCAAAATCAGATGAAGATGATGAGGATGATGATGATTTTCTTGACTCCTTTTACTCGGCAAGAAGGGCTCTTTGATACGCAAAACGCCTATCTCTCTTCTTCCTTTTCTCCTCTCTTTCCTTAGGAGTCGGTGGGGACAATCTATTTGAAATGACACGGCTTATTACTGGGTGTAACAAATATCTCCCCTATCGATTTAGGACCAATAGGATTCTTTCTTGCAGGTGATTTGTATCTTCTTGTCTGATTCTTTTTCTTGTCATCATCTGTTGAGTCATCCTCTTTCCTTCTTGATGCGGATCTAGATCTGTCCTTCTCTCGCAAATCTCAATTTATTACGCTTATATTTCATTATCAATCGGTCATACCTTTTTGTGAGCAAGGCCATTTGCTCCTTTAAGGATAGATTAGCTCCCTTAGGCTCAATCTTTGTCTTGTCTTCTTTGTTGACAAAGGCAACAGACTTAGATGAAGTGCTAGACTCCATCTCATCTTCCTCATCTTTAATCGAATATCATATTCTAAAGCTTTAAGATGAAAAAATAAGGTATGATGTGAAATAGAAGATAAATTTTGAGTTGCTTTGAGGATATTGACCTTTTCCCTCCATCTTTTACTCAAGGATTTGAGTATCTTGTTATTAATCTCATTTTACGTATAATTCTTCCCCAAATCTGTGATTGTAATAACCCAAAACCCAATTATATGATTTTATATTTAATTTTCTAAGTTTAGGGATCATTTTATTTTATTCCAATTTCATATGTGGTTTTCTTAATTTTTCTCCAATCGATTTAACGGTTTTTCGACCCGAAAATCTACTAATACTTTTCGAACTCACATCCGTAATCCGGATTTGTTTAAATAATGATTAATTACCAATAGTCCTTTAAAGGTGAGAAACACTCAAGAAAACCCTAAGAAAAATATTTGTTCTCCTGTCGCGCGTTTTAATAAATTTTGAATTTGAAACTCGAACCGAAAAATACCGAAAATTCAACGTCGAGATCACAATACTTTTTAAAGAGTGGGCTGCCAAAATAACAGCCCAATTTCCCAAAACCAACCGGCCATGTGGGAGGTTAAAGGGGGAATAGTGCAAATGGTAATTTTTATCCATAACAACACTCTAATGACATACCTTGTGTACCACCTTTCCCTAATTCCCTCCCCATCACCCAAACTGCAGTCCCTCTCCCCCTTCCTCCCTTCTATAAATAGGTTGCTGCCCTCTTTATCTTCCACACAACAAAGAGCTTTGGGGCTCTCAAGAAAAGGAGGAAAATTCTCCAAGGGTAAGTCCCAAAACCCCTCTTAAGTCTTATGTTTCTTCTTAAGCTTAGAAATTCAGAAAAATATGGTATGAGGCTCTAAGAACCCCTTTTTACATGATATGATCTTATATGGAGTGCTTGAGTTGGAATTTTGGTGTTTGGAGTCAAAATGGTGAAGTTATACTTGAAACATGAAGCTGCCAAAACCATGCCCTACCCACTGACCCGTTTTTGTAAAATTCATTCGGACCCTTTCCACCCGTTTAAAAATCATGAAACAAATTCCTAGATGTAGTATTTGAAGGGTTGAATAACATACTAAAATTTCGTGGCCACTGGATTTTTAGACTGAGAATAAAATCATGAAAGATTATGTGTCGGAAGTGATCCGAAACTGGGAGCAGTGACTCATTTCTTTTATTTATTCCCTTTCTATTGGTTATAAAATTCTAGGAAAAATTTGGGATGTTACCCTTGATGTGTTTTAAATCATAGTCAAAAATCATAATATTTCGTTTAGTACTTCATGAGATAAAATTCGTTTTCTGAGTACCTGGTTGCTGTTCGACGCATAGGGGTATTCTGTGTTGCAAGAATTTATTTTTCCAGTTATACTATTGTATAAATCATGGAAAAATTTATGAATGTCCTAAAAGCAGTTTATAACATGTTTCTTAAATTTGGTGATTTTTAAACAAGTATCCAATAAGATATGAATTTTCTCCTAAGACATATCCAGTAACCGAGCCAAACGATAGATTAAATGTTCACTATTTTCTGGACAGAATCCGTAAGTCAAATGGCTTGGATCCCTGAATGAAAGTTGTTCATACTTGAGTTCTTTATCACATGTTTTAATTTCATAATTTTTGGATGTTTCTGCAGAGAGTTATGGATTTTATAATTTAAGGTCACTGTTTTTGCCGAAACAGAAATTTAGAGTCCTTATTACAAAATCTGCTATAGTTTCGTAACTCAAATGAACTCGAACCCTTAATAAACTTTGTTCTAAACTGAAAGATGCACAACATACTAAAATTTCATAATTTTTCAACGAGACTAAGTATTTTATTTCGTTTATGCATGTATAGGTGTTAATTCTTCGATTGTTAGTACTTGATAAATTAAAGGGCCAAAACTTTTAATGACGAGCATGTTTTGAATATTGAATGTATACATGATACTATATGAATACATATGCTTGAGTGTCTTACATGTTTTTCTTGAAAATGAACGGAACCGAAAGTCCCAAATTCGTGACCCACAAACCGTAGTACACCAACAAAGCCGATTGGACATAGGATTAAACCCATAGAAGCTTTTGATAAAATAAAGTACCTCTTCTTCATGAAAGCCTAGTTTTTAGAAGGCACAATAAGATCAAGAACCTAAGTTTCTAATGGACAAAAGTTTTGTCGAACTAAACATACGGATTGTGCTAGGTAGAGTACGGTCAAACCGATACCGAGATTTGGTACGAGAGGCCTAAGCAATCAAGAAGTTAAACTTTCTCTTAAAAGTTCTCCAGGTGGGTGACACTATCTCGTATAGCTAGTTAATGTTATATGGATCGTTGTCGCTTTTCTGAATCAAACATAAACAGATTCCTCGAAAGATGCAAATACCAAAAGCGCGTGAATGTATAACTAAAATGTGTGATCGTCTAATGATGAGCTATATTTTACTTTTATTTATGATTTTATGAAAAGAGGGCAAGCCCTATATGATGTGATGAAAGTTTACGGGGTCGGATGTGATAGGAAACTATCATGTGCCCTCCCATATGATGAAAGTTTATGGGTCCGGATGTGATAGGAAACTATCATGTGCCCTCCCATATGATGAAAGTTTACGGGGTTCGGATGTGATAGAATAACTATCATGTGCCTTCCCATATGATTACGGGTCTCGGACGTGTAAACGTGTCATTCCACAATGTGATTACGGAGATCGGATGTGATAGGAAACTATCATGTGCCATCTCATATGTGCTATATATATATATACTAATCGCCGCAAAGAAAGATAAATCTCTTAATCGAATGAAGGTTAAAGGATGAAAATCTTATAATCAAGATTACCTTGTACAAATGGGTTAAATGTCGCAACGCATAACTAAAGATAAGAGAAGAATAAAAGATTCAATTATATTCGGTTTTTCTCATTAATCAGATAATAAAGATACAAAGTTACCCATCGAGATTTTTATCTCACTCTCCCAAACTTAATATTTCAGTTGCGAGAATGAGGCCCGGGAGCTGCAGAGACGACCGCTTCCCACTCTCTCTAAATAAATCATTTTAGTAACTTCTCGATCTTTTGTAATGAATACTTTGTTAAATTATGTTATTTTCTTCCTCTGGGAGTTGTACAAATCGAGATGTTTTTCTCAAGCTGAATAATGACCTTTTATAATAAAAGAGTTTCTCTTCACCGAGTAAGTGTTTCAAATTTTTCCGCTGCAACTTAATTAATTGTTATTCAAAAAGAAATTTTCGGCTCGGTTTTTATGTTTCACTAAGTGATGACTCGGGTTTAGGACGCCGACCCAGAAGGTCGGCTTCCCGAGATTCTCGGGGCGTTACGGCGGCTTTATTGAGAAGATTTGTCGGCCTCACATCCAGCTGGTCTACAATTTCATTCTCTTTCATTTTGAATGTGTCGAATGCATGTAACAACTGATTGTAGCTTATTCTCCTTTACTTTGTCTCGATCCTTTACACACATTGGCAAGTGTCTCCCACATCTCCTTAGCTGCTTTTGCACCTCTTTACTTTCTCAATCCAATCTTTACTTAGAGTCTCAATAATCTCTGTCCTAGCTACTTGGTACAGATTATGAATTTTTCTTTCATCATTGGTCAACTCTGCACTTTTCTTTTCTTGTCTCACCCTTGTCTCTGCAGCTCTAGTCCCATCACTAGTTCCTCCATGATAGAACTTAATTGGACCTTCTTCAAGAACCTCTTCCATCCTATCATGGATTGCCTTTAGATGGTTCTCCATCCCGAACTTCCAATAATCATATTCCTCGATTGAAAACTCGTGCAAACTCACTTCTTGCTCTTATGAGCGACATGGTGAATCAAAGAATCTCAACAAGAACTTGTTAGTAGCAAAGTTAGTGGATTGAAAATAAAGAAGATAAACAAGAAACAATTCGAAACTTTTCAAGACCTCAAATCAATATCGAAACAACTTAACACTCGCTCCGATACCACTTGTTGGTCCCACAGATTGAGTGAATTATTAAAACCTTAGACAACGTTCTAGTGAAAATCTAGAAGGGGGTTGAATAGATTTTGAAAATCTAAGTATACCAAAGTTCACACAACGGAAAATGATTTAAACTCAACCTTTTATGGATCAAAAGCAACTGATTAAGAGTGTTAAATTGAACTTGTTTGAAAGTTGATTGAGAATAAGATAAGTAAATAAAGCAAGGTAAAGAACACAACAATTTATAGTGGTTCAGATCTAATTGATCCTACACCCACTCTCCTTCTTCAACTTGAAGAAGGATCTCGCCACTTACTTACTTACTTACTTATAATCTTACAATTATAATTTTAAGTTCTTCTATCTTCAATCCTATCTTCAACTTTCTATCTTCTGGAATTTCTTAAGTACAATGCAAAATGTGTTGAAGATATACAAATAAAGTGTTCTATAAACACTCTGTACTTTCGAATATTGCTTGGAAAAACTCTTGTGAGGATTTGGAAAATATGTGTATAACGTGAATGAGAGTGTGCTTTGAATTGTTTGTTTGTAAACCGTGTCTTAACCTATTTATAAGCTCGAGAAACGGTTAGTTTATTGTAACAAACTAAAAAGCTTTTATTTTAATCAATCAAGAATCAAAGAGGTCTTTCATCAAGGTTGTAATGTAAGCTCTTTGGAATAGGTGAGATAATTTGGGTAAGAGTGACTAAGTAGTAGAGACTTGAATGTAAGCTAATCAATACAAATGCACAATCTCTTCACTTTTCATCAAGCACACTCTTTCTATTGAACTTCAATGATCATTCCATCATTCACTTGAGCTTTCTCTTTTAAAGCTCACAAATTGAATTTTTTTCTTTTCTTTCCCTTCATATTTTTCTTCACAATTCAATTTTTCCTTTCACAGACTTTTTTTCTTTTTATGCTTCATTCATCACTTAGCTCCAAAGCAAGGTTGAATTCATGGATAGAGGGGGACATGGAGATCACCGAAGTTCATTTCATGTTTATAAAAAGTCAACTCAAATATTTCCTACGCCAAGTAAAGAGCATGACCATCATGGTGAATCAAGAAGAAGAAGAAGGGAGAAAGAAAATGAAGGTGAAGAAGAAGAGGCCAAGCACGATGGAAAACGAAGAAGATTTCCTTATCAAAAGTGAGGAAGAGGAGTGTCCATTAATGGACATGAGCTTTAATGAGGAAGAAAATCAAGAAGTATCAAAGGAAACCTTGAAGATTGAAATGAGCATTCCTATACCTTCAAACTCTTCAATTTGTACTTTAATTGAAAATGATGCTTCTAATGATTTAATTTTGCCTCTTGTGAATTTTGACTATAGGAATGAATTGATGAAGCGTTTGGGCATCCTTGAAAGAAAGGAAGGGAGAAGAAGGATGGCAAGAGAGAAAAGGGGACAACCATGGACACTAAGCATATCTATATGTGGTTGTCCTATCTATTCGGTGAACCTCCTTTATTTTGAAGCACAAATGTTGGTCCACTGAAGGTTGAGTTGATTTAAAACTTTGAGATAACCTTCTAGAACAAAATCTAGAAAGGGGGTTTGAATAGATTTTGTAGATTTTTCGAATCTCACAAAATCTATTCAAACCCCCTTTCTAGATTTTGTTCTAGAAGGTTATCTCAAAGTTTTAAATCAACTCAACCTTCAGGACCAACAAATGGTATCAGAGCGTTGTTAAGTCAGTTACGATATTGATTTTAGGTCTTGAATAAGATTCTGAAATTATCTTGATTTTTCTTCATTTTCTTCTTTTATTAACAGTGCTACTAATTAGTTTGTGGAGTATTTTGTTCTTTGTTTCATCATGTCATCGGGAAAAACAAAAAGTCTAGGAATCTTCCTGAATTTTCTATTGAAGACTATGATTCTGGAAATTTAGGATGGAGAATCACCTAAAAGCCATTCATGATAGAATGGAAGAGGTTCTTGAAGAGGGACCTATAAAATTCTATCATGGTGGAACCAACACTTGGAGCCGAGTCAGAATCGAGTGACTGCATAAGAAAAGAAGAGCTACGAGTTAACAAATGATGAAAGAAAGGTCCATAATCTTGATCAAGTAGCTCGAATCGAGATCATTGAGACTCTAAGTAAAGATTGGATAGAAAAGATTAAAAGATGCAAGAATTCGCCAAAGAAATGTGGGAGACTCTTGCTTGGAATTTGTGAAGGATCTAACAGTCAAAGAAAACAAGCTTCACTGTTTCTACATGCTTTTGACACATTCAAAATGAAGGATGGTGAAACCGTAGATCAACTAGACGTGAGATTGACTAATCTTGTGAACAAAGCGGTGATTTGGGTAAGACTTACACCGAGAAAGAAATTAACAACAAAGTACTCGGATCTTTGAGCAAAAGATGGAGAGAGAAAGCTAATATTCTCAAGGCAACACAGAATTTGTCGCCTATATCACATCACACTCTCTTCTCTCATCTTAAAGCACTGGAATATGACATTCACATTGAAGATGAAGAAGATGAGGCAGAGTCATCTACATCTGGAAAACAGTGGCATTTGTTCATCGGGATGAATCGAAAAGATTTCTAAAGCATCTCGATTTGTGCAGAAAAGAAGAAATGGCTCTTTTGTTGAAAAGGTATGAAAGACTCAAGATGAAATACGTAAGAAACAAAAGAGACAGATTAGGTCGAAGGAACTATACATCGACAGGGGATGAAAAGAGTTCGTATAATGATAAAAAGAAGGATCGCCAAGAAGTCATAGGTCACCTATCGACGAGGAGATAGTAGTCCAAAACCGACAGAGGAGATATATGCTATACCTGCAGCAAACCTGGCCACTACAGCCTATGATTGTCCTCAACTCAC
This sequence comes from Paraleonurus japonicus, assembly GCA_030762865.1. Taxonomy (NCBI): domain Eukaryota; kingdom Viridiplantae; phylum Streptophyta; class Magnoliopsida; order Lamiales; family Lamiaceae; genus Paraleonurus; species Paraleonurus japonicus. The sequence continues at coordinate 31,322,553 of CM061054.1, forward strand.
TCCCCAGAGAGAGAGAGAAGAAAAGAGGAAGAAAAGAGATAGAAGGTATGCTTTGACTGCAGAGCTCTCCTAGCCGAGAAAGAAGAAGCTCGTGAGACATCATCATCCTCATCTTCATCTAATTTTGGATCAGATGATGATATATGTCTGATGGCTAAAGAGGTACATTACTATTCATCATCGATAATGACGTGACACCTTATTCGAATCGATCCCAGCCTTATTGATAAACTTTTGAAAGACTTGAGATCGCTCTATCTCGCCTATAAACAGATAGAGATTGAAAATCTTAATTTAAAAGATCAAATTTCTGATCTAACTAAGGTCAATCGACTAAGAAAAGTGAGAAATCAGACCGTACATTCAAGGGGGAATGTCGATCGAGATGATCACCAAGACTTTGTCCGATAAGACAGATAAGTTAGAACAGAACCGAGTTCTTTAAAAATAAAATTTTCAAACATCTATTCTCGAGAATGAGAATTATAAAAAAACTAACAGAGAATTAAATCTCAAGTTAGGACTTATGAATAATTCTCAAACCACAATAGATAAAATCTTCAATTCATCTCAAAAGTCTAGTGATAAACCTGGATTAGGTTTTGATAGGAATAAGAAAAATGATCCTATAAAACCTAGAGTCTTTGTGAAAGCAACAAAACCTAAGGTAGAAACTTTATTCAGTCCCTGGAAACCAAAGGAATTAATTACCTCATCCGATACTTCCGAGAAGAAAAATTAGACGAGGAAAGTAACTCCTAAGGCTAAACCTAAGACTAAATCAAAGATTTATCCTAGGTATAATAGCTTTGATGGAAGAAGCAGATCTTATGCATTCTTACCAAGATTCAAGACAATAAATTTATGGTTTTAATCTTATGTGAAAGTCTTATCTTAGTAGATAGATATGGATGCAAGCTTCAATCTATGGTTTTAAGGAACATTGATATTTTTATCCTGGATTCCTAAGAGTCAACTTAACATGAAAGGACCCAAAATATAAAGGGTACCTAAGCAATAAATTTGTGATTGCAGGAAGATAAAAAGATAGTTCATAGAGGAGACATTCTTGAGGTCATCTAGTATATTGATAGTGGTGTTCCAAGCACATGACTTATGACTTATGAAAGACGATTTCTCTCTAACTATCAAACCATTGATGGACCTAGAGTGATGTTTGGAGATAACAACTTTGGACTTACTAAAGGTGTTGGAACACTAATGATTGGAGATGTTCAAGTTCAAGAAGTTTACTACGTGGAAGGATTGAAGCACAACCTACTATCTGCTTCACAATTTTGTGATAAAGGGTTTTGTGTCAAATTTACTCATAATGCATGTTATGTATTAGATGGTTTAAATGAAAATATTCTATTGGCTGGAGTAAGACAAGGTAACATTTATGTTGCTAACTTCAAAAGCTGTCCTAAAGATACTTGTCTTGTTGCTAAAAGTTCGGATGACTTAAGTTGATCGTGGCAATGCATTTACTTGGTCACTTAAACTTCAAAACTCTTAACAAAATAGCAAGGAAATCTTTGGTTAAAGGACTCCTGATAAAATATTTTCAAAGAACCATGTATGTGTTTCTTGTCAAAAAGGAAAAGACCAAAGCTTCTTTTAAAACAATAAGTAATCCTTCTTGTAAAGAATTTTGGAACTTCTTCATATGGATCTGTTTGGTCCAAGAACTCCTCTCGGCTTTAGTGGAAGAAAATACACCTTAGTAATTGTTGATGATTTTTCAAGATTTACTTGGGTTATTTTCTTGTACAAAAAGAATGAGACTATGACTAAGATTCCAGAATTTCTTAAAAAGATTCAAAATGAAAAGGGATTAAATGTTGTTAAAATTAGAAGTGATAAAGGTCTTGAATTCCTAAATAAATTGATTTCTAACTACCGCATTGAGAATGGCATAGCTCAGAAACATTTGCAGCAAGGACTCCACAACAAAATGGAGTTGTTGAAAGAAGAAACAGGACCTTAAAAGAGGCGGCTAGAACAATGCTATCCGAATTCAACACTCCTCATAGGTTTTGGGCGTATAGTGAATACAACTGCTATGTTCAAAATAGAAGTCGATTGTCAAGGATAAGTGTAAAACTCCCTATGAAATTTGGAAGGGAAGATCTCCCAAAATTTCATATTTCCATATATTTGGTTGTAAATGTTTCATACACAATAATGGGAAATCTCAATTAAAAATCTTTGATGCCAAGATAGCAGATGGAATATTCTTAGGATACTCATCTATATCAAAGGCATATAGAGTTTAAGACAACCTTGTGTGTAGAAGAAACACCCCATGTGGTATTTGATGAATCTTCTTTTGAGTTTGATAAGACAGGGACATCACAAAGATATCGATAATCCGAATCGATGACTATCAAAGGATCAACCATAAAATTCTATACTCAAGAATCAGATTCAGATGAAGAGGAAGAATCGGACAAAGGAAAAGAACCAGAAAGAACTTCCTCAACAAACTGATTTACCAACCGATCAGACGACCAACAACATATCGGCCGATCGGATGACCAACAACACATCACCGATCGTAGAGTTATCAGAAGGTAACGTAGAATTATTTGAAATAAATAATTCAAACAAGACATCATCCACCGTAAAAGATAAAGGTAAGAAAGTAATGTCATATCACCCAGTGAGCAGATAATTGGAGATTTAGACTGCTGGTGTCCAGACGAGAACCCAACTAAATCAAGATTGTATGTTCGGTTGCTATGTGTCATTACTTGAACCTAAATCAATTACGAAGCTTTAATCGATTCCAACCGGATTAATGCCATGCAAGAAGAACTAAATCGGTTTCAAAGACAAGATGTGTGGGAGCTTGTTGAAAGGCCTCATCATCAAAAAGTCATTGGAACTAAATGGGTCTTTAAAAACAAAAAGGGATGAAAATAATATTGTGGTTAGTAATAAGGCCAGACTAGTTGCTCAAGGTTATTCACAATCGAGGGTATTGATTATGATGAAACCTTTGCACCAATAGCTCGTCTGGAAGCCATAAGATTATTTTTAGCCTATGCAGCTTTTAAAAGATTCATAGTTTTTGATGGATGTTAAATCAGCCTTCTTAAATGGAATCTTAGCTGAGGAAGTTTATGTAGAGCAACCTCTGGTTTTGTCAAAGGAAACAAAGTTTATAAACTAAGGAAAGCTCTATATGGACTTAAACAAGCACCAAGAGCTTGGTATGACACCTTATCCGATTATTTAATTCAAAATGGTTTTGTTAAAGGTAGAATTGATAGAACTCTATTTAGAAAAGAGTTTGGTTGTGATCTTTTGTTAGTTCAAATTTATGTTGATGATATAATTTTTGGATCAACTAACATATCTTTGTGTGAAGAATTTAGTAGTCTTATGAAGAAGCAGATTTGAAATGTCCATGATGGGAGAAATGACATATTTTCTTGGACTTCAAGTCAAGCAGACAAAGAAGGGAATATTCATCAATCAAGCTAAATATACAAAGATCTTATTGAAAAATATGGAATAGGTACCAGCCGAGAAGCTAAGATACCTATGATGACAAATTTTTCAATGGATCCAGATGAGAAGGGAGAAGACACGATCAAACCGAGTATCGAGGTCTTATTGGTTCTTTATTATATTTAATCGCTAGTAGACACGATATTTCTTTTGCGGTTGGAGTCATGTGCTAGATTTCAAGCTAATCCTAAGAAAAGCCATCTTGAAGCAAAGAAAGAAAATCCTCAAGTATTTGAAAGGAACAATAAATGTTGGATTGTGGTATCCGGTGATGACAACTTTAGTATGCGGATACTCGATTCAGATTTTGGTGGGTGTAAGATAGATAGAAAATCTACATCTGGTACTTGCCAATTTCTTGGAAGTAAGCTGATTTCATGGTTGTCTAAGAAACAAACCTCTCGTAGCTACTTCCACAATCAAGCCGAGTATATGGCAAATGGAAGTTGTTGTTCTCACCGATCCGGATAAGTCGCCACTAAGGGACTATAATATTATCACCAAAGATGTACCAATCTTTTGTGATAGTAATAGTGTCATAGCTATTACCCAGAACCCGATTCTTCATACAAGATGCAAACATGTAGATATCGAGACACCACTTCATCCGAGACCATGTAGAAAAAGGAGATATCGAGACTTGAGAAGATCTTGACCGACTTTCAAAGAGCAGACATCTTGACAAAACCACTAGCAAAGACGAGGTTTAAAGAATTATCCGTAGAATTAGGTTAATTAGATGCTTCGTTAGTAAATCTTTAATTCTCGTTTTTTTTTCTTGTCTCTCTCAATTTAGTTTATTATGTCTAGAAAGAATTATCGGACTAGATCTCGAGTCAAAGGACAATCGGTAGCCGATATCATTGATCTCCTGTTTAGGAATCAAGAATCAAGGATTAGTCATATTGACCTTATTCGACATGATAATTGCTTAGTCGACATATGGTAAATCGGACTAGGGCACAATAGTCGGTGATTTTGAAAAGCAGATGACTATCTCGCACCCTATCCGATCTACCTAAGTAACTAATAGTTTTGTTGAGTTTGTTTTGCAGAACAGTAAATGCAGATTAGTCTCATAAATCTTTTCATTGAGAAAACCTTCATCTTAGTTTTTCCTCAAAGTTGTTATTTTTTTTTTTCAAATTAAGTTCTTAAGTCTGTGGTTCTTAAGTAACTGTTTTGTAATTAAACAGAAATACGGAAATACGATCTAAGAAAAAAATCTTGAAAAATATAAGACGAGGTTATTTTGACCAAGTCGACATTTTTATCATGTACGAAATAGAATACCCGAGTACTAAGCAAGATATTTCATTGCTTACGTCAGTATACTAATTACTTCGATAAAGTAAGTCTATTAGCCGTCTAATCCGTAGGATAAACGGTTACTTTTTACGCAATTCAAGACGCATGTAGGTTACGCGCCTGAATTCAAATCGATTTTCTCACAAAACCGTTGATGTTTTACACGCGCCTTTTAATCGACGGTTTAAAATCTAAACCCCGAGATCGTGCCACGTTTCGATTTCCAAAATTTTCCCTCTCTCTCCCCTAGTTTAAAAACTTACCTTCAACGGTTTTAAAATTTTTACTTTCACAATTCCCTACTATCAAAGTTTCTTGAAAATTTCTTACTCTCGAAAACTTATCAATGGCATCCTCTTCTTCTCAAACCCCAAAACCACCTTCATATATATCCGCTTGGATCCGATTTCAAAATGCTTTACGATTGATCAAAAACAAATTGAAGGCTGAAATGTTTGTCGATTTTGAGACTACAAATGACAGAGAGTCCAGAGAAATTATCGACTCTTTGGAAGCTTCAAGACTACGGGGTTTTACATTCGTTTAAATCCACGCTAAACAAAACGATCGATTTCATCGGAGCAGAGTTCCTCGCAAGAAGTGAATTTACAGAAAATGGCTTCAAAACATCTGTCGAAGGTACTCAATTGGAGTTTTCTAAGGAGAATGTTGCAAGGATTTTGGATACTTGATGGAAGGGGTCAATCCTTTGGTGTATAAGGAGAACGATTGGGAAGAATCGTTTGATATGTTTGCAAGGGGTTACATACGGGGGTGTTAGGAGAGAGTTAAAGAAACATATGTTGAGGAGGAGATTTAGGCTGCTCATGACGATTGTAACTAAGTCAATCCTAGGAGATCAAAGCTCCCATGATGGAGTGACTAAGTCACGATTGTGTTGCATGAGGGCCATTGTTGATGGAGTACAGGTGGATTGGGTAGACTCGTTGTTTAGGAGGATGAAGGAGGAGAAGTTAAGGTTGTTATTCAACCCAGTCGATGGAGACTGGACAATCACCTCGATTGTTAGTTTATTCAATAAGATCACCGTGTTGATGGAGGGGTTGAATAAAAGGTTTGAAACAAGGGAAGGATTAAAGAAGTATTCGAAGCAGAAAGGCTTACTTACTAAGGATGAAAGGATTGGAGGATTGCCTCGACCTGCATTTATGAGTCGAAGATGCACAGAGGCAGAGAGAGCAAGATAAGAACATGGTGGTGGTACAGAGACTCGCAGCTGAACCTCAACCAGCAGCAGAAGTTGCCGTACTGGCCGAAGCACAACCACCGAGGATCCAATGTTGTTGAAGTAACAGTGAGGAGGCAGCAAACTCGTAAGGTCTCCAACAAGAAGGAGGTCTAGGAGGAGGCTGGTCAGTGGTCAGCAGACAGTGGTACTGTAGCCGAGCCATCTACAAGTCAATAGACAGATGAGGATTCCGATGAAGATAATCAATTTATTCTTCGAGGAGGTCCTCTAGGGCGTCTGAATCTTACGCGGCTGGGTCGCGAGACGGAAGTCTCTACCCTCCTACCGGAAGAAGTACCGTCTTTGGAAATCGCAGCCGAGGTTGAACAGCTGGATGTCCCAGCCTCTCCAGCCAAGGAAGCTGTACTTTCACCCATTCAAGAAGAAGGTACTACTTCATCTCTCTCTCCCTCCAAATCCCCACCTAGCAATGAAGAGGTGTGCAGGCTGGTACCTCCGAGCCTCCGAAACAGCCACAATTGCTCCATATAGTCTAAACTTCATCTGAAACCCAACACTTCACTCCCCGAAATAGACGTCACCTCTTATTCTTTTCTAGAAGACATTCGGATGAGCTCCCCAATTCCTCAACCTCAAATTTGAACTTCCCCCTCTACCTCTTCTTCTTCCGAATCCTCATCCGAGGAGGAGGAAAGTGACTTAAGTCCCACATCAGCCATCACTTCCATAATTGCTCAAATGGAGAGGAAGATGAAGCAGACGTTCGAAAAGAAGCTCTAGTGAAGGACAAAGAAAATGGTGAAAGGCATCACGAAGCGATGATCTCAAATATGCGAGAAGTAGAGGTAAATCTTACTGAAAAGATTACATCTATAACTCAACTGTTCTTCTTTGAAAAGGTGACAGCTATGGAGGAGGAGGAAGTCAAAGGGCTGAAATCACAAGTCTCGAATACAACTCGATTGTGGTGGACTCGTTGGCCTTGGACAAGTCGGACTTCGTGGTTAAATGCACCGAATCGAGACGAAACCGACTACCTTGGCCGATGAAGTCAAAAAGGGGGAAAAGGAGGTGAAGGAAAGAGAGTTGGCACTCACAGTGTGTTAGATGAGACGAAAAGTAAAGCCGAGACAAAGGCTAGCACACTGAGTTGGAGGCAACAGAGAGGAAGCTCGCATTAAATCCGATGAGCCGGCTGCACTTCACCGAGGGTCAGCCAACTTGAGGAGGCGATGAAGGAAGATGAGGAGAGGAGGAAGAAAGAAGAAGAAGAAAGGACTGCTCAAATGCCGACAAAGCTAAAAGAATCTCGAGACAAAAGCAAACTTGAGGTGAAAGGGAAAGGGAAAGGAAAGATGATTGTAGAATCTGCTCCGTCAAAGTCTTGAGTCCTAAGCTCACTATCTCCGAGAAAAGGAAGAGGGAGCCTCGATTACTCTAACTCGCCCGAGGAACAGATCAGCAGGATCATGAGAGAGCAAAGCTTTCTATGGAGAAAGAGAAAGAAAGAAGTCAAGAAGAAGAGCAAGGGACTGGAGATGAGGTGGAGCAGAGATGTCGAAAATGGGAGATGAAGGAGGCGGATGAATCTCGAATTTAGGCCATATCACAGGACACTCAATCCACCAAAGGTCGTAGCCGCAGACTCCTCAAAGAATATAAAGAAAAGAATTTGGAAGCCGATGGATGTATCATTGGTACATCCCGAAGGGGTCCGATTCACAGACCGGATGAAGACTCAAGTGGCATGAGTGGATAGAAAAGGAGGACAAGGATTTCTATCGAGGCTGTTTGGTAGAAGCGAGCATAAATTCTTCAATGCCGATTTATGTGCTCCGGCCTATGAGAATGGAAGGCCCAAGACCAATCCAGACGGCTCCCGACATGAACTGGATCAAAGGCATCATTGCCAAAGCCGAGGTTGAGTCCGGGTTGAAAGACGAGGAAGAAGCTGAAAAAGCTAAGGAAGAGAGTCTTTACCTGGTTGGATATTCCCGAATCCAATCGGTGGGGAATCGATAAAGGATCTTTTCTCTTTTCCTTATCTTTTTATCTTTTGATCATTGTAAATTTGTAAATATATGAATGAATATATTTGAACGCTTGTGATTTACTTGTCTTAGTTTCTTAAAGTTTTTTTGCTTTAAGAAAAACTTAAATTTTGTTTAAGAAAAAGTCATCTCGAGAATTTTATCTCTCGACTTGAATTTTTTTTTTTGAAAAGAATTTTTTTTTTTATTTCTATGTCTTAAGACTCAATTTTCTAAATACTTCTAAAAGAGTCTAAAAGACTTAAATTTTTTTAGTGCTTTAATTGTGAAATGAATCTGTTGTGTTGTGAAAAATGTGCTCGATATACCTATCTAATAATCTTGATTAACTATAAACTAACTTCACTGTGAGTGTGTCTCTTTCTTGTAGGTTTTAACTTCATCAAAAAGGGGGAAATTGTTAGACCAAGTAGAGTTTTGATGAGTTAAAAGGAGAAATCCAGATGAGCAGACAACGTTGATAAACGGCTGCATCGGGATTCAATTCTAAGCCGATCGACCGGGTCAAGAGCCGATTAAGTTAGCCGAGATCAAAGTCTACAAGCCATCTCAAGACAAGCTCAAAACTAGTCATCTGCAGGAGACGATCATGAGAAGCTCGGACGAGGTCAAGACAAGCCGAGTAGAATAAGAAAGGCGAGTCTTCACCAAGTCACCGCAGACGAGTAGGAAGAATCAGCCGAGGTCAAGAGTAGTTTTCAAGAATAGGTTTGTTAAGCGGTTTCGGTTTGTTAGAACTAACTAACAAACAAACTGCTGTCTTTGAGACTTATAAATAGGACTAGATTTTATTTTTCTAGACACTTATGCCAATTTGATTTTACACACCATTTTTTTCTTACTATTGATTTCACAAAGTAGTTTTCAAGAGAGATTTCAAATATTTTCTAAGTGTTTATAGAACACTTCACTTCACATCTTTAAAAACACATCTTGTTCTTAGAGTTAGATTGTAGAAAGTTGATTAGTTTTTGAAGAGTTGAAGATCAAGTTGTAATTTGAAAAGTTTGTACGGTGAGTAAGTAAGCAGCTAGTGAAGACCCTTCTTCAAAGTTTGGAGAAGGAGAGTGGATGTAGGATTGTTAAAATCCGAACCACTATAAATCCTGGTGTTATTTCTTGTTTTCTTTAATTTCTTCAAGTTACAATTTTGTTAATTCAAGATTAAAATTCAGAATCTTAAGAATCTAAATATCAGCCTTGCTTTTGATCTTGTTAAAAGTTGAGTTTACAATTGTTTTCCGCTGTGTTTAATTGATATTTTGAATTGATTTTGTGAGATTCAAAAATCTACAAAATCTATTCAAACCCCCCTTTCTAGATTTTGTTCTAGAAGGTTATCTCAAAGTTTTAAATCAACTCAACCTTCAGGGACCAACAACAAAGATTGAGATATAATGGGTAGGAGGATCGCTATCCTTGGCCATTCCGATGAAGGACGTGGAAGTAAAGAGATAAGTCCGGCATAGGACAATAAAATAGCGCTTGATGGGAGGCAACCCATCCTTTTTATTTGCTTTTGTGTGCTTTTGGTAGATTAGTGTTTTTGTTTCGTTTTTGGGAAATTTGGCTAGATACTTAGTTGCTCATGCTTATGTGGTAGTGTTATAATGCTTTGGGATTCATTTTGTGTTAGCTTTATTTGTGATATCATGTGGAGTTGCATATTTGTATCACTCTCATTCCAAACTTTGAATTCATATTTTCATTCAAGTTTGGGGGTGTTGATCATTTATGGTATAAATGCATCTCTTAAATCGAGGACCAAAACGGTAATTTCTTGCATATTTGGGTTCGTTAGGGGCATAGAGGTCATTTTTAGGAATTTTGGGATCGGGTCGGGCCCGAAATTGTCAAAATTTCCCTGGTTTTGACCTGTGGTCGAGGTTGCATATCCCCGGTCGAGGGGACAACACTTAGGTAAATTACCGAAATTTGCATTCTCCTTGAGTCGAGGGTGGAACCTCGAGTCGAGGTCGAGTTTTTCGCATCCCTCGAGTCGAGGCCTTTAAATTTTGGGATCCCTCGAGTCAAGGGCTGAGCCTCGAGGCTGGTGTTTTATTTAAAATCACAGATTCAGTTCATTTCACGCACGACTCGAGGGTTTTCCTCAGCTTCCTATTCCCTTTGCCCCCACGACGTTTTCCGGCATTTTACTCGATTTCACCTATCTTTCACCATTCTTTCACATCATTAACATCATACATTGCCTCAAGGTCATATTTTGAGGGTTTTTGTGGTTCCAATTTGGGGATTTGTGGGATTCTTGCTTGGGTGTTCATTTTGTTCGTTTCTAGGCCGATTCCAACCAACAAGGTATGTAATTCATCCTAAATTTGCTCTTAATTAGATTATTGTCGTTGATTATTGTATGGGTGTTATGAATTGTGCTTGATTCTTATTGAATTGGAATTGTCTTTTGGGCATTTTATCAAACACTTTATATGCATTGTTGTATTGGATGAATTGGAGCCTTTTGAGTAATGAATTTGAATTGTGTGATGAGATAGGACATGCCTAGGAAGGATTGTGATAAATTGTCTATACATTTGTGAATTTTGGCTTAGGATTTGACATTGTGCTTAATTGATAAAATTTCTAGTGATGATATTATGTTTGGAATGTTGTCATGTTTGAGTTAAGTATTGATAGAAGTGTACCATTGGAGAGGATTATTTTGATGAAATACTTGCTAGATGGCTTATGAATTCTAGGAATATTAATGAGCTTAATTGCATGATTTTTAGAGAGATTATTAATGTTGTTAATTGTTAAAGCCATGTTAGTAAGTATGCATGTTTTGAGGATTATTGGAGCACTTTTATTTATCTTAATTGCTTAGTTGACTCTTTGACCATTTGTTGAGATTGTTGCCTAGTCACTAGGGGTTGTTGATTATTGGAGACTTCGCTGCCTCTTGACTCGTTCATGGTTATTTTGATATTATTCGAGCTCGTCCTTGTATTTCGTAGTGATTGATTTTTGCCTTTGGGAATATTTGCGGGAAAATATTTAGAGGAGTCGATGGACACAACTTTCCGGAGGAGGAGATTCGAGAGATGAGAGAGGGATATCGATTTGCTCGTAAGATGCCCGCGGAGATTGGGATTCAGTGGGATGACTTCAAATGGAGAAAGCACATTATATTTTACTCCGAGTTACATAACAAGGTGGTCAAGACCCGCCTTGTGGACCATGATTGCATGACGAACATTCCTCATCTGTTTGAGCAGATTGGTATGGGAGGCTTCTTGAAGAAGCCGAGGACTTATCTTGGACTCACTCTGGAGTTCTTGTATACCGTGAAGATTGATAAGGCCAAGAGGGCTAAATTCCCGAGGGGCATCACTTTCGAGCTGATGGGACATGAGTATGCATTGACCTTGGACCGAGGTCAACGAGATTATAAGAGCACCCACCGACCACGATAGATCACTCCTTAACATGAGGAAGGAGTACAATGCAAAGTTACGGAGAAGAATATCGAGTTCGGGGCACCGAATCAGCCCGATTTATTAGGGTAAATCAAAGAGCACCCACATTCGGAACCCAATAGTTAGATATTTGGAGAAGATTCTCGCGAGCACTATCTTCGCGAGATCGGAAGGAGGAGCTGTGGTATCCGAGGAGCTTTATGTGCTCGGGCGCTTCCTACATGGGATCCGGTTCAATGCCGCCGCTTATCTATGCTACCTTTTTGAGTGGGCTACGAGCACTAAATTCAAGAAGATTAACTTTGGGGGCATGATTACTCGATCGTCGAGCACTTCGGCATCCCGACTCACAACCTCAGAGCGGTGGAGGGCCCCAATCTCACTACAGACACCATGTGGCGCATGAGGACACTCGACCATATTGGTCGGACATGGTGCTTGCAGCAGCACCACGGTGGTTGATTCCCTCTTCCGAATAAGAGGTTGGCGGCGGTATTCGGTGCTCGTGCCTTCGTGACCATCAACCTCCGCATGTGGTCACAACCGAGGCGATTGACGCCTATACTCACGAGCATGGAGATATCCTTCGGGATGATGACAATGATGATGAGGAGGGACAGCGATCGGATACGAGGATGATTAGGGTGAGGGTGCCGATGAGGGAGCCGAGGCAGAGGCGGTGGAGATGATGATGAGGATGATGACGAGGAGCAGGCTCGGGAGGATGAGCCAAGATAGATGGATGAGGATTACAGGCCATAGATTAATATGTACAGGCAGGATGAGATGAGGAGTCGAGAGTACGAGGCAGGAGCTCATCACAGGACCGTGGACTCGACAGAGGAGATGTGGGCCGACAGCCAACGTATGCAGATAGAGTGCCTAACTCGCCAAGATGAGTGTTATCGGATGCTGGAGGAGACTCGTAAGACGCAGCAGGATATGTATGCGCTCCTTCGCCAGCTTCAGCTCACGGAACTTCGGGCGGGCCCCTATCCTCCTCCACCACCGCCGTCGACTATTAGGGCTACTCCCTACTTTCTCATCCCTCTCCTCTAGTCTATTTAGTTCTTATTTACTCTTTTGATGATTTGCATGGATTGATGTGATTGGTCAATGTACTTTATGATATGGATTTGATTTGATATGATGTTGTTTTGGGATTTGTGATGATTTTATGAATGATGATTGTGTTTTGATTTTGATTTTATTAAGTATTGTCTTATGATGATTACATTCTATTGATCTCTTGGATTCCTATATTAGTTTGGGCTAGACTTGATTTTGGGCTTAATTGTGGACTTATTGCATATTTCTTGTAGTATCATTCTTGATGTAGTGAGTATGCTAGGACTTATGTACATGTGCACTTATGCTTGATTTGCAAGACTTAATTGAATTTTGATATGACCATGAGTAGATTTGTACCTTGATACTAGCATTCTTGATTGATTTTGTGATGATGAATGTGATTAATATGCTTGATTTATTGCTCAATTTAAGCCCGTGAGCTTTTGTGCCTTAATAATCGTACATCTTATATGGTAAATTGATTTCTTTGTGAGTGCATCATTCATGATTTGTATGCTAGAACTTGCCACTAGACTTGTTGAGATTGATCTTTGTGAGATGTCATGAAAGTGATAAGAGGCCATGTTTGGATTGATTAGTCACTTTGCCAAATTTTTCCCCACCAAACACATTTGATTTCCTTAGTGAGCCATGTTGAGCCTAATATCCTTATTCTTTGGCAAGCCAAGTGAAATTGAAACCATTTTGCCTATTTTTGTGAGCCTTATTGTCCTATGTTTAGTAGAGCTTGATTGTTGGCTAATGATGGTGATTTGATTGCTAAGTGTGGATGAAAAATGATGAGCTAAGTTATGAATGCTTGAAAGAAGAAGAAAGGTTGATGAAAGAAAGATTTGAATTGTGAAAAGTGAGAAGTGAACGAAAAGAAATGTTCAATTTGTGAGCTTAAGTGAAAAGAAAACTCAAGTGAATGGTGGTGATTGAATTCTAAGTGCATGAGAAGAGTGTTACTTGATGAAAAGAGAAGAGATGTGTATTATATTGATTAGCTTTCATTCAAGTCTCTACTACTTAGTCACTCTTATTCAAATACATCTCACCTTTCCAAAGAGCCTACGTTACAACCTAGAAGAAAGACCTCTTTGATTCTTGATTGATCACAAATAATTTTGATTGAGATTAAGCCCATTGGCAAGCATATGGTGTGCAAGTTTGTGAATTTGATGATTGAGTGTTTTATACCCTTATACACTTGAGAGAAGAGTGAAACACTCCATGGAAGGAGCAATGTGTTAAGTGTTTGATTGAACATTTGTTGAGCATGATCTATCTTGATTGCTAGTGGATAGTTTGCATTGAGACTTATAATCATTGATGAGTTCAATTGCCTTATATTTCTTCTATGGTGCCATGTGACATAATTGCAATCAATTCACTCCTTTGTGCTTAGTTTCTACGTTGCTCGAGGACGAGCAACACTTCAAGTTTGGGGGTATGATTGGAGTGAATTGATGCATGTTTTTAGGGCATATTTTAGTGCAAAGAGTGAGCTAAAGTGTTAGTTTTCATGCCTAAATGTGTAAAGTATCGCTATTTTGCCTAAAAAGTATTATTTGTGAGATTATTGATGTTTTTCGTCCGTTTTACAGGTAAATCGGTGGATTTTGACCGAACCGAGAGTATCGGTATGCATAGAATGAAGGGACGAACAAAATGGATGAAAACACGAGTCGGAGGCGGAGTCCCGGCTGGAAAAATGCCCTGGTCTCGACCTGCAGTCGAGGGCCGAGGCCTCGACTTGAGGGATGTGAAGAAAGGACCAAAATCGGAAAAAAGGCGAAGCCTCAACTCGAGGCGACCCTCGAGTCGAGGAAAAGGAAATTGCAGGGGCCCCGAGTCGAGGCCTGACCCTCGACTCGAGGGGAGGTTTATCTAAAAATTCATTATTTAATGATTGAAGCAGAGCATACCAAATACACAATTTATTAGAGTCATTAGTAGTGGTTTTGGGGCGATTTCTAAGGCCCTAAGCCAATTTTCCACTTTAGGTAGAGTAGAAGGTAGATTTAGATTTAGATTTCAATTGTTGTTGAGTAGATTAACTTTAGTTTAGCCTTAGATCATTGTTGATCCATCAATTCAAGCTTGGATTTCATTTGAAGATTTGTATTGAGCATTCAAGCATTCCTATTTTTGTTAATTGAAGACCTATTGGTGATGTTCTTCCTCTCTTCTCTTTTCAATTTCTTAATTGTTGTGATTTGCTTTGTGTTTGATCAATTCTATTTTCTTCCCATGGTTTTTGCTTGTGGCACCATGGGCTAACTCTCTAGTGCTTGGGTTAATTGAAATTGATGATGATTTGATTGACTATGGTATGATTGTTGATGATTGGAGATCAATTGAGTAGATTGCTTACTAATTGTGATTTAAATTGTGCTTCATGCATTTTTATCTCTTTAGATTAGTGTTTGATCACCCTAGCTATAAGCGAGAGCTACGCTAACGTGATCGGGGATTAATCGGGATATAATTGTGTATGAATGTATGGATTGGGTGCTTGAGAATCGGGAGATTAGTTGCACTAAGGATACTCACATTAGTTTATTTCCTAATTGTGATTCTTAATTGTGCTTCATGTAAAATTTCCTCTTTAGATTAATGGTTGATCACCCTAGCAATAGGCGAGTTGAGCTAACGTGATTAGGTGTTAATCGGGTTACAATTTTGCATGATTGTATGAATTAGGGACTTCTACATTGAGAGATGGGAAGGACTAAGGATACTCACATTAGGTATTGTGATTTTAATGGAGTGATTAATTTCATGATGGTTTATGCTTTCTATCTTAGTTGATTTGCAATTTGATTCAATTGTAGCTTGTTGATTGATGATTCTGGATGGAGGTTAGCCCTAGCACCCCTATCCCACCATTTATTGTTGTTGTTGCTCTCGCATTTTAAGTGTTCGATCATTTGCTTGCTTGTTTTTAGTTTTTATTTTTGCAAGAGTTGTGTAGTGTTAGTGTCATCCCTAAGGTGCATCAATAATCACTAAGAACTTGTATTTCTAGTGGCCTCACGTGCATACTTTTTCCCTTGGGTTCGATATTTGCAATTGGTCTTAATACCACTTACCCGGTTGCTACTCCAATCAGTGGAGATGATTGGGTTTGTGGGTGGGAATTTCGGAGGGTGGTGATGAAGATGGGGGTTGAGATGAGGTTGCGATTTCGGCTGTTTGTGGGGAAGGAGATGAGGTGGTGGGTAAAGAGATGATGGGAGTGATTGTGGTTATGGGTGTAGGGGCGTAGATGGGAATGATGGGTAAAGGAGTGGATTCAAATTTGTAATTTGGGGAGGGATAGAGGTGGTTGGGGTTTCGGTTTGGACTGTTTTGGAGGTGGGTTGTTGTAGAGGCTCCGAGGTGCCAGCCTTGAACAATTCTTCATCGTCGGGGTGAGCAGATGAGGGGAGGGGAGGATTAGAAGAAGATAAGCTAGAGGAGGTACTAAAGGAGATTACCTTCTCGGTTTTCTTTGACGAGGAGTTCTTTCCGAGTGACCTCCTCAATCACCTCGGCTTACGCCACAGTGCTGCAGCCCACCTCCAAGGTTTGGACTTCTTTAGACAGCATGCTCGGTGGTGCGGCGACGATCCTCCCACCATTTCGCAGGCTTTCACCAGCCTCCGCCGCTCGTTACCTTCTCCTTCAGCTTCCTTAGCCTTGAGGCCTCGGCTGAACTCACGGTTAGCTCGGCCACTGCTGTTCCTCCTCGGTGAGGGCTCGCTGCCCTCTCCTCATTTGCTCCGCCGTCTCGAATCTGCTGGCCCTCCGATCAACTCATCTTTGGTGAGGATCCCTTTCGCTTAGTGTAGCTCCTAACACCATCAGTCAATTAATATAAATGCCGCCACAGATCCTCCAACAAGACAGCTTATTTTATTGAAGAGGTTGGTAATGGATTTAGCAGTCCATTCTCCATTCACACACTCCAGCTTCTCCTTCTCCGTCTTTAGTCTCGGCCAACAACATATCTCGCCGATTGACTTGGACACCATCCAAAATGGCCCTCATGCGGTTCGAGACGAGGCCTGGTTGATTGGAGTGTATAGGGCATGAGTTTTTAAGACCAATCGCAAAATATCGAACCCAAGGGAGAAAGTATGCAAACGAAATTCAAGGACAAGAGTTCTACATGGCTAAAGTTGCAACAAGATATTGGACTAAAATCTCTACAAAATAGCAAGAAATTAAATGGCAAGATTATGCAAACAATATATCAAACACCTAATATGCAAGATCAAATACACTAAAATCAATGGGGATTTGGGTGCAAGGGATAATCTCCATCAAGGAATCCATGATTAACAAGCTATGATTGTATCCAAATATAAATCAATCAAATTAGAAAGCATAAACCATCATTAAATTAATCACTCCATTAAGATCACAATGCCTAATGTGAGTATCCTTAGTTCTTCCCATCTCTCAATGTAGAAGTCCCCAATTCATACAATCATGCAAAATTGAAACCCGATTAACACTTAATCACGTTAGCTCAACTCTCGCCTATTGCTAGGGTGATCAACCATTAATCAAAAGAGACAATTTTTCATGAAGCACAATTAAGAATCACAATTAGGAAGCAAGCTAATTCAATTGATCACAATTATCAACAATCATAGCATGAGGCAATCACTTCATCCCTAATTTCAATTTTCCCAAGCACAAAGCTATTAGCCCATGGTGCTACAAGCAAAAGCCATGGGTAGAAAATCTAAGAAAGCAATTAACAATCTAATCAACACAAGCAATGAATTAAAGAGAGCAAAGGGCAAGAACATCACCAATTGAACTTCAATAGACAAAAATAGGAATGATTAATCTTCAACAATGCTTCAATTCAACTCCTCTACTCCCAAATCACAGTGGAATCTTCAATTACAATCAATCAAAATGCTAATCTATTGAACTAAATGTAGAATCTAATCTAATTCTAACAATCTATGGCAATTACAATGGAAATCAAGCTACAAAGTGCAAAATTCGCCTTAGGAACCTCTCCCCCGAAACCGCTAGAATCAAGTTATGCTCTGTTTTGGCTTCAAATGGCTTTAAAACTGCAATTTTCGATTTTGGGCACTCCTCGACTCGAGCTTCAGTGCCCTCGAGTCGAGGCTCAAGAGTCGCTAACACGTTTCTTCAAAATTCCTCCTGCCTCGAGTCGAGGCTCAGCCTCGACTCGAGGATCCCGCCAATTTTCCATCCCTCGAGTCGAGATTCCCGCCTTTTGAAAATCTTTTCCCTCCAGCCTGACCCTCGAGTCGAGGTCCATGCTCCCTCGACTCCGTGCTCGAGACCAGGGCAATTTTATCGAGAAGGGCTTCGGGCCCGACTCGCCGTCCGGTATGTTCGTCTCTTCATTCTAAGAATAACGGTACTCTCGGTTTGATAAAATTCCACCGATTTACCTGCAAAATGGACGAAAAACCTCAAAATCTCACAAAGTAATACTTTTAGGCAAAAGAGTGATACTTTTCACATTTATGCACAAAAATCAAACTTTAGCTCACTTTTTGCACTAAAATAGGCCCTAAAAACATGTATTAATTCACTCCAATCATACCCCAAATCTTGAATTGTTGCTCGTCCTCGAGCAACGTAGAAACTAAGAATAAAGGAGTGAATTGATTGCAATTATGTCACATGGCACCATAGATGAAAAATAAGACAATCGAACTCATCAATGAACACTTGTATCAATGCAACTATCCACTAGCCAACAAGATAGATCATGCTCAAACAAATGCTCAATCAAACACTCAACACATTGCTCCTTCCATGGAGTGTTTCACTCTTCACTCAAGTGTATAAAGTATAAAGCACTCAATCATCAAATTCATGAATAAGTACACCATATGCTGGCCAAAAGACTCAATCTCAATCAAAATCAATTGTGTTCAATCAAGAATCAAAGAGGTCTTACTCTTAGGTTGTAATGTAGGCTCTTTGGAAAGGTAGGATATATATGGATAAGAGTGACTAAGTAGTATAGACTTGAATGTAAGCTAATCAATACAATACACAATCTCTTCTCTTTTCATCAAGCACACTATTCCTTTTAAACTTCAATGATCAATCCACCATTCACTTGAGCTTTCTCTTTTAAGCTCACAAATTGAATTTTTCTTCACTTCATGTTCACAATTTCTTTCTTCACAATTCAATTTTCTCACAACCTTACTTTTCTTTTATGCTTCATTCATCACTTAGCTCATCATCTTCCCACACTTAGCAATCAAATCACCATCATTAGCCAACATTCAAGCTCAACTAAACATAGGACAAGAAAGGCTCATAAAAATAGGCTAAAATGGTTTCAATTCCACTTGGCTTGCCAAAGAATAAGGATTATAAGGCTCAACATGGCTTACTAAGGAAATCAAATGTCTTTGGTGGGGAAAATATTTGGCAAAGTGACTCATCATACCAAACATGACCTCTTATCATTTTCAAGATATCACACAAAGATCAATATCAACAAGTCTAGTGGCAAGTTCTAGCATACAAATCATGAATGATGCACTCACCAAGAAATATGTCAACCGTATAAAATGTACGATTATTAAGGCACAAAAGCTCACGGGCTTAAATTGAGCAATGAATTAAGCATCATCAATCACATCTATCTTTACATAATAAATCAAGAATACTAGCATCAAGCTACAAATCTACTCATGATCAAATCAAAATCCAATAAGTCTTGCAAATCAACACAAGTGCTCATGTACATAAATCCAAGCATACTCACTACCATATGAATGATACTCAAAGGTATATCAATGAATCCACAATTAAGCTCAAGATAAATAAAAGAATAAGGAATCAAAAGATCATCAAATGACAATCATCAATAAACAATAGGCTCAAATATAATCAAGAGAATCATAGCATCACTAACATCATCAAACCATCAACATCCAAATCATCACATCATCGAGTTAATCAAAAGTACAATCACCACAATAAAGAGTACAATTCACCAAGAAGATAAGCATCTAAAACTAAGGATAGGGAATGAGGAATAGGGATAGCCCTAATAATCGGACGGCGGTGGTGGAGGAGGGTAATGTCCCGGCCTGAAGTTCCACGAGCTCATCTCGCTGCAGTGAGGGTGTACATGTCATTACGAGTCTTCAAAGACTCTTCCCCGCATCCTCCTAGTCTCTTCATTAAATCTACGCGAATCTTCAATCATCCGGTACATCTCATCTGGCGAGTCAGCTCTCAATATGCATCCTCCGACTATCAGCCCACATCTCCTCGGTCAAAACCCACGGTCTGAGACGAACTCCCGGCCTCATTACTCTCTACTCCTCATCTCGTCCCGCCAATACATGTTGATCTCTAGCCGATAATCCTCATCCATCCGTACAGGCGGCTCCTCTTGCTCCGGCTCCTCCTCGTTCTCATTCTCGAATCATCCTCCTCCTCAACCTCTCGCTCTCATTGCGACACCCTCATCATCCTCGAATCGAATCGAACTCGACCGCTGGCCTTCATTATCATCATCATCCCCCTCATCTCGAAGAACATCCCCATGCTCCCTCGTGTAAGCATCTATAGCATCGGTGTGACGCCGTGACCACATGCGCATGTTGATGGTCACAAAAGCCTCGAGATCCAAAACCGTAGTCAACCTCTTATTAGGAAGAGGGAATCGGCCACCATGGTGCCGCTGGAAACACCACGTTCTACCGATGCGATCAAGTGTCCTCATGCGTCGCATCGTATCGTAGTAAGATCTGGACTATCTAAAGGCTGCGAGGTTATGAGTAGGGATCCCAAGATGCTCAGCTATCAAGGTAATCATGCCACCAAAGTTGATCTTCTTGAATTTCGTGCTCGTCGCTCTCTCAAACAAGTAGCAGAGGTATGCAGCAGCGTTGAATCTCACTCCATGCAAGAAGCACCACAAGACGTACAACTCTTCGTAAAACCACGGCTCCTCCTTCCGATCTCGCGAATATAGTACTCGCGAGGATCTTCTCTAAGTATCGGACTACCGAGTTCTGAATGTGCGTGCTCTTAGACTTCCCAGTACGAACTCAGTGGCTAGGTGCCCCGAATCGAAATGCGCCTCGTAACTTTTTAGCGTTGTACTCCTCCCTAATGTTGAGCAATGATCTATCGGGGTCGGTGGGCGCACCAAGGATCTCGTTGACCTCGTCCAAAGTCAACTCATATTCATTCCCCATAAGCTCAAAAGTGATTTTCCTCGCAAACTTGTTCCTCCTAGCCTTGTGTACCTTAAGCGTGCAAAGGAACTCGAGAGTGAGTCCGAGATGGGTCCGAGGCCTCTTGGCTAAGAAGCCTCCCATGCCTACTTGATCAAAAAGTCGAGGGATATCATCCTTAATCCCCATAGATAGCATGTAGTTATGATCGACTAAACGGGTTTTGATCACTTTCTTGTACTGACTCGGCATAAAGGATGATATGCTTCCTCCATTTGTAGTCGTCCCACCGAATTCCCAATTCAGCGGGCATCCCGTGTGCAAATCGTATACCCTCTTCTCTCTCTCGGATTTACGCATCCGAATAATTATGGCCATCAACTCCTCTAAACATGATTCCTGCACAAATAATCCCAATAGCACAAATTAGTCCCACAATTAAAATGCAAGCTCAAAATATCACTCTAACCCATGGACAAGTCAACAATAATATATCCAAGCTCACAAAATTCCTAATGACTAGGCAATAAATCCTCAACAAATAGTCAATGAGTCAATCAAAGCAATATGGTCCATAGACATGTTCATAATCCCTCAAAGCATGCATACTTACTACATGGCTTCAACAATAAACACCAAAGAAATTAAGCTCATCAAATATCATGCAATTAAGCTCAAAAAATTATATCTACAAAGCACGAGCCAACTAGCAAGCATTTAGACAACTAAACATCATCAACAATGAACTTCTATCATCATCAAACCTCAAATTGACCAAATATACCAACAATTACACTAGGAATTTCCAATTATGCCCAAAAATCACAATTCAAGCCAAATTCCATAAATAACCGAGCAACTCATCATATACCATCCTAAACATGCTCCTAAAATCCTCAATTAACTCAAATATTCTCAACAATGGCTTCAATTTATCAACATCAATCATGCATACCAAGTGCTTGACAAAATGCCCAAATGAAAATTCAATTCAAATAAACTCTAGCAATTTTATCAACACCTAAGCAATAATCCTCCACCAATCATGAAATTGAAAGCCAATTAAGAAGAAATTACATACCTTATTGAGGAAATTCGGCTTGAAATGGAAGATATTGGACACCCACGCACTACTCACCAAAAACCCCAAAATTGATTATCAAACCCCTCAAAATCCACTCTTTAATGCACTAAGATGATAATGTGATGAAATAATGGTGATTGAACGGTGAAAATGGTGTGAAATCGACGGAAATATGGCTGAGGACGAAAAGGAGTCGAAACCAAGTGAAATCCTTGAATCGTGCTTTACGAGGACTAAACCTGCGTTTTTATATTAGACACCAGCCTCGACTCGAGGTTCCCTAATTTTTCAAAAGCCTCGACTGAGGTTCCTCCCTCGAGTCGAGGGATGTGCCGATTTCAAAATATTTTCTAAGTGTCAATGCCTCGACTGGGTCTATGCAACCTCGACCTAGGGTCGAGTCCAGGAATTTTTAACGATTCCCGGGCCCGACCCGACCCCGAAACTCCTAAAAATGACCTCTAAGCCCCTAACGAACCCAAATATGCAAGAAATTACCGTTTTGGTCCCTCGATTTAAGCCCGGTCGCTCATTCGATCGAGGAGACCGGGTTCTCTTCCATTTCGCTCATTTTTCACCAACTTTTAAGCTCTCATTTCCTTCTCGATTCCTTGATTCCTTTTGCCATTTCGATCCTTTTTCACTCCTCGTAGTGAGTATACCTACACATGGGCAAAACAATTCATCAAATACTCATCACTAAGAGATGCATTTCTACCCTAAATGGCACACACCCCCAAACTTGAATGAAGATATGCATTTAAAATTTGGTATGAGAATGATACAACTATGCAACCCTTAGATGATATAAACAATTAAGCTCAATATTCCAAATGTACCTTATCCATCAACTAACAAATTTTCCTAAGCATGAGCAATTCCCATAAATCCAAGGCAAAAATTCCACAAAAAGAACAAAACACAAAAATACAAAACAAACACACTAAAGCAATAAAACGATGGGTTGCCTCCCATCTAGCACTAGGTTTAATGTCCTTTTCCGGACGGAACTCTAAGAGTTCATACTTCCCTTTCTTTATCAATGTAGGGGTCGGCCTTGTGCTTCACTAGATGTTCCTTTGCAAAAAGGCAACACCCTCACTTATCCTCTAGAAGTAGCTTTCCTCCTTCTTTAATTTCTTTGACCGTAAGCACCTCCTTTGGTCTTTCGACTCCAAGTAGCCGACTCCAATTTGATTCACACCACACTAATTGATCTCCTACTTCAAAGCTTTCCTCCCTTTTCTCAAGTGGTGCCTTTTTCTCAACCAATACCCCCAAACTTGAGCCTTGCTCAAGTTTGGTCAACTCTTTCTCACCTACTTCCTTCTCTTTTCACCGGGTCAAGCAAATGGTCCTTTGTTACTTTCTCCTTCCTACAATCATCAAGGGAAACACAAGACTTGTTAGAAATTATTTTACAAGAGGGAAGGAAATGCTCATTAACTAAAGGATGAGTAGAAGTAATAGGTGTAGAAACTTCCCTTTCAATGGAAGGGCATTCATCAACAATCTCTATGTATCCACACGCGTCTTCTTCTCTACCTTGCTTTGAGCAACCTCTTCCTCATGCACTCTTGTAAATGTCACTTCCTCCTCATTTGAACTCAACTTAAGCTCTCATTTCTCCACATTAATCATAGCCTTGCCCGTTGCAAGAAAAGATCGATCAAGGATAATCGGTGCCTCAAGTTCCTCCTTCATATCTAATACAATGAAATCCACCAGGAATATGAGTTTACCAACCCCTACTAACACATCTTCAATAATCCCAAATGGTTGAGCATATGATTGATCCGCTAATTGAAGATTGATGTTTGTAGGAATCACCTCCCCTAGATCCAATTGCTTGAACACGGACAATGGCATCACATTAATACTTGCTCCTAGATCACACAAGCCTTGAATGTTTACCTTCTCTCCAATCTCACATGGGATAATGAAGCTTCCGGGATCCTTTTTCTTTGTGGCAAGTGTCTCTCCAAGATTTCTTTGCATTCTTCCACTAGCTTGAGCATCCCCTTCTCATCCCAACTCCTTTTCTTGGACATAATTTCTCTCAAGAACTTCTTATAGTATGGAACTTGTTCAAGGGCCTCCAAAAGTGGGATATCGACATGCGAATTCTTGAAAATCTCTAAAAACTTACCAAACTCTTCATCAAGTTTCTTCCTCTCTAGTCTCTTTGGAAACGGAACCGGATTAGCCTTCATTGGAACTCCCCATTCATTCTTCGATTTTTCTTCCTTCTTTGCATTTCCCCTCACTTTCACCTCTTCTTCACTTTTATTCTCTTCCACAACCACTCTTTCTTGTCTCACTTCTTCCTCATTCACCACCTCTTCTTTGGACTCCCCTTCTTTGGACATTTTGGACCTTCATAGCTAGTGCCACTCCTTAGCTTGATTGCACTACAAAACTCTTTAGGGTTCGGCTCGGTAGTGGATGGGTACTTTCCTTTATTTTGGAGATGGTCCACCGTAGACGAGAGCTTTTCAACCGTAGTAGCAAGTTGCCCGCTTGATGCTCGATCGTCTTGAAACGAGTGTCCATTTGCTTCCCTATATCATCAAGCCTTGAGTCATTAGCTTCCAATTTCTTCACAATCAACCCCAAAATCTCCTCCGTGGTAGCCTTTCCTTCATTGTTAGGAGCCTTTGCACCCAGATCAAATCCGGGAGAAAATTGAACGGCGGCTCTCGGATTGGCATATGTTCTCCATTATTTCATTCATTTGCCCCACGGTTTTAGACCAAATCGATCCATTAGCACAAGCATTCAAAACGACCTATCCCCATCCGTCAAACCATTGCAAAAGTACATAATGGTTTGCTCCTCCGGAAAACCGTGTTGAGGACAATTGATAAGTAACATACCATACCTCTCCCACGCCTCCGGTATCGTCTCCCCATTCTTTTGGCGGAAGTGAGAAATAGCCTCCTTAGCTTGCACGGTCTTTGACGGTGGGTAGAACTTCATCAAAAATTTCTTAGACAACTCCTCCCATGTACGTACGGTCCCGGCGGTAATGAATTAAGCCATGCTTTTGCTCTTCCTTTCAATGTAAACGCAAAGAGCCTCAACTTCTTCGCATCTTCGGGTACCCCATGGTATTTTGTAGTGTCGGCAATCTCAAGAAATTGTGCCATATGTTGATGTGGACACTCATTTTTATCTCTTCCTTCAAATTGCTTCTCCCTAAGCATTCTCACTAAAGCGGGACTTATCTCAAAGTTATTAGCATCTATCCTCGGCCTTTCTATCCCATCATAGTGCTCTCTAAGTTATGGTTCAAAGAATTCTCTCAAAGGTCTTCCTTGAGGTGGTGGCTCATTTACGGGTTGTGGTTGGGCATTTGGTATGTGAGGCGGCTCATGATATCGTGGCTCTTGGTTATACGGCATATGGGGATAGTATGGTGGAAATTGTTGTGGATGAGGTGGATAGTAGAGATATTGATGAGCTTGTGGAGGATAAGGATATGGATTTTGGTAGGGATAGTTTTGTGGTGGCATCCCTTGAGGGAAAGGGCTAACTTGAGCATGGAAATGGTTCCCATTACCTCCATGTTCTACTCCTCCTTCTCCTTGTCCATGTACCTCCTCAACTTGAGGTTCACCCACTATTTTCTCCTCATTTCTTTGATCTTCCCCTTCCATAGCTTCCCTTCTTCTTCTCACACGATTCCTTCTCAAAGTAGCCTCGATTTCCGGATTTAGTGGCAAGGGTGGAACACCACTCGATCTTGTTAGCATACACCTACAATGCCACAAATTCAAGTATCAATTTCTAACCAACAAAATCAACAAAAACAAAAACAAAAGCAACAAATAGCCACTTCAAACAATCCTCAAATCTCACTTATAGGCGCAAAAACTAAATCCCAAACGGCGCCATTTGATTGGAGTGTATAGGGCAAGAGCTTTTAAGACCAATCAATAAAATATCGAACCCAAGGGAGAAAGTATGCAAACGAAATTCAAGGATAAGAGTTCTAGATGGCTAAAGTTGCAACAAGTTTTAGGACTAAAATCTCTATAAAAATACAAGAAATTAAATGGCAATATTATGCAAACAATATATCAAACACCTAGAATGCAAAATCAAATACACTAAAATCAATGGGGAATTGGGTGCAAGGGATAATCTCCATCAAGGAATCTATGATTAATAAGCTATGATTGTATCCAAATGCAAATCAATCAAATTAGAAAGCATAAACCATCATGAAATTAATCACTCCATTAATATCACAATGCCTAATGTGAGTATCCTTAGTTCTTCCCATCTCTCAATGTAGAAGTCCCCAATCCATACAATCATGCAAAATTGAAACCCGATTAACACCTAATCACGTTAGCTCAACTCGCGCCTATTGCTAGGGTGATCAACCATTAATCAAAAGAGACAATTTTTCATGAAGCACAATTAAGAATCACAATTAGGAAGCAAGTTAATTCAATTGATCACAATTATCAACAATCATAGCATGAGGCAATCACTTCATCCCTAATTTCAATTATCCCAAGCACAAAGCTATTAGCCCATGGTGCTACAAGCAAAAGCCATGGGTAGAGAATCTAAGAAAGCAATTAACAATCTAATCAACACAAGCAATGAATTAAAGAGAGCAAAGGGTAAGAACATCACCAATTGAACTTCAATAGACAAAAATAGCAATGATTAATCTTCTACAATGCTTCAATTCAACTCCTCTACTCCGAAATCACAAATGGAATCTTCAATTACAATCAATCAAAATACTAATCTAGTGGACTAAAAGTAGATTCTAATCTAATTCTAACAATCTATGGCAATTACAATGGAAATCAAGCTACAAAGTGCAAAATTCGCCTAAGGAACCTCCTGAAACCGCTTTAAACCGCTAGAATCAAGTTATGCTCTGTTTTGGCTTCAAATTGCTTTAAAATTGCAATTTTCGATTTTTGGCACTCCTCGACTCGAGCTTCAGGCCCTCGAGTCGAGGCACAGAGTCGCATCCACGCTTCTTCAAAATTCCTCCGCCTCGAGTCGAGGCTCACCCGACTCGAGGATCCCGCCAATTTTCTATCCCTCGACTCGAGCTCCTCCCTCTAGTCGAGATTTCTGCAATTTTGAAATTCTTTCCCTCGGCTGACCCTCGAGTCGAGGTCCATGTCCCCTCGACCTATGCTCGAGACCAGGGCAATTTTATCGAGAAGGGCTTTGGGCCCGACCCCCATTTTTGTCCGGTATGTTCGTCTCTTCATTTTAAGAATAATGGTACTCTCGGTTTGGCAAATTTCCACCGATTTACCTCGCAAAACGGACGAAAAACATCAAAAATTCACAAAGTAATACTTTTTAGGCAAAAGAGTGATACTTTTTTACCAGAGAGCATGGAGTGAATGCTGAATGAGGATGATGATGAGCGGCGGGGTGGATCCGGGTGCAGTTACGAGGAGGAGGCTGAGGCTGCAGAGGAAGGGAATGAAGAGGAAGAAGATGCTAATGAGGAGGAGCAGGCGGAGGAACCGGTGCGAGATAGATGAGGATGAGGACTTGAGGCTAGAGATCAACTACTACCGGCGGGACGAGATGCGTAGTAGGGAGTTTGAGACCGGCGGTTCATAACAGAGACAAAGTGTACCCTCACCGAGGAGATGTGGGCCGATAGTCCGAGGATGCAACCTGGAGTGCTCGACACGACAGGATGACTGCCTGCGTCATGGATAAGTCTCGGCAATTCAACGAGAAGACAAGGAGGATGCAGGAAGAGTATTTGAAGAACCAAAGAAGACATGTATTCGCTCCTCCAGCAGATGAGCTCGTGGAACTTCGGGCCGGGCACTACCCTCCTCCACCACCATCCGATACTTAGGGCGACTCCCCTATTCCCTATCCCTATCCTCTATTTCTTTAGCTCTCTTAGTATTTCCTCCGGGTGATTTATATTTTATTTGATTTGTGGTTGTTTGGATTGTACTTGATGCTTTGGATTTGATGATGATTTTTATGATGATTTGTATGGATGATGAGTATGATGTGGTTTGGATTTATTGAGCTTTATTGTTTATGATGATGATTATGCTATCTTGACATCTTGGATTCCTTGATTATTTTTGGGCATGGATTTCTCTTGAGCTTAATTATGGACTTATTGCATATATTTGAGTATCATTATTGACATAGTGAGTATGTCCGAGATTATGTACATGTGCACTTGTGCTTGATTTGCAAGATTAATTGAATTTTGATATGATCATGAGTTGATATGTGGCTTGAAGTTAGCATGATTGATAATTATGTGAAGATGAATGTGATTGAAAATGCTTGATTCATTGCTCAATTTAAGCCCGTGAGCTTTTGTGCCTTTATAATCGTACATCTTATACGGTTGAATGAATTTCTTTGTGAGTGCATCATTCATGGATTTGTATGCTAGAACTTGCCCTTGGACTTATTGATACTGATCTTTGTGTGATTTTATGAAAGTGATAAGAGGCCATGTTTTGATATGAGAAGTCACTTAGCCAACTTTTTCCCCACCAAAAACATTTGATCTCCTTAGTGAGCCATTTTGAGCCTAATATCCTTATTCTTTGGCAAGCCAAGTGAAATTGAAGCCATTTGCCTATTTTTATGAGCATTATTGTCCTATGTTTAGTAGAGCTTGATTGTTGGCTAGAAGATGGTGATTTGCATGTAAAGTGTGGTGAAAGATGATGGGCTAAGTTCATTGTGAAAGAAAAAAAGGTTGTGAAAAATTGAAATGTGAAAAAATTGGGAAAATGAAAAGAAGAAAAATTCAATTTGTGAGCTTATAAGAAAGAAAGCTCAAGTGAATGGTGGTGTTTGAACTTTTAAAAGCAAAAGAAAGAGTGTTGATTGATGAAGATTGAAGAGATGTGCATTGAAGTGCATAGTTAACATTCAAGTCTCTACTATTTGAGTCACTCTTACCAAAATCATCCCACCTATTCCAAAAAGCCTACATTACAACCTTGATGAAAGACCTCTTTGATTCTTGATTGAACACAAATGATTGTGATTGAGATTGAGTCCATTGGCAAGCTTATGGTGTGCATGTTTGTGAATTTGATGATTGAGTGCATTTAAC
Organism: Paraleonurus japonicus; assembly: GCA_030762865.1. Taxonomy (NCBI): domain Eukaryota; kingdom Viridiplantae; phylum Streptophyta; class Magnoliopsida; order Lamiales; family Lamiaceae; genus Paraleonurus; species Paraleonurus japonicus. Next base: position 31,351,530 of record CM061054.1, read on the forward strand.
CTTGATACACTTGAGTGAAAAGTGAAACACTCCATAGAAGGAGCAATGCTTTGAGTGTTTGTTTTTGCATTTGTTTGAGCATGATTCTTCTTGATTGCTAGTGGATAGTTTGCATTGATACTTATGTTCATTGATGAGTTCAATTGTCTTATTTATCTTCTATGGTGTCATGTGACATAATTGCAATCAATTCACTCCTTTGTGCTTATTTGCTACGTTGCTCGAGGATGAGCAACACTTCAATTTTGGGGGTATTATGATTGGAGTGAATTGATGCATGTTTTTAGGGTGTATTTTAGTGCAAAAAGTGATCAAAAGTGTTAGATTTTGTGCCTAATTGTGTAGAGTATCACTACTTTACCTAAAAAGTATTACTTGTGAGATATTTGATGTTTTTCATCCCGTTTACAGGTAAATCGGTGGAATTTGGCCAAACCGAGAGTACCGCATTCTTAGGATGAAGAGACAATCGAGACGGGCGAAACGGGGTCGAGGCGGAGCCTCGGGTCGAGAAAATTTTCTGGATTCGACCTCCGGTCGAGGTCCGCAGGCCTCGACCCGAGGGTGAAGGCAATAGGTTGAAATTCAAAAATTGATGCAAGTTCGACTCGAGGCTCGCCTCGAGTCGAGGATCGTGGCAAAAGGAGATCGAGTTGAGGGCTGGAGCTCGACTCGAGGCCGGAGGCGAAACCGCAAAATCGCATTAGCGACTTCAAGGCCTCAACTCGAGGGCCCCAACCTCGAGTCGAGGGATGGCCAAAATCGAAATTTTTGTATTTAATTTCAGTGGAAAACAGAGCATATTCTTCCTAGCTTAGATTAGAGCAGCTTATTTTACAGTTTTTGGGCGAAATTCTCATTCCATAGCTTAATTCTCTTTGTAATTGGATTAGATTCATAGATTTAGATAGAATTTGATCATTTGTACCTTAGATTAGTGATTTGATCCATTAGTTTTTCACTTTCAAGTTGTAATTCAAGTGTGGAGAAGAGAATTGTATTGAAGACTATTTTGAAGATTCAAGCATTCCTATTGATTTGGATTCTATTGGTGATGTTCTTCCACTTAATTCCTTTTAATTCATTGATTGTGTTGATTAATTTCTAAATTGCTTACTTAGATTTTCTACCCATGGGTTTTGCTCTTTGCACCATAGGCTAATACTCATGTGCTTGGGATAATTGAAATTGAGGATGATGTGATTGCCTTATGTTATGATTGTTGATGATTGTGATCAATTGAGTTAGATTGCTTTCTAATTGTGATTCTCATTGTGCTTCATGCAAAGTCATATCTTTATATTAATGTTTGATCACCCTAGCAATAGGCGAGAGTTGAGCTAACGTGATTAGGGATTAATCGGGTTATAATTATGTATGAATGTATGAATTGGGTGCTTCTTAATTGAGAGATTAGTTGCACTAAGGATACTCACATTAGGCATTGTGTTAATAATGGAGTGATTAATTGCATGATGGTTTTATGCTTTCTATCTTGGTTGATTTGCGGTTTGATTCAATCATAGCTTGTTGATCATTGATTCCTTGATGGATATTATCCCTAGCACTTCAATCCCCCATTGAAACCAAGTTACTTGTTTTTGCATATTAGGTGTTTGATAAATTGCTTGCATAGTATTTGAATTTTAATTCTTGCAATTGCCTTGTAGTTTCTAGTGTCAAAACCGTTTTGCAACAATAGTCACCAATAACTTGTATTCCTAGGGCCTCACGTGCATATTTTTTCCCTTGGGTTCGTTATACTTGATTGGTCTTAATGTCGCTTGCCCGGAATCCTACAATCACTTCTCACCCTCCTTATCTTCTTCTTTCTTCTCACCCTCCTTATCTTTTTCTTCCTTCTCTATCTCTTGCTCTTGCTCCTTTCCCCGCAACTCATCCTCGGTCCTTCCCTCACCTGCACCCTTAGACTTCTCCTCTTCCTAATTCTCATCATTCCCCCATCATCAACACTTTCAGACTCCTCCTCATCCACATCTTGACCAGACGTATCACTTTTCCCTCCACTTTCATCCTCATCATCTTTTTCATTGTCATCTCCACCGATGTCCTCTTCTTCATCCTCTTCATCCTCACTAACACTATCCTCATCACCAAGGACCTCCTCATCATCTTCCCTATCGAACTACCACATGAGAACTCATCGTCATCAACATCCACAAACTTATCACTCGATGGGCGGCGCTAAACGGATTATCCTGGAAACAGCTCATAGCTAGGCATATCACCTATGTTCTTTGCAACCATGAAATTTTCAACTAACTCATCAACATTTTTCAGAATTTTTTTGTCGCCTTAATCGGGAATCAGACTCGAGAGGTTGAATCAGCAAGTTCTTTATTATTTCATTAAGTCTAATGATATAACCATTAGACATCTCGCTTATGTCATTCATAAGATCCTCCACCAATGATCGCAAATCCTACAAGACAAAAGTGTAATAAAAATAAAATAATAAATCGGTATAAGTAGATATGTGAGAAATATTTTTACATGATAGATAAAAACCATTTAAGTGGTATGTTAAAGTGTTACTAAAAGAAATAATTTATGTTACTATAACATGATAAATGTGTTCTTGATTTAGAAATAAGTTGGTGTTTCTAAGTAAATGTAAATATGTTACTATTATATATTAATATATGTTACTATTTCATAATAACAAAAAAAAAAACACATTTATAGGATAATACCTTCACATTCCCACTAGAAAACTTTGATGCACCAAAATTACTGTGCCTCTTTGATCCATTTAAGTTCACAGGATACTCTGCCTAAAACCATCTCCCCATCCCCGTACGAGGCCATTATCCAACTCCGCTTGCAACGAACATGCAGATTATCATTGTTCCAGTGTTGTATCAGAGGAATATTACATGGCAAACAAATACCATGCCATCGAATCCTATGCAAATACGCAATTTGCAAAATCAATAGACAACTGTAACATTGTGAAAAGAATTCTTCTTCACAAGATCAATACTCTTGCATAATTTATAAAAAACAAATGAACATCACCAAGTTTAGAAGTGGACTCAACATCAATAAGAGACTTTAACAGACCAACCGAACAAACCAAATGGTTTGCACTGGTGGAAACAAAGACGACATACGTAAAAAAAACAAATAAACGCATAAAATCTTCGCCCATCTTTCGAGATGGGGTTTAAAAACAGCAGCCAACTCGCTCAACCTTAGAGTTAGACTTCAAACCATACTTCGCAAACTTCTCCAACAGAACATTATTCTCCCTCGGGAGTAAGACAAAACATCACAACCCCGATTCCTTGGAAGCATAAAGATATCATGAACATCGTCTCGGCGTAATCACAAAGCTGCGACCTCGACCAATGAGATAGTTGCCAACCGCACGGATTAAAACTTTGAACTAGTCACCGAAGCATAGGATAACCACTCCTTAGTCAAATTCGGCTTTAATAGAGCACCAAAGTCAATCTTCTTGAAGCCTCCTCCGAACAACATTAAGTGAGTTAATAAGTTCAACAACAGTGAAGAGGCCTCCCATGAGGAGTGAAATCCCTATAAAGGAAAATAAAAATATAAATCGACAAAATAAAATGCAAAAATATTTAACCAATTTAGGCAAATGAAAAGGATAAAAATACTTATTTTGCTTTGTGAAGGCCTCGAACAATCTTTCTTTTCCTTCTTAACCTCGTTTAATAGAAAACTTGGATATGATCAATTTAGGCATTGATTCTTTATTATCTCGATGTCTCTTGCCGCTTCTTTCTCGGCCTTTTTGGAGCCAAATCCTTTATTTTCCTAGGAGCCATTTAATATATGTTCTTGTATCAAAACAGAAAACACATCGAGACAATTATATAGCAAAAAAATGTGTTACTAAATAAAAAAAATGTTACTTTATAAATATAAATATGTTACTACACTTAAAACACAACATTTTACTAACATAAATAAAACATGTTACTAAATAAAATACATTATGTTAGCAAAAAAAAAATGTGTTACTAAAAAAAAAAAAATATGATACTTTATAAATATAAATATGTTACTACACTTAAAAACACAATATGTTACTAACATAAATAAAACATGTTACTAAATAAAATACATTATGTAACTATCCATAAAGAAACAGTAACCAAAAACAGAGAGCAAAACAAGCAGAGCATTACATTCAACAACACAAAAGAATATATCGTAACACACAACAAATAGATACAAAAAGCACGAACTCTAATCACAAAAATACCAAATCAACAAAAACAAAACGAATAAAAAATAGAGCATAACACTAAGTAGAAAAAGAAAACGAACACAGATCCGTAAAACAATAAAAACAACGAAAAAACAAAATACATAAACAAAAACACTTAAATACCAAACACCAGCAGAGAATGAGCAAAAATAAACATCGATACACCAACAAAAAAAAAGCGTAAGATCACCTACATGACATAAAAGCAGTAGATACCCTAACTCCAAAAGCTAGGGTTCCCGAATAACAAATACTAGAACTAGAACTAGAACAGAAATAATGCGATAATAATACACATAAAACCGAGAAGAGAACGTTCACAAACAGAAACAAAACAAAAAAATTACACAAAGAAAAAAAAACTTCGAACAATACCCCTCGTCGCCTATGCTTCGAATGAAAAATAAGACGAAACCATGAAAAGCGCCTATAAATACAATCGAGATATGCCGTATAAACCGTCGGAAAACCGCCTAAACCGTGAAGAAACCGCCACGATCATCGCGGGAAATACAAGAACACGGTAAAAATTTTAAAATGGGGGAAAAGTGAAACTGAACCGTAAAAAACCATATATATACACGACCCATTTAGTCAAACCGGGTATGGGTATGGATTATTTCACGGATCCTAGATCCGTGAAATATTTCATATAAGAATTTGTCATTAATTTTAGTGTAGAAAACTTTGTATTAATATATCCTGGTGTTGTTACCCATTCTAAATCTAAGAGATTTATGGTGGAATGTGGTTAGATTAACGGATAAAACAAGTAATAAATGAAAAACACAAGAATGAGGGAAGAACTCATGGAGTTCCTCCCTTGAAGATGGCTTTGGGTGTCCCATGGGGATCCCTAGCCTTGGGTGTTGTATATATGTGTGTTGGAGAAGATGAATCCTCTCTTTTACATGGGGTTGGGGTCTCTTATTTATAGAGCCCCCAAACTTGATAATCAAGAAACGATCCTAGCCCTTTATTTTTGGAATCCAATTACAATCGTGGATATAAAATCTTGACTATATCTACTTTACATTAAATGATCTTGTCTTATCTCGCCGAGGTGTCGTACTTTGTCGTTTGATGTGCCGCCTAGCTTGCCTAGCCGCCGAGCCGCCTAGCCGCCTAGTCTGCCGAGCCGCCTAGCCGCTTTTCGCCGAGCCGCCTAGCCGCGAGCCGCTAGCTCGCCTACCTCATCGAGCCGCCGAGCTTCCAACTCGCCTAGCCGCGAGCCGCCGAGCCGCCGAGCCGCCTAGCCGCCGAGCCGCCTAGTCAAGCCGCCTAGCTTAAAGAGTTAGGCACAAAGAGCAATCTAGCTTGAAGAACGGCTTGGCGTGCTTGTCTTTATGCCCAAGTCGGGATACCCCTATAAGGCATTGGCTTGTCTTACGAGATGGAGTATTTTATGAAATATTCGTGTTACAACAATTGCCCCGATTGGTGTCAAGTGTCTTTGAGAGTTGAGCTGGTAGTGTGGAGAGTAGTTTTTGAAAGCTCCAAGAATGTATAGCCTTGCACCGAGGTTGAGTATGGGATTTATACTTTTCGGGTTTCTTGTCGAGAGACCTTACCGAGCTTGCCTGGCCGCCGAGCCGCCTAGCGCCGAGCTTGCCGAATCCGCCTCGGCCGCCTAGCCGCCGAATCGCCTCGGCCGCTAGCCGCGAGCTTGCTCGGCTACCTAGCCGCCGGGAGAGATGGCCTCATCCGGGGAGGTGAACACGTCGAAAGCGAGTGAGCTCGTTCAGATCGGGTGAGCTCATCTCGGAGAGGCGGTCCCATTCGGAGAGGTGAACAAGTCTCGATGAAGAGAGCTTGTCGGAGCGGTGAGCTCGTCGAAGGAGTGAGCTCGCCTGGGAGAGGCGGACTCGCTCGGAGAGGTGAACAAGTCTCGATGAAGAGAGCTCGTCGGAGCGGTGAGCTGCCTAAAGGAGTGAGCTCGCTCTAGAGAGGCGGACTCGTCGAGAGAGGTGAACAAGTCCGATGAAGAGAGCTCATCGGAGCGGTGAGCTCATCTGAAGGAGTGAGCTCGTCCGGAGAGGCGGTCTCGTCCGGAGAGATGAACAAGTTTGATGAAGAAAGCTCATCGGAGCGGTGAGCTCATCTGAAGGAGTGAGCTCGCCCGGAGAGGTGAACATATCTCGATGAGAGCTCGCCGGAGCGGTGAGCTCGTCTAAAGGAGTGAGCCCATCCGGAGAGGAGGACTCGTCCGGAGAGGTGAACATATCTCAAGAGCAGAGCCTGTCGATGGTAAACTCGTCTGCAGAGAGGAGGACTCGTCCGGGGAGGTGAACATGTCGAGGAGAGCTCGCTGGAGAGGTAAGCTCATCCGGAGAGGTGAACTCGTCCGGAGAGGAGAGGCTCATCCGGAGAGGTGAACTCGTCCGGAGAGGCGGTCTCGTCCGGAGAGGAGAGGCTCGTCCGGAGAGGTGAACTCACCCGAAGAGGAGGGCTCGTCCGGAGAGGTGAACTCGGCCCGGGAGAGGAGAGGCTCTTCCGGAGAGGTGAACTCACTGGAGAGGAGAACATATCTCGATGAGAGCTCGCTGGAGCGGTGAGCTCGTCTCGAAGGAGTGAGCTCGCCCGGAGAGAAGGACTCATCCGGAGAGGTGAACATGTCTCGAGGAGAGCTCGGCCGAGAGGTGAGCTCGTCGGAGAGGTGAACTCGTCCGGAGAGGAGAGGCTCGTTTGGAGAGGAGAGGCTCGTTCGGAGAGGTGAACTCGCCCGAAGAGGAGGGCTCGTCCGGGAGAGGTGAACTTCGTCCGGAGAGAAGAGGCTCGTCCCGAGAGGCGATCTCTTCTCGGAGAGGAGAGACTCGTCCCGGGAGAGGTAAACTCGCCCAAAGAGGCGGGCTCGTCGGAGAGGTGAACTAGTCCGGAGAGGAGAGGCTCGTCCCGGAGAGGTGAACTCGTCCGGAGAGGAGAGGCTCGTCCGGAGAGGTGAACTCGTCCAGGAGAGGAGAGGCTCGTCTCGCAGAGGTGAACTTCGCCCGGAGAGGAGGCTCGTCGAGAGAGGTTAACTCACGAGAGAGGAGGGCTCGCCCGGGAGAGATGAACTCGTCCGGAGAGGAGGAGGCTCGTCCGGAGAGGTGAACTCGTCGAGAGAGGAGGGGCTCGTCTCGGAGAGATGAACTCATCCGGTGAGGAGAGGCTCATCCGGAGAGATGAACTCGTCCGGAGAGGAAAGGCTCGTCCGGAGATGTGAACTCATCCGGAGAGGAGAGGCTCGTCCGGAGAGGTGAACTCGTCCGGAGAGGAGAGGCTCATTCGGAGAGGAGAGGCTCATCCGGAGAGGTGAACTCGTCTCGGGAGAGGAGAGGCTCGTCGGAGAGGTGAACTCGTCCAGAGAGGTGAACTCGCCGGAGAGGAGGGCTCGTCCGAAGAGGTGAACTCATCCGGAGAGAAGGGGCTCGGGCCCGGGAGAGGTGAACTTGTCCAGAGAGGAGGGACTCGTCCGGAGAGGTGAACTCGCCCGGAGAGGAGAGGCTTGTCCGGAGAGATGAACTCGTCCGGAGAGGAGAGGCTCATCCGAGAGGAGAGGCTCATCCGGAGAGGTGAACTCGTCCGAGAGGAGAAGCTCGCCCGGAGGGTGAACTCTTCCGGAGAGGAGAGACTCGTCGGGGATGTGAACTCGTCCGGAGAGGAGAGACTCGTCCGGAGATGTGAACTCGTCTCGAAGAGGAGAGGCTCGTCGAGAGATGTGAACTTCGTCCGGAGAGGAGAGGCTCGTCGGAGATATGAACTCGTCCGGGAGAGGAGAGGCTCGTCGGGAGAGGTTAACTCGTAGGAGAGGAGAATGAAGATGGTGCCCCGCCTCACAACCTTGGGGTTTTCATGTTCTAGTAATATTCATCTTTATTTTAAATCTCATTTTTCCATACTTAGGTTTTGTTTAAAAATTTTCCAAGTATTTCAAACTATGATTGGCTTGTCGTGCCTCGGCCTTACTTGTCCAAGACGTTGAGCTCGGCCGGTGCCTTTCCGATTTAGTTTCGGCACTAGCGAGCTCGGCCTTTGGCCTAGTAAGGATCTACTTAGGGAGCTCGGCTCGCCCAAGTGTATCATGGCGGGTTAACGGCCCGCCGGATCCTTCATCGCCCAAACAAGTTCCCGCGACCGTGAGTTCGGTCGTGGCGAGCTAATGAAGGTGCTCGCTAAATGGAGGCTAGACCACCGAACCGCTCGCTAGGATGGTATCGAAGAGGCAGCTCGCCGTGAGTACGTTTAGCTCGGCCGGGAGACTTTTATCTCCGGGAAAACCCGATGGCACTTCGGGCGACCTATGAAGGTGCGCCTAGTGGCGTGCTATGCGCTTTGGGCTGATCACTTAGGATCGAACCACACGACTTTTGTCCTAACTCCGAGGAGCCGATGGACCTCACTAGCCAGAAAGCTAGGAGACCTCGGCCGAGGCTAAGCTCATCGCGAGGAATTTGATGGGCACACCGAACAGAAAGCTGTGTGACCTCGGACGGTAATAGGACACATCACGAGGAGTTTAGTAGGAGCCTCCAAGTATATGGATCGGGCGGACCTCGCCCGAAGGCTAAGCTAGTCTGCGAGGAGTTTGTAGGGACAGTCCCTTCCTCGGCGGGCTACCCGGCCCACACGAGTATGAGAGGGAGCTTGCTCTCGGCTACATGTTCAGCCTCGGCGGGCCCGCAAGGATACCTCCGGGGAGGGTTTTAGAGAGCGAGCCCTCCCTTAGCCGTGAGGCCTCGGGTGGGCTTGCAAGGAGCTCACTAGGTTAGAAACTAGGAGACCTCGGATGGCACAAAGCTCATCGCGAGGATTTTATCGGGAAAGTAACCCGTGCTCGGAGAGTGTAAACTCATGCGAGTCTTATCTAGGACGTGTCCGTCCGGCTTGGCGAGAGACTAAGCTCGTCGCGAGTCCCGCAGGTAAACCTCGCTAAAAAGTGGAATGTCTACGCCAAAGAGGCAGACTATCAACGCCACGAAGGCGGATAAGGCAGCGCCACGGAGGCGGGTGATCTATGCCACAGAGGAGAAATAGGTCAATGCCGATAAGGTAGATAGTCAACGCCGTAAGGCGGACAATCGATGCCGAAAAGGCGATCACAACACCGCGAAGGTGGACAAGTCAAATGCCGATACGGCAGATAGTCAACGCCGTAAGGCGGACAATCGATGCCGAAAAGGCGATCGTCAACACCGCGAAGGTGGACAAGTCAAGAGCCGATAAGGCAGATAGTCGACGCCGTAAGGCGGACAATCGATGCCGAAAAGGCGATCTGCCAACACCGCGAAGGTGGACAAGCGAAGAGCCGAAAGGGCAGATAGTCGACGCCGTAAGACGGACAATCGATGCCGAAAGGTCAAATAGTCGACGCCTGTAAGGCGGACAATCGATGCCGAAAGGGCAGATAGTCAACGCCAGAAGGTGGACAATCGATGCCGAAAAGGCAGATAGTCGACACCTAGAAGGCGGACAATCGATGCCGAAAGGGCAGATAGTCAACGCCCGAAGGCGGACAATCGATGTCGAAAAGGCGAGGGCACTTAGGCCGCTTGCTTGGTGATTTAGAGGTTTTACGTCTTTCATCATGAGTCTTATTTCAAAAAAATTTGTATTTTTGTTTTTCCGAATAGTAGAGTTTGAAATCTGGAGTTCTACTCTCCTTCCCCTCAAGTATAAATATTTTTTTGGTGTATTTGACCGTTAAAGGTTTTTGAAGAAATTTCTACATTTTGAGGATTTTTAAATCAAAAATGTGCGTACATGCCCCAAATTTCTTAAAAAGTTTGGAGTCTAAAAGTTTTACTGGAGATTTTTAAGGAATTCTACATTTTAAATATTTTTAAATCCAAAAATGTGTGTACATGTGCCTCAAATTTTTCTCTAAAAATTTGGAGTTCTAATTTTTCTTTGTTTAAAATATGAAAAATTTTCGGAGTGAAATTTTAACCGTTGAAGGTTTTCAAATAATTTTTCGACAGCTTGTACAAATTTTGAAGTCTCAAAATATATTTGTCTTTGCCCCAATTTTTATGAAAATTAGAGAAAATTGCAAGAAGCAACATATTTAAATAGGTAGTCGTCGAGAATACTCGATACACTGACAAAGGACTGTCCGTAGATTACTTGAATCGAAGTTTGATCCGCAATAAATTGAAATTCATTGCCTCAAGAAGAAAGCTTTGAAATTGACCCAAAGAATTTAATAATAAAAGCCCAATGACCTTTAAATTAAAAAGGCCCATCGCCTTTCAAATTAAAAAGGGCCCATCATATCTTTAAATTATATTTCAAATGAGATATTTGGGCCCATTAATTATCTCAAACTAGGCGTAAAACTTAAATCTACGTATCTTCCCATAGCAGAAAACATAATTCGCGCGCCTCTCCACGCAGAAAACATGAAATTGCGCAGATTTTCCCTCAAAATCGATCCCCAACATCGAACACAAGTGGCTCACGCCAAGGAGGTAGCCGCCGGACTTGGCGCTAGAGAGAGAGTGGCATAGCGGCGGCGGCTCGCCTGTTGGGCGCGGTGGCGCGCCGGAGAGACAAAGAATGGGCGATGCCGTGTGGTCGGGCGGAGAGGAGAAGTGGCAGGGGTGCGTCACCGTGGGGAGAGAGAGAAGGCGGCGATGCCGTGGAGAGAAGCAGCGTGGCGGAGCGGCGGCGCTGGTGGCCGCCAAGGGCGGTGCCGGGTGCGCCTGGGAGAGACAGGGGCGGGCAACGGTGCCGAGACAAGCGTCGGGCGGCAGAGTTCGCCGCCGAGAGAGAGATGGCAGGGTGGCGATGGAGGCTCGCCAAGGTTGGAGAGAGCGAACCGAGGGGCGGCTAAAGTCCGCCGAGGAGGAGATTGCAGAGGCGATCGCTCGTCGGAGAGTGAGTGAGAGCTCGACAGGCGGTCAACGGAGCTCGGCCGTGGGTGATCGTAGCCGCGAGCAGAATTGTCAAGACGACCTTCAAAGTGCCGAGCAGAGGCCCAAAATGCCGAGCAAGAATTTAGAATTGCGCGAGCAAAAATCTTCGGATGAAAATCGCCGAGCAAATTCAGAATTGTCACAGAATTTAGAGGAGCTAAAATGCCACCACAATTCAGATTGTCGAGCCTGAGCCGCCGAGCGTAAATTCTAAGTGCCGAGCTAGAATTCAGAGTTCGCCGAGCAGAAATCACCGAGCAACAACTCCAAATACCAAGTCGGATTCTAAGTTGCCGAGCAGGAGCCGCCAGCGTAACTCCAAATGCCGAGCTAGAATCGTTGAGGTCGCCTTCAATAAACTTGCGTAAGGTGCGAAAAATGCCGAAATTACCCAACTTATCCGGTTTCGACCGCTTTCCCATTTTATCAGGCGGCGCCGCACGTGAGTGCGCACCACCGCCGACTCCATAGAAGAGCGGAGGTCACAAACTGAAGAGTCGAGAAAACTTCTAAGAACGCCAATTTTTACAGATCTAAGAAGAAGAATCAAATTATTTACGTAGTAGATCTTTGAACACAGATCTTTGTTCGATATAAGTTGGGAGTTTCTGTATGTTTTTGTTTGTACGGTTTTGTACGGATATGGAGAAAATGATTTTCTCCTGTAGGATTTGTGTATTTTCGCCATTGTTGACTATTTGAAGGTTTCAAGAAGGAAAAGGCTTTTTAGCGGTGGGATTGCTTAAAGCTTGATCTGAATTTTTGCAAGAAAAGTATTGCAAAAATTGTTGGGATGATTTTCTACCTTAATAATGTTACAAAAATCTGTAGAAACAGTTGTTTTCGAATATTTGCGTAAATGGATCTGTAAATTTTTTTACAGAGCACATGAAATCGGGTTTACTTTTTAGAAAAAATACGGGATATAAAAATTTCTAAAAAGACAAGAATTAGCATAAGCATTGCTAAGTATGAAAGGATAAATCAGAGTAACAAAAATGCAAATTTCTTGTAAGGATTTCTTGAATGGAAAAAATATTTCCTTGAAGAACAGGAAGAAAATATTTCACTAAGAAAAGTGAGTGTTCTTCAATTTTGAGTGATTTTAGTGGACAAAGACCACCCTTCTTCTAGCGTCAATTGTTGTTGCCCGTTCTAAATATAAGAGATTTATGGTGGAATGTGGCTAGATTAACGGATAAAACAAGTAATAAATGAAAAACACAAGAATGGGGGAAGAACTCATGGAGTTCCTCCCTTGAAGATGGCTTTGGGTGTCCCATGGGGATCCCTAGCCTTGGGTGTTGTATATATGTGTGTTGGAGAAGATGAATCCTCCCTTTTACATGGGGTTGGGGTCTCTTATTTATAGAGCCCCCAAACTTGATAATCAAGAAACGATCCTAGCCCTTTATTTTGGGATCCAATTACAATCGTTGATATAAAATCCTCGACTATATCTACTTTACATTAAATGATCTTGTCTTGTCTCGCCGAGGTGTCGCATTTTGTCGCTTGATGTGCCGCCTAGCTTGCCGAGCCGCTTAGCCGCCGAGCCGCCTAGTTCCGCCGAGCCGCCTAGCCGCGAGCTACCGAGCCGCAGCCTCGCCGAGCCGCTAGTCCGCCTACCTCGCCGAGCCGCTAACCCGCCTAGCCGCCTAGCTTAAAGAGTTAGGCACGAAGAGCAATCTAGCTTGGAGAACACTGACGTGCTTGTCTTTATGCCTGTGTCGGGATACGCCTATAAGGCATTGGCTTGTCTTACGAGATGGAGTATTTTATGAAATATTCGTGTTACAACACTGGATACTCACATTTTTCAAATTTGTATTAATATATCCGCTCACACTTTCAATTATCATACTTAGAGGTCGCTTGGTTGGGGGTATTAGAATTAGGTAATGAGAATGACTAGTGATTCATTCGCATTGATGAATTTTGGAAAGAGAGTTGAGCACGAAAAAATTTGAGCGAGAAAAAAGGTTGAGCGGAGGAAAAATGAATTATTGTTAAATGATTGATTTAAGAGGGAAATTATGTAATCAAAATAAATTAGTGATTATTTTATTTTTAGATTAATTTCAAATTGTAAATATTACCAAGCATCATCAATGAGAATGATTAATGAGACATTCCCATTACCTACTTCTAATACCTCCAACCAAGCGAACCCTTAAAAAAATATATCTCAATTGAATTAAAATATTTGACTTTCTTCCTTAAAATAGTTAACCTAACTCTCAACTTGTTTAATCTCATACTGTGAGAGTGTTTTAAGAAATTTGTAAATATATGTGCATACAAACTACAAAAACAAAACTACAACATAAGTATATACTATTATATAAGGAAAATGTGAGATTAAATCTTAAATGATCCCATAATTTACACCTTTTTTTTATTTAGTTTCATAACTATTTTCTCGAACGATTTAGTCTCACAACTAATTGAATTGCTTAATTTTTAGTCTCATAACTAATTGAACCGCTCAATTTTCGTCCTATAATTATTTTTAGAACGATTAAGTCCTCCCACGACCACTTAAATTGCTCAATATCTCATAATTTCTAAATAATCCAAAATAATGATATATCTTTAGCGTGATACTACGTGTCATTTTAAATCGGGGACTCCTTGCGAGACTTATGTTTCAAAGACTTACATGTTAAAAATTTATACACCCGACAATTAAATTAAATACACATTATTATATAATAAAAAGAAAAAATAAATAGAAACTAAAATGCAAAACACGAGATAATAGATATCATAGCCTCAAATCACTAAAATCGATATTCCTAAAAAAAAAAAAAAAAACTCTAAAAACTTGATTTCAAGTAGTTTTGGGACTACATCGCTCCAAAAATAGTATGGGATGAAAATTGAACAATCCAAATTGTTCCAAAAAAATAGTTATAGGATGAAAATTGAGAAATTCAATTAGTTATGAGATTAAATCGTTCCAAAAATAGTTATGTGACTAAATAAAAAAGACGCAAAATTATGGGACCATTTAAGATTTAGGGGCGCTGGTTGTAAATTCATTAATGGAAATGAGAATGAGTATAATGCAATTATGGTGATTAATAAGAACAATAAATGATTATGACACAATTTTTTTCTCTTAAATAAGGTAACCCTTACCCATTTGATTAACCTATTTTCCCGCTACAATTATTTCTCCTTCATTATTCTCCTTCATCACTGTTGTGAAAGAGATTATGGGCTTCGCCCAACCGAGAGTCGGCCCACCCCAAAGGCAGGCCCTTTCCCTTTACAAGGCGGTCGAGTCTCGGGAGGTATCCGACTCGCCAAGCCGCTGAGCGAGTAGCGCAATCCGAGCAAGGCTGCTCGTGAGAAGCCGGATATGAAGACGCCCGCGGCACGCAAGTAGGACCGACCATAGGAGCCTCGGATCCGGCCACGACCATCCGAAGAACGCAGCTCGAGCCGAGAACGAAGGCCGCGCGCCTTCTACTGCCGAGAATCGCCCCTACAATAGGAATAAATCTCCCAGCGGTGATCGCATTAAATGCGGACATTCCTCGTAATAGTAATAGCGTATCTTCATTGTCGGATAGTTTACCGAAAGCAATTAATATCGCGTACGGCGGAGTGGGGCCGTTATCTTTGTACATGGCCGTACATCCGCATTAATTAAGGATCCATGCATTTAATGCAGGCCCTTAATTTCGTGGATTCTAGGCAACATTTGAGTCCTATAAATACCGCCTCAAAGGCACAATAAAAGGATTACACAATCCACACTTTGCTCGGGCCTAAACCACCCAAAGAATCGCCGTCTTCTTTATTGCTTTCTGCATATGCATTTATTGATCCAATCATTCATATTAATGGCATTCTTCCGATCATAACTCAAGAATAACGATCAACATACGTACGATCTAATTATTGTCGACCGGTAACCTCGTTAGCCACATCATCCTATCAATAATTAGGTTACAACAATTGGGCGCTAGAGGAAGGGGGCGTTGAAATCTCCGCAACCCAGGAAAAATCACGACGGAATCACGACGAACTCGCCATTCACCACTGTGGGGAGGGAGCCCATGCCGGATCGATCCTCACGACGGCACGCATATTCCCGACCCTACAGTTCGGGGAGACGCGGCCAGTCGGCGGAGGCTTCATCGCCCCATCCCCCTTGGGAGTATCAAACTCCAGAGCAGATCTGGTGCGATAAAGCAACTCGAGGCCGGGGCAAGGAACTTGAGGTGGCGAATACCGGACCCCGGTGGCCTATGAAAGGCGAAGAAAGGAAAAGAAAGGCGGTGGAGCGGAGCCGCGAGTCGATCCCCGAGGAGTCCAGATCCGTTTTGAACGACTCAGTTCTTCCCGCCAACTTGATTTTGAATCGGTCCCGAGTCGGTGACCAAGGCGCCCGCCAAGGCGCAGCCTCGAGCGGCGCGCCCGGCTCCTGCGCCGATCCTCACAGAGAGAGGAGGGCATCGGTTATGGACCGACCGGGTCCAGCCCGATTCGGTACATGACCGACTTGACCGCATCCGCTCACTTCGCACCGAGCCGACTAAGGATCCGCGGGATTCCTACTCGCCGCCATGCAGAAAAAGATTGACAAGATGGCCGAAAAGATCGGCTCACGGGGATAGCTCTTGAAAAAGTCGAGCGAATGAGCCACTGTCGGTGGAGATCGAAGAGGCTCGAGCCAACCCGATGATTCTTCCCCCGCAACCCCCGTATACGAGGGAAAGCAGATCCAGAGACCCATTTGAGCAAGTATAAGATCTACATGGTGGGCCGAGGAGCCTCGGACGCCACCGAGATGCGGCGATTTCCGCGACCACAGGCGAGCCGGCCCATAAGTGGTACGTGTCGCTCCCGCTCGCTCGATCCATAGCTTCGACGAGCTCAAATAAAAGTTTACTTCCTACTTCGCCTCTAAAATCCTAATGAGCCAAAACCGGCAGAGGTTGATGGGGATCCGCCAAGGCCGAACAGAGTCGGATGAAGTGTACCTCGATAGTGGATGAGATATTACTCACCGGGGAACCGGTGGGCGACGAGCCACGCTCCACGCGGCCATAAGCGGACTTCGCCGGACTCTCACATGTTCAGCACATGACTAAGAAGTACCCGACCACTTATGCTGAGTTCCGACAACGGGCGAGGTGATCTCATTACCCGCCGTAAGATAATTTCCCAGTCTGCAGGTGAAGTGGAGGCAGAAGGAGCGGCCGGCGTGGCGGGAAGCATCTCCCACCAAGAAAGGACCGAGCGGCCAAAAGAGGCGAGAACAAGCGGGACTTCGGAACCTTCAAAAGAAGCCCAAGCCGATCAAGCCGACCCCTCTAAGCCGATTTGTGCAAGTTCACATGCATATCACGAATCTCCTGGCCACAACACCGATCGGTGTCGTGATCTTCTCCGCCACTGTGGAAATCAGACGAGGAAAGGAAGCTCGACGCTTTCGTTAGAAGCCCGCCTGAAGGCAGATATCAAGAGCGGCCTCCCGCCGCGAGAGCGAACTCCGGCCAGTGGTAGCGGCAATGAGCGACCCGCAGATGAATCCGGCGGCGACGAGCTCCCGCCCGCTCATGCGAGGCCGGATCGCATGCTCAGCGGGACGGGAGCCTCGGCGGGTGGTGGAGGTTTTCACCAATCGAACCCAGGAAGAGAAAGGCCGAAATCGGGGCCATTGATAACATCGCCTAGTCGGGCTTTTCCTCCTGAGCCGGCCATCCTAAAGTCCACCGTGCTCGGCTTCTCCAACGCCGACAGGGAAGGCATTCTTTGCCCAAAGAACGATGCACTCGTGATCTCCTCCACCATCCTCGGGATGATTTGTCGGGCAATTTTGGTCGACAATGGGAGTTTCTGCAATCGATCTTCAAGTCGGCTATTTGGACGAAATGGGAAATCGGACGAAGTATATCAAGCCCTATGATTTGCGGTAGCGGATTCGGAGACATGGTCGTAAATGGCGCTTACGGGAAGATCAAGTCGACAGGTGGAGCTTGTTGACCACAAGGATGAGAAGGTTAGGATTACTAGACCGGTAGACTTTGTAATCGTCGACCAGTAGAACATGTATAACGGCTTCTTTGGTCGACCGTTCTTTGAAACTTTTGAGGCGGTCGCCTCTTCTTTCTTTTATTGTATCAAATTCCCCACTTTCGAGGGAAGCGTAGGGACTGTAAAGCGACGAGAAAATGGCAAGAAAGTGTTTGAACTACCCTAGTCCAAATTTATTTTACGCTTTTTAGATTCGAATTGTAATACCATTCACAAGGCAAGTTCCTCCGAAACCGTCGAAGGCCCGGTCATAGATGGAAGTCGGCCGAGTCGGCGACAGGACTTGGAGCCCCGCTTTGGGCTTCGAGCCGCAATGGCTAGACCTCGACCACCCAAGGGGCAACCCCAAGGACCCCGAGGCAGAGGCTCAAAGGACCGCGCCGGTCGAGGAACTCGAATACATCCAGTCGACTTAAGCCGACCCGAGTTGGAAGTCGCTATTGGCTCGAAAGTCCCTTGAGAAATGCGGGAAGAAATAATTAGCTTTTGAGGGAAAGCGTGGATGTTTTCGCTTGGTCCCATCGGGACATGGTCGGTATCGACCCCAAGCATGCTCGCCATCACACGAAAATCGACCCTAAGAAAAACCGGTCTCGCGAGAAGAGGAGAAAATTCGGGCCGAGAGAAATACGCGGCTTTGGCGAGAAGAGGTCAAGAAGGCTGCTCGACAATAAGCCGATAGAGCGAGGCCGAGGACGAACCTCAATGGGTGGCCAACGCCGTGTTGGTGAAAAAGTCAAATGGCTCTTGGAGGTTGTGCATCGACTTCACGGACCTCAACGCGGCGTGCCCAAAAGACCATTTCCCAATGCCACATATCGATCACACAGTCGGCAACAACTGCGGGGCACAAAATGATGTCGTTTATGGACGCTTTTGCGGGGTACCATCAAATACCGATGGCGGTGGAAGATATCAAGCACACCTCTTTTCTTACGAGAGAAGAATGTCTACTCGTGGTTGAGGATGCCTTTCGGCCTCGAAGAACGCAGGGCAACCTACCAAAGGTGGTCAACAAGATGTTTGCCGAGCAGATCGGCAAAACAATGAAAGTCTACATTGACGATATAGTGGTGAAAAGCCTAAAGAAAGAAGACCACTCGCGGGATCTCAACGAGGCGTTCTCAATCTTGAGGGAATATAACATGAAGCTTAACCCGAAGAAGTGTAGCTTCGGGGTCGGGTCAGGAAAGTTCCTCGGCCACATAGTAAGTCGAGAGGAATAGAGGCGAACCCCGCGCGAGATAAGGGCCATCTTAGACATGGACGAACCCAAGAGCGTGAAGCAGTACAGCGCCCGACGGATGTCTGGCGGCCCTCAACAGATTCATACCCCGCCTCGGAGACAAGAGCAAGCCTTTCTTCTCTACCATCAAAAAGGGAAGTTCTCCGGGAAAGGAGAGCAAGGAGGCCTTTCGAAGGTTAAGGATTGTCTGCTAGCCCCAAATTCTTTCCAAACCAATTAGGGCGAAAAGCTTTTTCTATATCTAGCGACCTCGATTTCTCTCGCCGCCGTCTAGTCCGGCCGAGGGGCAGCAGATCTCCCGATTTATTTCGTCGGCCAGTGCGCACGGCCGAACTCGAATATACTCCTGGAAAAGCTAGCGTATGCGTTAGTAATGAGTGTGAGAAAGTTGAGGGCTTACTTTTTTACCATCAAGTCGAAGTCCTCACAACCCTCCCGCTCGAGACAAGTGCTACATCGGCCGGACACAAACGGTCGGCTCCTAAAATGGTCGTTGGAGATAGCCCGAGACGGGATAATTTACTCCCCTCGAACAAGAATCAAGGGGCAAGCCCTCGGATTTCTTGGTCGAGCCGACTTTCCCCACGATCCAGCAGTAAACTTCCCTCCTTGGAGATTATACGTCGACGGATCATCCACGTCTTCTGCTCGGGGGCGGGATTGTATTGATTGGCCCGAGGGCCAATGCTTCACAAACGCGGTCCGATTCGACTTCCGGCCATAAACAACGAGGCCGAGTACGAGGCCCCGGTAGGGGTCTTGAGCTCGCCGAAGCCGTGGGAGCCCGCCATCGCATATTTTCATGGATTATTGCTCGTAGTGAACCGAGTTAAAGGGAATTCGAGGCGAGGAGAACGGATGGCGAAATATCTAGAGATAGTGGCGGCCATGTGTGGGAAACTCCAACAAGTGCTCATCGAGCAAATCCCGAGGGAGCAGAATTCCCAAGCCGATGCATTGTCCAAATTGGCAACCTCAGGGGCGGCCGACATGACCAATATTGTTCTAACAAGGCGGCTCCATTCGGCGATTCATAGTCGGTCGATCGGCATGGTTGAGGAAGAGGAAGAAAAAGCTGGATGACCCCAATCGTGGCCTACCTCGGGAATGGGACTTTGCCAGAGGACGGGGTTCTAGCCAAACGGCTCGAGCTCGGAGCGGCGAGGTATACCCTAATTGACAACGTACTCTATAAGCGAAGTTTCTTCCTCGTTACTTAAATGCATCACGCCCGAGCAAGGGCAAGTAGTTTTGGCGGACATTCACGAAGGAATCTGCGGGAACCACGCCGGGGGCAAGCGCTCGCCCACAAGGCGATGAGGCAAGGTTACTTACCGGCTCACCCTCGGGAGGGATGCAATCGCATACGCTAAGGCGTGCCGCAAGTGCCCGATGGCAGAGCATCGAGTCGGACCCGAACAAGCCGAAATCCATCTACGATCCTTGGCCATTTGCTCAGTGGGGCATCGACCTAATAGGTCCTCTCCCGATTGCTCACGGAGGCCGCAAGTACGCCGTGGTCGCCGTCGACTACTTCACGAAACGGGCAAGCCGAACCCCGAATAAGATTGACCAAATGCGAGATCATCAAGTTTATATGGAAAAACATCATTTATCGTTTCGGTCTCCCCCACGCCATCGCTTCGGACAATGGGAAATAGTTCGATGGTTTGGAAATCTCGGAGTTTTGTGAGAGGTGGAAGATTAAAAGATTGTTCTCCACTCCATATCACCCATGATCCAATGGCCGAGTGGAGGCGGTTAACAAGATTTTGAAACACATCTTGAAGACCAAATTGGAGGATAAAAGGGAAAGCTGGGCGAGCTGCCTACCCGACGTCCTCTGGGCGTACGGAACTACCACAAGAAATTCCACAGGAGAGACCGTTCGCCACCCAGCCTTCGGCACCGAGGCGATCATACCATCGGAAATTGCCATCCCTACATTGAGAACCTCCACTCCGATCTCCGACAAGTAATGACGAGGCCCGAAGAATGGACCTTGACATGCTCGAAGAGCGAAGACTCATTTCAATGCATAGAAATGCGGCATACAAGCGGCGCTACGAAAAATACTACAACTCCAAGGTTAGGATCCGTCGGCCTGTGTCGGCGAACCGGGTCTCAAGATGGTCCTCGGCCCCGGCAAGGAGTTTTCGGCCCCCAATGGGAAGGCCCATACAAAATATCTAAGTGGCTATCCGGCGGAGCCTACGAGTTAGAGCATCCGGGACGGCACACCGGACCAATACCGTGGAACGCATGCCACCTCGAGAAAATACCACCAATAGGTAGTCGGGTAGGTCGGTAGGAAAATCTTGTACCTCTAGAATGTAATAGTTGTAGAATTGATGAATAAATTCGGTTTGTCATCTCAAATCTTCCAAAGTTACAAGTCTTTCCGACTCACCCGACCACGGCTCGCGAGTGGACACCGACTCCACAAGCCTTGTGAACGAGCAAGAACCTATCACAAGCAAGCGGGCACACCACCCCCAAATCCTCGTTACGAGCTGCAGCTACTGGCCAGAGGTCAACGGCAACATTGCCTTCGAGGTATCCCGATTCCTATGAAGTTTCGGGCGTTCGAGCCACGACACGTGACCGGCTCACGTAGGCAAGACCCGCATGCGTGCAAATTCACGATAGAGCAAATGAGCTCGAGCGGCCCCTAATCCCTCAAAGAGCACAACTCAAGAAGTCGTAGAAACCGACCGACCACCACGGCAGGGCGGGCGCAGAGCACGAACACCTGCCCGAGCAGTTTCTTGATCGGAGAAATTTTTGCGAAAATGTTTCTAACTTTAAAAGCCGAGTCTCGCCTCGAGAGGCCGGACAGATTTCTTTGATCGGAAAAATTTTCCGAAAATTTTTCTAACGTTAAAAGCGAGCCTCGCCTTGGGGCGGCGTAACCACCTTATTTTATTTCATATTCGATCTGTTTCCCTAAGTATCTAATTAACGCAAAGACAAGAAAGACAATGTTACGATCAAAGGGTGTCCTGAGTCAACCATACATCCAAGTATTGTCGAAATCTGAGAAACAAGATAAATGAAGGCGAGAATTGAAGAGATGCGAGATTTCATTAATTACAAAGGCGGCCATTGGCGAGTACAAAAGTCCTAAACCCTAAACCCTAAACCAAATGAAAAACAAGAATTACAACCGCAATGGGAGAGTCCAAGATATCCCTTGGAATTCAAGGTATCTATTAAAGAGAGAGATCGGCTGCGGAGAGTCCAAGATATCCCTTGGAGCTCAAAGTATCTATCAAAAAGGAAGACCGGCACGGGAGGAATCCAAAATATCGCTTGAGCTTGCACCCCCATCTCCCGAGCGATCCCCACACCGGTCCCCCGCCAACTAGCTCGCTCGCCGAAGGCGCGTCTCCCCTAGCAGCTTCCCATGCCTTCAAACTGGTCCCCGCAGATCCTCGGGAGTTGCTCACGGGGAGGAGCAATCGGTCCCCGGGCGAGGATACCAGAGAGATCAACACCCAACTCCACCGGGTCTTTGATCCGAACATGAAAATCGGGGTGAAGAGGGTGTCGCTCGGCATACGCCCGAAACGGCTCTCGAGATGGGCGGACGGCACATTTTCCCTCCGACTCGTGCGGATGGCCTCGGCGAATGCCATGTAATAGGCAAACTCCGATACCGCGGCGACATCCTCATAGGGATTGAACTCAAGCTCTCCCTCTCCGCCTCGCGATCCCTTCCTCCCGGGCGGCTATTGGCGCCGGGCTTCCACTGAGTCCCGGGCAGTCTCCTCGGAGGCCGAAGCCGGCTCTCAAGGCCGTAATCGGTCGTCGGCCCGACGAGCTCGATCCCGAGCCTCCTCGGCAAAGATCGCACGTCCGGGAGGCGGCCTTCAACCTCTCAGCTCCCGAGCGGCCACCTCCTGCGCCTCGGTCCTCCCCTGTTCAAGCCCTCGAGCAGGCGCGGCAGCAGCGGCCTCCTGGCACAGCCGGCCTCGGCCTCACTGTTCCCGGAGGAGCCTCCCTCGGCTCCACCACCCGAGCGGCCGGGGACTCCATCTCCCCAACCGCCTTTCCGAGCCTCGGCTCGGTGAAGGGACAGGCGGCCGGGCCTCGGCCTCTTCCAGTGGCTTTCTGGCCGTCTCCGCACGGCCGGTCGGCAGCGGCTGGCGGACCTCCTCGTCTCGCTCGGGCGGCCCTCTCAACCATGACCGGGGCACAGGCCGCGGCATCCGGGCGGCCGCTACGGCTGCGCTCGCCAGGAAGGTGGCCACGGCCTCCAAATCCTGGTTCGAGGCCGCAGGAATATCTCGATAGCGGTGGAGGTGGGCGGGAGAAGCGAATACGTCCCGGCCGTCGCGAGGATAGGAAATTCAACAGAATGTCCTACTGGAAGACGTCCTCGGTAAACATCCCGAAACCAAGTTCAAGTCGATAATAGGATCGAGGAGAAAGAAAAGATCGAGGAATACTTACTCCTCGAAGCGGCGCTGTCGCGGCCCATCCCCTCTCGGAGTCGGGCGAGGGAAGGCCTTCGGTAGAAAGCAGGGACAAGAAGGGCAACCGGCTCGAATCCCCTCGGGCGGGCGATGAAGTCCCCTCCCGGCAGCTTGACCCTTCGCGGCCGCTTGATGGGGTTACAGGCCCGCCTCCTCGGAGAGCTTCACCGGCCGGCCGGTGTAGGCCAGTGCGGCAGACCCGGCTCCCGCCCTTTCGAGGCGGGGTTAGCGTGACATCCCCGATCAAGGCGGTCGGAAGCTCGGACGCGGCGAGGGGACAACTGCTAGTCACGGGGTGGCCGGACTCCGATAGTGGCGAGGCGGCCTGTGATGCTGAGGCCCAGCTCCCGGATGACCACCCCTCCCGGTGGGCGTGTCGCCGCTTTCTTCGCTTTCCCGCGGCTCTTTCCCCCAAGGAGCGCCCGGCCACGCCGGCATTCGATCCATCGGTTCGGCGGGACGGGGAGGAGTATATGGGAAAGTCGGGCTCTGCAGAAAAGAGAATCGAGCCGAGAGAACCTAAGGAAAGAAACGAACAAATAGAGCAATACCTCGTCGGCCGAGATGCCGCGGAAAGCTTGATCGGAGCACGGCGGCGGCGGGCCGGACTTCTTGAGGGCGGCAGATGGCGCTCGGAGGCAGGAGGCCAAGCTTCTCGAGACTGCAAGTCAAAGTTCGGCTCCCTTCCTTCGAGGAAATGTCTGCAAAAGCGAGGAAAGAAATTAGATCAGTCCTTCTCGGCTCATAGGTATGGGGCAAGCTCACCTTTCTTTTTCTCTCGAAAGGAGGTGGGGACCAGGACTTCTGGGGAGGGAACCAATCGCACCTCCACGCCCGAAATCGAGAACCATTTCGTTTTCCAGTCCTTGGTGGAGGTGATCCCCTCAATCCACGACCTTCTTCGCTCTTGATATAATAGAGCCCTCGGTTGCCGCCCGGGGTTTTGTTGAGGCTCAGGTGGGTGATCTCCCGGGGTGGGGTGCCTGTAAAGTCTCGAGACACCCGTGAGGGTCATCGAGCACAAACACAGGAGCCACCCGTTCGGATGGATGCGGAGGGCCACCTCCCGAAGTTGAGCGAGTGAGACACGTTGATGGGAAGGGGAAGCGGAGCTCAGCGTTCATGATTTCCACGTTGATGGCCACCATTCCCTCGGGAGGCTGGTCGGCCCTCTCGGTGGGATCGGGAGCGTAGAGGTGCACATCAGCGGGATCCGCCGATTCGCCCTCGGCTATCCAGATCGGCACAGGAGATGGAGCTCATCCATTCCTCGGAGCTCACGGCCCGGGCGAAGGCTGGGCGGCCGAATCAACCTCCTCGGCCGGTCGGAGGGATTGTAAGGATAGGCTGCAGTATGCCACGAAATCGAACTTCAATCGGGGCGGCCAACCGATCCATAAACTTCGGCCCACGCTCGAACCCGGCCTCGACCTCGCGGTTCCTCTCCTCGACTGCACGTCGGGCCATCTCCTCATTCGTCTCCTCCCTCCAGCCCTATCCTCTTCGGCCAAAAGGACCCTCTCCTCCTCACCTCCGTCTCCGAGACCTCTCCTCAACACGCTCGAGTCCCATCTCGACCACTAGGTCGACAAGCCTTCAAAGGCCGAGTTTCCGTCCCTTCGCGGGAAACGACCCGGCAGAGGCCGCCACCGACGCCTCTCGGCCCTCCGCCTCGCCAACCCGGCGAAAGACTCGTCCCAATCCGTCATCGTCGGTAGGCGGCGCGACGGGGCGACTCACCCCGGCCAACCTGTCCGACGGTCCTACCCCCAACACCGCGCGACCGGAAGCACCACCGCGGGACCTCACCATCTCAGCGAAACCAAGTAAATGTAGAGAAAGAGAGGGCACTTTCAATAGAAACTTACCAACAAGCCACGGATGAAGGAACGACCGCTAATCTCCAAGAATGATCTCGACAGAGAGGGAATGCGCGAAGACGATGGAGTGATCTTTAACTCAAAGGTCGAAAAGTTACGAATAGTGAAGCGGAACCGCTATTTATGAAAGGCGGGAGGGACTGTGTGAAATTTAATTTTCAAATTTAGGGGCCAAAAAGAAATTTTTCGGGGCGGGTTATGGCCGTTTGGCGTAACCATGTCGGTGGCGCGTGCGGAGCGCCATCATGCTACGCTCACGCGCGCATAGGCTACCTCCCGTAGACTCTTCACATTCTCGATAAGTCCCATCGCTTCCCGAGTACGCTACCCTCACCGTCGAGTCCCGAGAAGCTCCAGCTTAGCCCGTCACACGGCACCACTGCCCGATTCGGCGCCCCGGAGTCGGTTGCTCGGAGTATCGCCTCGGCCCGGACAAAACCAAAGGCCAAGGCGAGGGCGGTGTTGTGAAAGAGATTATGGGCTTCGGCCCACCGAGAGTCGGCCCGGCCAAAGGCGAGGCCCTTTCCCTTTACTGTGGCGGGTCGAGTCTGCGGGAGGTATCCGACGATCAGTCTTCTGGCCGAGTAAGCGCGATCCGAGCAAGGCTGTTCGGAGAAGCCGGATATGAAGACGCCTGCGGCACGCAAGTAGGACCGACCATAGGAGCCTCGGATCCGGCCACGACCATCCAAGAACGCAGCTCAGCCGAGAACGAAGGCCGCGCGCCTACTGCCGAGAATCGCCCCCACAATAGGAATAAATCTCCCAACGGTGATCGCATTAAATGCGGACATTCCTCGAGAATAGTAATAGCGTATCTTGATTGTCGGATAGTTTACCGAGCGGCCAATATCGCGTCACGGCCAGGAGTGGGCCGTCGCTATCTTTGTACATGGCCGTACATCGGCATTAATTAAGGATCTATGCATTTAATGCGGGGCCCTTAATTTCGGGGATTCTAGGGGCAACATTTGAGTCCTATAAATACCGCCTCAAAGGCACAATAAAAGGATTACACAATCCACACTTTGCTGGACCTAAACCACCCAAAGAATCGCCGTCTTCTTTATTGCTTTCTCTGCATATGCATTTATTGATCCAATCATTCATTTAATGGCATTCTTCCGATCATAACTCAAGAATAACGATCAACATACGTGCGATCTAATTATTGTTATTTGGTAACCTCGTTAGCCACATCATCCTATCAATAATTACGGTTACAACAATCACTACCAACAAGTTTATTTTGTCTCATTTAATTTTTCAAAATTGGAACACAACACTAATGATGAAATTACCATGAAAACATTCCTTCCTTCAATATATTCAATATATTCAAGGGTATTGAGAAAAATACAATTTTATTTTTATTCCCAGTTTGAAAGAAGCGCCTATTTAATCCCAAAAAATGTGGTTATCTTATTTCAGGCACGTGGCATAGCATGAATTCAATTTAATAGTTTATAAATATTCTAATCAGGTAAATAAATAGATTATTTAACATTTAAAAAAACATTAAGATGTCATTTATCTATGATCAGTTTAATATTTTATACGATGCATAGTTAGTTTAAAAAATTAAAAGAATAGCAAGAATCAAATCCACAAGTGTATTTACAACAAATCACGGGTAAACAATTAGTTCAAAACAAAACTAGGAGTAATGAAAGAGAAAAATGGGGTCACATATAGACAAAAAAAAACTTGTGTAAAACGAGTGCATATGACAACAAGATAATAAAAATAGAGTTAAATGCTTATGCAACAACAAGAGGTTACTCTCCCAAATAACCCAACCCATATGCAAAGCACCAAAGATTGCATGAACAAACAAAATTTGACAAATAAAAATTGCTGCAAAAACTGACAATTAAATCAAGGGTGTTTGCAGAAACCATGTCTGATTGAGAATCCAATTGACAACTCGTTAGAAGGAAGAGGGATGACAACTAATTTTACACTATATTCCAGAACAATGGTACAATTCTCACGAGTTCTCCATGCCCAAGCAAGAAGGCTTCCAATTTCCTAAATGTATAACTAATAACTGCTACCCAACACAAAATAACAATAAAAATTCACCAGGCTAAAGGCTAATGCCCAACACCCTCTCCCTTCGTCTCCTAAACACGACGATGGCGACAATACATAACACAAGACCTGTTGCAGAAATCAACGAATTCAAAACACTTGAACAAAATTGTGAAACAATGGATTCCCAAAAATTTGCGGATGTTCAATTATCCCAAGGACATTTTTTGGAGGAGCAAATGAGAGGGAGGTGAAGGTTCTGATGGATATTAAATTGACTGGCTTTTAGATGAGATGAATTTTTTTAGATACTATTGGACGGGAACTCCCTCTTGGCCTGAGTGTTGAAGGCTCCGAATAAATCCTTCTTTTTTGCTGCAATTGGCTATAATCCAAGGAGAAGTATTGTGGTTACCAGTTACCAGCGAACAGCCCTTTCATCACCTCAACACGTGATGTATATAAAGATAATAGAATGCAAGATGAAACACCAACTTAAAATAAAAGATTCTAAACAATATAATATGCATCCAAAATTTGCGGATGATATTATAAATTATTATGATAAAACAGAAGTAGGGTGAAGTGAAGATATATATTCAACATAATAAGGAGTGAAAAAGGAGCACTAATTTAAACAAGCAAATATGAATAGGAAAAATAAAATGTTGAGTCATCAGTGGGAGGGAGGTAAGCAAATCCCATTTCTACTTGTCCAAGATCACTGCTATTCTTCTTTCCAAATAATACTATTTCAACTTCTTTTTTCTCTCATGGATTCTATCCAACTAACTATGTACAAGGGAGACGTACCATTTAAAAATGCTCACATGCGTATTCACTACACAGAATTCGCCAAAAATATTCAGGAACAAACATCATTACATCATGTATACATAGATCATAAAACAGAAGACAAATTGTATGTGCTATGAACCTTTTTACAGAGAGGTGCAACTAATATTTTACATACCTTTTCAATGGTTGATCTTGATCATTCCTCGGGGAAAATGGAGAGCTTGAAGCAGCGGACACTGCCCGACTTCTCATCTTCCATCTTCCTCTTTACTCCGTGGATTTTCTTAGCAGAAGTAACGGCTTGTCTGGACCTATGAAGGTCCAACAGTTGAAAGTTTGGTATTTCAGCTAACCCGATTGGAACTTCTTTAAGATTCTCACAGTTCCTCAACTCCAGGCGCTTGAGTCTAGGGAATTGATGATGATGAGCTACCCACGTCACCAAATTTGTGCGTCCTATATGCAACACCTCAAGATATCGAAAACCTGAATCAGTTGCCACCCAGGTCTCACCCCAGAATGCTTTGTCCTTTAGCTTGAGCACCTCAAGCTTGTCGAGTGATCCTAGGATACACATTTGAGACCAGTCGAGTGAAGTATCACATAGCGTTAGGCTCCTCAACTGGGCTGGGAATTTGTATGCTGGAGGAAGGAGCGAAGTTGGCGTTCAGAAGGTGTACAGAGGATTAAATCATTTATTAGCTTCAGCTTTTCAAGATTTGTCAGTTTCCCTAAGCTGTCAAATGATCCTTTCTTATTTTCAACGATCAAGGCTAGTCGTCCACGAATGCCAAGTTTCTTAAGATTACGAGCCCTGTTGAACACATCTTCAGTGCAGCTTTCTGGTGAGATCGTCCCAAGTGTTTGAATCTTTTCACCGCCTTTACTACCTTTACTTATCTTGAGCAACGAGGCAGATGCATTTGTCTTGAAATGACTCAGTTGAATCATGTTGAGAACGTCTACTTTAACTTCAAGTGTTCGATATGAGGTGTCAACTATAAGAGTTTGAAGGTTCCAAAGCTTGGAAAAAGCTGCAGGAAGAACCGATGAATTGAAGGAGAGGGTTAGGTACCTCAGATGAAGAAGTAGGTACATGTCTGTAGGAAGTTTAGTGAATTTGATGGGCTTCACATCTAACACTCTGAGCAGTTTGAAACTTGTGGGAATGGCTGAAATATATTCCGACTGAATGGGGATTTCATCCTTGGAGAAACAAACAAATGACCGAACACTTGGACCGCATGGTTTTGAGAGAAAGTTGGGGACATTGGAATGAATACAGAGACGACGACATTTGTGTCTATGAGAAACTGGGGGTGGAAATCCCCATCTCCCGACATCTTAACTTCTTGGAAGAAATTCTCCCTTTCATTTCCAGCTTCAGTTCTGCAGAAATCACGCAGCATATCATGAATACGACACGTTTTAACTTTCCCATCAGCCTTAAACTTATCAGCTCTAACTAAGTTCCTGTTGATAAGATCATCCAAATAGTTTTCTGCAGTTTCTTCCGAGCTAATATTATCCCTCGGTTGTATCAGCCCTTCTGCAATCCACATGCGGATGAGTTTCCATGCAGGAATTTCAAAGTCCTCAGGAAACATTCCTACATACAGAAAGCACTCTCTCAGATGATATGGTAGTTTCTCATAGCTCAATGCTATGATTTTCTCCATGCGTCTCTCTCTATCATCATTAAGATAAGCCACAAAGCTTTCAGAAACTTTTCTCCAGGCTTTCTTCATCGCACTCGTTTCACCAGATGCTGAAAACTTCTTCACAAGAATGCCTCCTATAACCACTACCGCAAGTGGGAGCCCCCACAACGCTGCGCGATTAGTTTTCCCTCGTCTTCCAGCTCCGTTGGAAACTCGGGCTTACCAAAAACCTCGTACCGAAGAAGCAACCAGCTCTCGTCCGAAGTCAAGAAACGCAACATATGAGGCACTCTAACACGACTAGCATAACGCCCCACTTCCTTATCACGGCTGGTTATCAAGACTTTCCCTTTGCTATTTTTGGGCAAAGCAATCTGGATTTTCTCCCAATCCTCAGTTGTCCAAACATCATCGGTTACGAGCAAGAACTTTACGCTCGTCAGATTACGAGCAACTAAATCAGCCAACTCCTGATCACTCTTGCCTTTCATATCCTTGTTAGTGAACTCTTTCAAAATGGAAAGGAATATGTCCTTCTTTGTGAACTCTTGAGAGACATAAATCCATATGCGTATAGGAAACTGGTATTGAATTTGTGGATCGTGAAAGATCTTCCCAGCAAGAGTCGTCTTCCCAAGCCCCGGCATGCCAATGATGGAGATCACATCCAGCTGCTCTGTTTCTTCACTGAGATAACCCATTAATGTTCTTGCCTCATCTTCAAAACCCACCACATTGTGCTTTCTTAATATGGGTGCCTGTTTCACACATTAATTAAGACTATGATCAATGCTTTTAAATGTCATTCATATTTCCATGTTTTAGAACAAGTAGTGAGATATCACATAAATATAGAAATATTTGTTTCTGATGCATATGAAGTCTTTCTTGACAACAAAATAGGCGGTTTTTCCAAATTGAGAGGTTTCGAAATCATTCCACCAAATACAAAGAATACAAAATACTGCATCTGAATTTAAGAATTTAATATAAGAGCACAGAGTATTTACTAAAAATGCTGAATCATGAAAATATTTCTATTTATGACTTGCGCCATAATTTTTATTTTATCATTTTGTATGCTTTTAATTTAAGAGCTAGTCTCTCGTAAAATATTGTCTAGTATAATATTAGTTAAAAACAGAAAGATTTAAAATTCGCTGGTCATCCAGACGGATTCGGGTCAAGATAAGAAAACACACGAATTTGCGCGAATTAGGGCAGAAATTGCGATGACAACCACCAGCAGAGACAACGAGGATCAAGGCAATTCAACGAGAGAATTCCGACAAAAACAACGGCGGAGTTCAGTAAAAATATTAAATTGAAAAGAAACACGCAGAAATACAAAAAGAAAAAAAGAGAAAATATGGATTTTTTTAATATTGTCAAATAATTGCTACAGATCTTATCAAAACAATAACAAAGTTTATCAACGGCATTAAATTGAAGTGTGTTCTTTGTCTGGATCATCTTTGTTATCGGTTGCATGTTTTTCTAAAAAGTGAATTAATTCGCAATCGCTATCCTATTTACGATTTGTTCATATAGTAACACGTATTTCTGTACAATAACACGTTCGTATTCATATAGTAACACATTTTTTTCATATAGTAACACAACTTTCTTTATACGGTAACATGTTGTATTCGTATAGTAACACATTTTTTTTTCATATAGTAACATATATTTCTCTATACAAGAACACGTTTATGTTCATATAGTAACACTCGCGCAAAAACAAAAATAAAATTTTGTTCCCATGTGTGTTACTATAAGATCATACATGTGTTACCGTAAGGGAAAGTACGTGTTACTAGTTCTTAAAAGAATAAAATATTGTCTTGATTTTGTTCATTAGTAACACATTTTTCTTCATACAATAACACATATTGACCTTATAGTAAAACATCCGAGATTGAGTTTTTATTTTTACCTTTGCATGGATTTAGTACACATATTTGATCTTACAATAACACATATTTACCTCAAAATCTTATACGTGGGATCAAATACACTAATGAACTTTATTTTAACATATTTAAATCATTTTTCTTTAATATTGAGATCAAATAAACTCTCATCTTAATAAATTCACTCTATTAATGAAAAAAGTTGTCGAATATTAGTGATTTATTTGATTCACACACATAAGATTAGAGATTTATTTGACCATTTTTTCATTTTTATTTTTGCATTTGAACTATTATTTTTATGCAAATACATATTATTTATTTTCTGATAAGTTATTAACATATATTTATCATTAAAGTAACACATGTTTACCCTAATAGTAACACCCCGAGAGCACTGGAAACAAAAATTGTATTTTTGTCCTTGCGCGAGTATTTTTAGAAATATTTACCAAACACGACCTAGTCCGACCCAACCCGCCCAAGATCCGCGAATTTCATTTTATGGGTAATTTTACAAATCCTAGATCCATGAAATATTTCATATAAGAATTCATCTTAATTTAAAAATAATTTTTTTATCGGTCTTAAATTGAAAAGAAAAAAATATAAATCAAACCTGAAATTGAAAAGAAAATAAAAATTAAACTCAGAAAATAAGTACATATATTGAAATTCAAATTAAGAATTGGATATTGATATGAAAATTTTCGTTTTTTTTTTTTTTTAATCTTTTTCAAATATTTTATTTTTATTCTCACAAAATTGTTATTTTTCTAACTTTATAAATTCTACCGTCCAACATGAATTCTTTACATTTGCCCAAATCAATTCAACATTTTAAAATTACATCATTCGTACTTTCGACATAACGCATCTCTCACATTAATATTCATGATGACGAGAGACAATTCAGCCCCTCCAAAAAAAAAAAAAAAAATTATCTCCTATAATACTAAAAACGACTCAGGTATTATCTTTATGTCTTCCAAAATCCAAAAACCATGCCCGTAAATGATACATATTAAATTTTGAAGAATAAATTATTATGATAATTTACCCTATGTTTGGGAAGCTAAAAAGAAATTAAAATTGATGACTATTTAGAGCTAACTCTATTATCTTTATGTCTTCCAAAATCCAAAAACCTTTCCATAATATTAAGCCGCTTCAAAAAAATTAAAATAACAGATTAATGAATTCCGCGTCAATTTAAATTGTATAAGTAATGAAAAAAATTAATTACATGAAGGACACATAAATTAGTTTGAAAAGTAATTTTATTATATAGATCAATATTTCCAGTTTAACTGCTTAGCTTAAATCAATACCTCAAAAAAATAAAAAAGGCTTGAAGAATGTAACCTCAATTATGCCGGAGGGCCCTCCATCTTCAATAGTGAGGAAGCCAAAATCAACCCTGCTTTTCTCGTCGTATATATCTTTGATCTTTCTGCATACCGATTCCACTTGTTCGGTAAGCTCCGCCCGATTGCGGAGTTTGGGGATGAAACTCCATGACTTGGCCTCCGCCGCCGCCGCCTGCGTGACGTAGGTGTCGATTATGTCTTCCGCCTCGTAAACGACGTCGCGTATTTCCTGGATCAGAGCTTTCAGCGTCTCGTCCTTTCTCCGCCTCTTGGTTGAATCCCTAAGAAAGGCTTTCAGAAAGCGGAGATCCCTCTCCAGCCTCTCCAATTGGTTCTTCGCGTCTTTGATTAGATGCGCGTGGTGAAGCAGCAGCTGCTTCAGGTTTTCTAGTAGGAATTCCACTGCCGCATCCGCCATTGATTTTGATTCTCGCCTCTCTCTCTAGGTCTTTCTCTCTCTTAAAGCTCTTTTGCGCTTTTCTTTCCCAGAGGGTGGACTCGTTTACTTTTGGTTGACGAGGCTTCAGCAGTGTTATCAAAATTGAACCCGAGGCTCAATATTAGATGATGAGCTAATCTTTGGTAAAAAATTTCATTGTGAAATTTTAGTAAAAAACCAAAAAATATTAAAATCTCGTGGGTCAATCTGAAGAAAACGGGTCGCCCAATCTAGCGTGCGAATTAGGTCAAAATCACGTACAAAAACACGCAAAGAATCCAACACACGATTAACGTTTTACCAGCGCCATGAGAATCATATAGCAAATCACCACGAATTTTCGGCGAAGTAAGCGACGTCAATCAACATCATATTGAAGAAAAATCGGCAAGCACATAGAACACGCAGAGAAAAAAATCAAAGAACACCGGAAAAAATAAAATTTGGAGGAGATTCAACAAAAAAATCTAATCAAAACAATAACAAAATTCATCAACAACATCATATAGAAATGTGTTATTGTCTTGATCATTTTTGTTACTAGTTGAATTTTTCCCAAAACGGAATCAATATCGCAACTATTACTTTGTTTCGATACGTTCGTATAGTACCATATTTTTCTCCATACAAGAACACGTTTGTGTTCATATAGTAACACTTTTTTCATATAATAACACATTTTTCACTATATAGTAACATGTTTGTATTCATATAGTAACATATTTTTTTCAAAAATATGTGTTACTATTAAAATAAATATGTGTTCTTGTAAGAGGAAGTACGTGTTACTATTTCTTAAAAGAATAAAATATTTATTCATGTGTTGTATTGATTTTGTTCATTAGTAACACATTTTTTCTTCATACAAGAATACGTGTTTGACCTTATGATAACACAACCCGAGAGTAAAAATTTATTTTTACCTTTGCACAAGTTTAATACACATATTTACCCCAAATCTTACACTTGAGGATCAAATAGACTCATGAATTTTTCTTAATACATTTCATTTCTCTTTAATATTGAGATCAAATAAGTCATCATCTTAATAAAATCACACTCTATTCATAAGAATAAAGTTGTCGAAGGTTAGAGACTTTTTGGTCCACACATATAATTAGGTTAGAGATTTATTTGACTATTTTTTATTTTTATTTTTGCATTTGAGTGATTACTTTTAAACAAATATGCATTTTTTTATTTTATAGTAACACATATATATTGTTAAAGTAACACATGTTTAACCTAATAGTAACTCCCCTAGGAGCGGCAAAATTTTTTTTTTTTTTTTTGCCCTCGTGCGAAGTTTTTTTGAAAATATCCGTTGGACCCGCCCCACCCCGTCCGTGATCCACAAATTTCTTTATTTGGAGGATATGGATTATTTCACGGATCTAGGATCCGTGAAATATTTCATATGAGAATTTATCTTGATGATACATTTGTTAAATAGTTCGTCCATCAAATTTAATGATACATTTGGTTAAAAGGAAATAAAGTAATACGATCATCTTTATTTAGGATATTAGAATACCAAATAACTTTACAAATAGTAAATGTATCATTAAGTATGAGGCGAAGAGAGTATTAGAATATTTAATATCGAGCAAGTCTTTTGCGACATTGTCTCATGCATTAAACGTGATATTTTTATATATTTTTATAATAATTTTAAAATATAAATATTATAATAATAAACAAAAAATATCACGGTTCATATATAAGATCATCTCACATAAATTTTTGTGCTTATGTTGTCATTGTAAGACAAAAATAAGGTTTGGAACTATTTACTTTTTATGATGGGGCAGTAGATAAAATAGTATTTTTCGCTTTGTATATATTAGGTAAAACGTTAATTCAAATACATTTTTAATAGTATTGATTATTTTCACTAAAAAATGTAGTTGTTTTTTTAAAAAAAAATTGTAAGTGAAAATAACTACGTTTTCTTAGTGAATTCAATTATATTTTTCAATAAAAATAATTGAAACTATTTAAAAATGCATTTGAATTGCACGATGCACCCAGTGCACAATTGGACTTACTTTTTAGTGCATGCCAACATTACGGTCATAAGATGACTTTGCATGTCATGTCATATCTTTAGCTTGATTGCATTATACGATACGACATTTGCAATCGGAAAATTATCCACAAGTAAAATACTCCATTCGTCCCATAAAAGCTTTCACACTTTCCTTTTCTAGTCCGTCCTATTATAAGTTTCGCACCCTTGAAATGGAACCCTTTATAAACTTCACCCTTATAATTTTCACTAATTTACACAAAAGTCATTACTTTTACTCTCGCATAGACATAATCCAATAAAGTTTTTTTTTAATTTATGCATAAAAGTAAGAAAGGCTAGTAGAAATGAGAGAACGCTCATAAAAATAACAAAAATGCTAGAGAGAGAAAGTGAGTGGAGAGTTGTGAGTAGGGGTAGATTGTCCCGACGGCCACGCCGCCTTTCCGAGAGAAACCGGTGAGGCATTCATACAAGCCACCCTTAGGATGAACCCTAGAACTCTTAAGTCAGTGGTGAGAAGGTATTCGTGGGGAAGACAGATTTTCATAAGGGAGTTTTCCGAACTCCGGAAGGAGAGGAGTACCGCACGTTTTTCTTCAAAAACTTTCGGAATCTTGCTCGATTGTCGATCTCAAGAATCGGTTCGATCGGACTGGTGATGTTAAGGATATCTTTTGTCCCATGAGGAGAGACAAAGTCGGGATTTGTTCGGATTCGTAAGGTTTCCAAAGGATAACGATCATCATCAGTGTTTGAAGTTGAATAATATTTGGTTTGGAAGCTATAAACCGAGAGCCTCCATTCCAAAGTTAAATATTATTCCACTAAGGCCAACCAAGAAGGAACCACAAATTTTCCCGGCAGTTAGGGGATACGGAAAGAAGACGGATCGTTCGCGGAGGCAATCAAAGGAGTAGAGAAAGATAATGAAGTGACACCGAAAACCAAGAACCTATTATCTTTCAGAGATTTTGAGCTACAAAACAACTTTCGAGGATAGGAAGTGGCTTGAAGATTGCTACTCGGGATGTCTTAAGTCGGAGTTCTCTTGGGATGAACATGGAGAAGAGTTATTGGAAGAGAGTAGCGGGATTGTCTTTAAGGCGCTTGGGAAGTAACACGATATTAATCCAGTGCAAGCGAAAGAAGTACGGAGGATGTTTTGTTTGAATTCGATGAATGGAGTTCTTATTTGTTTGAATGGATTCGTTCTTGGAAGGACATAGACGTTAATTCGAATAGACGGGTGTGGACGAGATGGTACAATATACCTATCCATGCATGGTTCGAAAAGTTCTTTGCGTACATTTGTTCTCAAATTGGTAGATTTGTTTCGTGCCATTTGAATACGGAAAAAGAATTAATTTGGATGTGGCACGTACTCTAGTGTCCACATCAAGTGTTAACTTGATAAATAAAACACCGAAAGTTGGAATTGATGGAGTCACTTTCACAATCGAGTTATGGAAGAGTTATAGTGTTCTTGCCGGCATTTGAATGATCAACAAAATTACGATCGGGAGGAGTCAAATTCTTGTTGGGACTCCAATGGTAAAATCTCTAGAGAGCCGGCACGGCGACGATCAAAGAACGAGGTGGTAAAAAAGCTTCAGTGTGTGAGGATCCGAGTGTCGTTTCGGATGCCGAGGACAAGATCTGCGTACAAAGTCGGCGTTGGGACCCACTCAATGCATAATGGCATCTCCAATATCAAAGGAAAATTATAAGGATATGGCAAGTACAGGGGAATAATCAATTTGTGGCGGTTATTGAGGAAGATTGTGGAGAGAATATTTTAATTAACAATGATGGAGGGTCGGTTAATGGGCCCACAATTAGCCAAAACCAAAATTTGAAAATTTGTGGAGGAAGGTGTTTTATTAACTAATCCAATTCGAGACAATAGTAGTTGTGGATAATCAAGTGGGCCTACCTAATAAGGTGAATGGGCCTATCGCTTGTGATCAAAGTGGGCGGTAGAAAAGGATTTACATGAATTTACAAACACGAGAATTATTTCCGAGAGGGAGCAGGGAATGTTTGGGCCAAAATTCAGAAATTAGTGGCCTAGGCCCAACTTTAACCACATGTGAGTAAGACCGGCGGGAGAAGCGGAGCCTTTATCGGAGCCTTATATGGAAAATGGAGTTTTTCAATAGAAAAAGAAACCGATCTCGAGTGGAAAAGGGGGTTTCTTCAATATAAAAAGAAATTGAGCTCGAGAGGGTAGAAGGACTACGAGATCGCGTGGAGGCCAAGGAGTCCCAAAATCCGAAAACCAAGTGCCTTCTTCGTCCGGCGGGAAGGATGCAAAAAGGGTTCTCCCAAAAATAAAAGTATTGTGAAAAGAAAAGGGAGCAAGAAAAGCTGAAAGATGGCACAGAGCGAGATGAAATGGGTTGAGTTTGCATGTGAAATGGTCTCTAAGGAAGATATTCGAGCCTTCAACAATGATCTTAGGAATAAGAATAAGGATCGTTTACTTGAAGCCGGGTCGAGGCAACTACGAGGAAGAAATTAGAAATACGTGGGAATTTGGTAAATTAAATGGGTCACTGGAAATGATGCGGCTATGAGAGATAGTCTTAAGAAGTGGAAGTCCTGGTTAGTGATGCGAAATGTGCAGATCAGGAGTTAATTGATGATGTTTTCTTATGAAGATTTTATCTTTTAATATTAGGGGAGTGGGGAGTAGGGTGAAAAGGAAGGAATTACAGGATTTAGTGAGAAAAAACAAGGTTGATATAGTGTGTATTCAAGAGTCCAAACTTGATGTGGTTAATGATAATGTATGTAAGATTATTTGGGGAAATTCACGGTATGGGTGGGCGCGAGGGAGTCTCGGGGGTAGGGCGGGGGAATAATAACCTTATGGGATCCAAACAAATTTATTTGCTCTAGCTAGTGGCATATGGATGGAGTCATTGTTGTGAATGTTAGATGGAGTTCTAATGATATTAGCCGTTGTATTGTAAATGTGTATGCCTCTTGCTTCTTTGAAGAGAGGAAAGCCTTGTGGGAAAGAATTGTTTTGTTAGCTCGTGAGAATGTGGATTGTTGCTTTTGTGTTGCTTTGGTGATTTCAACTCGGTGAGATTTGATCATGAACGAAGAGAGGAAAACTCACAAGGGAACATGAGGGAGCCGAGGGCCTTTGAAGATTTTATTTCTAAAGCGGGTTTGTTTGATTTGCCACTCCATGGCCGACGATTTACGTGGGTACGGACCGAATGGGAGGTGCAAAAGTAGGATGGATAGATTTTTGGTGAGTAATGCTTGGTTAGAAAAATGGTCAAATTCTACTCGGGGGACCGCCGAGGTCTGTTTTAGATCATTGTCCGATATCATTGGAGACTAAGGTAATTGATTGGGGATCGAAACCGTTTCGTTTTGTGAATGGATGGACTTCTCACCCAGACTTTAAAAAAATTCGTGGAAGATTCGTGGAGCAGTGTCGAGGCTCTTTGGTTGGGGTGGTTTCGTTTCGAAAGAAAAATTGAAGAATTTAAAAGATAGGTGAAAACTTGGAATAAATATGTGTTTGGAGATATTGAGGTGAACATAGAGAATCGAAAAACACTATACATGATGTAATAACCCAAAACCAATTACATATTTTTTTATTAATTTTCTAAGTTTAGAGATTATTTTATTCTAATTTTAATTTTATGTGTGATTTTTCTAATTTTTCTTCTCTTGACAAGCGGTTCCGATTCAAAATCCTTTTCAATTTGTATCCGTAATTCAGATTCGTTTATTAAAAATTACAAATTTTTAAAATTAAAAAGCAACAAGGAAATACGAAGAAAACCCGAATAAAAATAATCTTTTATCGACGCGCATTTATTAAATTTCGAGCCAAAACTCGAACCGAAAAATACAAAAATTCAACGCCGAGACCACAATACTACATTTGAAGAGTGGGCTGCCAAAATGACAGCCCAAATTCCCAAAACAGCCGGCCATGTGAGGGTAGGTGGGAGTAGTGAGCATAGCTTGTACTTTTAACACAAAATATCTTCTAAAATCCTAGGATAGATACATTAGACTTAAGCCTATTCTTCCTTAATCTCCTCCCCACCATCCAAATTAGTCGTGCACTTCCCCTTTCTCCCCTATAAATAGATTGCTGGCCCTCTTCATCTTCCACACAAAAAAAGGCTTTGGGGCTCTCAAGAAAAAAAAGGAAGAAGTTCTTCAAGGGTAAGTCCCTAACCTCCCTATTAAGTCTTATACATTTTCTTAGCTTAGAAAATTCAGGAAAAATATTATATGAGGCCCTAAGAACTTCTTTTCACATAATATGATCTTATATAGAGTGCTTGAGTTGGAATTTTAGTGTTTGGAGTCAAAATGGTGAAGTTATGCTTAAAACATGAAGGCTGCCGAAATCATGTCCTAACCTCAAGTGTTGAGAATGGTCCAACATTTGGAGGGAAAGTGTACTGGATTAACGAGATGTTCGGTAGATCTCGGGAAATACCACCGAGGGAAATGGACTTCCTTTTTCCTGTCATCAAAATAACGAGGAAGAATTCTCTTTTCGAGAGATAAAATATACCCGAGGTTTCCTCGAGAGATAATCTGGAACAACTTTGGATTTTCCTTTTATGTGTTGGACTTCAAACCGATATTTTGAGAACCCGAGTCTTTGAGTCGTAGGAGCTGCTTTTCAGGAACACACTTGTTCTTTAATTCCATGATGGCAGGAAATGAGGTGTTGTCAAGTGAATCGCGAATTGGTGCACCACCAAATGGAACTCAAACTTCTTGATGTCATTCTTGATCGCTAAGATTTCCTTGTACCTTTGTATAGTAGTGTTGTTCGGATTCTTTGAATTGTCCACTAGCATGGCCGCAGTAATGAATGACATTATCAACCTTCTCAAGTAGTATGACTCCCCAAAAGTCATCGGCATCACCTGGAGAATGCGTTGTCCATTATTTGGAATTCTTAGCGAATGAAGTTTACGACAAATCTCCTTCGGATGCTTGACTACCGTTGTTTTTTGTAAAGGGTAAAATAGATAGAACTTTATTTCGAAAGGAATTTGATGATGATCTTTTATTAGTACAAATTTATGTTGATGATATTATTTTTGGATCTACTAATCTATCTTTGTGTGAAGAATTTAGTCATCTCATGAAAAGCGATTTGAAATGTCCATGATGGGTGAGATGACATACTTCCTTGGATTACAAGTCGACGGAATGCAAAGGATTTGATTGAAAAGTTTGGAATGGGTACTAGCCAAGAGGCTAAGATACTATGATGACAAACTTCTCCATGGATCCAGATGATAAGGGGGAAGACAACGATCGGACGAGAATACGGGGATTAATAGGTTCTTTATTATACTTAATCGCTAGTAGACTTGATATTTCTTTTGCGGTAGGTGTTCCAGTGCACGTTTCCAAGCTAAGCCAAAGAAGAGTCATCTTGAAGCACCAAGAAGATTCTCAAATTCTTGAAAGATACAATAAATGTAGAATTTGTTGTATGCGGTTGATGATAATTTTTAGTTGTCGGGATACTCGATTCAGATTTTGGTGGGTGTAAGTGATTGGAGTGAATTGATGCATGTTTTTAGGGTGTATTTTAGTGCAAAAAGTGATCAAAAGTGTTAGATTTTGTGCTTAAATGTGTAGAGTATCACTACTTTGCTTAAAAAGTATTACTTGTGAGATATTTGATGTTTTTCATCCCGTTTACAGGTAAATCGGTGGAATTTGTGGCCAACCGAGAGTACCGGCACTCTTAGGATGAAGAGACGATCGAGACAGGTAAAAATGGGGGTCGGTGGTGGAGTCTGGATCGAGAAAATT
Organism: Paraleonurus japonicus; assembly: GCA_030762865.1. NCBI lineage: Eukaryota > Viridiplantae > Streptophyta > Magnoliopsida > Lamiales > Lamiaceae > Paraleonurus > Paraleonurus japonicus. Next base: position 31,392,418 of record CM061054.1, read on the forward strand.
CCTGGACTCGACCTATGGTCGAGGTCCAGGGACCTCGACCCGAGGGTGAAGGCCTAAAGGTGAAATTCGAATTTTTGAAGAAGCCTCGACTCGAGGGCCGAGCCTCAAGTCGAGGGACAAGGCGAAGAGAGATCCTCGAGTCGAGGGCTAGAGCTCGACTCGAGGTGTAGGCGAAATGGCAAAATCGTGTTAGCGACTTAAAGGTCAACCTCGAGTCGAGGGATGCCCAAAACTAAAATTTTTGTATTTAAGCCATTTTGAGCGGAAAACAGAGCATATTCTTCCTAGCTTAGATTAGAGCGGTTATTTTACGCTTTTGGGCGAAATTCTCATTCCATAGCTTAATTCTCTTTGTAATTGGATTAGATTCATAAATTTAGATAGATTTCAATCATTTGTACCTTAGATTAGTGATTTGATCCATTAGGTTTTCATTTCCAAGTTGTAATTGAAGAGGAGGAGATTGTAATTGAAGATATTGTGAAGACTCAAGCATTCTTATTTTTTATCATCGAAGCCAATTGGTGATGTTCTTCCACTTAATTCCTTTTAATTCATTGTTTGTGTTGATTATTTTCTTAATTGCTTACTTAGATTCTCTACCCATGGATTTTGCTCTTAGCACCATGGGCTAATCATCTTGTGCTTGAGATAATTGAAATTGGGGATGATGTGATTGCCTTATGCTATGATTGTTGATAATTGTGATCAATTGAGTAGATTGCTTCCTAACTGTGATTCTCATTGTGCTTCATGCAAAGTTATATCTTTAGATTAATGTTTGATCACTCTAGCAATAGGCGAGAGTTGAGCTAACGTGATTAGGGATTAATCGGGTTATAATTGTGTATGAATGTATGAATTGGGTGCTTCTTAATTGAGAGATTAGAAGTACTAAGGATACTCACATTAGACATTGTGTAGTTAATGGAGTGATTAATTGCATGATGGTTTTATGCTTTCTATCTTGATTGATTTGCAATTTGATTCAATCATAGCTTGTTGATCATTGATTCCTTGATGGATATTATCCCGAGCACCCCAATCCCCATTGAAACCAAGTTAATTGCTTTTGCATATTAGTTGTTTGATCATTTGCTTGCATAGTATTTGAATTTTAATTCTTGCAATTGTATTGTAGTGTTTAGTGTCAAAACCCATCTTGCAACAATAGTCACCAATAACTTGTATTCTTAGGGCCTCACGTGCATACTTATTCCCTTGGGTTCGATATACTTGATTGGTCTTAATATCGCTTACCCGGAATTCTACAATAAAAATGGCGCCGTTACGGGGATTAGTTTTTGCGCCTATAGTGAGACTTAGGAATTGTTTGAAGTGGCTAGTTGTTGTTTTTATTTTTGTATTTTTGTTTTGTTAGTTTTTGTTGAAAGTTGATACTTGGATTGGTGGTATTGTAGGTGCATGATAACAAGGTCAAGTGATATTCCACCCTTGCCATTCAATCCGGAAATTGAAGCTACAATTAGAAGAAATCGTGGTAGAAGACGAAGAGAAGCAATGGAAGGTGAAGAGCTAAGGAATGAGGAGAGAGTTGTTGGTGAACCTCATGTTGAGGAGTTGAATGGAAATGGAGAAGGAAGAGTAGACAATGGAGGAGGTCATGGGAACAACTTTAATGCCCAAGTTGGCCCTTTCCCTCAAGGGATGCCACCACAACACTTTCCCTACCAAAATCCATACCCCTACCCTCCACAAGCTCACCAATACCCATACTATCCACCTCATCCACAACAATTCCCACCATTCTATCCTCAAATGTCATTCAATCATGAGCCACGATATCAAGAGCCACCTCACATTCCACAAGCCCAACCACAACCCATGAATGAGCCACCACCTCAAGGTAGGCCATTGAGAGAGTTTTTGAGCCACAACTACTGTGAGCACTATGATGGGATAGCAAGGCCGAGAATAGAAGCCAATAATTTTGAGATAAGTTCTGCTCTTGTGAGGATGCTTAGAGAGAAGCAATTTGAGGGGAAAGATGAAGATGAGTGCCCTCATCAACATATGACACAATTCCTAGAGATTTCCGACACCACCAAGTACAATGGAGTGCCCGAAGATGCCAATAAGTTAAGGTTATTTGCCTTTATGCTTAAGGGAGAGCCAAAGCATGGCTCAATTCACTTTCTCCCGGGACCGTACGTACATGGGAGGACCTTTCCAAAAGATTCTTGATGAAGTTCTATCCACAATCCAAAACCGTGCAAGCTAAGGAGGCGATTTCTCATTTCCGCCAAAAGAATGGAGATACTATACCGAAGCTTGAGAGAGGTATGGTATGTTGCTTATTAATTGTCCCCAACATGGCTTCCCTGAGGAACAAACCATTATGTATTTTTGCAATGGCTTGACGGATAGGGATCGATCATTTTGAATGCTTGTGCTAATGGTTCTATTTGGTCGAAGACGGTGGGGCAAATGAATGAGATAATGGAGAACATTGCCCAAGATTCGTTCCAAGTGTCGGTTAATCGTGGAACATATCATAGGGTGTTACATATTGAGGAGATAGAGTCGATGAAGAGTATGATGATGACAATGATGGACAGATTGGGAGCTCTTACTACTTCCCAAAGCCAACAAAGTGTGAGTCCATCCATCCCTCAAGTTGATATGTGTGCAAGTCCTATGCCGGTTGAAGAGGTTAGCTACATGGGAAAGCCTCCTTATGAAGGAGGCTATCAAGGAGGCAACTATCAAGGGAATTTTCAAGGAGCAAGGCCTTACCAAATGCCATACCAAAATAGGCCACAAGGGAGTTATCAACCTCAACCTCAAGCTCAATTCAATGGCAACAATTGGAGGAGACACAAAAACTTTTCTTATGCCAACCCGAGAGCCGCCGTCCAATTTCCTCGGATTTGATCCGGGTGCCAAAGCACCGAATAATGAAGGGAAGGCTACTACGGAGGAGCTTCTTGGTATGATAGTGAAGAGGTTGGAGGCAAATGATTCTAGGCTTGATGACATTGGTAAGCAAATGGACACACGGTTCAAGACTATTGAGCATCAAGTGGGACAATTAGCCACTACGGTTGAGAAGCTTTCATCAACGGTGGACCACTTGCAAAACAAGGGAAATATCAATCCACCACCGAGCCTAATCCTAAGGAGTTTTATAGTGCTATCCAATTTAGGAGTGGTATGAGATATGAAGGCCTAAAGATGCCCAAAGAAGTGGGAGTCGAGAAAGAGGTGGAGAAAGAGGAAAAAGTTAGTGAAGAAAGTGTGGTTGTGGAGAAGAAGGCAAGTGAAGAAGAGATGAAAGCAAAGGGAGAGTCCAAGAAAGATGAAGAGAAGTCCAAGAAAGATGCATGGGAGTTCCCATGAAGCCCACTCCGGTTCCATTTCCTTAAAGACTTGGGAGGAAGAAGCTTGATAAGAAATTTGGTAAGTTTTTAGAGGTTTTCAAGAGCTTGCATGTTGATATTCCACTATTGGATGCCCTTGAGCAAATACCCCACTATAAAAAGTTTATGAGAGAAATAATGTCTAAGAAGAGAAGTTGGGATGAGAAGGGGATGATCAAGTTAGTGGAGGAGTGCAAGGAGATTTTAGAGAGACACCTACCTCAAAAGCGGAAGGATCCGAGGAGCTTCATAATTCCATGTGAGATAGGTGAGAATGGGAACATCCAAGGCTTGTGTGACTTGGGAGCAAGTATAAATATCATGCCTTTGTCCGTTTTTAAGAAGTTGGAGCTAGGAGAGGTGACTTCTACAAATATCAATCTTCAATTGGCGGATCAATCATATGCTCATCCTTTTGGGATAGTTGAAGATGTATTAGTAGGAGTTGGCAAGTTCATCTTCCCGGTTGATTTTATTGTTCTTGACATGAAGGAAGAGCTTGAGGCACCTATCATACTTGGTAGACCTTTCCTTGCCACCGGCAAAGCTATGATAAATGTTGAGAAAGAGGAGCTCAAGTTGAGCTCTAATGGAGAGGAGGTGACATTTACTAGAGCTCATTTGGAAGAAGTTGCTCCAAGCACATTGGAGAAGAAGACGTGTGGATATATAGAGATCATAGACTTATACCCTTCCATTGATAGGGATGATTCTACACCTTCTACTTCTTCTAATTCTTTAGTTAATGAGCATTTTATCCCTTCTTGTAAAGTAATTGCTAACAAGTCTTGTGTTTTTTTTGGATGATTCTTGGAAGGAGAAAGCTCTCATGGAGCCTTTGCTTGATCCCGTGATAATAAGATGGAAGAATGTGAGAAGACTTTGACCAAGCTTGAGCAAGGCTCAAGTTTGAGGGTGTCGAGGAGAAAAGGACACCACTTGAGAAGAAGGAAGTGAGCTTTGAAGTTGGAGACCAAGTGGTGTGGAGTGAGTCGAATTGGAGCCGTCTACTAGGTGTTGAGAGACTCAAGGAAGTTTTGACGGTGAAGGAAATAAAAGAAGGAGGAAAGCTACTCTTAGAAGGCAAATGGGGATGTTGCCTTTTTGCAAAAGACAATCTAGTGAGGCACAAGGAGGATCCTCATGTCTTCGATGAAAGGGAAGTATGAACTCCTTGAGTTCCGTCCGGCAAAGGACGTTAAACCTAGCGCTAGATGGGAGGCAACCCATCCTTTTTATTGCTTTGGTGTGTTTGTGTTTTGCACTTTTTGTTTTTGGTCCATTTCTTTGAGAATTGCTTTGGAAATAATTGCTCAAGCTTAGGAGGTTATGTATCATGCTTTGGATATATATGGTTAATTGAGCTTATTATTGATACCATGTGGAGTTGCATGTATTTGTATCACTCTCATTCCAAACTTTGAATTCATGTTATCATTCAAGTTTGGGGGTGTTGATCGTTATTGTTGAAATGCATCTCTTAGTGGTAATGATTTGATGATTGTTATGCCCGATTGTAGGTACGCTCATTACATTTGATGGGAAAGAGATCGAAATTGCAAGGGAATTCAAGATTGAAAAGGAGGAAAAGCTTAAAAGTTGGTGAAAAATGAGCAAAAAGAAGAGACCCCGGTCTCCTCGATCGAATGAGCGACCGGGCTTAAATCGAGGGACCAAAAAGGTTAGTTTTTGCATATTTGGGTTAGTTTGGATCGTATAGGTCATTTTTAGGAGTTTCGGGGTCGGGCCGGGTCCGAGAATCCGTAAAAATTCCTCTGGACTCGACCCCGGGTCGAGGTGACCTAGCCCTCGGGTCGAGGAGTCCAGCTTTAGTCATTTTTCGCAAAACCACTTATCCCTCGAGTCAAGGGTGGAGCCTCGAGTCGAGGAGCTTGAAATTTTGAATCCCTCGAGTCGAGGGTGGAGCCTCGAGTTGAGGCTGGGGCCGATTTTTAAATTCACGATTCAGTTTCGTAACCCAATTGCACGAGTCGAGGGTTAACCATTTTCGATCCCCTTTGTCTTCTCCACCATATTTCCGATCATTTCGCTCACATTTCACCGATCATTCATCATTTTGTCACATCATAATCATCAAAATTACATCTTTGAGGGTTTTTTAGCATCGATTTGGGGATTTTTGAAGAAGTAAGAGGGTGTTCTTTAATTGCATTCCCATCTGAAATTCTCAATTAAGGTACGTAATTCCTATTCCTTTGGCTCTTAATTTCATCCTTGTGGTCGATTATTGCATGGGCCTTTGTGAATTTTGCCAATTTGCATTTGTTTGGAAATTTCATTTGGGCATTTTTACAAAAACCTTATGTGCATGGTATTGTGGACGAATTTTGAGCCTTTTGGATGGATGATTTGAATTGTTTGATGAATTAGAAGGCATGCTAGGAGTGTTGTGACATTTTGCTTAGTACCTTTGGGAAAATTTTGGTTTAGGAATGATTATGCATAAGTATTTGGGAATTCCTATTGAAAGTATGTATGAAAATTGGTCTAGTATTGATGATTGATGATAGAAGTGATATATGCATGATTGCTAATTGTCTAAATACTCAAATAGATGGCTTATTTTTGTTAGACATTTTATTGTGCCTAATTGCATAACTTTTGCGAGCATATTGGTTGATGTTGAGTATTGAGGCCATTTTGTTGAGTATGCTATTTTGTGAGGATTTATTGTGTAGCACTTCTATTACCATGTGCTTAGTTGGAGTTTTGACCAATTGTTGAGTCTTATTGCTTATTCACTAAAGGATTGTTTGTGATTGGAGGTTGAGTTTTGATTATTGAGTCGTTCATGTGCTTAATTGCTATCATTTTGCTCATATTGCTATTGTTGGGAGCTAATTGTTGCCTTGGGAAATTTTGCGAGAAAAGATGTTTCGTGGAGTAGATGGCCATAATTTTTCCGATGAGGAATTCTAAAGAGAGACCAAGCCATTCGATTTGCCTGAGAAGATGCCACCGCTTAGAAATTTAGTGGGATGATTATAAATGGAGGAAGCACATTATCTTGTATGCGGAGATCTATAACAAGGTGGTGAAGACCCGCCTTGTCGACCATACAATCGTATGGTCTCCATGGGTATAGAAGAGGACATTCCCGACTATTCGATCAGATTGGCATGTCTCGGCTTCTTGACTAAGAGGCCGCGGACCTACTTGAGGTCACTCTCGAGTTCCTCCGCACGGTGAAGTTTGACAAGGCCAGAAGGCGAAGTTTCCTCGGGCGATCACATTTGAGTTGCTTGGCAACGAGTATACCTTGACCGTGAACGAGATCAATGAGATCATCGATGCACCGGCTGCATCCAGATGGCTCACCGCTTAATATTCGGAGAGAGTACAATGCCAAGAAGTTACGGAGGAAGATCTCAGATTCGGGGCACCGGAGCAGCCTCGCCAGGGAAAGTCTAAGAGCACGAGGATCTCGAACCCAGTCCATGAGATATCTTGAGAAGATCCTCTCTAGCACGATATTTGCTAGATTTGAGGGAGGAGCCGTGGTGTCTAAGGAGTTGTATGTGCTTTGGTGTTTCCTCCACGGAGTCCGTTTTAATGTTGCGGCCTACCTTTGCTATCTATTCGAGAGGGTGACGAGCACTAAATTCAAGAAGATACATTTTGGAGGTTTGATCACTCTTATTGCCGAGCACTCGAGGGCCCAGATTTGACGATCGATACCATGAGGCGTATGAAGACTCTCGACCTCATTGGTAGGACTTGGAGCTTTCAGCAAAGACACCTCGGTGGCGCATTCTCTCTTCCTAATAAGAGGTTGACGATAGTGTTCGGTGCTCCAGGATATGTGACCATCAACCTCCGGATGTGGTCACAAAGACATACCGAGGCGATTGACGCCTACACCCGAGAGCATGGAGTGCCTCGAATGAGGATGATGATGAGCAGCAGGGTGGATCTCGGATCTCGGATCTCGTTCCGAGGAGGAGGCTGCGGATGCAAATGCCGGGGATGAAGAAGAGGAAGTCAAGAAGAGTAGGCCGAGGAGCCGGTGCGAGATGGATGAGGACTTCACGCGAGATTAATTATTACCGCGGGACGAGATGCGTAGTAGGGAGTTTGAGGCCAGCAGCTTCTTCGCAGAGGCGTGGACCCTTACCGAGGAGATGTGGGCCGACAAAGAGGATGCGGCTCGAGTGTCTCGACTAGGCAAGATGAGTGTTACCGCATGATGGAGGAGTCCCGTCGGTTCAACGAGGAGACGAGGAGGATGCAGGAAGAGTCTCTCAAGACTCAAAGCATGATATGTACGCACTCCTCCAGCAGATGAGTTCATGGAATTTCAGGCCGGGCCACTACCCTCCTCCACCGCCGTCGTCCGATTATTAGGCGACTCCCTATTCCCTATCCCTATCCTCTAGTTCCTTTAGCTCTCTTTTATTCCTCAGCATGATATGTACGCTCTCTTTTGATGATGATTGTTATGATGGTTTGTATGGATGATGATTATGATGTGTTTTGATCTTATTGAGCTTATTGTCTTTTGATGATTATACTTCATTGATCTCTTGGATTCCTTATATATTTTTGGGCTAGTTTTGTCTTGAGCTTAATTGTGGATTTATTGCATATCTTTTAGTATCTTTCTTGATATAGTGAGTGTGCTTGAGATTATGTACATGTGCACTTGTGCTTGATTTGCAAGATATATTGAATTTTGATTTGATCATGAGTTGATATGTGGCTTGATGCTAGCATGCTTGATAATTATGTGAAGATGAATGTGATTGAAAATGCTTGATTCATTGCTCAATTTAATCCCGTGAGCTTTGTGCCTTTAAAATCGTACATCTTATACGTTTGATATGATTTCTTTGTGAGAGCATCATTCATAGATTTGTATGCTAGAACTTGCCCTTGGACTTGTTGAGATTGATCTTTGTGAGATTTAATGAAAGTGATAAGAGGCCATGTTTGATATGATGAGTCACTTTGCCAAATTTTTCCCCACCAAAAACATTTAATTTCCTTAGTGAGCCATTTTGAGCCTAGTATCCTTATTCTTTGGCAAGCCAAATGAAATTGAAGTCATTTGCCTATTTTTATGAGTCTTATTGTCCTATGTTTAGTAGAGCTTGATTGTTGGCTATAGATGGTGAATTGCATGCTAAGTGTGGTGGAAAGATGACTAAGTGATGATGCTTGAGAAAAGAAAGATTGTGAGAAAATTGAATTGTGAAAAAAATGTGAAAGTGAAATGAAGTAAAATTCAATTTATGAGCTTAAAAGAGAAAGAAAGCTCAAGTGAATGGTGGTGTTTGAACATTGAAATGCAAGAGAAAGAGTGTTGCTTGATGAAGATTGAAGAGATGTGTATTGTATTGCTTAGCTATCATTCAAGTCTCTACTATATTAGTCACTCTTACCCTAAAACATTCCACCCATTCCAAAGAGCCTACATTACAACCTTGATAAAAGACCTCTTTGGTTCTTGATTGAACACAAATGATTGTGATTGAGATTGAGTCCATTGGCAAGCTTATGGTGTGCACGTTTGTGAACTTGATGATTGAGTGCATTGTACCTTTATACACTTGAGTGATGAGAGAAACACTCCATGGTAGGAGCAATGATTTGAGTGTTTGAAGTTGCATTTATTTGAGCATGATTCATCATGATTGCTAGTGGATGGTTTGCATTGATACTCATGTTCAGTAAGATAGATAGAAAATCTACTTACGGAACTTGCCAATTTACGGGAAGTAAGGTGATTTGATGGTTGTTTAAAAAATAAACCTCTGTAGCTACTTCCACTCTTCGAGTATATGGCCGTTGGAAGTTGTTGTTCCCAGCTCATATGGATCAGTCAACAACTAAGGGATTATAATATTATCACTAGAGATGTAACAATCTTCTCGTGATAATAATAGTGTCATAGCTATTACCCGTAACCCAGTCTTACACACTCGTTGCAAACATGTTGATATTTGGCATCATTTTATTCGTGATCATGTAGAGAAAGGTGATATCAGATTAGAGAAGATCTTGACTAATTTTCAAAGAGCTGATATATTTACTAAAGTTGAGTAGATTAGGTAAAACGAGTATCACCTTCTAGGAAAAATCTAGAAGGGGGTTGAATAGATTTTTCGATTTTTCAAATCTTTCAAAATTTATTCAAAGTACCAAAGTGACACAGCAGAATTCAATATTAACCTCAACTTTTAATAAGATCAAAAGTAACACCGATATTCGAGATCTTAACTTTAATTACGAAATTAAACTTTGAACAATAATTTGTAACTTGAACGAGAAAGATAAATGAAAGCGATAAAGAACACGAGGTTTTATAGTGGTTCGGATTATAACAATCCTACATCCACTCTCCTTCTCCAAACTTTGAAGAAGAGTCTCCACTAGCCGCTTACCTACTTACTTCACAATCTTACAACTTACAACTTGATCTTCAACTCTTCAAAGTACTCCTAACTCCTTCTAATGAATCTAAGAATTACAGTGAATAAAGGATTTTGAAGATTACAAGAGAAATGTTCTATAAACACTTGAAATATTTGAAAACTCTTTTGAAAAATACTTTGTGAACTGAATAGTGAATAGTGTAAAAATCGATTTTCATAAGTGTGTTGAAAAATAAAATCTAGACCTATTTATAAGTCTGAAAAGACAGCTAGTTTGTTAGTTAGTTCTAACAAATCGAAACCGCTCAACAAACTTAATCTTGAAAAGCTGCTCTTGACCTCGGCTGATTTTTCCTACTCGTCTGCGGTGACTTGGTGAAGACTCGTCTTTCTTATTCTACTCGGCTTGTCTTGACCTCGTCGAGTTCTTCATGATCGTCTCCCGCAGATGACTAGACTTGAGCTTGTCTCCGGATGACTTGCAACTTCTCGATCTCCATCGGCCTAACTAGTCTTTGACTTAGTCGATCGGCTTAGGATGAGCACTGATCTTTTCTACATACTTCGTGCCTTATCCAGATTGATCTTTTAACTCATCAAAATTTTACTTGATCTAACAATTTCCCCCTTTTTGATGAAGTTAAAACCTACAAGAAAGAGACACACTCACAAATGAAGTTAGTTTAGAGTTAATCAAGATTTAACAAATAGATATATCGAGAACACATTTACACTTTTAATCGATTCAATAATCACAAAGCACTTAAAAAAATTTTAAGCATAGAAAACTTTTAAGTCTTAGGTTTTAAAAACATTTTAGACTTAGAAAAATTTTGAAAATTTTAATCTGAGATGATAAATTTCTCGTAGATGACTTATACTTAAAAAATTTTAAAGAATTCTTAAAGCGAGAAAAAAACTTTAAGAAAATAATACAAGTAACACTCATAGATCAAACATAGATTTATTCACATCAGATTTACAAGATACAAAAATCAAAAGATAAAAAGATAAGGAAAAGAGAAAGATCCTATTGTCGATTCCCCACCGATTGGCTTCGGGAATGGCCAACCGTAAAGACCCTCTTCCTTAGCTTTTTGAGCTCATCTTCATCTTTCAACCCAGACTCCACTTGGGCTTTGGCAATGATGCCTTTGATCCGAGCTTCATGTCGATTGAGCCGTCCTGGATTGGTCTTGGGCCTCGCCCGTCTCATAAGCCGGAGCACAAAGATCGGCATTAAAGAACTTGTCTGCTTCCACCAGCAGCCTCCGATATAGATCTTTGTCCTCCTTCTCTATCCACTCATGCCAACTTAGGTCCTCGTCTTGCTTGTCAATCAAACCCCTTCAAGATGTACCGGTGGTACATCCATCCGCGTCTAAATTCTTTTCCTTGTATTCTTTAAAGAGTTTACCGGCGGCGACCTTCGGCGGATTAAGTGTCTGTGATAGGGCCCGAATCCGCTTCATCTGCCTCCTTCATTTCCCACTTCCTCACATCCTCGCTCCATCTCATTTCTAATCCCTTGCTCTTCTTCTTCGCTTCTTTCTTCCCTTTCTCCATAGAAAGCCTCGCTCTCTCATGATCCCGCCGATCTGTTCCTCGTAAGTTAGAGTAGTCGCTCCCTCTTTCTTTTCTCAAACCGTGAGCTTGGGACTAAGAACTTTCGCTGAGCAGACTCCTCTACCAACTTCCCCTTTCCCTTTCCTTTTACCTCAGTGCTGCTTTTTGATTCTTTTGTTTTCGCCAGTGAGCAAACTTATCTTCTTCCTCCTTCTTCCTTCTCTCCTCATCTTCCTTCGAGCTTCCTCGAGTTGGTGACCCTCGGCTGAAGTGCAGCCGGCTCATCGATTTAATGCGAGCTTTCTCCTGGCTGCCTCCAACTCAGTGTCTTGGCTTTGTGTCGACCTTGCTCCTCGTCTCATCCACCACACTATGAGTGCCAACTCTCTTTCTTTCACTTCCTTTTCCACCTTTTTCACTTCATCGGCTAAGGCAATCGGCTTCGTCTCCAGATCATTGCATTTTACCACGAAGTCCGACTTGTCCAAAGCTAATGAGTCCACCACTATTGCATTGTATTCAGATACTTGAGTTTTCAGCCCATGCACTTCCTCCTCCATGGTGTCACTTTCTCAAAGAAGAACAGATTTAGTAATAGAAGTAATCTTTCCGGTTAGATTTACCTCTACTTCTCACATGTTCGTGATCATTGCCTCGATGTTCGCCTTCACCATCTTCTTTGTTCGCTTCTAAAGCTTCTTCTCAAAGGCACTCGCTTCATCTTCCTCTCCATTTGGGCGATTATAGAAGTGATAGGCGAGGTGGGGCTTAAGTCACTTTCCTCATCCTCGGATGAGGATTCGGAAGAGGAAGAAGTGGGAGTGTGGAGTTCGAGAAATTTAGGGGGAGGAACGGGTGAGCTCATCTAGATGTCCTCTAAGAAGGAATAAGAGGTGATATCTATCTCAGGTGGAGGTGTGGTTAGAGTTGGAGAAGTGAAGTGTTGAGTTTCGAGGTGGGGTTGGGGTGGATGTAGTGGGTAGCTCAATTTGTGGAGAGATGGTGGGAGTTGAGGTGGTTTAAGGTTAGGTAGGGATGGGGATAGTTTCGGATGTGGTTTCAGCTTAGATTTGGACTGTTTGGGACAAGCTGTGGCTGTTTCGTGAGGCTCGGAGGTGCCAGTAGGCACACCTCTTCATTGCCAGTGGAGATTGAGAGAGAGAGAGAGATGAAGTAGTACCTTCCTCCCGAATGGGGGAGAGTGCAACTTCCTTGGCTGGAGAAGATGGGACATCCAGCTTTGCAACCTCAGCTGCAATCTCGAGCAGGGACTTCTTCAGGCGGGAGGGTAGAGGCTTCCGTCTCGACGGAGCTGCCGGATGATTCGGGCGTCTGGAGGACCTCCTCTCGAAGAATAAACTGGTTATCTTCATCGAGTCCTCATCTGTCTCGTTGGCTGGTGGTAGGTTTAGATGGCTCAAAGAATCGGGTGCCTAATTCGAGGCTCGACCAGCCTCCTCCTCGACCTCCTCCGTGTCGGGGACCTTACGAGAATTTCTTTGCCTCCTCGGTACATTACTTCCACAACAGTGGATCCTTGGCTGGTTGAGCTTCTGCGGTGGCTCGGCCACCCAGAGAGTTGGGGTTCACTGCTTGCCTCGACTCCACCGCGGCCGCTATGCTCTCTCTGCCTTCGTGCATCATCGGACTCATCATCCGAGTCGGCGGCCCTCCAATTCTTTCATCCTTCGTCAACAAGCCTTTTTGCTTTGAATATTTTTTCAGTCCTTCCCTTGTCTCAAACCTCTTGTTTAGCTCCTTCCATCAACACCGTGATTTTGTTGAACAAGCTCACGATTGAAGTATTATCGATCTCCTTCGGTTGGGTTAAACAACAACCTCAGCTTCTCCTCCTTGATCTCCTAAATAACAGATCCACCCAATCTACTGTACTCCATCAAAAATAGCTCTCATACAGCACAAACGTGACTTTGTCACTCCATCATGGGAGCTTTGATCTCCTAGGATTGACTTGGTCACGATTGTCATGAGCAGCCTATATTTCCTCCTTAACATATACTTCTTCAAATCTCTCCTAACTCCTCCGTAGGTAATCCTAGCAAACAGGTCGAACGACTCTTCCCATTCATTTTCCTTATACGAGAGGATTCACCCGTTCCATAGAGGTATCCGTAATCCTTGCAACATTCTCCTTTGAGTACTCCAGTTGAGTACCTTCAACAATTGTTTTGAAGCCATTCTCTGTAAACTCACTTCTAGCAAGGAACTCTGCTCCAATGAAATCTAGCGGTTTTGTTCTGCGGAGATTTGAACGAACAAAATCCTCGTAACCTTGAAGCTTCCAATAATTCGATAATCTCTCTGGATTCTCTGTCATTTGTAGTCTCAAAATCTACAAACATTTCAGCTTTGAGTTTATTTTTGGTGATTCTCAAATCATTTTGAAATCGAATTTGAGGAGGATATATAAGAGGGGGTTTATGAGTTTGAGAAGAAGAGGATGCCATTGAAAAAAATTTGAGAGTAAGAAAAATTTGAGAAATCTTTAAACAGGGGAATGTGAAAGTAAATTTTTTTAAAAGCTGAAGAAGGTAAGTTTTTAAATGAGGGGGAGAGAGAGGGAAAGTTGGGAAATCGAAACGTGGCACGATCTCGAGTTTTAATTTTAAACCGTTGATTTAAAAAGCGCGTGTAAAACATCGACGGTTTAGCGAGAAAATCGCTTGAATTCAGGCGCGTGGCTTTTACGCCGTCTTGAATTGCGTAAAAAGTAACCGTTTAACCTACGGATTAGACGACTAATAGACTCGCTTTATCGTAAGTAATTAGTATACCCGACGTAAGCAATGAGATGTCTTACTTAGTACTCAGGTATTCTATTCCAGACTTGGTAAATGACAGACTTGGTCAAAATGACCTTGTCTTATATTTTTCAAAATATTCCTCCTAGTTCGATTTTGAAACAAAACTTAACAAAGGATTTACAGCTTTAGTTACAAAGTACATGATTTCTTGAAATACACAGACTTAAGAACTTTATTTGAAGACAAAGATTTTGAGGAGAAACAAAGATATGAAGGTTTTACGAATGAAGAGATTTAAGAGACTAATCTGCATACATTCCTCGCAAACAAACTCATCAAAACTATTAGTAGTGGGGTAGATCGGATAGGGTGCATGTAGTCATCTGCTTTCTAGAAACCAGGTGACTATTGTGCCCTAGTCTGATTTACCAAATGTCGATAAGTAATCATCAAGTCGATAAGGTCAATATGACTAATCCTTGATTCTTGATTCCTAAAAAGGAGATCAATGATATCAATTACTGATTGTCCTTGGAATCTTACCCTTCCAAATCTCATATGGAGTCTTACCCTTGTCTTTGACAACTAAGCACTGATGCAGGTATAGCAAGCTGTGTTGATGGCTTCACCCAGAACTGTGAGGGGTTTCATACTTAGCTAACATGCTCCTGCTTCTTTCAAAGTTCTATTCCTTCTTTCAACCACTCCATTTTGTTGAGGAGTTCTTCTTTGAAGATGTCTCATGAATAATTCCACACTCATTGAAAAAGTTAGATAAACAAAAATTCAAAAATTCTCGTGCCCTTATCACTCCTTATTTTAATAATATTAACACCCTTTTCATTACGAATCTGCATGCACGGATCGGGGATCTTGTTTATAGTCTCATTTTTCTTGAAAAGAAATATAACCCAAGTGTATCTAGAAAAGTCATCTACTACAACAAGAGTATATTTCCTTCCACCGAAACCGAGAGGAGAAACAGTCCAAACAGATCCAGATGAAGTAGTTGCAATACTCTTTCGGATGAAGAGGAGTTAATACTCTTAAATGAGTGTCTAGAGTACATTTACCTTTTCGACAAGCATCACATTTAAGATCGGTGAATAAAATTTTTTCAGTAATCCCTTAACAAGGTTCTTTTAGCTTGACTTACTAAGGGTCTTGAAATTCGGATGACTAAGCCTCTTGTGCCATAGCCAACCGAGGTCTTCTCCACCCTTAGCTATCGAGACAGGTATCTTTGGGACAACTATTAAAGTTGGCCACATAGACATTGCCATGTCCGAAGCCGATTAAAAGTACCTTATACGAAGAATTATCTAAGATATCACATTTATCCCTTGAAAATTTGACAAGAAAACCTTTATCACAAAGTTGGGAAGCAGATAGCGCATTATGTTTCAAACCTTCAACAAAATATACCTCGAGATACCTGAATATCCTTGATAATCAAAGTACCCACACCTTTAGTCCGACAACAATTATTGTCACCAAATAATACTCTTGGACCATCAATGCTTTGGAAATTTGATAACCTCTTGTTATAGGTAATGTGTTGTGAACAACCACTATCAATGTACCATATGGTAGCTAAGATCTCTTCCTTGAGTGATGATCCTGTGAATCCTGAAAAATAGATCGCTTATAAGGTACCCTAGTGATCTTGGGTCTTTGAAGGTCAAGTATCACTTTAGGTAACCAAATAAACATCTCATCTCCAAACAATAAATCGACTTGATCTTTCTACCAAATCTTTCTACAATTGTATCACTTTTGAAGGATAACTTGTTGTATTCAGATTGAGTAATTTTCCTAAACTTAGGAAATGTGGGATAACATCTCGCTCCTTCCATCAAAAGGATTATAATAAGAATTTCTTCTTATTTTGGTTCTTGGGTTTCTCCTAGTCTCGATAAGGAGTCCTCACTGAATTTTTGTTTTCAGCCAGGAGATGCAGTCCTTACTTGACTAATTGGTTTCCAAGGACCAATTTTAACCTCTTTTGATTGATCGATGCTTTCACAAATTTCCTAGGTTTTTGTACATCCGATTTATTATTTCTATCATAACCAAGACTGCTTTTGTCATGGGATTTTGAGATGTATTAAAGATATGATATATTCTTGATCGTGAATTATTAAGTTGACTCATTTTGAAGACTAGCTTCTCATTGTCTTTCTTAATTGATTCATTTTCAGCACAAACTACTTCAAATTTGTCTTTTAAAGTTTTCAATTCATTTTCTAATCTTTCATGTAAGTGGCCGATGTACTAGTCTCACTGGGAAAACATTCCCCTTGAATGTTTTCTCGGTCGAATAGTTCATCACCAGCTTGCCTTTAATTAGAATTTGAATTTGATCCTTTAAAGCCAAATTCTTCTGTCTCTAGCCGTTTATAAACAGCCAGAGATGTCTTTAAATCTCTCAATAATTCATGAATAACAGCTTTGATCATGATCGATGCAGATCGACATGAATCATTATCAAAAGATGAATAGTAGATTACCTCTTTAGCCATGAGGCAGATTTCATCATCTCGATCCGAAATCAGATGAGGATGATGATGATGATGATGATTTCTTTGGCTCCTTTTCTTCAGCCAATAAAGCCCTTTGATCTCGCAAATCTCTTGTCTCTCTTTCCTCTTTTCTTCCCTTTCTTTAGAGTCATTTGAGGACAATCATAGCTGAAATGTCCCGGCTTGTTGCATGTGTAGCAAGTATCACTCCCTGTCGATCTAGGGCCGGGAAGGATTTCTTCCGACAGTGATCTCGTATCTTCTTGTCCTGCTCTCGCTTTTATCATCATCTGTAGATTCATCTTCCTTTCTTCCGATCCGGATCTTGATTTATCCTTTCCTGCAATCTCAATTTATTTCTTTTATACTTCATTCTCAATTTATCATACCTTTTGGTGAGCAGAGTCATCTGCTCCTTCAAAGATAGGTCACTCTCTGAGACTCGGGCCGACACCTTGTCTTCTTTGTCGACAAAGGCAACAGACTTGGATGAGGTGTTCGACTCCATCTCATCCTCCTCGCCTTCTATTTGAATATCATATTCTAGAGCTTTAAGATGAGAAAACAAAGTATGGTGAGTAATAGAAGATAAATCTTGAGTAGCTTTAAGGATATTGGATTTCTCCCTCCATCTCTTGGTTAATGATCTCGTAATCTTGTTATTAATCTCCTTTTCTCGTATAATTCTTTCCAAGGTCACCGCTTTGTTGAGGAGATTAGTCAACCTTACATCTAACCGATCCACAGACTCAATTTCCTTCATTTTGAATGTCTCAAATGCATGCAAGATCGATCACAGCTTGTTCTCTTTAACTTGATCTCGATCCCTCACAAACATTTGCTAAAGTCTCGCCACATTTCTTTGGCGCTTTTGCATCTCTTAACCTTCTCTATCCAATCTTTGCTTAGAGTCTCAATGATTTCAGTTCGAGCTACTTGATCAAGATTATGGATCTTCCTTTCATCATTTGTCAATTCGTAACTCTTTTTCTCTTGTCAGTTCTCGATTCATGACTCACTCAAGCTAGTGCTTCCATGATAAAATTTTATAGGTCCCTCGTCAAGAACCTCTTCCATCCTATCATGAATGGCCTTAAGATGATTCTCCATTCTGAATTTCCAAGTAATCATAATCTTCAATAGAGAAATCAGGTAGATTCCTGGACTTCTTGCTTTTTCTGATGACATGATGAGATAAAGAAACAAAATACTCCACAACACTTATTAGTAGCACTGTTAGTAGCAATGAAGAAAATGAAGAAAATCAAGAAAATTTCGTAGTCTTAGTTTAGACCTAAAATCAATATCGTAACAGCTTAACACCGCTCCGATACCACTTGTTGGTCCCGATTAGTTGAGTAGATTAGGTAAAACGAGTATCACCTTCTAGGAAAAATCTAGAAGGGGGTTGAATAGATTTTTCAGATTTTTCAAATCTTTCAAAATTTATTCAAAGTACCAAAGTGACACAAATGGAATTCAATATTAACCTCAACTTTTAATAAGATCAAAAGCAACACCGATATTCAGATCTTAACTTTAATTCTCAAATTAAACTTTGAACAATAAATTGTAACTTGAACAGTAAAGATAAATGAAAGCAGAAAGAACACTGTGTTTTATAGTGGTTCGGATTATAACAATCCTACATCCACTCTCCTTCTCCAAACTTTGAAGAAGGGTCTCCACTTGCCGCTTACTTACTTACTTCACAATCTTACAACTTACAACTTGATCTTCAACTCTTATAAGTACTCCTAACTCCTTCTAATGAATCTAAGAATTACAGTGAATAAAGGATTTTGAAGATTACAAGAGAAATGTTCTATAAACACTTGAAATATTTGAAAACTCTTTTGAAAAATACTTTGTGAACCGAATAGTGAATAGTGTAAAAATCAGATTTTCATAAGTGTGTTGAAAAATAAAATCTAGACCTATTTATAAGTCTGAAAAGACAGCTTAGTTTGTTAGTTAGTTCTAACAAAGCTGGAAACCGCTCAACAAACTTAATCTTGAAAACCGCTCTTGACCTCGGCCTGATTTTTCCTACTCATCCGCGGTGACTTGGTGAAGACTCGCCTTTCTTATTCTACTCGGCTTGTCTTGACCTCGTCCCGAGTTCTTCATGATCGTCTCCCGCAGATGACTAGACTTGAGCTTGTCTCCGGATGACTTGCAACTTCGATCTCCATCCGACCTAACTAGTCTTTGACTTAGTCTCGATTAGCTTAGGATGGGCACTCGATCTTTTTCTACATACTTCGTCCCGCTTATCCAGTTGATCTTTTAACTCATCAAAACTTTACTTGATCTAACACTAAACCATTAGCTAAGACTAGGTTTAAAGAATTGTGCTTAGAATTTGATTTACTTGATACATCTTTAGTTGACTTATGATTCTCTATTGTTTGTATCTTGTATTTCTTTCTATCTCGCTTTCTTTATTATGTTTAGAAAGAAATATCAGAATTGATATGTGTCAAAGGGCAATCACAGAGTGATATCATTGATCTCCTTTCTAAGGAATCAAGAATCAAGGATTAATCATATTGACCTTATCTCGACTTGATATTTTCTTATCTAACATTAAGTAAATCGACAAGGACGGATGAGAATATGCATCTTGTTTGACTTACTTCTAGATACTAATGGTTTTCCAAGTTTGTGTATCTACAGAACAGGGTCGACAACATTGTTAGATCAAATTAAACCTTCTCATCCGAAAATTTTCTCTACTCGAATAAAACGAAAATCCTTATTTTCAAAAGTATTTTCAAAAATTGCTCTCACAACTCATCAATTTCAAAATTTTCGGATGAGTTATTTTTATGAAAAACCCCACTGAGTTGAATGTCTTTATGTACTAGTTATATAAAGATATAAGACTTTGTTTATTCTTAAATAATGGCTCAAAATTAACTCGGACTTAAAATGTTTTGTTTTTTAAAAAAATAATCAGATTATGAGGTGTTTTCAAATTCTAAGACGATGTTATTTTTACCAAGTCTCGATAAAACCCGATCTAAATTAGGGAAATCTTTATGCAAAGAAAAGTAAATTTCGCTACGGCAGTATAGTTACTACCTCTCGCATAAAGTGCCCCTAAAACCGTCTAATCAATAGCACGGACGGTTACTTTTTGTATTTTCAAAACTAAGTTAATGCCACGCGCCGGAGATGAAGCGTCTAATCTATTTAGCCGTTGATATGATCCACGCGCGACATTCAATTAAAGGCAACGATTTATCCAATTTTGCCACGTGTCCCACTTTCCAATTTTCCCTCTCTCTCTCTCCCCATTTAAATACTTACCTTCGTCGATTTCAAAATCACTTTTACCCAATCCCTAAATTTACGAAAACTCCCTTACAAATTTTCTTACCAAACTTTCTAAATGGCATCTTCTTCAAAGACAAATTCCATTCAAGTTCAACAATGAAGCTTTTAAAAGCAAAATTCGTTTAGAAATGTATGTCGACTTCTCAACATCTCTAGATGCGAGAATCCAGAGAGATTCCACGATTACTAGAGATTTCTGGTTTGAAGGTATTTTGCTCAAAGCAATCTCGTAAAAACAAGACACTTTGGATATGCTTTGGATGTCGAGTTCTATGTCAATGGACGAGTTTGAGAAAACGAGGATTGAAACCAGAGTAAATACAACACATCGGTTGTCGATTTCAAAATCAAACTTGAAACACATGAAGATGGGATCAATCCATTGGTGTATAAGGAGGATGATTGGGTGGAATCGTTCGAGATGATGGCGAAGATTTCCTACAAAGGAGCCATAAAAGAATTAAAGAACTATATGTTTAGGAAGAAATATCGTCTCCTAATGACGATATTGACTAAGTGTATTTTGGGAGAATCTGAGTTCTCATGATGGCCTCAAAGCCGAGACTACGTTGTATGTGAGCAATCTTAGATGGTGTGAAGTGTGACTGGATCGATTATTTTGGATAAAGCGGCAGAGGAGAAGAAGAGAGTTTTGTTGACAAGGGGATGAATGGATAGCTAATTCCATAGTATCCTGTTCAACAAAATCACTATTATCATAGAGGATTTCAAGGTAGTTCTTTGATTGGGAGTGCGGGGTGAGAAAGTTTACGAAGCGAAAGGATTGCTCACAAAAGATGAGCGCATTGGAGGAATGTCTCGATTCGGATGATGACTCTGCGGTGCAAGGGCACAAAGGGAGCAGCGATTTGTAGAGGCGGTGCAAGGAGACAAGCCGAAGTTGCACCACCAATCGGAAAGGCTGTTCCAGTAGCCGAGGTGTCTCGGTGAGGAAGCATCTGTGGAGCAGAGTTTCCTCACCCTCCGGGTCCTCTCGAGAGAAGGAAGAAATCGAAAGCTCCAAAAAGACGTCGTCCGGTGAATGCCGCGGCCAAGAAAGTTGTCGGAGAGTCACTCGCTGCACGGTCTCTCCTTCCGTAAGAGGCCACCACATTGGAGATAGGCATTGCGGCTGACCAAAGAAGCCGAGGTATTGGAGGATCCCAATACGAGCGAGGGAACCTCAGTGAGCGGACCCTTTACGAGAAAGAATTAGGTATATCTTCTTCCTTTTCTTTTTCTTCATCTCTGATAAATCTCCCCACCTTGGCAATGAAGAGGTAGCCACGGTTAATACCTCGAGCCTCCAATTCAGCCACCTTCCCAAACAATCCAAACACAACCCGAACCTAAACAAAGCCAACCTTCACAAGAACCTTCATCCTCTCGAACCCATACCACAACCCACACATCAAACATATGATTTCCTAGATTTCCTTTCCACGAATATCAAACCCCCTTTCCACAAATCAGTCCAATCCACACCCCCATGCCCGATGGCTCCATGGGCCAGTTTGAGCTATATCTTAGAGGCGATGGGAGGAGGAGGTTAAGTGAGATGATTCACGAACTTGGTGAATCACGAAGTAATGAAAGAATCGGTGGAACTATGGTTAGTACACCATCTCGAGAGCTGTAGACTGGAGGAGCTCACCTATTTTCAAACGAAGTCGGTGGGAGAACTTGGTCCGCTGGGAGAAATAAGTCTTAGAGTCTCGCAGCCTATCATCCATTTCCACCATCCTATCGGAGGAGCGGCTCTTTGGCGTTGTCAAAAGCCGACTTGGTTTTCCTCGGCACTAGCCGATGTTTGACCAGAGTCCGAGGCTCCGCCTTCTCAAAGCAATTTTAAACCGGTGGGAAGTGAGGATGGAAGAAAAGTTTGCTCGAGATACTTGAGACTAAAGCAGTGACATCGTGGATTCGGTAAGCATCACGATGGAGGACATGTTTAAAGCATTTGAGGTAAACATCATGAATAATCTTTCAAATTCCATTAACATGTCTATGAACGAGAAGGTTGGTGAGGTGAAAGTGGAGCTGGAAGGGCTAAGAGCACAAGTTGCCGCATGACGGCCAGATCTTGGGCCGATGAGATCTTGAGAGATCAAACCACTTATTCTACCTATTTTAATGTTGTCAAGGAGCAACTAGAGATGCTTCTTGATGATGTTAAAAAGAGGGAAGATATGGTCATAATCAGATCTCGAGTTGGACCGAGATAAAGAGCTCGGCCGGCGGTTATACGGGCAGCTCACCGCCTTGAAGATTCGAATTGAACAAATTGAAGAAGCAATCAAGACAGATGAGCAGGCGAGAAAAGAGAAGCCGAGATCAAATCAGGAGAAATACATGGCCAAGATAAGAGAAAGAAAAGAAGAGGTTGAGAGAGCAAGGGCAAAGCGGCTAAAGCGAGAGATAGGGAAAGAGCTTGAACCGGTCCTGTCTCGGTCGAGGCAAAGCATTTCTTCAAAGGCACTGTTAAACGACCTTTGGAGAAATCAACCGAGCAAATAAAGATTGAGGAGGCCGAGAGATAGGCGGATCAAGGCAGAAAAGGTCTTCTATGGCCGAAGGGAGGCTAGGAGAAAAATCAAGGTAGCAAAGAAAGCCTAAGAGTTTTTGATCAAGCAATCAAGAGATGGATTTTACCTATATCTCGCTGGAGGACCACTTGGGGAATCCGATAAGGCATCGGTTAGGCCACCTCATAGAACAGACGCTCCTCCAAAGATGATTGTACATCCGTCTTGGGCAAGTGAATACATAAAGTATGAGGTGAAGTGGACTTTTTCTCGTATATTTGGTGTTGGAGCCTCATCTCAAGATGAAACGATCGCTTAACATGATGGATGGAGAAGAAGAATCCAGCACTATATCAAAAGCTAATTGAAGAATGAGATGAGTGGTATAATGTAGATCTTGTTGCTCCAGATTGCTCATCCATTCCGATCAAAGTCATCAAGACGGATCTGTTAACAAAGATCGGATAAGATCAACTATCATTATGGGTCAAAACATAATGAAGTTATCTAGTCCAAAGGACATTAGTGAGCTAAGAAACCGAATCTTTGAATGGATGCAGCTCAGGAGAAAGATTGGTGGACATGACTAGATAAGATTTATCTTTCATTATCTTTTTATATCTTGTCCGGCCTATGTGTATATGTAATCTTTTGATGTATATAAATGAGATGACTTGAACTTATCCGAATCACTTTGCCATATTTTTAAGTTCAATCTTTTTAAGTCATAAGTTTTTAAGAAATTTTTCTAAGTGTTGATCTTCCGATAAAATTTTGTGCCTTTGAATATTTTCTTAAAATTTGTTAAGTATAAAAATTCTCTCAAGTGTTAAAATTTTACTTAAGTGTGAGTAATTGCTATTATGTGAACCTATCTCGATTGAAAAGTGCTTATGTGCTTAATGTGTTTATCTGTTTATCTTGAATAACCAAGACTAACACCAATTATGAGTTTACTTATTTCTTGTAGTTTTAACATCATCAAAAAGGGATTGTTAGATCGATTTAGTTTTGATGAGTTAAAATGTATAGGTTAGATAAGCTCTTGTAAATTAGGATGACCAAATTGAAATTGTATAGATTAGTCAAGTAGTATATTTCAAGAGTAAACCTGCTAGGACTAGGTGAGATGGGTTAAATCACCGAGGTCAAGAAGCTTGGAGGTCATCTCAAGACAATCTCGAAGAGGTCATCCGATTGAGAGGAGTATAAAGAGCTCAAGACAAGGTCAAGGCCAGTGAGTAGAAAAAGAAAGACGTGTTTTCACCAAGTCAAAGTCGACGATGGATTCAAGATCACCAAGGTCAGGGCGCTTTTAAAGAAAGGGTTGTTAAGAAGTTTTTAAGTTTGTTACAACAAACTAACCGTCTTACTGACCTTATAAATAGGACTAAGCATAGTCCGTAGAAGGACTTTTGCACTCACTTCTAAGAACACATTCTCAAAAGAGCACTCTCGAGTTTTAGATCTAAATTCTTGCGATATTCTTCTATGTGTTTGAAGAACACTCTATCTTGTTGTATCTACATGTTATGCACCTGTATTCTAGATTAATAGATACTCTAATAGATAGAAGAAGATTCAAAGACGAAGATCGTCTCGATTTGTAAACCGTAAGCAAGAAAGAAGGAAAGTTAGTAAGCTAGTGAAGACCCTTTAACAAAGTTTGTGAAAGGAGAGTGGACGTAGGATTTTTACAAATCCGAACCACTATAAACCGTGTGTTCTTTACTTTTCTCGTACATCTTTAATTCGTCTTTCGGTTTACATTCAATCTCGATTAGTAAAACATCTATTCAAGGAATTATCAATCTGATCAAGTATAAAAATTACTTTATTTGTGTAAATCGATACTTGAATAATCCAAGGTTAATTTGGATTGTCTTGGTTTAATTGAAAGGAAAAAGTTGAGTAGGTTAAAAATCTATTCAATCCCTCCCTTTCTAGATTTTTCTCGTTTGTATATCACTTGATCAACTAGGACCAACAAGGTTTTTGTACTATCAGACCTAACAAAGACTCTATTTACAATGTGACAAGCGGTGTTTAATGTATCATCCCAAAATCTTTTAGAAAGATGTTTAGCCCGTAGCATTACTCTAGCCATCTCTTTTAAAGTCTGTTTTTCCTTTCAAGAATTCCATTTTGTTGTGAAGTTTTTTGTGATGAAAATTCTTGGGTTATACCTTTCTTTTCACATAAATCGAAAAATAAACTATTTTCAAATTCCCTACCATAATCTAATCTAATCTTACTTACTTTCAAATTATAAGCAGCTTTTGTTGGTCCCAAGATTGAGTGATTGAATGAATCTCCTAGAGATAATCTAGAAGGGGGTTGAATAGATTATCTCAATTTCTTTCGAAAAGCAGATAATCTATCCAAGCTATCTTCCAAATTATTCAAAATACTCATGAAACAATTTTATACTCAATCTTTAAATCGGCTCTAAAAGCAATTTGTTTGAACGACGAACACAGATTTAATTTAATCAAAATTTTAAGACAGTAAAGTAAAGAACACCGTATTTATAGTGGTTCGGATCTCGAAAATCCTACATCCACTCTCCTTCTTCAACCTTGAAAAAGGGTCTCTTCTTACTTTCTTACTCTCTTTCTTCGATTACAAGTTGCAATTGATGACGATCTTCGTCTTCAAATCTCCTTCTAACTATCAATCTATCTTCTAATTCTACAATTTATCGTGCGTATGTATAAAAGAATTTACAAGAAGTGTTCTACAAACACTTAGAAAATATCACAATAAAAATTTTGAATGCTTAAGAGTGCTTTGGAAAATATGTGTTTCATATAAGTGCAAAAGTCCTTCTAAGGACCGTGCTTAAGCCTATTTATAACCCTTAAGACGGTTAGTTTGTTGTAACAAACTCTCAACCGCTTAACAAACTAATATTGAAAATTACCTTTACTTAAGCCGATCTTCTTAAGTACGTCATCTAATTGACTTAGTGAAAATCTGTCTTTCTTATTCTACTCATGACTTCGCCTTTGTCTTGAGCTCTTCATTAGCCTCTCTATCGATGACTTCTCTAAGGCCGTCTTCGATGACCTTTGAACTACCGATCTCACCGACTAACTTGTCTTACCTAGTCTAAACTTTAAACTTAGTAAAACAAACTATAACAATTGATCTATACATTTCCAGGTTGGTCGTCCTACTTTACATAAGTTCATCTAATCTATACATTTTAACCCATCAAAACTAAACTCCGATCTAACAAGTTTTAAACATTTTATACATGATTTTGAAAGCGAGAAAAAGATATTAGATTTATTTTTCAGAAAATCAACCCACGTATACCTTGAAAAATCATCAACTACCACAAAAGAGTACCTTTTTCCTCCTAAACGTATTGTTTTCATAGGACCCATCAAATCCATGTGAAGAAGTTCAAAACATCGTGTTGTGGTGCAGGTGTGACAACATCTTGTGTGATACTCTCACCGTGTACCTTTTTACAAGGACCACAAATCGTAGTCATGAGAAATTTCAGCTTTTGTAAACCTCTCACAACTCCAACTCGATTAGTTTCTCGAATGTTCCTAATATGTACTTGTCAAAGTTTTTGATGCCATAAATTGAATTCATCATTTTTGGCAAAGTTACAAACATTGTTAGTTCCAATGAGATAACAATTATATATTGATCTATAATCAACCATCGGACATTCATTATTATCATTTAAAACATAACAAGAATTTTTATCAAACTTGACATGCAAATTGTCATCACATAGTTGACTATACTAATCAAATTAGTAACCAATCCTTCAACGCAAGGTGACATTTGACAATTTAGGAAATCCTTCAACATTCAAAGTTCTCTTTCCAACAGTCTTACCTTTTGATCATCCACCATATGTAACATTTCCACCATCATAAGGTTCATAATTAGACAAGAAATTAATTTGTCTAGTCATGTGCCTTGAACATCCACTATCAAAATACCATAAACCAGGAACACATGCTTTTAAGGAAGTATACACAACATTACAAGAGACCTTAGTATTTTTGGACTTTTGTGACTTCGATGTGGCGACATTGAAGGTAACATTCTCTTTGTCATTAAATCATTTTTCAACTTAATACAAATGAGGACGGATATGACCTTTACCGTAACAATAATGACGCACATACTTCTTTTCGACTTTTTACCAAGATCATTTGTTTTAAAAGAGGATTTAACCTTTGGTTGATATCCTATCTTAACAAATTTTATTGGTTCTTCAACACTCATAGAAGTTTTGTCATTTTATAACCTAGACCATTGGTATCGATTTATCAATCATTAAAGCTTCTTTTAACACATCGCATTTTTGGAATATTTCTTGAAACTTAAAGTTGAATCTTTCAATCCATCTTTGAGTTTAGAAATTTCCAAGTCTTTCACTATGACAAATTTATGGAAAGACAACGGTTTTTTGACTGCCGTTAAACAGGATAAAAAAACTGCCTTAGTTGGTGATGTTAAAACACAAAGACCTTTAGACAATGGTTTGAAAGTGATGTTATAGGTACCTATAACAACGGTTTTTACCCGATGTTGTATCCTAATACCCGATGTTGTTTGAACTTCGAATGAACTCCTCCGTATTCCTACAACATCGGTTCGGCACCTCTGATGACAGCGGATAAAAACCGTTGTAACTAGTTACTACATCAGCTTTTAACCGATGTTGTATATTAAAAACCTAAAGTTAAAATTATTGTTTTACGCGGTTAATAACCGCCTGTTATATCCTTATATATATTAAAAATGGGTAATTATTACCCATATTAATATTTTTCAAATTTTAATAAAATACCACCATTCATCAATTAAAAATAAATTAAAATTTCATAAAATATTAAAGTCTAAATGCATTAAAATACAAACTATTCATCAAATAATTCAATTAAACGATTCACATTCATTCAACTAAACGATTACACATCCAAAATATCATGAGTTAAGTTAATCAATACTAGATATTCAACATAAAATATAAATTTCACGAGTCTAGTCAAACCACACCATCCAAAAGATTATGACCACAACACATGCCTCTACACTATCCTCTCCGCATTTCTCCGAAACCTACAACAGAGAACGAGGTACACAATCAAAGAAAATAGAACACTCAATCTGCAAAGAAATATAAACATGCTTTGCAATTGAGGAAACCAAAGGCCGCTCTTGACAACACCATTTCACTAATTATAAGTTAAAGAGTAGTTGGTCCAGGAGCATGATTTATTCAATGATTAATTAATATTTAAAATTTGAGAAATACTAGCTTATAATTGACTGGACCAAAAAAATTCCCGAGTACACCATAAATCAGATCAAGGAAAATTAAAGATATTGATTGTTAGCAAGTTAATGAACTTCAAGTGATATTCAATCAGTTTCTATAACTAAATTTGTTAAAATGAGATCAAACAAAATGGCTGTGTAGGCTCTTAATGTATAACCATTTGTTACGTTCCAAGACCAATATCACATGGCCAAATGCCCTACCCTTTGCAATTATCTAACGGGTAATTGAACATAGAACTAAAGAAAGACAACATTAGACTACAAGATCCATCAAAGGGCAACCAATGATGCCGCAATTCATTCCAAGTCTATTAGTTGGTGAAAAAAATAAATTATATATGTGCATGCACAGAATACAAACGAAGCATTATGATTAGTATGACAAATTCATTTGCACCGACTTTCTTGAACAGAACTAGCCATATCAGTCTTAGAGTTTTTTTGTTTATGAAAACTGTAAGAAACCTTCATTAAAAAGTACGGTTGATTTGGGCTTCCACATATATAGTTTGCATTTTAGATTTTCCACTAATTTCTAGCAAAAAAGGCATATATATTTATTTCTCCATCTAAAGAAGAAACTATCAAAAAAATAAACAACCTCGATGACAAAAACAAACTAATATGTTCTCCGATGCTTTTTTGCTAGTATAACACAGCTAGATGAGCTTCAATTCTTTCCACAAATTTCTATTTATCCTTTATCATTCATCTCTTCTTTTTTCTCGACGAAGCTTCGTGTACCAGAGAGATTCAATAGCAAATTCAACAGAGAGCAAATGGCCTTGCATATAGTAGACAATGATGTCTTAAGACTAAACTTTCGAGTTCAGATATCCACATTAAAAAAATGATATAATTGGTGGGATTATATATCTTGCAAGAATAAGAAGATGAATTGCTATTACCGGTATACATATATAAACACACACACTCACATTAAAAACACACAAGAAGAGTCAAATGCCAGACTCTTCATATCAAAAGTATTAGTTATCTAAGAAGCAAGAAGAGACGAAATGGTTTCATGTGTTTGCACATTTAATGACAAGTAAAAGATTGAATGTCATTGAAAATCATATGACCAGTGGCATTCAAAGGAAGCACAACGAATTAGATTATTGTGCTCATGTGTACCAATAATTGAAGATGATGAAACCTTCGCCTACGATCTCAAAGAATATTTCACCAAATACAGCATCTCCAAGGATACTAAGTCCACTTCTCACGCATGAAAGCTACCGTAAACCCAAGAGAAAAGAAAGAGATCAAAGACAGGATGAATAATCAATAATAATTGAAAACACATCCCCAAATTAATTCACCCTTTTTCTTCCTCTATCAAAAACCCAGCAGATACTCAATGCTCTCTAATTCCTTTTCATCACTTTTTTTTTTTTTTTTTAACTCTTCACAATTGAAATCCAATGGTCCTAGCTAAACTATTAAGACATGAATATGAAAACAAAACTTGAAAGCAGGGCATTAGGGTTCGAATGATTTAGGAGATGGCTTACTTGCTTGAAGGCCGTAGAAGACAAAAACACCGACGGCGACTTCTTGACTTTCAGTTTACACGAAGTATCACCAAAATCATCCACGAATCGCTCGACGATCTCCTCCACCTCCCGCAGACTCGCGACATTCTTCGCGGCGGCGAGTACTCGGATCCGATCGAGAAGCTTCGGAAGATTTCCTCCGATTCGCCGACGTGTACGGAATGTTCCAGTGACGTTGGTAGACGCCGGTCGATCGGAAGTTTGGGGAACAATTTTGGGGGCTAGGTCACGAAGGGGAAGAAAGCGGCCCCCTTTTTTCAGCAGAGAGACGTGTCTTTCTTTATTTTTTTGTTAAGTTTAAAATGAAATAATCTATTAAATTTAATTGAAAAAGAAAAAGAAAAAGGGTCTGAAATAACATCGGTCATATAACGGTTCATTGGAACCGCTTTTTATCATGAATCCGCTCAAATCAATAACAATGGTTTTAGTTATAACTGGGTTTTTAAATTTTTAACAATGATTTTCAGAAAGCGTGATATCCGTATCTCTCATTAGATATTTATCAATAGAATTTACTCATTTTATTAACTTATATGAGTGACACGTTATTTATTTATGATTCTTTTCATTTTACTCCTTAAGTTTTAAATATATGATATTTTATTGAAGTAGTAGTAATAAACTTCTACATAAATTGTTAAATCTAAAGTAATATAAATAAATTAAGTGTCAACTACTTATAAGTCAATATACTTCATATAATTATTTATTTGTGTGCTACTTGTAATCCGATACTATTTTATCTTGTTTTAAATATTGTATTAAATATATGTTTTTACTCACTTAGTGGTGAGACAATAATTAACTTTATTATAAGATTATATTTAATTCTTTTGTACTACTCAATTGTTACTACCTCTAGCGCTAATGTGAAAATTAATTATAATTATAATAATCAAATTTCTCACTACTCATTAACTAATATATGTCATGCATTGAGTGCACTTTTAATTATGTGCTACTTGTGATTTTGAATTATTTTATCTTCCATTATTTTATTGTGCTTTTAGATATTGAATTAATTAAATATGCATTTATATGTTTAGTGGTGAGAAAATTAATTTATAAGTGATTGAATTTTTAGTGGTGTTTGAATACCAATGCAATTTATTTAATTATTGGTAATATAAATTAGATGTTATTACTTTATAAATTGAGTTTTAATTAAATTAAACAATTCCATTAATTTTAAAATATTATAGTGTATTTAAATAAACTTATTATAAAATAAGATTATATATATGAAAAATGGGTAGCATATATATATATATATATATATATATATATATATATATATATTAGTTGGGCGTATACTAAACAAATAAAGAAGAAAAAAAAATATATATATATATATATATATATATATATAAATAATAAAATAAAATCAAAACTTACCTATTAAGGTAATACTAAGGCGGTGGGGGCGGCATATGTCCATCAACCTCAATCAGAGAGAGAGAGAGAGAGAGAGAGAGAGAGAGAGAGAGAGAGAGAGAGAGAGAGAGAGAGAGAGAGAGAGAGAGAGAGAGAGAGAGAGAGAGAGAGAGAGAGAGAGAGAGAGAGAGAGAGAGAGAGAGAGAGAGAGAGAGAGAGAGAGAGAGAGAGAGAGAGAGAGAGAGAGAGAGAGAGAGAGAGAGAGAGAGAGAGAGAGAGAGAGAGAGAGAGAGAGAGAGGTATCGTGAAAATGGTGTTGAGCATGTGGTTTTACTGTGTGTATATGCTACATTGCATCATGCATATCATGCATTAACATGAAAATATTTTATCAAATGGTGTGTTTGGCCACATTATGCACCGAGGGCGGCAGGGCTACCTAGGAGTTAAGGCGACTGTGCGAGATCTGGCATATGCTACCTAGCGTAGGCCACCGTCTCATATGTTATGTTGTGTGCATATGTTATGTGTGCATATTTTTCAAAGGGGACTTCCGAACGGACGGGGTCGAGTTTGGTGATGGACCTCGCTAGGCCGTTAGAGGGTAGGATCCTCACCGGTGTGGGTCGGCGTGGAGGGATAACTTCTTGGTGGTCATGAGGGCGCGATGGGGGGACCTTCAATGGCCACAAGAGGATGGGCCTCACGTCGAGGTCATACATATAGTGGCCACTTAAATATAAACAAAAAATTGAGCTTAGTGCTCGTGTTAAGGTGCATAGTAGTGAGTCGGGGCCCTAATGAGTGTTTCATAAATAAATTGATGATTTCAAAGAGAGCACATTGTGCATTGGGAGGTTTTCGAACTAAACACCGCATCATGCATAATTTCGCCATCGAGATTTATAAATCTCACATAGTTTATGCATTGTAGGTAATCTGATGATCTCGTGAGGTTGTGATTCTACTTTGGACAAGCTGTGCAGCTCTGCGGGGTTTTGAGTGGCTGTGTACATAGATGACGACACTTGGGTCAAACCGTGGGCTTGTATTTTGAGTTGTATTTTATTAAGTTATATATATATATATATATATAATGTAATGTGTTCTTTTTGTCACGTTTTGAAGTGTTCATTGTCTCTCTGTTAAAGCATTTGAAAGGAAGAAAAAAAAGTCGCATGTGCGCACGAGCCATTTCCTGTAAAATTATTCACAACTCACTTTTCTTGTTAAATTAGTGTTTATGTCTCGGGTTGTCAAAAGGTGGTCGTGTCGAGTGGTATCGAGCACGGTTTGGGTCCTCGTAGACCGCCTATGTACACTAACTCTAAACTTGGGGAGCTCAGCTATGCCAGTAAGTTGTATGCTATGTGAAGCAATGTATATTCTCATTATATGAATCAAATGATATTTAAATTTTCATGTGTTATTTTTGTTGTTAGCATAACAATGTTATTGTTAGATTAAATGAATG
Source organism: Paraleonurus japonicus (assembly GCA_030762865.1). Lineage (NCBI taxonomy): Eukaryota > Viridiplantae > Streptophyta > Magnoliopsida > Lamiales > Lamiaceae > Paraleonurus > Paraleonurus japonicus. The sequence continues at coordinate 31,424,642 of CM061054.1, forward strand.
ACATTTTAGTAGATATGAGACACTAGTGTTTGGAGGACTTGTGATTTTAGGTAATAAAAGCAATGATGTTGTTTAGTTTACTCTCGGACGGGATAGTATTTAGTAACATTAGAATTTAATGGTATAGAACCAATACATGGAAAAAAATGCATAATGAAATGAATACTAATTTTTAGATTACGTAATTTCGAATGTCTTATGGATTATAAAGAGATATCTTGGAAACTTGTTTGGACTATTAGAAGAAGCTCTACTTTCGTTCATAACACATTTAATATTGACAAGTCACCTGTCATATTTCGCATCGAGAATAGAAAAGAGAAATAATGATCATATGATGAAATATTTGGAGATTATTAAGATGGAGATCTATATATATATGACTTTGTTCGAGAATAGAATACATAAGAAATATTATAGAATGACTCCAACTATCTTACTCTGCATAATGTTACCGTGGCTAAGATGCTATTGTTTGATCGCCGCTTGAGCCGAGCTGGCAGCAGCGTGTGCTCGTGAGCGTGTGTGGTCGTGCATTTGTATCGGTGCGCAGTACGTATGTGGTAGTTATGGTTTTGGGAGTTTAGGCTTGCGTTAGATGAGTTATTTCACATGCATATGTTCCGTAATAGGTAGAGTTAATTTGCGGTAGCACCCTAGTGATACAAAGACTAGTGCTATTAAAGTGAATTACATGATGACCTGAAAAGAAAGAGTATGGTTGAATTAAAGTAAGTAAATATGAGAACTTTGATATATTTTACTTTACTACGTTAGAACAATTGTGATGATTCTTTTTAGTTATTTAGAATCGATCGCTTTAAATTTATGTTATGCTATATATTTGCTATCTTATTGTGTTATTATCTCATAAATGACCTACGTTGAAAATATTTATATGATCTAAAGTAAAATTTGTTGTTGTCATTTGATTTAATTTTACATGTATCATTACATTATTCAATTTTTTTATACATATCGGCAAGTATGTAAATGAAGAGGCAACACAGGGCATTACACCACATTTGCTCCTCTAGAATCTATCAAAGAGTTTAGAGTAAGACATATGAGGATAACAACTAAACAAACTCGCTAGATGTAGACATATTCAATCTTGAGATAATTGTCTTACAACATTACACTTAGATGTGGGGGAAATACCTAGAACAATCTCAAAGGATGAACCAATATAGATGAACAATTATATATTTAAAGTCCTGAAATGAAAATAATGAATGTAGAAATAAGGGTATGATGAATAAATTCTAAGAACAAGTTAATCGGTATTTCTAAAAGTGCTTAAATAAAAATAGAAAATGAACTTTTTGAATTATTTTAGAGCACAATCCACATGACAGACCTTACTAAAATGAGCAAAGTTTTGTGTAGGAATAATTCTTTTGGGTTCTATTTTTTTTATAAGGGAACTAAACTTCTAATTCATTGTCATAATATATGACCTGTGTTCTAGTTATATTCTAAAAAAAAGCATAAAATATTTATAGGTCACTTGAAATTTTTGTGTTCATGATCTTTGTCCTTCTTGCAAATATTTGTACTATCTAAAGAACGGTATTATGCGGTATACGATTATTCATATCATGATCTTGTTTGTTATTTCAATATGATATCTTCTTAGCTCACATCATTAGTTACAATAGTGAATTATGCTTCGTCTGTCATGCATTATATGAAGAAAGAAGATATATCAAGATTGTTGAAAAAAATGTGTTTTGATAAAATAAGGAGAAGGGAATATATGTCACTAACAATGAAATGCGTAGGCACATCAAAATTAAATTTTCTAGACTATTCAAATTCATAAGAGACATGTTATGTGACGAAATATTTGGTGGTTTAGAAAATAAAATATATGAGAGAAATAGTTTAAGATCACATGAAGGTCATATAAAAATAAATAATGTGCACAAATGAACTGTAGAGACATAGACGAGGACGGTACATCATAGGAATATATAATTTGATATGAAATTTCAGTGTTGGTTTGCATGGTGGTGTTTTCACTTTATATTGGTTTCTTTTATCCTTATGGAATGAACAAATAAATTGTTAAGTATTGCACCTCGGTGTAAAGTTCGGTTGAGTTTTTAGAGATAATTATCTAATCTTTACTCAATTTTGATACTCTTTTGTGTAGAATTAAATAAATTTCACTTTAGAAGAAAAATTAAATTGTCATTCAGGTAATTAAGATAAAAGGACTATTCCTTTATCGGATAGATAAGAATAAGGTTTTGTATCACGCTAAATTTCGAGGACGAAATTTTTATAAGGAGGGAAGGATGTGATATCCGTATCTCTCATTAGATATTTATCAATAGAATTTACTCATTTTATTAACTTATATGAGTGACACGTTATTTATTTATGATTCTTTTCATTTTACTCCTTAAGTTTTAAATATATGATATTTTATTGAAGTAGTAGTAATAAACTTCTACATAAATTGTTAAATCTAAAGTAATATAAATAAATTAAGTGTCAACTACTCATAAGTCAATATACTTCATATAATTATTTATTTGTGTGCTACTTGTAATCGATACTATTTTATCTTGTTTTAAATATTGTATTAAATATATGTTTTTACTCACTTAGTGGTGAGACAATAATTAACTTTATTATAAGATTATATTTAATTCTTTTTGTACTACTAAATTGTTACTACCTCTAGTGCTAATGTGAAAATTAATTATAATTATAATAATCAAATTTCTCACTACTCATTAACTAATATATGTCATGCATTGAGTGCACTTTTAATTATGTGCTACTTGTGATTTTGAATTATTTTATCTTCCATTATTTTATTGTGCTTTTAGATATTGAATTAATTAAATATGCATTTATATGTTTAGTGGTGAGAAAATTAATTTATAAGTGATTGAATTTTTAGTGGTGTTTGAATACCAATGCAATTTATTTAATTATTGGTAATATAAATTAGATGTTATTACTTTATAAATTGAGTTTTAATTGAATTAAACAATTCCATTAATTTTAAAATATTATAGTGTATTTAAATAAACTTATTATAAAATAAGATTATATATATGAAAAATGGGTAGCATATATATATATATATATATATATTAGTTGGGCGTATACTAAACAGATAAAGAAGAATATATATATATATATATATATATATATATATAAATAATAAAATAAAATCAAAACTTACCTATTAAGGTAATACTAAGGCGGTGGGGGCGGCATATGTCCATCAACCTCAATCAGTTGAGAGAGAGAGAGAGAGAGAGGTATCGTGAAAATGGTGTTGAGCATGTGGTTTTACTGTGTGTATATGCTACATTGCATCATGCATATCATGCATTAACATGAAAATATTTTATCAAATGGTGTGTTTGGCAACATTATGCACCGAGGGCGGCAGGGGCTACCTAGGAGTTAAGGCGACTGACAGATCTGGCATATGCTACCTAGCGTAGGCCACCGTCTCATATGTTATGTTGTGTGCATATGTTATGCCGTGTGCATATTTTTCAAAGGGGACTTCGAACGGACAGGGGTCGGAGTTTGGTGATGGACCTCGCTAGGCCGTTAGACGGTAGGATCCTCACCGGTGTGGGTCGGCGTGGAGGGATAACTTCTTGGTGGTCATGAGGGGCGCGATGGGGGGACCTTCGATGGCCACAAGAGGATGGGCCTCACGTCGAGGTCATACATATAGTGGCCACTTAAAAATAAACAAAAAAATTGAGCTTAATGCTCGTGTTCAGGTGCATAGTAGTGAGTCGGGGCCCTAATGAGTGTTTCATAAATAAATTGATGATTTCAAAGAGAGCGCATTGTGCATTGGGAGGTTTTCGAACTAAACACCGCATCATGCATAATTTCGCTTCTTGAGATTTATAAATCTCACATAGTTTATGCATTGTAGGTAATCGATGATCGTGAGGTTGTGATTCTCTTGGACAAGCCGTGCAGCTCCTGCGGAGTTTTGAGTGTTGTGTACATAGATGACGACTGTTGGGTCAAACCGTGGGCTTGTATTTTGAGTTGTATTTTATTAAGTTATATATATATATATATAATGTAATGTGTTCTTTTTGTCACGTTTTGAAGTGTTCATTGTCTCTGTTAAAGCATTTGAAAGGAAGAAAAAAAGTCGCACGTGCGCACGAGCCATTTCCTGTAAAATTATTCACAACTCACTTTTCTTGTTAAATTAGTGTTTATGTCTGGGTTGTCAAAAGGTGGTCGTGTCGAGTGGTATCGAGCACGGTTTGGGTCCTGTAGACTGTCTATGTACACTAACTCTAAACTTGGGGAGCTCGGCTATGCCAGTAAGTTGTATGCTATGTGAAGCAATGTATATTCTCATTATATGAATCAAATGATATTTAAATTTTCATGTGTTATTTTTGTTGTTAGCATAACAATGTTATTGTTAGATTAAATGAATGACATTTTAGTAGATATGAGACACTAGTGTTTGGAGGACTTGTGATTTTAGGTAATAAAAGCAATGATGTTGTTTAGTTTACTCTCGGACGGGATAGTATTTAGTAACATTAGAATTTAATGGTATAGAACCAATACATGGATAAAAATGCATAATAAAATGAATACTAATTTTTAGATTACGTAATTTCGAATGTCTTATGGATTATAAAGAGATATCTTGGAAACTTGTTTGGACTATTAGAAGAAGCTCTACTTTCGTTCATAACACATTTAATATTGACAAGTCACCGTCATATTTCGCATCCAGAATAGAAAAGAGAAATAATGATCATATGATGAAATATTTGGAGATTATTAAGATGGAGAACTATATATATATGACTTTGTTCGACTGAATAGAATACATAAGAAATATTATAGAATGACTCCAACTATCTTACTCCCGCATAATGTTACCGTGGCTAAGATGCTATTGTTTGATCGCCGCCGAGCCTGACTGCAGCAGCATGTGCTCGTGAGCGTGTGTGGTCGTGCATGTGTATCGGTGCGCGAGTACGTATGTGGTAGTTATGGTTTTGGGAGTTTAGGCTTGCGTTAAATGAGTTATTTCACATGCATATGTTCCGTAATAGGTAGAGTTAATTTGCGGTAGCACCCTAGTGATACAAAGACTAGTGCTACTAAAGTGAATTACATGATGACACTGAAAAGAAAGAGTATGGTTGAATTAAAGTAAGTAAATATGAGAACTTTGATATATTTTACTTTACTACGTTAGAACAATTGTGATGATTCTTTTTAGTTATTTAGAATCGATCGCTTTAAATTTATGCTATGCTATATATTTGCTATCTTATTGTGTTATTATCTCATAAATGACCTACGTTGAAAATATTTATATGATCTAAAGTAAAATTTGTTGTTGTCATTTGATTTAATTTTACATGTATCATTACATTATTCAATTTTTTTATACATATCGGCAAGTATGTAAATGAAGAGGCAACACAGGGCATTACACCACATTTGCTCCTCTAGAATCTATCAAAGAGTTTAGAGTAAGACATATGAGGATAACAACTAAACAAACTCGCTAGATGTAGACATATTCAATCTTGAGATAATTATCTTACAACATTACACTTAGATGTGGGGAAATACCTAGAACAATCTCAAAGGATGAACCAATATAGATGAACAATTATATATTTAAAGTCCTGAAATAAAAATAATGAATGTAGAAATAAGGGTATGATGAATAAATACTAAGAACAAGTTAATCAAGATTTCTAAAAGTGCTTAAATAAAAATAGAAAATAAACTTTTGAATTGTTTTAGAGCACAATCCATATGACAGGCCATACTAAAATGAGCAAAGTTTTGTGTAGGAATAATTCTTTTGGGTTCTATTTTTTTATAAGGGAACTAAACTTCTAATTCATTGTCATAATATATGACCTGTGTTCTAGTTATATTCTAAAAAAAAGCATAAAATATTTATAGGTCACTTGAAATTTTTGTGTTCATGATCTTTGTCCTTCTTGCAAATATTTGTACTATCTAAAGAACGGTATTGTCTGGTATACGATTATTCATATCATGATCTTGTTTGTTATTTCAATATGATATCTTCTTAGCTCACATCATTAGTTACAATAGTGAATTATGCTTCGTCGTCATGCATTATATGAAGAAAGAAGATATATCAAGATTGTTGAAAAAAATGTGTTTTGATAAAATAAGGGAGAAGGGAATATATGTCACTAACAATGAAATGCGAAGGCACATCAAAATTAAATTTTCTAGACTATTCAAATTCATAAGAGACATGTTATGTGACGTAAATATTTGGTGGTTTAGAAAATAAAATATATGAGAGAAATAGTTTAAGATCACATGAAGGTCATATAAAAATAAATAATGTGCACAAATGAACTGTAGAGACATAGACGAGGACGGTACATCATAGAAATATATAATTTGACTTGATATGAAATTTCGGTGTTGGTTTGCATGGTGATGTTTTCACTTTATATTGGTTTCTTTTATCCTTATGGAATGAACAAATAAATTGTTAAGTATTGCACATCGGTCTAAAGTTCGGTGAGTTTTTAGAGATAATTATCTAATCTTTACTCAATTTTGATACTCTTTTGTGTAGAATTAAATAAATTTCTCTTTAGAAGAAAAATTAAATTGTCATTCGGTAATTAAGATAAAAGGACTATTCTTTTATCGATTGATAAGAATAAGGTTTTGTATCACGCTAAATTTCGAGGACGAAATTTTTATAAGGAGGGAAGGATGTGATATCCGTATCTCTCATTAGATATTTATCAATAGAATTTACTCATTTTATTAACTTATATGAGTGACACGTTATTTATTTATGATTCTTTTCATTTTACTCCTTAAGTTTTAAATATATGATATTTTATTGAAGTAGTAGTAATAAACTTCTACATAAATTGTTAAATCTAAAGTAATATAAATAAATTAAGTGTCAACTACTCATAAGTCAATATACTTCATATAATTATTTATTTGTGTGCTACTTGTAATACGATACTATTTTATCTTGTTTTAAATATTGTATTAAATATATGTTTTTACTCACTTAGTGGTGAGACAATAATTAACTTTATTATAAGATTATATTTAATTCTTTTGTACTACTCAATTGTTACTACCTCTAGTGCTAATGTGAAAATTAATTATAATTATAATAATCAAATTTCTCACTACTCATTAACTAATATATGTCATGCATTGAGTGCACTTTTAATTATGTGCTACTTGTGATTTTGAATTATTTTATCTTCCATTATTTTATTGTGCTTTTAGATATTGAATTAATTAAATATGCATTTATATGTTTAGTGGTGAGAAAATTAATTTATAAGTGATTGAATTTTTAGTGGTGTTTGAATACCAATGCAATTTATTTAATTATTGGTAATATAAATTAGATGTTATTACTTTATAAATTGAGTTTTAATTAAATTAAACAATTCCATTAATTTTAAAATATTATAGTGTATTTAAATAAACTTATTATAAAATAAGATTATTTATATGAAAAATGGGTAGCATATATATATATATATATATATATATATATATATTAGTTGGGCGTATACTAAACAGATAAAGAAGAAAAAAAAATATATATATATATATAAAATAAAATAAAATCAAAACTTACCTATTAAGGTAATACTAAGGCGGTGGAGGCGGCATATGAGAGAGAGAGAGAGAGAGAGAGAGAGAGAGAGAGAGAGAGAGAGAGAGAGAGAGAGAGAGAGAGAGAGAGAGAGAGAGAGAGAGAGAGAGAGAGAGAGAGAGAGAGAGAGAGAGAGAGAGAGAGAGAGAGAGAGAGAGAGAGAGAGAGAGAGAGAGAGAGAGAGAGAGAGAGAGAGGTATCGTGCGAGATCTCGAAGCATTTAGGTAAGTATTCGATTTCCGTCAATTGATAAATTTTATACCATTTTAATGCTCGCGATGAGTAGAACAAAACCCTACCCTCAAATCATTAATATGTGTTCTTATGTGATAGTGAAAGACGATAAAAAAGAGTTTAAGCATTTGATTTATATCAACGTTTTGCGGACTTGAGGTAAGTAGAAATTCATTTGCACCTACAATGCATAAATATAATATTTTGTGAAGTATTTATACTTAATTGGTGATATGTGAATATTGTGTTAATTGTGATATTTGATTGATATTCAATTATCATTATGAAAGGAGTCTCGTGAGCTCCATATCTCAAGTGGAATGAACCTGTGAGTTCGGTGAGTATTGTGAATTGAACCGTGAGTTCGAGAGATTGTTGTGAATTGAACCCGTGAGTTCGGTGGTTATTGTGAATTAAACCTGTGATTTTCATGATTATTGTAAATGAACTTATGAATTCTGCAATTTTTATAGAAATGGATAGGGTGATTGAATTGGTGAGTTGTGAGTAAAAATGAATTAGGCGAGTGATTAGAAATGAATTAGGGGATTGCAAAGTGAGAACGGAAGGGGCGACCTAGGAGTTAAGACGACCGAGAGAGAATCGGCGTATGCTACCTAGAGTGGGCCACAGAGTTCAATTGTTGCAGAATGAACTGTGAGTTCAATGATCATCGTGAAATGAATTTGTGAATTATATGATTATTGCGGAAGTGAAAATGGTGTTGAGCATGTGGTTTTACTGTGTGTATATGCTACATTGCATCATGCATATCATGCATTAACATGAAAATATTTTATCAAATGGTGTGTTTGGCCACATTATGCACCGAGGACGGCAGGGCGACCTAGGAGTTAAGGCGACCGAGCAGATCCTGGCATATGCTACCTAGCGTAGGCCACCGTCTCATATGTTATCAGTGTGCATATGTTATATTGTGTGCATATTTTCGGAGGGGACTTCGAACGGACAGGGGTCGAGTTTGGTGATGGACCTCGCTAGGCCGTTAGAGGGTAGGATCCTCACAAGTGTGGAGTCGGCGTGGAGGGATAACTTCTTGGTGGTCATGAGGGGCGCGATGGGGGGACCTTCGATGGCCACAAGAGGATGGGCCTCACGTCGAGGTCATACATATAGTGGCCACTTAAATATAAACAAAAAAATTGAGCTTAGTGCTCGTGTTCCGGTGCATAGTAGTGAGTCGGGGCCCTAACGAGTGTTTCATAAATAAATTGATGATTTCAAAGAGAGCGCATTATGCATTGGGAGGTTTTCGAACTAAACACCGCATCATGCATAATTTCGCTTCTTGAGATTTATAAATCTCACATAGTTTATGCATTGTAGGTAATCGATGATCTCGTGAGGTTGTGATTCTACTTTGGACAAGCGTGCGGCTCCTGCGGGGTTTTGAGTGGTCGTGTACATAGATGACGACTGTTGGGTCAAACCGTGGGCTTGTATTTTGAGTTGTATTTTATTAAGTTTTATATATATATATATAATGTAATGTGTTCTTTTTGTCACGTTTTGAAGTGTTCATTGTCTCTCTGTTAAAGCATTTGAAAAGGAAGAAAAAAAAGGCGCACGTGCGCACGAGCCATTTCCTGTAAAATTATTCACAACTCACTTTTCTTGTTAAATTAGTGTTTATGTCCTGGGTTGTCAAAAGGTGGTCGTGTCAAAAACCGTGTTGATTGGGTGTTAAAGCTTGAAATTGGCATAGTGTTTCCTAGTCAAGATCACTTCAAGTTTAGTTAATAAGTCTCTCAAATATGAATTTTCTAAAGTTAAAGATTTCAAAATTTTGTTTTAAGATTTCCATTTCTCAAGTAATTTTTACATTCGAACCACAAGATTTATTTTGTTCTAATGTTTTTGAATTATCAACAAAATCATTAAAGCAGATTCAATGAAATGTTACACCAAATGTTGGAACATCTATGTCAACATTAGAGTACGAGATCATCTTCTAAAGAATCATCATAGTCTATTCTACCAGAAAATGCAAATTTCTCATCGTTTTGATGTTCATGCTCCTCATCGATTCATCACTCAAGGGAGCATTAAAGTTAAATTTCTTTTAAGCAAGATATTAACACATTCATTTGCATAATGACCATAACTTAGAATATGCATTACATTGAGCAATTCGCCTATAATCGGGATCATTTTTGTCATACCTATTTTTGCTTCCACTTCCACAACCACTACCAAATTTCTTTGGTTGAATAGTTTTACCTTTTCCCTCAGTGTCTCTGTGGAGTATTATTGATTTGAATCCTTGGTTGAATATTGTTCTTTGTCACACTTGACTTCTTTTTCAAGAAAGCTTTAAACCTGTCTTGTCAAGAAGGCAATGTGATCGAATTATCAAGATATAGCTCAAGCAACATCATCATCTCGACACGAGTTCGAGTCACAAATGATGTCTTTTCAGCACTTGAGTATGATTCTCCTTTGAAAGCAACTAGCTTCTTTGAACTGAGTCTCATCTCTCTAGGTTGAATTCATCTCATATGCCCGTAGTATGTTCACTAGCTCGGTTTGGCTCAATGTATTTGTATTCTTAGCCTCTTCTATAACACAAATTTTTGCATCAAAATGCTTAGGTACGAGACGTAATATTTTGTGAACTAACCGGTGTTTGAGATAGGATCTCCCAGTGATTGAGCTTCATTTGCAATCTCGGTGATCTTCTCATTATAAGAAGAGATGATTTCATCCTCCTTCATCCTCGGGTTCTCGAACTTTGTCCCTAGCATTCGAAGTTTGGATCTTCGAACACTTTACGATCCTTCACAATGATCTTGCAACCTTTCCCAAACATCTTTTGCACTTAGAGAGTTTGATTGAGTTTAAACATAGTCATATCAACTACTACAAAGATTGCATTCAATGCTTTGGAATAAAACTTCCAATTGTGCTTTCATCATTCATCCAATCCAACTCGGGTTTGACAATGGCCTCTTCTTCAGCATCTGCATGAGTCCTTGGGGGCGTCCAACTGCTAATACACTTCTCCAAGCACATTCATCAATTGACTTGATGTACATCCGCATCCTCGGTTTCTAATAGGCATAATTTGTTCCATCTAGAGCAGGAGGTTTAAGTGATTGAGACAGGTGGGTAATCCATTGCAAAGACAACACACTAGACATAGGATCTAACTTAGTAACGTCAAGTTATGGCTCTTGTGCCAAGCGAAGGTGTGTATTTTAAGAAATTAGAGATTGTTCTTCCAATATTGTAACAATCACAAGAATAATCGACGATTATTACAACGAGAAGACTTAGTCAAAATCTTTGCAAACACGAGATAAAACTTTTTATAGATTACTTTAGATAATAATTTATGAGGAAACGATTCACTATGTTAATAATGAATACAAACCAAGTTGAGATCGATTCACAATTCGAATTTTCTCAATAAACAAGAACAAGATCTAAACCAAATATTTAAGATCTAAAGCGGCTAAGTGTATAAAATACACCGTCAAAGGTGACTTATCTAGATATATTAAAGAACACCCGTCTACTAACAATCTAAACAAAATTTATGTTACACAAAAATGTGACAACATTTGATGTAACGTGAACGAGAAATAATAGTCCTATCAACTGGATGCACTTATCGTACTCAACGATCGACACTCGATTACTTCTCACACAAGGCTCTTATGATTTTTATTGATCAACTCGTATTGCCTTATTTCTATTCTTGAAGCCTTGGACATCTATTTATAGATGATGATCTCGACCTTCAAGAATATCGTAGATCCTTGTGGATGGATCTAGAAATCTCCAGCTTATTCTCCTATTTTCTAGCTCGTTTAGCTCGGTGGAAAACCGCCAAGAAAGCGCCTTTAATAAGCGCTCTACACTTGTAACCGCTTGATCTAGAAAACTCTCCTTTTTCTTGAATCTCTTCAATCCTTCGGAGTATTGGAGTCGATTCTAGATCGTTAACCTACGATCAATAATATCAAAGACAACATTGAAACATGAAAAATTAGGCATTCAAGAAAGAACAAATTCGATGTCGCACCCGATGTTACAAAATTGGTGGCAACAAAAATGTTTAACTTGGTGACATCAACAAACGCGATAGTTAAGATACCTCACTATTTTACCAACTTTACGGTGATCTACGATATCATCTTCATAGGTGCTTGTTAGCACTAGTGGCACGTGTAAATAATTATATATTATTATATTTTATTAAAGCTCGTTACATAAAATTTTATTGCATAACAAAGTTTGGAGCTTCAAGGTTATTCCCGAATGGGAAAGCTATTTGGGATTAAAATCATGGATAAACAAGATAAGCTTATCCCAAGAGTATATTGTTGGGGTTTTGGAAGAAAATAAAGGATTACTAAATGATTGTCAATAAATTGTTCGGTTTCCGTCAGGTATGCCTTAAACTCATTTTTCGATAATATTTTAATTAAAATAAATTATTATTTTTTAAATTTAATATTTTTTATTATTTGTATTGTAGCATTAACTCATATGTCGTGTTTTTGCCACCCACCGAGTCTGCGTTTAACCAATCAGATTTGCTAAGTATTCCAAATTCTAGGATGTCGCATTCGGTATCGAGGAGTCGGGTTGTCGATGAAGAACCCGAGGGTGATAATTATGCGCCAATGAAGCACTGAGAATATTCTCCACGACGACCTTCGAGTTGCCCACCGCTTCCGAGGAAGTTCTTAGGAGTCCATCTTTGAGATATATTACCCGAAGGAAGCCGAGGAGATGGAGCGGAGGATTATAGATGAGGTGGCCAATAAGGTGCATTGATGAGAGTGAAATTGATGCATGATTTTTAGGTAATTAATTGTAAAAAGTGATGAAAAGTGTTAGAATTTGTGCTTTAAGGTGTAGAGTATCACTCTTTTGCATGAAAGGTATAACTATGTGAGAACTAATGGTTTTTCTAAGTATTTCGTCTCATTTTCAGAGTTTTCGGAGGAATTAGACCGAACCGAGAGTACCAGGATTCATACGGCGAAGAGAGGAACATGTAGGGCAAAAATGGTGGTTTGGAGGTCAAGTCGGTCCCATAAAAATCCCTGGACTTGACCTTTGGTCGAGCCCTGGAGAGCTCGAGTTGAGGTTCATGCAGAAACTCAAAATATGGCAAAGTATAGGGTGGCTCGAGTCGAGGTCGAGGTTGGAGAGGCAAGCTTGAGTCGAGCCAATTTATCTCGAGTCAAGGCACCCAACGTCGCTCAAGTCATATACATATTATAAAAGGCGTGTTTATTAACGGCCCGGCCTAGGTAGCAAGGTGCTCCTCATACGCACACGTGAGACCCGGTTCGAACCACCGCTAGCGGTGTTTTTCTTGAATTTTTAAAAGAGCCCTTATGTTTCTCCCGGATGAATATATGTACTATAACAAAACGTCTTTATTACCAAGAACGTGGCTAGCCGAGACGGCAAGGAGCTCGCCCATTTCCGTCCTGAGACTCCGAGTTCAAACCCCCACTCGCTTTTAGGCGATTTTTACATTCCAAGCCAATTTCCACTTCCAAGATCATTTGATTCACATTTCTAGTTAGATTTCCATTTAATTGTTGTTTAGATTAGCATTTTCTCCATTAGATTAAACAATTGAGATTATAATTCAAGTGTAGATTCACATTTCTAGTTAGATTTCCATTTAATTGTTGTTTAGATTAGCATTTTCTCCATTAGATTAGACAATTGAGATTGTAATTCAAGTGAAGAGAAGTTTACAATTGTGGAGATTCAAGCATTCAATTCCTATCGCATATGGCCAAATATTGGTGATGCTCTTCTTATCTCTTATTTTCTATTGCTTAATTGTTTTGTTAATTGCTATGATGATCATGCTATTTGATTTTTCACCCATGGAATTTTCACTTTGCTCCATGAGCTAATTCACTTGTGCTTGGGATATTGAAATTGAGGATGATTTGATTATTTTTGCTATAATTGTTGATGATTGTTGTTTAATTGAGATAGTTAAGTACCCTAATTGTTGATGCTTATTGTGCTTCATACATTTTTATCTCTTTAGATTGGTGTTTGATCACCCTAGCAACAAACGAGAGTTGAGCTAACGTGATTAGGGATTAATCGAGTTATAATTGTGTATGATTGTATGAATTAAATGCTTTGTAATTGAGAGATTCATTGCGTTAAGAATACTCACATTTAGGCATTCTGTGATTAATGGAGACATTATTGCATGATGGTCATACTTTCTATCTTAGTTGAATAGCAATTTGATGCAATTATAGTTGTGATCATTGATTCCTTAGTGGAGATTATCCCTAGCACCATTCCCACTCATATCTAGTTGGAAGTTTGCTTAGCTTGTTAATTGTCTTAGTTTAATTCATAGCTTAATTGCTTGTTTTTTATTCTTGTTTGGTAGATTGATTAGATTAATCAAGCTTGCATCAATAGTCATCGAAAACTCGTGTCCTAGGGCCTCATTGCATAACATATCTCTTGGGTTCGATAACTTGGTAGGGTCGTCAAAGCACTTGCACGATTATACTACAATCATGCATGCTTTGCCAAAAATGAGCTGATGGAGTTCTTAATTAATTTTTTTAAAAAAATAAATCTGAACAAGCCTCCGAACGACTCGCTCAGGGCTCGTTCAATGAATTTTTATTTTTTTGTTCTAAAAAATATTAATTATTTTTTTAAAAAATTAAATCTGAACGTGCCTCCGAACGACTCGTTGGGCTCGTTCATCGATTTTTTTATTTTCTTTTTGGACTAATGTCATAACATTCATGTACTAATACTAATACCATAACATTCATCTACTAATATTAATACCATAACATTCATCGACTAGTACTAATAACATAACATTCATCAACTAATACTAATACCATAACATTTATCAACTAATATTAATACCAATATCATTCATCAATTAATACTAAAGTACAAAAATTAAATAATAATTCGATTACAAATTAAAATAACATCATTGTGATTCGTTCACAAAACAACACTAGGACAATTACATCTAGTATGTCCTGTTTCCCCACATACTTGAATATTTTTCTTGCACGCCTCATGGGTACTTCAGGTTGGTCTACAAAGCTTGGCATTCCACTTGATTATTGACTAAACATGTTCGATTTTGTACAATTAGCTCGGTTGTGGCCAGATTTTTGACAATGAGAATAAACGTGTGATTTACGAGTAGACCTTGATGATTCTAATCCAAATTATCGCCAAATTGTTGTGTACTTTGACGTGGCCGACCGGCTTGCCTAGGCTACGTAGGGGTAACAAACTACTCAAGTTGACAAATTCTAGAATTATCCAATGGTCTCTGGATGAGGTACCGGGTCAATAGTACTTGTCCACATATTTCTAACAAACTCGAGCTATAATAGGGGCTCATAAATTCACTAAGGTTGTAATTCAAAAACTTGGAGAAAAAAATATATATTATACAAAATTGTTAAACTTATTTATATGAAAAACACACTATTAACTCAAGTAAAATAACATACCTAATATCCGCAACAACATGAATACACGTAATGCAAGAGGTCAAATTCATCAAAATCACAAGTTCTAAGCCTTAGATCCACAAAAAACCGTGAAATGACAACGAACTTGAATCAGTATCCACCCAAACGCGTTACAACCAAGTTGTTTGCCGGACTCCTTATTTCAACTAATTTTTTCACTACTTTCTCAAATAGAATGCTTATGAGCCACCGCTGCATTACGTCTCATAGTGAAACATTTTTCGAGAACCAGTCTAATGGATTCTAGCATAGCAACGATTGGGAGCTTTCGAGACCAAAGTAGCTTTTGTTCCAGCTCTCAAGAGCATTAGACGTCATGAACTCATAACGTCTAACCTTACAACAAACTCGGGTCCACTGTTCTAAATCCAAAGTTTTGAGCTTACGCATCAACCGTCCAATCTCATTCATATGTTGTAATGACTCCATGTAACTACAGAGAAAATTATATTGAATTACAAACAAACATTTTATTTATTATGAGAACGAGCAACTACAAAGATATACCCGAGGAATTCGACATCTATATAAGAATGCAAAGATCATAAAACTTTTAACTACGGCTTGCCCGAAGCCAACTAACTTCTGCAGATGATGGTAACATAATTCGTGTTTGGCCTCGGGATAAACATTGCGAACAACACAAAAATACTACGATCGAAACAAACAATAAATCCTCTTGACAACCATAAGCTTCTCGTAAATAGTGAAGAAACCATGTCCATCATTCAAGTGCACTCAACATCACCAATACCGGTGGCCAAAAGGTCGATATTTCCATTGTCATCATGAGTAACAACAACAAAAAGAATCCCACAATATTCGCCCTTCAAGTGGGTCCCATCAATAAGGATGACCGGCCTTCCGTATCTAACAAACCGAAATAGATGCCCCAAACGCAAAAAATACATATTTAAATATGTTATTATCATCCACAAGTAAAGTTGTATGAGACCCGAAATTGGCGAGCTTCAAGTGGTAGAGATATCCAGCACAACTTGCCGAATGCTTTGATGCACTGATCGTATATTATAGAATAAGCATGCATTTTGGTGAGTCGTGCATGAACGTAATTCGGTGTGAGACCATGATCTTTAAACCCTTTATTCCGTATCGATCCAGGATTATCTCGCAAAGTTGTACCTGCATATTTCTTCGTAAATAATTTCCCAAGAAATTTTGACTTCATGGACTTGGGAGTTTTGTGTCCGGATCAAGGACACATGTATGTGGGATGTTAATTTCACGACTCGCCACACATCATGCTTATGTTGCATGAAAAATAAAATTGCATCCCGAGTGCTTGCACTTCAAGTACTACCTTCCCTTATCCGAACGTTCGACCGAAACACTACCTTATTTACCAAATGGTATTGCGAAACAACTTCCACCATTTTGCTTTTACTTGAAAATGAGTTGTTCGATTGTAACAGCTCATTTGAAGAGTATGAAAGAAGATGTTGTTACAGACGATCGGGACTTTCACACAGTAACCCTGAGAATATGCCATGCATTTCCTCTAATCGACTGTTCATAAAATAAATATACCCTACATGCATGCTGGAGCAATGGTTCCTCCTCATCTAATGATTCATCTTCCTCATCCGAACTATGGCTATTATACGAATTCCCAAAATTAGACCCGAATTTAGCTTCATCATCTAAACCACCGGTATGATCATAAAAAATTGGGCTAAGCTGGAGCCCACGTGCGAGGCGCCGTACTAGGACCATCATCACCTACATGTACACGAGTACTCGAGGGGGTACATGTGTACTTTGAGGGGGTGACACTTAAAAGCTTGTGTCATTCTCTTATATGTAGAGTAACGGTCACCATTAATTTTTTTCAGTGACACATACACTACGAGATCTTCATACTTGTACTTATTAAACAATCGTGCAACATCATTATCTCGTATTTAACTTTCACTTAATGATGTGGCCTCGACTCACTAAGAGCTAAAACCCGATACCCTCATTCGTGAATATCCGCTTGCACTAAATAATGTATACTTTATAACTATTCACTATAACTAATTGGTGGTTAAATCAAAAAAGAATGTGTGATTGTTATCCATTAGTATACCGAAAACCGTTGGTCCCAGCGAGATGTGTAAGGAGGTGTAAAGTCTAGAAGGGGGGTTGAATAGCCTTTACCACACTCAAAAATATTTTGCAACTTTTCTTGAGCTGAGTGTGAGGTTAGAAGACTTTGCAAGTCTTCTTGAGATAGGTACTCGAGTGTGCTAAGTGTGATCGTGAGACTTCGGAGACTCGAAGTTATTTTATCTCGTGAGTGTATTTGAGAAACCCTTTTTAAGAAAACCTTCTTGATAAATACTTATAGAGTTTAGTGCGGGTTTATTAAAATGATGATGAATGAGCGATTAATTGTATGAATGCGTAAAGCTTGTAAAGACACAAAGATTTTTATAGTAGTTCGGATGTAATGATCCTCGCGTCCACTCTCCCTAACTCCACAGGGGGACTTCACTAACGAAATGGTCTTTTGTCCTCGTTCTCCTTGAGGATTTGACCACGGGAGGTTCTACAAGTTCCTGCCCTTGTTTAATCTTCTATCCTCGTTCTCCTTGAGGATTGAACCACATGATGCTTTACAAGTTCCTGCCCTTGGTACAAAGTGGTGATCTTTGAGTGTTAACTCTTAGATCAAAAGATAATCAAGTTTTTCTCGTACAGGAGATAATGAAAGGTGATTTTACAATCCCAATTAAGAAATAATCCTAATCTATTAGTTTCTCTAAGATAGCAATGGATTATTTCTCTAAGCTTGTGTTAATGCGTTTAAAGATCTTGGAATGGTGACCGTGCTTGTTCGTTAGCTTGTTGTGTTTTTATGTCTATTTTGAATATGCATGTATTCTATGCGCAAGCCTATAGAGATCACCAATATTTATAGAGATTGAAAAACTAGCCATTAGAAAAGCTCGCAATCGATTCTCTATAGTTTGGAAAGTATCAATTGTTGACCGCTTGATTGGCGTGATTGATTCCCATCAATTGGTTGACTTGCTTGATTGGCTTGATTGATTCCCATCAATCAAGTCTTGATTGATTTACTACCTGATTGATTTCCTTGATTGGTATTTGATTGGTCTTCCATATCTTCCTTGATTGCAATTTAATCTTTATTATTGAATCTTGATTTAATCATTGATTGCAAATCATATCTTCTTTGAATCTTGGAATCAGACGTTAGTCAACTCTAGAACTTCAGGCTTTCCCAACTTAGTTGATCGGACTTTCCATAATTCAACCTTGCTAACTTCAAGTCTTCTTGTCTGTCAACAGAGTCTTCTACCTCAAGTCTGCTTTGGCCAAGTATTCTAGATGAAGGCTTCTACTCCAGGCCAAGTCTTCTAGATGAACTCTTCTACTTTAGGCCTTCTATCTTCTTGGCACGAAGTCTTCTATCTCACTGGTCTTCAAATCTTCTTGTCTAGTCTAGAAGGGTTTCCCCCTTAACAAAATACTATCTAACTTGAACTAGATCATCATCGACTAACGAGTTCAGCTGGTCCTATTAAATTATGGTTTAAAACACATCATCAAAACTATACAAATATATATCCGAACAATTTTCCCCTTTTTGATGATGTTAAAACCTTCTAAGAATTGAAATGAAATAGATAAGTAATACGGTAAAGAACCAGAGATCTTTAAATAGATCTCAAAAGAAATCGATTATCAATTAGAAGTTATCTCGGAGAGGATTGCAATTCTTAGCTTACTTTCCCCTTTTTAATATCATCAAGGAGAAGGGTCCACTTGGCTTCCATCTTTAGAGTCTTCTTGAAGATGTCACTATGTGTGTGTAATGATCAACTCTCCATATTTTGTAATTCAACCGGTATTCTCCCTTAACAACCGAGCTCTTCTTATCATGTAAGCTCTTATATTGTAATCAATAAAATGTCATGAGATTCTTCTTTTGATTATCTCAACTAATCCACCTTGAACTCTTCTTCTCCTAAGCGGTTGAACTCTTCTTGTTAATCGAATCAACTTGGCTTGTAGTCTTCTATCCTAAATCGCTTCTCCCGGATCTAGCAAACTCAATTCCACCGATAGTTCTCTAAACTTTGCTTTGAGTATCCCTTGTCGCCGAATTGGGACACAAACAATATATTATGCTTCAGGACCTTCTATACACTTGTTGCTAACTATTGTAGTGAGAATGGTATAGCTCACTTAAACATCACCGTGAGGACACCTCAACGTAAAGAAGTTGTTGAAAGGAGAAACAAAACTCTTAAAGAAGTTGCAAGGACTATGCTATCCGAGTACAACACTCCACACGGGTTTTGGGCAAGATATATTAAATACCGCCTATTTTATTCAAAATAGATGTTTGATTGTTAAAAACAAGTGTAAAACCCCTTACGAGATATGGAAAGGAAGATCTCCAAAGATCTCATATTTTCATATTTTTGGATGCAAGTGTTTCATTCACAACAATGAAAAATCTCATCTAAAAACTTTTGATGCTAAGATTGCAGAGACGGGATATTTTTAGGATATTCCACCGTGTCTAAAGCTTATAGAGTTTTTAATAAGACAACTTTGTGTGTGTGGAAAAAATACCGCATGTTGTATTTGTGAATCTTCTTCGAGTTTAAGGACACAGGTAAAGATGATATACTGATTGGAGTGAATTGATGCATGATTTGAGGGTATTTTTGTGCAAAAGTGGTGCAAAGTGTTAGTTTTTGTGCCTAAATGTGTAGAGTATCACTACTTTTCTTGAAAAGTATCACTTGTGTGATTTTTGATATATTTCATCCCGTTTTCAGGTAAATCGGTAGAATTTGACCAAACCGAGAAATCTTGGCATTCATACGGCGAAGAGACGAATAAAACGGGCAAAAATAGGGGTCGGAGGCTGAAGTCGGGTCGAAAAAATTCCCTAGACTCGACCTCCGGTCGAGGGCCGGGAGCTCGACCCGAGGGTGCGAGCCAAGCAAGAGAATTGCAAATTTTAGAGAAGCCTCGACTCGAGGGCTAGAAGCTCGAGTCGAGGGGGAATTTTTGGCAAGCTCGACTCGAGGGCTGAAGCTCGAGTCGAGGCTGGGATTTTAGAAAAGTGCATCCACAATTTAAAGAGCCTCGACTCGAGGGTGCCGATTTTGAAAAACTGCCTTTTAAAGGCATTTGAGCGGAAAACGAGCATAACCTTCCCCATAGCGATTACTTACAGTTTTTAGGACGATTTTCTGAGTTCTTAGCTTAATTCTCATTCTAGTTTGATTAGATTGTTAGTTTCAGATAGATTTTCATTAATTGCACCTTAGATTGTACTTTGATCCAATAGTTTTCTCATTCCATGTTGTAATTCAAGTGGAGAAGAGTTTACATTTGAAGATACATTTGAAGATTCAAGCATTCAATATAGTGATCATTTTGGTTAAATTGGTGATGTTCTTCCTCTATACTCATTTCTATTTCTTAATTGTTGTGATTAGATTTGTGATTTTGCAATTAGATTTTGTACCCATGGATTTTGCACTTTGCTCCATGGGCTAATCCACTTGTGCTTGGGATAATTGAAATTGAGGATGATTTGATTGTCTTGTGCTATGATTGTTGATGATTGTTGATCAATTGATATAATTTGTACCCTAATTGTAATTTTATTGTGCTTCTAGCATTTTTATCTCTTTAGATTAATGTTTGATCACCCTAGCAATAGGCGAGTTGATCTAACGTGATTAGGGATTAATCGGGTTATAATTGTGTATGATTGTATGAATTGGGTGTTTCTTAATTGAGAGATTAGTTGCACTAAGGATACTCACATTAGGCATTGTGTGATTAATGGAGACTTAATTGCATGATTGTTCTATGCTTTCTATCTTAGTTGATTAGCAATTTGATTCAATCATAGCTTATTGATCATTGATTCCTTGATGGAGATTATCCCTAGCACCCCTATCCTCAATTGATTTTTAGTATTTGTTCTAGCCTACCACTTGTTTGATTAATTGTTTTGTTGTGTTGTTGATTTTAATTCTAGCATATTGTAGTGTAATTGGTTCGAAACCGTGATTGCAACAATAGTCATTGAGAACTTGCATTTCTAGGGACTCACGGCCATACTTTTCCCTTGGGTTCGATAAACTTGGTTGTCTTAATATCGCTTGCCCAAATTACCACAATCAAAATAGCGTCGTTGCCGGGAATTAGTTTTTGTGCCTAAAGTGAG
Organism: Paraleonurus japonicus; assembly: GCA_030762865.1. Classification (NCBI taxonomy): domain Eukaryota; kingdom Viridiplantae; phylum Streptophyta; class Magnoliopsida; order Lamiales; family Lamiaceae; genus Paraleonurus; species Paraleonurus japonicus. Next base: position 31,446,318 of record CM061054.1, read on the forward strand.
ACTTAGGAATTTGTTTGATGTGGCTACTTGTTGCTTTGTGTTTTTGTTTGTTTTGTTATTTTTGTTTGAATTTGATACTTGCTATCTTTTGTACATGGATGGATATGACTCATACATATGGAATCAAGATTATTATCAAGATAATATGGTTTATCCTCCACTCTATGAAGGATTTGGCTACGATAATTGGAGGAAAGTTAAAGATAATTATCTAATGCAACAAGTTCCCTCCGATTATCAAGATTGGAGATGTGATGAAGTTCCTCCCGCACCTCAAGAGATGTTCCCGTATTATGAGCATTATGATCAAACATTCGTTCCATGGGGTGGATTTGAGTTTCAAGGAGCATCGAAAGGAGATTTTTATGATGATGGGAGAAGCTATGAGTATGATTATCAAATGCCACAAGCTTCCTCTCATTATGAAGAATGGTGAATCCATGAGGTGAGAGCTATCTTGAAGGAGATGCTTGGAATGTTGTTGAAGAGATTTGAGGAAAATGACCCTAGATGTGAAGAAATGTTTCCCTTGTATGAGAACATCTATGAGACCAAAGCAAAGGTTGATGCAATGATAGATGGGAACATGGAGATCACCGATGCTCAATTCAATGTTCTAAAAAGTCAACTAAAATATTTTCTAATCCAAGTAAAGAACATAACCATCATGGAGAATCATCAAGAAGAAGGGGAGGAAGAAAAGGAAAGTGAAAATGATGAAGAAGAGGGTCCAAGCAAGAAGGATGAAATGAATAATTTCCTTGTTGAAGGTGATAAAGAGGAATGTCCATTGATGGACATGAGCAACAATGAGCAAGAAAATCTAGAAGCATCGAAGGAGGCATTGAAGAGCGAAATGAGCATTTCTAAACTTTCTAGCTCTTCAATTTGTAAATTAATTGAGATTGATGCTTCTATTGATTTTATTTTACCTCTTGTGAACTTTGATTATAGGAAAGAAGTAATGAAGTGCTTGGGCATCCTTGGAAAAAAGGAATGGAGAAGGATGATGGTGAGAGAGCAAGGGGGACAACCATTGACAATGTGCATTTATATGAGTGGTTGGCCTACCAATGATGTGAACCTCCAAGATTTTGAAGCTCAAAGATTGAAGTATTGTGGCAAGGAGGACCGATATCCTTGGTCATTCCGATGAAAAGAGTTTGAAATGAATGAATAAGTCCGGCATAGGACATGAAAAATAACGCTTGATGGGAGGCAACCCATTTTGCTGTTTTTGTGTGTTTGTGTGCTTTTGTTTTTGCTTTTGTTTTGTTGGAGAATTGGCTTGGAATTTATTTAATGATGCTTAGGAGATTGTGATATATATTGCTATGGAATGATTGAGCTTATTTGATACCATTGGGAGTTGCATATCATTTGTATCACTCTTTTGCCAAACTTTGAATTCCATGCTAACATTTAAGTTTGGGGTGATGTTCGTTTAATTGGCTAATTTGCAATGCGTTGTGGTAATGATTTAATGATTTTAGTGCTCGATTATAGGTACACTTGCTACATTTGATTGGAAAGTGATTGAAATTGCAAGGAAATTCAAGATCAAGGGAGAAGTGCATAAAAGTTGGTGAAAATTGAGCAAAAAGAAAGAGACCCCGGTCTCCTCGATCGAATGAGCGACCGAGCTTAAATCGAGGGACCAAAAAGGTTAGTATGTGCATATTTGGGTTCGTTGGGGTCGAGAGGGTCATTTTTAGGAGTTTCGGGGGTCGGGCCAGGTCCGAGAATTCATAAAAGTTCCTGGACTCGACCCCGGTCGAGGTGGCCGAGCCCGGTCGAGGGACTACACTTAGGGAAAATTTTGAAAATTGACTTCATCCTCGAGTCGAGGCCTGAGCCTCGAGTTGAGGCAAATTTTTAAAAGCTGGTAGCACGACTCGAGGGCTAAGCCTCGAGTCGAGGGGCTTTATTTTCAGATGCCTCGAGTCGAGGCTGAAGCACGACTCGAGGCTAGTGCCTGTTTTTAAAAATCGCATCAGTTTCGAGATCTCATTTCATGACTCGAGGAGCCCTAACCCCGACCCTCTGCGCGATTTTTCACCGTTTTCAACCATTTGTGCACGATTTCACCAATCATTCCCCTTTCCCATTACATTACATCCATTTATTCATCAAAATCAATCTTTTGAGGGTTTTTGAAAGATTATTTTGGGAATATTGAAGAATTTGAGTGGGTGTTCTTCCATATCATATCAAATCCGAATTCATTGAACAAGGTATGAATTCTCACTCCTAGCCCTTTTAATTTCGTTCTTGAGTAGATTGATCCATGGGTAATAGTCGAATTTTGCCAATGTTATGCTTTGAGTTTGAAATTCATTTGGGCATTTCCACAAACACCTTGTATGCATGAGAATTTGGACGAATTTGGGGAATTTTATGGTTAGTTTGGATTGTTTGTTGAATTAGGAGGCATGTGTAGGATTATTTGAGATGATTTGTATGGTGCCTTTGTGAATTTTTGGCCATGAGGATGAGTTTTGCCTAATTGTTTTGGGAATTCCTAGTGAGTACATAGTGTTATTTGGTTATATTTGCTTAGTTGATGATAGGAGTGCATGATAGATGATTTTTATTGATTAATTCCTCGATTAGATGGCCATATTATTTTTGGGAGAATTTTTGTGAAGCCTAATTGCATAACTTTGTGAGCTTAATGGATGATATTTGATTGTTGAGACCATTTTGTTGAGTATGTATATTTGTGGACTCATTGAGCACTTCTATTGCATATTTGCTTTAGTTGAGACTTTTGACCAAATTGTTTTGGATAGTTGATTACTCACTTAGAAATTATTGGCGATTGGAGTTTGTGATGATTGACTCGTTCATGCTTTAATTGCTATCATATGTTGCCCTTGTTGTTACTTATATGCTAAAATTTTTGCCTTGGGAATTTTTAGAAAAATATTTCGAGGTGCCGATGGTCATGATTACTCGGATGAGGATTTACGTAAGAGAGGGAGAGCCGTGAGATTTGCGAATCGGATGCCGGCTCAATTGGGATCAGCGCGTGAGAATAACTCAACTTTGAAATGCGTAAAAGTAATTGTATAGGTTGCGGATTTGTGACTAGTAGGGTTACTTTATGCAGAGAAGTAAGTATACTGACGTAAGCCTAGGTTTACCTTTCTTTGCACAAAGGTTTTCTAAAAGCAGACAAGAATTTTGACTTAGTCCTGGGAAATGACCTTGTCAGGTTTTTCAAGAAAACGAGCCTAGCTTTGATCCTTTTCAAAATAAAATTTAAAACGAGTTAATTAGTGCCTTTTATTTTAAATAAACTAAGTCTTATATTCAAATATAACTAGTATATAAGAATATCGACTCACTGGAGTTCTCAAAGACCAACTCATCCGAAAAGTTTTGAAATAGATGAGTTGTAGGAATAATTTTGAAAACAAACTTTTGAAGAAAACAAAGAAGGAGTGAGCAGGATGAGAAGGTTTATCGGTTTAGGAGATTCAAGCTGATCTAACAATGTTGATCTACTACATGTTCCTGAGATACATAAACTCAAGAAACCATTAGTAGTCAAAGTAAGTGAGATAGGATGTAATTAGTCATCTGTTTTAAGAAGATCGGTGACTATTGAGTCCTTATGCGATTTACTTGATATCATATAAGCAATTGTCAAGTCGATAAGGTCAATATGACTAATCCTTGATTCTTGATTCCTAAGAAGGAGATCAATGATATCGATTACGTGATTGTCCTTTGACACATATCAAGTCCGATAATTCTTTCTAGACAAGATTTAAAGAAAGAAAAAGAAAAGAAAGGAAATACAATATACAAACAATAGGAATTATAAATTAGCTAAGGATGCATCAAGTAATCCTAATTCTAAACACAATTCCTTAAATCTAGATTGATTAAGGGTTTTGTAAGTAAATCTACTCTCCGAGATTCGATTGCTATCTTTTCTATTCTAATGTCATTCTTCTCAACATGATCTCTAATGAAGTGATGTCTAATGTTTATATGCTTACATCTTGAATGCAAGACAGAGTTGTATGTCATAGCTATTGCACTATTACTATCACGGTAAATAGGAGCAGATGATGTTAGAATGTTATAATCCCTAAGCCAGCTCAGGTAGTCCTTTGACAAGATTCTTCTTAGCTAACTTGCTAAGGGTTTTGAAATTCAGATGACTAAGCCTTTTATGCCATAGCCAATCGAGATTATCTCCACCTTTAGCTACAAGACATGTGTCTTTGGGGCAATTATTAAAATTAGCCACATAGACATTATCATATCTCAAGCCGCTTAAGAGTACCTTGCACGAGGAACTATATAAGATATCACACTCATCTTTAGAAAATTTAACAAGAAAACCTTTATCACAGAGTTGGGAAACAGATAACAAATTATGCTTTAAACCTTCTACAAAATATACCTCGGATACTGGACATCCCTTATAATTAATGTACCAACTCCCTTAGTCATGGCCCACGCTTATTATCTCCAAACAAGACTATAGGACCATTAATATTCTGAAAACTTGATAATAGCTTCTTATCACAAGTCATGTCTTTGTGAACAACCACTATCTATGTACCGGATGGAAGCTAGAATCTCCTCTTTTAATGATAGTCCCCGGGATTCCTGCAAGACAGATTAAGTATGAGGTACTCTAGTGATCTTGGGTCCTTTTAGGTCAATGATCACTTTAGGTATCCAGACAAACATCTCATTCTTTAACAACAAATCAGTATTGAAGTTGTCTACCAAATTTATCCACAAATACATCACATTTGAATGAGAATTTATTGAAGTCGATTTGGTGACTTTCTTAAACTTTGAAAATGAGGGATAGCATCTGCTTCTCCCATCAAAAGAGCTATAATAAGAATTTTTCTTATTCTTGGTTCTTGGAATTCTCTTTATTAGATCGGGATTTCTCATCGATTTTTATTTTTCGATTAGGAGATGCGGTCCTTATCCGACTCTGTGGTTTCCAGTGGTCCAATTTTGACTTCTTTTGATGTTTCAAAGACCTTCACAAATTTTCTTGGTTTTGAAACTTCGATTTATTATTCCTATCATAGCCAAGTCCTGTTTTATCATGGGATTTTTGAGAGGTTCTAAAGATATGGTCTATGGCTGATTGTGAGTTATTAAGTTGACTCATTTTGAAGACAAACTTCTCATTAGCCTTCTTAATTGTCTCATTCTCATTCTGAGACCACCTCAAATTTAGCTTTCAAAGATTTCAATTCATTCTCTAATCTTTCAGCAGACTAGTCAAGTACTAGCCTCGGCACTGGGGTAAACATTCCCCTTTGAATGTTTCCTCAAACTCATAATAGTTCACAACTTGTTTGCCCTTGATTAGGGTTTGAACCTGATCTTTCAAAGTTAAATTTTCAGTCTCTAATTGTTTATAAGCACTTAGAGATATCTTTAAATCTTTAAAAAGTCATTTGGTAACAGTTTGGTCATTGTCTGAGACGATTTGTAAGATTCATTATCGGTTGAGGAATAGTAGTCTACCTCTTTGGCCATCGAGACAAACTTCATCGTCTAATCCAAAATCAGATGATGATGATGATTTTCTTGATTCTTTCTCCTCAGCAAGAAGAGCTCTACGATCTGCAAAATGCCTATCTCTCTTCTTCCTTTGCTCCTTTCTTTCTTTAGGAGTCACCGGGACAGTCATATGAAGTGCCCCGGCTTGTTATAGGTGTAACAAGTATTTCCCGATCGATTTAAGACCGATAGGATTCTTTCTTGCGGGAGATTTATATCTTCTTGTCTGATTTCTTCTTTTGTCATCATCTATTGATTCATTATCTTTTCTCTTGGACCTGGATCTCGGATCTATCATTCTCTACAAATTTCAATTTGTTACGCTTTATACTTCATCCCTAATCGATCATACCTTTTTGTTACCAAAGTCATCTGTTCTTTCAAGGCGAACAACTTCTTTAGGCTCGGCTACTGCCTTGTCTTCTTTTTTGACAAAGGCAATTGATCTTAGATGAGGTGCTTGATTCCAACTCATCTTCCTCATCTTCTACTCGTATGTCAAACTCATAACCCTTCAAGTGTGAGAACAAATTGTAATGAGTCATAGTAGAGAGATCTTTAGTAGCTTTAATCAAATTTTCTTTTTCCCTCCAACGCTTGGTTAGAGATCTAAGGATTTTATTGTTGATTTCTTTTGTGTAAATTTTTCCAAGATCGGTGGCTCTATTGATCGATTGGTCATTCGCATATCCGGTGATCAATAGTTTCACCCTCTTTCATTTTAAAGACATCAAAAAGATGGAGAACGACTTGGAGCTTGTTCTCCTTCACTGATATGTGCCTTCGCACATGTTGGCTAGGGTGTCCCACATTTCTTTGGCTGATTTACACTTCTTAACTTTTTCGATCCAATCTTTACTAAACGTCTCGATAATCTCGAGTTCTTGCTACTTGGTCTAGATTGTGAACCTTCCTTTCGTCATTTGTCAACTCAACACTTTTCTTTTCATGCCTAACCCTTGCCTCACGAAGCTCTGTTCCATCACTTGTACCACCATGATAGAATTTTATAGGACCTTCCTCTAGAACTTCCTCCATACGATCATGAATTTCTTTCAGATGATTTTCCATTCTAAATTTCCAATAATCATACTCTTCAATAGAGAATTTTGGTAGGCTCCTGGTTTTCTTACTCTTGACGGTTGACACAATTAATCAAGAAACTCAACAAAGACTTGTTAGCAAAGTTAGTGAATCGAAAATGGAGAAAATGATTTAAAATACAATTTGAGAATCTTTCAAGACCACAAATATATATCGAAGCTTGACTTAACACTTCTCTCGATACCACTTGTTGGCCCCACGGATTGAGTGAATAACAAAGAGCTTAGAACACCTTCTAGTGAAAATCTAGAAGGGGGTTGAATAGATTTTCAAATCCTTTTTCGAAGACAAGATTATCTATTCAAAGTCTCAAAGCTATGCGTAAAATCAGATTTCTAACTCAATCTTTAAGGATCAAAAGCAATCTGAATATGAATCAAATTGAATTTGTTTGAATCTTTATGAATAACAAGATAAGAAAAATAAGAAGTAAAGAACACCGGGGATTATAGTGGTTCGGATCAAATAGATCCTACATCCACTCTCCTTCAACTTGAAGAAGGGCCTCGACTACTTACTATCTTACTCACTTACAAAACTATAATTACAAGCTTGTGAAGATTTCTATCTTTTATCCTATCTTCAATCTGCTTATTTCTCTGGAAACTTGAAGATTACGGTGCAGAGGTGTTGAAGATACAAATTAGTGTTCTATAAACACTTAGAACTTTTGAATAATGCTTGAAAAACCTTTTTGAGTGCTTTTGAAAATTGCGTGAATATTGTGAATGAGAGTGCGGGATAATAATTTTGTTTGTAATCGTGCCTAAACTTATTTATAAGCTCGAGAAACGGTTAGTTTGTTGTAACAAACTAAAAAATCGTTTAACAAACTTATTCTTGAAAAGCGCCTTGACCTCGGTTGTTCTTGGTCTAGTCGTCTGCGGTGACTTGGTGAAGACTTGCCTTTCTTATTCTACTCGGCTTGTCTCGACCTCGTCTTGAGCTCTTCATTATTGTCTCCAACAGATGACTATCTCAAGCTCGTCTTCGGATGACTTCTTCTTCCATGACCTCGGTGACTTTCCTGGCTTTACTAAGTCCTGGTCGGCCTAGTGCTAGACTTCTTTACCTCATTGCTCTATACAATCAATGGTCATCTTACTTTACATGAGTTGACTTCTAATTTATCTATTTTTAACTCATCAAAACTTCTTCCGATCTAACGGTGGTGTTTCTTGGGTGGGTGGGGAAGTGGGTAGAAAACATTTTATTTAACAAACGTATTACGGATATTTTACTATAAAATGGGTAGAAAATATTTTATGTTATGAATGTGGGTAAAAAATATTTATTTGTTATGAATGTGGGTAAAAAAACATTTTCTCCCTTACTTTAACTATCTACTTTATCCATTTTTTCATAAAATTTATACTCAACCTAATGGACACATATTTAGAAGATAGAGGGAATACATTGTTACTGAGAGAACATAGATATTTTTATTCTCGTATTTTTTTGTGTGTGTGTCTTTTTCAAGAGTGGGAAAGGAGATGAGAGAGATCTCTCTTCTCTCTTAAAATTATTTCTGAAATACCATATGCATTTTTTTAAAGACCATACGCATATTTTCTTAAGTAAATGAGGTCTATAACTTCCCTAAACATTATCCACTTTCATGAGTTTCATGTGTGGATTTATATTAATAAATAATATTAATTGTGGAGGAATGACATTAAGTGTGTTTTTGCAAGAATGCAACAGAATCGCAAATCACATACTTTTGCATTGTACATGGAGGAACTTCTCAAACCTAGTACGAGATGTTTTAATTGGTTTGCACTTTAGTTCTTCAATTATGAATAATGTGCAGGATCGGTTCCATTCCATGTTGGGTTCTTTTAGAGATAAGTATATGCGAGAAATTGGCAAATGGCTTATGGATATGTTTGATTTGGGTCATATGGAGAGAAAGAAACAAAGTGGTCTTTGATGAAAAAGAATCCAAATGGGAGAATACTTTGGAAGAAATCAAGTGTAGGCTTTGAAAATTTTGGATGTCTATTTCTTGTCCAAATATTTGTAATGGTAATTTTCAAAGTTGGGTGATAGATCCTAGAACACTCATAAACCGATTTATTGAGATGTAGCTTTGTATTCTTTGGGTATTTCTTATACCCGGCTGTTTATATATACAAGCCTTTTTCGATAAAAAAATAAATAAATAATATTAATTATTTATTTACATTCACTTCTGAAGTAACATTGATGTTTTAGTTGAGATACACACTAAAGTAATTAAAAAACAAAATTATATAGAATGCAAGATTTCCTTATATTGTCATGGAATTGGTGCGACATTAAACTTGTAAAGGTGTATCATTTTTTTGTCATATATACTTCATAGGTAAATGAGATATGAGCGCAAGAAAGAAAAAACATACAAAAGAATGATAAGGTGGTTTAATAATATAATATATTACTTTATTTCCTCTCAATTAATATTGATAAGTTTTAATTGAGATACACATTAAAATAAAAACACAAAAATATATAGAATACAAAATTAGTGTTTTAATTTTCTCATATATTCATGGAATCGACCCGACAATAAAATTAAACTTGTAAAGGTGTATCATGTGAGACAAGAAAGAAAAAAACCTGCAAAAGAATGATAAGGTGGTTTATTAATATGAATACTTTATTTCTTCTCAAGTAATATAGATAAGTTTTAATTGAGATACGCTAAAGTAAAAAAAAAAAAATACAAAATACAAATTTGGTTTTCTCATATTATCATGGAATTGGTCCGACATTATAATTAAACTTGTAAATGTGTATCATTTTTTATCATACTTCTTGCAAGAAATTAAATTAAGAAAAACCTACAAAAGAATGATAAGGTAGTTTATTAATATAAATACTTTATTTCTTCTTACGTAATATTGATAAGTTTATATTGTAAGACAATCACTAATTTAAAAACACAAATATATATATATATATATATATATATATATATATATATATATATATATATAAAGTAAACGCAAAGATATTCATTTGGATTTTACTCATATTATCATGGAATTGGTCATTATAATAATTAAGTTTGTAACAGTACCATTATTTGTCATATTTCTTAGGTAATGGCATGCATATGGGGCAAGAAAGAAAAAGACTACAAATTAAAGAATGATAATGTAGTTAATGTAAATACTTTATTTTTTCTTAACTAATATTGATAAGTAATTTTAATTGGGAAAAAATATTTTTAAGAACTGTACATTAAGGGTAGAGCAAAAATAAAATTGTATATATGCGGTATGACAATTTAAGGATAATAACTTTTAAAAGTCATGAATTGAGATCAAATCCGTCCAAGTCGGGATAATTGGCCCGTCTTGGGCTTAATTTAGGCTAAAATTATGGCTAATTGATCCAATTTAACCTAAACTCGGGCTGAATTAGGCCTAATTTGGGTTAATTCGGCTGATTTGCTCTACATTGCAAAGTTTAATCCTTAAATTCATGTCAATCCGAAGAGTTGTGGTCTGATATTGTCGGTCCGTAAATGTATGTCTTGCTTTTACCACCCCCAATGTACGGTCTATAAAAATATTTTCTTGTTTTTACTACCTCCACGTATAGAATGATAAATTTTGGATTTTCAACATACACTACAAAAAAGCTGTGAAATACCAACGGACCAAATTCCATCACAAATACCGATAAAATACCGTCGGAATTTCAAATTTCAGATTTACCTACAAAATTTTGAATTTTTATAAGCAGTATTTTCCGGCGAATATTCGTCGGTAATTACCGACGGAATACCGACGATTATCCATCGGTATTTACCGGCGAATTAATTTTTATCGATATTTTTCGATGAGAAAAATACCGACGGATGACGATTTTACCGACGGAAATCCGTCGGTAAGTCCGTCGGTAAATGCCTATTTTTGTAGTGATATTAATATAATTAGAGTAAATCTCTTGTAAACCAATTTTTCTATACAACTCAAAACAATGTTATTTTTTTATTATTAAAAAAATACACATAAAATACCAATAAATTTTATGATAAAACTAATTCACAAAACACGTTGCTAAGGCTTGTTATACTGTAACATTTTTTCGTGAATGACATTTTTTGTGAGATAAGATATATAAAAACTACAAAAGAATGATAGTGGAAATATTGCACTTTTAGCATATATGAATATTTTCAAAAAAAAATTGGCTTCTATGTTCGAAGTGGTCTTTTTTTTTTTTTTGCAAAATTAGTCCCATAAAATTGGTCTTTTTATAAACAGTTGGGACCAATTTTGGAAAAAAAAATTACTTTTAAACATAAAGACCAAAAATATTTTAAAATATTTGTTTGGACTAAAAATGCAATTATCTCAATGATAATTCAGTTATTTTGTACTTTTCACACTCAATCACCTAAAGGTGTAATGGAAAAAAAAACAAACTGCTTTCTTCTATAAATCCTTAACTATCAATTTTTAGTTTTTCTTACAGAAAGGAAAAGTTAGTTGAACATATAAACCGCAAATAAAGTACATCCACTTTTTTTATATGTCATTTTATTCTTTCAAATAATATGAAATTTAAAATAATGTTTTGCAATTTTCAATGTCAATTAGCATGTATTTTAAATTGGAGGGAGTATCAACGACTAACTGGACGGAGAATTCTCTCAAACATTAAACTGAGAAATAAATACTCAAACTTATATGAAATGTTCATAGTAGTATGGGGATATGTAAATGTCTAAAATTTGTGATTATGCATGTAGCGACTTAGTAAATTAGGGGAAAATGTTATTTCAGCCATGTAATTTTGGTGGTTGTATTTTAAGGATAATAATTTTTCAAACATTATCTATTTTTCTTTTGCAATGTAAGTCATTAATTAACTTTTTTATGGCAAATATAGGTCATTTTTCTTACACTAACAGGTGTGCGGAAAAAATATTTGCGGGTCAAAATTTTTAAAAAATTCAAAACTTATAGGACTACATTCGCAGAAAAAAAAAAATTAACCACCCACTTTTGTCAAAATGAAAATATATTATCTTTAAAATCAATTGAATTCCTCTGTGTCATTTTTCATGTTTCAATATGCATGTATTCCACTTCTTAGATCTTTAACACATGGACCTAAAATTGTAGTAGTTTGTTGGATTATTTTTAACATACCACATGTCATCCATCTAGATTATGGAACATACGGTGAAACAAAAAAATAGCACGAGATGATATCATGTGCTTTAAAACAGGAATAGGTCAAGTGATTAAAATCACACTACTAAAATCATAGGTTTGAATTATCATTTGTCATATATATATATATATATATATATATATATATATATATATATATATATATATATATATATATTATTGGACAAATAGTGATTCGTATATATATATATATATATATTATCATTAAAATACAACCCTAATTAAGGGGTAAAAAAAAATTCCTAGTAGTTATGACAGTAAACAATCCAATCATTCTTTTGTCCTATAAATAGAGAGTGATGATTCTAAAGGGGCTTAACATTTTTTGACTTTGATCACTTGTAGATTTTGTAAGAAAGCAGGAAAAGATGGTCACAAATGTGGAGATAATCTCAAGCGAGATGATTAAGCCATCATCTCCAACCCCAACCCATCTCAAAACCCTCAAATTATCGTTTCTAGACCAACTTGCACCCCCATATATGTTCCCCTCATTTTCTTCTACCGCCACCATCAATTAAGCCACCACCTTATCACGCCAATACAAATATCTCAATTGCTCAAACAATCTCTATCAAAAACCTTAACTATCTTCTACCCCTTAGGAGGCACAGTTCACCAAAACTCATATGTCGATTGCAATGATTCGGGCGCCGAATTCATCGAAGCCCGTGTTCACGCACGGGTTTCGGATGTTATCCAAGAGGCTAACATGGAAGAAATCAAGAAACTCCTGCCGGTTGAGTCTTTGGAAATAGATGAAAATATTGTCTTGAAAGTAAGAGCCAATGTTTTTGATTGTGGAGGAGTTGCCATCGCCGTATGTTTGTGGCATAAAATAGTAGACGGACCATCATCCATGGCGTTCTTCAATGCATGGGCCGCTACTTGCCGCGGCGAAACCCTAGTTTTCGATCCCACCTTCGATTTCGCCTCATTTTTCCCCGAGATCCCTCTCGGGCTTGGAGCTCACCCAGGGAATCGGCATCACGGGGGAAAAAATCGCAATGAAGAGAATTATTTTCGACAACGAGAAGTTGGCGAAACTTAAGGAGTTGATGGGTGGATCTCAAGTGAAGAACCCGACCACAGTTGAAGCAGTTTCTTCCTACATCTGGCGATGTTTCATCGAGGCGGCGAAAGCGAAAGCGAGCTCCAAAATGACGGCGTTTGCAGCCGTTCATGCGGTGAACCTGAGGCCAAGAAAAAGGCCACCATTTTCACAACACATGTTTGGGAATTGCTGGAGACCAGCCATTGCTTTGTTCTCACCGGAGGATGATTATTCGGAGCTCGTGGCGAAGCTGAGGGCCGCGATAACGAGCATCGACGACGAATTCATCAAAAGAGTGGAGAATGGAGAGTACATGAATGATCTGGAAAGATCAGTTGATTTGTTTATGAAGGATGGGATAGAGGTTTTAAATTTTAGCAGTTGGTGTAGGTTTGCAATGTACGAGATAGAGTTTGGATGGGGGAAAGCTGTCTGGATTTGCAGCACAACACTACCGTACAAGAATTTGGTGATACTGATGAGCACTCCGAGTGGGGAAGGCATAGAAGCTTGGGTGAACATGCTTGAAGATGAGATGCAAGTGTTTGAAAAGCTCAGTAGTTAAGTTACTTCCCACGAATAATGCATCTGATCGTTTTTAAATAAAAAAGTCACCTCATTAATGTTTTAAGATAGTAATATTGTAATAAACAAAATGATCACTATATAGATTGTGATACCTTATATTGAACTAATAAATATCTTTCAATTAATACATTTTGTGGTGGAAAAACTAATACTCTCTTCATCCCGTACAAACTTGCACTAATTTTTGGACACACAAAATAAGAAAATGCACTATATGTTTGATTGAATTGGTTTGTGAGGATAATTTTGTCAAAAGATTACTTGATGATAGCATTTTGTGTAAATATGAGGATATTATGAGGGTAACGTTTGTGAGTGTTTTTCTATTATGAGGGTAAAGTTTGTGATAGTATTTTAGTTTTAATGAAGAAGGAAAATAGGGGATTAAAATAGGGGATTAATGTTTGAGAAAATGTATTCTAGTTGATTGAGTAACAGGAATAGGAGGAGAAGAATTAGTTATAAGAAGTTGGAATTTTATTTCTAGTTACAGTATTATAAGGCATGGACCTCATATATATAGATATATGATGTCGGTATATAGTATTCTAGAGTATTAAGGTACTATAACATGATCCCTATTTTTTCTAATTTTCTCTAGTATATTCTCTAATCTTACTCTTTTAACTACAACATTCTAGAATGTCCTTTTTATTTCTAATTGCATTTAGTATATTCTAAGAAAAGATCTATCTATTAATTTTTGTGCTAATCCGGATTATTCTAGAAATTTGCACCATCTTCTAATACTCCTCTTTAGTACATGTTTTTGTGACTCCAATTTTTCTCGTAGTGTCTCGAACTTTCCACGAGGTAGTGCTTTTGTAAAAATACACGCTAGTTGGTCTTGAGTCACTAGTACATAAAAGGGCTTAGATAGTGGTTAAAATTGAGCTTAAATAGCAGTTATAACCGCTCTCTAAGAATCAGCTATATAAGTGAGGATGAGCTTACATAGCGGTTAAAAACCATTTGTCTAAGTGAGGACTTTAGGCACGGTTAATAACCGCTATCTAAGTGAGGTCTTTAGACAATGTTATTAACCGCTATCTAAGTCACTTTTTAGACAGTGATTTTTAACCGCTATCTAATCCTATTTAATTTTTTTATATTTTTTATATTTATTTATAAACCTGTTTTTATATACAAAAAATTACCAAAACTACTAATATTAATTTTAATTGGTAACATCAAATAAATAAATATAATTAAATATACAAAAAACATGAAATATTATATATCATCAAAAATTAATATATAAGTTACATGTTACCAAAAGTTAAGTACAAGAATAATATTATTACAAGAATCGATTGTAAAAATACCCAATCCAATCTATTTTCCATTTGTCTATTCTATCCACTACAAGAAATTTGACAAATCGCGGCGACAAAATTCTTCGCGTAAACATCATTTTTCGTCACAATAAGTATTTGGTGATGAAAGTTTTAAATGCAAAGAACGTCGTCTTTTGTGCGTCGTATTTGGGTAATTGCAACAGTATTTAGATTTGTCACGAATAGTCATCTTATGATGACAATAAAAATCTTTGTCACTATAACATTTTATCTATAGTGACATACGAATTGTCACGCTTGGGTTTAAAATTTCGTCACTTAATGTGATATTTCGTCACTAAATGTTCAATTTTACACGACGATTTTATTTATTGTGACAAAAAAATTACTTTTTGTGACGATTGTCCATAGATAACTAACATTATCAAATTTTAGTGGCGTCGATTTTGTCACGATTAGATTAATAATTTTGTCATATTGCGTATAATTCGTCATGAAAGAGTGTTCTTTCGTGACAAAATGATGTTTGTTGTTATATGTTTGTACATATAATGACGAAAATATTTGTTATTAAAGAGTATTATTTAGTGACTAAATTCGATTGTCACTAAATGACTTGAAATAGTGACAAATTATTTGTCAATGTAATGACTCATTTAGTGACGAAGTCGATAATCATCACTGAAAATTTTGGTACAATGACGATTAAAATTTGTCATATTTTAAATTTTTCTCGCCATGAAAAAAATTACACTAAAGTGACTATAATATATTCGTCGTTATATATACAGTTATAACGACTAAATATTTTGTCACAAAATAATAACACTTTAGTGACTAAAATTTATTCGTCGTTATACATATATTTATAACGACTAAATATTTTGTCACAAAATAATATTTTAGTGACAAACATATTCGGTGTCATCAAAAGATGTGATATTTGTCATAATAAAATCTCATTCATGACGAAAATGGAAATCGTCGCAACAAAATGTATATATAATAACAATATATATCGTCATTATTAATTGATATTTAGTGACTATTATTTTATCATAAAAGTAATATGTATTGTGACACAAAATTCATCACGAAAGATAATTTTATTGATAATTTATTTTAATTGTCATATATTAAATTATTAATGATAAATAAGATATATTTATTAGTTATTAAAAATTTTATCATGATAAACTAATTTCAATAACTAATATAAGAAAAGAACAAATATTTATAATAAAAACTAAATTAAAGATAAAAAAGCGAAGTTGCATTAACAAAATAACTCCTTCAAGCAATACGAAAGTAATAAACAATGTCATATGAATAAAAACTCCATTAAGAATTAACTAAATTAAATGTTTATAATTTCATCCCTTTATCAATCAAAAAAGCCATTAATTTCTCGATTTTTGCATCTTGAGCAGCCATTTTTGCCTCTTAGGTAGCCATATTTTCACCTTGGGTAGCCATATTTGCATTCAAAACATCCACTTGTGTTTTGAGTTCATGCACTTGAGCTTCCGATTCTTCCAACTTCTCTTTTGTGTCATTTAGTTCCTCCTGTAATTGATTAGAAAAATTGTCCAATTTATTGCGTCTACTTGGAGGTTTTGGACCATAACCAAAACCTTTTGTATATCTGCTTCATGACCCAACACCTCCAAGACTATGTCCTCGGCGCTCTTCTCAATTCCAAGCTCAATATATTCTTCTCTCTTTTGTTTCATCATCTCGATGGTGAAATAATAATAGATGGAAAAAAATTTGAACATCATAGACAAAATAGTGTCAATAATATCACAAATTAAATAACCTTTTCAAAAAAATATCACAAGTCAGGATAACAAAATCAAAGAGTGTAAATAATAATATTTGCATTCATCACAAAGCTCATTATATGCTTCACAAATTAGATATCGAAGCATCATTCAAAACCCCATACATCTTAAACATATTTACCTATATCTCAATTTAAACCTTAAAACCTATCATAAAATCAAACTTTTCTTCATTTTATATTATTTTCTCTTCCTATTTCCTAACCCTATAATTAGAAATTCATCCCGTATCACATTCAATCTAATTCTTATTTTTCAAAGTGATCGAGCCAATAAGAATCATAAAGGATGGGTTTATGAAGAAGCAAAATGAGAAAAAATAAGCAGACCAAATTATCAAGTTTAGTATGATGCTTTCTTCTAATGAAGGACAAAAGTATCACATGCACCGACGTATTGTGAAAAAGACAACATGACTTACCCAATTTTTCTTTGCTGGTCGATTTCCATCCATCTTTCTCGGAACAATGTGTACGCTCATATAGGTCAATTCGGTCACACGGTTCTCCATTCAACTCATGTTCGAGACTTCCCAAAAAAAAAAACTCACAAAATATTATACAGGAAACCGAAATGTACGTAAAAAAAAAATCAAGAATATTTCAGCTAACTCACAAAAAATCAGTAACATTTCATCAAAGCTAAACATGTATAACAAAAAAGGGAACATTATTGTATACTCACAATTTCATGGTATCGAACCGTAAAGGCCTTTCTACCGGTTATATGTTTGCATCGCGATTTCTACTGTTGTTTCTATTCACTTAACTTATTTTCTACAAAAGCATAAACTAAATCAACTTAGGAGTAAGTGAAACACTAAAAAAAAAAAAATTCCAATTTTCAATGGTATTTTTAAAATAGTTAAAAGGGTTTCTTATATCATTTGAAAACTTGGGGAACAAAGCAAAGTATGCAAAAATGACCCAATATATCCATAGAAGCATAAAATTATTACCTTATACTTGTCTCGTTGCAAAAAGATCACATAGTTCTTCCCGATTAGCTTTGTCGCATGAAGATGGCTTATTATCCTTAGCCTCTTGTAAAGTTGCGAACTTAGAAAAGTATTTATGCAATATGTGACGCTTTTGTCGAGTACTTGTTCTTATCCTATCGACCAAGCAACGTTTCACACCAGGAGCATCAATATTTACATCCATGTGGATCTACAATTCACATACAAACATACACATTAGATTACAAGAGGTAAATACAATATATTAGAAATAATTTTTTTAGCTTTTACCGCAGATAGTCAAATCCTGGTCTTTGTCCATTAACCTCATCAACATCTTTCCATCTCTTAGGTACATGGAGAACATTACTCGTTACGACACCAATTTCGCTTGCGAGCTTCACAGATTGGTTCGCATTTTTAGGTCTCCCAATTGATGGATCCACATCAATCTTTATTTTTATTTTTGGAAGGTATTAAAGTACTTTAAAATACCTTTCCAGCTTGTTTTACCGAGTCCTTCTTTTGTAACCGAAGCTATATTGGAACAATAAAAAGTTTGTTAGAGTACATAATTTTCATACTTAAGATACACAAGACAAATAAAGGCGAGATATAATAATAGAAAAAAGAGGGGGCCACAACCTCGACCCAAAATGTCTAGTTTCCTTGCTATCTTTA
Source organism: Paraleonurus japonicus (assembly GCA_030762865.1). Lineage (NCBI taxonomy): Eukaryota > Viridiplantae > Streptophyta > Magnoliopsida > Lamiales > Lamiaceae > Paraleonurus > Paraleonurus japonicus. The sequence continues at coordinate 31,464,593 of CM061054.1, forward strand.
CAATTAATATTATGACTAATTTTTACTTTAAAATGTCAATTTCTTTTCACAATATAGATTGACGATGAATTATTATGCATGTGCATTTTAGTTTCAATTAGTATCTTTTATACCAATTTTTTTACTTAAGTTTGATAAAGCCCCAAATAGCGGACCAAAAACAAAAAAATGAGACCATTATACAAAAGAACTCGTTGTATACCAAATTATCCATAAACATACTTAACAACAAATAAACCCACGAAATGACCAAACAAGAAATCAAAACATCTAGTACAATTATAAATCAACGATACAACTAAAATATTACAAAATAAAAGAGATCACAAACTAAAAAAACAGCAAGCAAAAAAAAAAAAACTTTTATGAATTGCAATTTAAAAATTCATAAAGACATGACAAACCACAGAGCAATTCCAAAAACTTACCGATAGCAACCCACATTAACAATTCCTAGCAGCAAATAAACCAAATCTTAATAGGTCATTTACATGAATAAAATTCAATTAACATTGTGCTATAAAAAATTAGAAAGAATCCAACAACTAAATCCATTAAAATCTATCGATCTAAGGTGGTTTGAGGCACTCAATATGCATAAAAATAGCTAAACATAATAACTTTACCTCGATGTTGCAGCGACATCTTCACTTGATGCATGTTGAATGTTCTCCGTAGATGGAATCGAAGAGGTTACAACCCCGGGTATTTTGGAAGCCCGAAAAGCTAAGTTTGGCAAAGTATTGTCGCTTTCAATAGAAAAATAATTTTCTCGTTGTTTGACATTCGGTGTTACGATTGTTTGGCAAAGTATTTGCGCCTTGAAGCCCTATACTTCTTTCCTTATGAAGAAGACCTTTGATCGTTGTTCTTGAAACAAAGCTGCGTTTTTGTCTCAAATTCGATGGACCTCTGGGAGCCATATCGAAACCCGCTCTTAGCCAAATGACAACAACAACCAAAATCAACAAAGAACTACAAGCGATCAAGAGGTAAATGGAAGAGTTGAATTAATTTTTATTTGATCAATTTCACTATTAGCATCCTATTATATGTAAATTAATAACTTTATAAGCCGGTAAGAGCCTCACGACAAAGATACAAAGGCCTTAACAACCGTATGGACTTCTTGTATAATGCATTGGTGCTTGTACAATGTGATCTCTTACTCATAGATGAACAACCCCAACCCCACCCCCAAACCCCACCACTCTTGTTGATCTCATACTGCAAAACCCACCTCTCAATAATCTTATGACACCCATAAAGCCCTCTTCTTAGGGAGAAATTCAAGGGATCCCAATCGGCCTTTTTCACTATCGGGTGTTATTAGAGGAAGTTTATTTATTCTGCCTTTTCCACTATAAATTATTATTATTATTATTATTATTATTTCACTTTTTTTTCTTGTTTTCATGTCCACTTAATGAATTTTTATTGTCTTTCCAAACATAAAAAATACTAAGAAAATGAAGACAGAGTCTAAAAAGAGACAAACAAAGCCGGTATATCAAAATGATTGGGAAGGGACCAAACAATTACTTTGGGATAGTTTTTACTTATTATAAAGAGTGTTTTAACTGAAATTTATGGTGAAGAGGGTTCGGGAAAAATCATAGAAATGTGTTATATATATATATATATGTCCACACTATACAGATTAGAGAACTCATATGCCGATGAAATGGCTAATCGAATCCTAAACACGATTTGTGCCACAGGTAGTTATCAACAATTTTCCTTTTCAAGAAGTTAGTCTCTCTCTCCCTCTATTATCTCTAGCCACAATTATACAAAGAAAATATAAGCAAAGTTTGCTTACATGGATGCGGGATTTTGAACTTTATAAGCTACATTTGCAAAGCCTACAGAGGAAATAAAGTGTCCAATTGCAAATCAAGTTTATATGATATCAACCGAACTAAAGCGTGATATCTACACCTCAAGTTTGCACTCCAAAGATAAAAAATTGACGTCGGTGGCAAGCGAGAGAATATCGATTTCTCTTATTTCCTAACACAATAATTTTCTTACGTAACTTAGAATTTTACGTATTTGAATCCCATATATGAATTGTGGAGATTGATGAAATGCAATATATGTTTGGTGTTTGATTTTCTATGAAACAATACAACTACCAAATCATCTCTACTTCAACATGTATTACTCAAATAGTGTCACTCTGGACAAAAAGCTTAAGAATAATAAATAAGTTAAATCTAATGGCAGCAACTAAATTGGATGTGTTCCAAAAGAAAGCGTATATTAGCGACCCGATCATGCAAGTATTAGCAACGGTTCAACAACTTTAATATTTCATAATTATTTTTATCAAGCAAGACATCAATCGATTAAGTAGAATTTCACACAAGTTAAACCAAATAAAACAATACACCGAAGTATTTATTTGTTGAATTTTAAATTGGAAAGTGTGCATCCAAAATAGTTCTAAAGACAAGAATGGTTATATTATCGAGTTCCACACAATTCTTCCAACCACCTTATATTAGAATCTTGACATGAAGTTTTATAAATGACAACTGAAATACAGAATTATCCAAAGTAATTGGCCACCTCAATTCGGTAATAGATGTCAATGGCCGTCTCGTGCAACAATTTTTACGAATTGTTCAAAAGAAGAGGTACCATTGATATTGTTTTCAAGAACCCAACAACAACTTCGCTTTCTAAGTTCGACTCATTCATAAAAAATTATTTGATAATCCAAAATAATATGTTGAGAGTTCAAAATAAGAAAATAAATTATGAAAGTCTATTATTGGAATTACGACCACACACAACTAAAGTGGCCTAAACTCTTCTCATTCACCATCTAGAGCATACAAAGAGGCCAAAGAAGACATAAAAATAATATCCACATGGTTATTTAAAAGCAACAACAATGAACGTAATTTAAGAATTCACGAGAACTAAGCGAGAAAAATACGGATATCTATCATTGCAAGAATCGATGCCTCGCTAGGTTTACTAAAGATTTCATCACAAAAATATAAAAAATAATTGAATACAAAATCTGTTTATTCCGTTTGATTTAGGATTAACCAATTGTGGTGTTGAATATTTTGCAATTTTGTTTGCTACCGCGATTTCCTTTTCAATGACGAATCTTGAATAATGATAAACAAGATGATGATTATGATATATATACACCATAATTTACACATCAACATCAACGAGAAAGATAAACTCACTCGGACATTTCAAAGAAACATCATGGATGCATAAAATATTTTATTTGATTAAGCGATTTCAACGAACGGAACATTTGAAAGAGGTCATTCACTCATTATAATTCTTTCTATTAAAAAACTTTTAACTAAATTTTGATTAAATAGACTACATAATTATTAAAAAAAAAAGGATCAAAGAAACGCGAATTGAAGGAACTTACCCGTCACTCTATTGATTGTTGGTTTTCTCTATTGAGCGATGGTCGTTGATGAAGGGTGGAGAACGTGAAATTTGTGTGAAGCGAAAGTGTATAAGAAGAAGGACGGTAAAAATCTGTATGTGGAGAACGTGTTTGAGAATAAGGAAATCTTTGATTTCTTTGGATTTCTTTCCTAATCTCATTGTGATATGAAAATTAAAAAATTGAAAAACCCGCCCATAAGAATTTGGATTTCTCTGCGGGTAGCAAAACCCAAAGCACATTGTGTTTTTGGTTTTAAATTCTTTTTTCCATTTTTCTTTTTTTTTTTTACGTTGCGGTATTCGTTTATAACTGGAGTGAAAATTACTTTTTTTCTTTAATTCATTTGCATCTTATTTCTCGGTGTCCAACTTTATTTACATATAAAACATGATATGAAATTTTTATTTAAAATGTTACAATTTTATTTAAAAAACTATTAAAATTTTAATTTTTTCAATTTCTTGTATTTTTATTGTTTATCTTTTTTTTTTAATTATATTCTAATATAGTTCCTTATGTATTGCGTATGTGTTGATAAGAGTTAATATTATAGTATAAATTTTTATATGAAACGTACACCATGTAAAATTGATACATGTGCATTTACTTAATAATATCATAGCATTCAATCAATAATATAATTATACTTATAAATCAATATCATAGTGTAGAATACTATGGTATTAATTTATAAAAATAATATTATTATTGAATTAATATAATAATATCGGTTTTACACGGTGAACAGTGTCGTAGGACGGTGACTCATATTATATAGAAAATATTTGTAAATAGTTAAAAATATTAATATGTATTGGTTTTTAAAATTATTAATGATCATTATTAGTATACATTATTGATGATATATTTGATTTATATGCATAAGTTTTATTAGATATTTTATATTTAAAATATGTGAGTATTTATCGATTGAGGAAAAAAGTCTTATATGTGAAAATATATAATGAAGTTTCATAATAATCATATATATCAAAATAAGAATTTATAAAAATATGGTAAAACAAGTGTATCATATAAAAACCGAATAAACTGAAATAAATAAAATATATAAAAAATGTAAAAATAAAATATATTTATTAATTATAATTTTATTGTTTTTTGCACGTATTATGTAAGAATATATAGTTAACTTGCTTTGTGATTGTAAACGAACTATGATGATCTTGTTCAAAGTTAGTTTGTGGTGAATTTGGTAGTGATTGTGAATTGTAATGATATAAGTTGTATTTGATTTTATTGTGTGAATCTAATTAGTAGTTTCATTGATTAGTTGGTTGTATTGTAGTTTGAAAAATGTTGAAAAATCAATTTGAATATTTAACTAATAAAAAATAAAATTTATTTGGTCAAATTGAAATTATTGAAGAATTAATTCGATTCGATTCAATTTGGTTTTTAATAATTTATGTTCGATTTCAGTTTATATGTTTAAAATTTCTCTTAATTTGGTTCAAAGTCGAAAATTTACCCAAAACCGACCAAATGTCCATCCCTAAACAAAAATATTAACTTTAATCTAAGAATTGTTTAATAATATAAGTTATTTTTTTATGGGGGTATGATAGTCTTTTCAACTTTAATAAGAGAGTTGTTTAATAGTATTAAATTTGGTTAGTGTGAAAAAAATAGAGGCATATAGTGTAATATTGTATGGGACGGAGGGAGTATATGTTAACGAACTTTATTAAACGAGATCAAACCAAAAAAAAATATTAGTCTAGTCCCAAGTTGATTTGGTCTGATTACATCTCACAAGATCATCTAAAATATTTGATTTTTGAGTTGAACTTCAAGATTGGGCCTTTAATGCAATTGTGTATTAATATTTGACGAACAAGATATGTGTCGTGTCAATATTATTTATTAAATCTATATACAAAGAATAAAATGAGGGAAAAAGAATAATGAAACCGATAAAAATTAAATAAATACAATGACATTTTTTTAAATTAAAATTAAATAACTAAGTGTATCTTCTTTTAGATCTTCATATTGGGAATATCATTATTCGTTTTACTATCCACAATTTTTAACTAAGATCGAGACACAAGAGTATAAGCAAGGGTGGAGCTAGCTTAATACATATGGCAGGGCTAAAAGCAAAAATAAAAGGAGTTGATCTCTTGTGGATGAGTGCATCCATACATTCGATTTTATTATGATACTTTTCAATTAATTTTTGGTACTTTTTATTTTTAGTTTGCATTACACTATTATCTTGAAAGTGAATGCATGCATGGAGTAACTTCATATGAGACCAAACCAAATAAAAATATAGATCATAATTTATAGTCAATATATTGATAATACAAATAGTGAAATATTATGCATAATTTGCAAACTAAAAAGTATGCGTACAATCATAATAAGTCAAAAACTTTAATTTATGAAGGTAATATAAGTTACGAAATGCATTTAACTTTTGCTTCCATACAATCGGAGCAGGACTCTTTCACCGGTTATCCTGCTAATTCTGTATAAAAATATGTAAGATAAAGATGAGCAACCGGCAAAATCTGGTAATAAAAGGGGAATACAAAATAAGGATAATCCTGGAACAAACTCTTTCGAACCAAATGACCAAGTAAAAGATAATATTATTAATTTTAATTCAAAAAATATAATTAAATACGTCAAATATGTATTATTAAAAGTAGAATTTCACGAAAAATTATCACTATATTATGTCATACAAAGAGAAACCCGAGAAAATTAGTAACATTAATAGAACAAACATCGAACAAAGAGGAAAACTCGATCGAACCCTAAATCTTGAAAGAGAAGACAAAAAGAACTCGATCCGGCCATAATGAAGCGATATTATCTAGGGTTCAAACCTCCCAACAACACATACAAACATAAAACGTAGATAAAACACCAAATCACACTTATGCCAAGAAATCTCCAATTTTGGATCGGTCAATTAATCTAGCCAAACAAAATCTTTTTAGTTTTTTAAGAATTTCTACAAATATTTGTTTGCTTAAACTCAATTAGCTTGAGCTATGAATAATATGACCATTTCATAGAGGAGATGACAACTTACGGTTGAGCAACAATTAAGGATCCGGACAACAAAGTCATTGCACCACACGAAACAAAATTCGTAATAATAATTAAGCTACATTGATGTTCAACTCAACTACAAAAGAAAAGACATGAATGAATACACTATATATAAATGTAATATATATTTATGATTAACACAGAATTTGTAAGAAATAATATAATAGCAGATTAGTAATACTACATATCCTTCTACTGTTGCATTTTCATCATCGAGTATCATCGTCGGAAATAATATTTTGCCGAGATTCTTCTTCACCTGCTACAGTAATCAACTAAGGTATCATCTAACTCATCTTCATCAAAATTATCTAAATTCACTTCTTCATGTGTACTGAATATATCAATCGCTCAACGTCTTCCAAATCCATATCTTCCCTATGCGGTGATTGTATTTCACTAAGACCGACATCAAATGCATCATCAATATGATTCTCTTGATATACCCCTTCTACCTCCATTTCATCAAAATTAACTACTTCATCTTGCATCTTGATTGGAGTGTATAGGGTAAGAGTTATTAAGACCAATCAACAAAATATCGAACCCAAGGGAAAAAGTATGCACATGAGGTCCTAGAAATACAAGTTCTTAGTGACTAAAGTTGCAACAATGGTTTGGTACAAAAACAACAAAACACAAGCAAGAATACAATTAAACAACAAGCAAGCAATAGATCAAACACTTAGAATGCGAGAACAAAAACAACACTAAATGGTGGGATAGAGGTGCTAGGATTAACATCCATCAATGAATCATCAATCAACAAGCTACAATGGAATCAAATTGCAAATCAACTAAGATAGAAAGCATAAACCATCATGAAATTAATCACTCCATTAAAATCACAATGCCTAATGTGAGTATCCTTAGTCTTTCCCATCTCTCAATGTAGAAATCCCCAATTCATACAATCATGCAAAATTGAAACTCGATTAACACCTAATCACGTTAGCTCAACTCTCGCTATTGCTAGGGTGATTAACCATTAATCTAAAGAGACAATTTTACACAAATCACAATTAAGAATCACAATTAGGAAATAAACTAATGTGAGTATCCTTAGTGCAACTAATCTCTCGATTCCGAAGCACCCAATCCACACATTCATACACAATTATCACCCGATTAACACCTAATCACGTTAGCGCAACTCTCGTCTATAGCTAGGGTGATCAAACACTAATCTAAAGAGATAATTATGCATGAAGCACAAATGAGAATCACAATTAGTAAGCAATCTACTCAATTAATCTCCAATCATCAACAATTATAGCATCATCAATCAAATCATCATCAATTTCAATTAACCCAAGCACAAGAGAATTAGCCCATGGTGAAATCCATGGGAAGAAGATAGAATTGATCAAACACAAAGCAAGTCACAACAAATAAGAAATTAAAGAGACAAAAGAGGAAAAACATCACCAAATGATCTTCAATTAACCAAAATAGGAATGCTTGAGTCTTCAACAACAATCTCCAAATGAATTACAAGCTTGAATTGAATGAATTACAAGGATCAAATGCTAATCTATGTCTAATCTACCAACAATCAATTGAAATCTACTCCTAATTCTAACTTCTACTCTAATCTAAGATGGAAATTGGCTTGGGGCCTGAGAAATCGCCCCAAAACCGCTGCTAATTGCTACTATGAAAGATTATTCTCTCGAATACTCTGCTTCTCCTCTTAAATAGGCGAATTTACGGAAAACTACCCCCTCGAGTCGAGGGTCCGGCCTCGACTCGAGGTTCTTGCCTTTTTCACCTCCCTCGACTCGAGGGTCATGCCTCAGTCGAGACCGCTGCCTTTTTCCAATTTTTGCCTTTTACGCATAGCCCTCGACTCGAGGGTCTTGCTCCTCGATCGAGCTCGAGTCCGGGGCATTTTCTCGCGCGGGGCTTCGGCCCGACCCCTATTTTCGTCCCGGATGTCCGTCTCTTCATTCTAAGCCTCATGGTACTCTCGGTTTGGCAAAAATCCACCGAATTACCTGCAAAATGGACGGAAAACATCAAAATCTCACAAATAATACTTTTTAGGCAAAAGAGTGATACTTTTCACATTTAGGCACAAAAACTAACACTTTAGCTCACTTTTTGCACTAAAAATAGCCCTAAAAACATGTATCAATTCACTCCAATCACATCTCGTCTACATCATATATATGTTTATGTTGAAATTGTTGCACTACTCGCCAATTACATCCTAATTTGGGATCATCAATGTAGAAGACTTGTCTCGCTTGATCGGCAAATATAAAAGGATCATTCTCATACCATTTTCCAGTTACTACGATACTAGTTATATTTCCTTCCTTTTGTATCCCCATTCTTTTTCGTTCCTAGATCAAACCATTCACACTTAAATATAGTAACATGTCTATCCTTCACATAGTCCAACTTAATTATATCGGTCAAATACCAAAGAAATCAATGTTTTCATCACCATGATTCCCTTCTACTACAATCCCACTATTTTGACTCTTACGACGACTATCACGTTCTATAGTGAGAAATCGCACTCCATTCACAATGCATCCAGTGTACTTCCTTACACACATGTGTGGTGCACAAGCAAGAGAGTAAAGAGACTCGTTTACTTGATGGATCAAAGCATTATATAATTGTGTCATCTAGAAAAAAAAAAGTGAAAAACTCAATTAAATTATGTAATTGTAAGCAATATATTTGAAGGCTTAACTATCTTACGGTATTCTTGAACCATGCAGTAAAATCGTTCCTTGTGATCTTGATCTATGTTGGTGCAACCCTTCAAGAGAAGTTCATGCTTGTGCTTCCCGCAACAATAAATTCAATGCAAATTTGATAATTTGAAAAGTACTTTGCATAATATTCAACAAGTTTACACGAGACACAATCTACTTACTCAATAAATGGTTCTATCTCATCGCAATTACGGTAAACAAACCACCGCATCTCCTTGAACTCATCCTCGAGATAAATGGACATATTCTTTGCCCCCAAATGACGACATTTTTGGTCGAGTATCCATAGACTATCATCGGTCTCTATATCATTATTTCGCTCGTCTCTATTAAATCTAGTTTCAATTCCCGCAAGTACATTGAACAAAAATTTAAACACTCATTCGCAATGTATGCTTGACAACCGACCCTTCGGGATGAGCTTTATTACGCACACTTTGCTTCAACACACATAATGATCTCGCACAAAAATAAAAATCAACATGTTATCATAATGTGGCTCATCTTAATGAACGTACATAAGAAATTAAGATCAAAATACTACCTTTCAATTGGATACATCCATCTAAATTGAACTGGTCCACCAAGCAATGCCTCTTTTGGTAAATGAGTTGCTAAATGTATCATGATATCAAAAAAGGCAGGAGGATAAATTTGCTCAAGTTTACACAAAATCAAGCTAATATCTAGTCCCATCTTTTGCAACTCGGATCTCTTCAACTTCTTACAACACAAGCGCTGAAAGAAATGACCCAACTCTGCGACGCGGACACATTCTTGTTTAATGATCCACGTAAACCTCTTTGGAAGTATCCATTGTAAAAGTATATGACAATCGTGACTTTTCGGTCTGATATCTTCGATCACTTGTACCAACACAACGAGAGATGTTAGAAGCATATCCATCCGGAAATTTAATGGACTTTAGAAACTCACAAAAGTCATGTCTTTCTTTCTTATTCAAAACATAACAAGCGGTGGCATAACATACTTCCCATTACTTCTCTTAATCAAATGCAACTCCTTGCGAATTTTCATGTCCTCTAAATCTTGCCTTGCTTTTATTGTATCTTTTGTTTTCCCATCTATATTCATTAAAGTTCCTAATACACTCTCGCAGATGTTCTTCTCAATATGCATTACATCTAAATTATGCCTTAACTTCAACTTACTCCAATAAGGCAAATTAAAAAAAAAATGTTGCGTTTAGACCAATTCAACTCCTCGAGCATCCTTTTTCTCTTCTTGTTATCATACTTTCTGGTTTATGCTTTTGAAGTCTCTCCAACCGTAATAGCACATCATCTTCACTCAATTCTCTAGGTGGTTCTCCATGTTCCACTTTTCCATTGAACTTTCTACTTCTTCTCCAAGCATGATCTTCTGGTAAATTTCGACGATGCCCCATGAAACACAGTTTGTTGCGTAGTCTTTGTGAGCAAGTTTGCTCATTACAAACTGGACAAGCCAAGTATCCTTTAGTAACCCATCCGGATAGGTCACCATAAGTCGGAAGTCATTTATTGTCCACAAGACGGCAACATGCATCCGAAAATTTTGTTTAGAAGAGACATCAAAGGTTTGAACCTTCAATCCACAATTGATTAATTCTTTAACTAAGGGTTGTAGGTACACATCAATGTCTTTACCTGGTGACTTTTTCCCTTGGATAAGCAAAGACAACATAAGGAATGATTGTTTCATGCAATCCCAAGGAGGGAGATTCGGTGGTGTTAAAATTACGAGGCCACATGCTATAAGCTGGTGCTCAAGTTTCCAAATGGGTTAAAGCCATTGGCGGCTAGGGCTAATCTAACATTTCTTGGATCATTAGAAAACCATCGATACTCATATCAAAGTCTTTCCATGCTAGAGAATCCGCTGGATGCCTCATGTAATCATCATCTATACGTTTTTCTTTATGCCAAACCATCTTTTTAGAGGTTTTTGAAGACATGAAAAGACGTTGGAGCCTAGGTGTCACTGGAAAATACCTCAAGATTTTATGTGGTATCTTTTTCCTGTACCATTGTTGATTTTCCAACGAGAAGTCCCACAAGTAGGGCAAGCCTCAAAATTTTTGTTTTCATTCCAAAATAAGACACAATCATACTTATAGGCATGGATACACTCATATCCTAATCCCGAGATCACGTAAATACTTTTTAGCTTCATAGCAAGAGCGTGGAAGTGTCTCACCATTAGGAAAAGCTAACTTCATCAAACTCAACATCATGTCTACGACTCTATTACTCAATTTATTGTACACTTTTAAATGGAGCAATTGGATAATAAATGATATCTTGAAATCTTCTTGCATCCAGGATACAATTCGGTTTGAGTATACGCCATGAGTGCCTCAAGATATTCAGGGGATACCACCGGCATTGTTATCATCGGTTGACATATGATCACTATTTGCTTGAGCGTATTGTTCACCGAGGTCAAACAACATTTCACTAACTCCATCATTTTCCTCATCGTTGTTTTCTTCTATTGAATCACTATCAGGTTCGTATACCCTCATTTTGCAATCTATGTTCACCATGATAAAACCACGTAATGTACCACGGATCTATCCCATTCACCAATATATGACGTTTAACCGTTCTCGATCTATAAAGTATAAGTTCATGCAACTTGTACAAGGGCATCGAACATCGGTCTCTCGACCCATATGAGTTCTAACAAACTGCATAAAACTATTTACTCCAACTCTTAGACCACTTGGCTACATACATCCAACTCTTGTCCATTATTCACTATAAAATATTCAAATAAAAAATATAATTATGTAGCAATATAATAGTTGAACAAAAATTGCATTGACATATAATATATATATATATATATATATCTGTATATATATATAATTTCACAACTAAAATTACAATAATAATGTTGTTCAAGTGGATAATGTTCACTTGTTATTTTTTCTCGCTAGCAGTTCACTTTTTCAAGAAAAGTAATAATAGTAGTTTTTTTAATATTAAATCTAACCAATTTATTAGCTAATCTAACCAATTAATTAATTTTCATTAGTGTAAAATATTTATTTCAATTCAGCTGGACTAAGATGATAAACACTAGCTAGGTCCACAGTCGAAAAATGGTACTGCTCGCGCCAAATTAAATACTTTATAATTACTTTACTAAATAGGATGCAATGAAATTATTCTTCTACACTTCCATCAACCATTAAGCTAGAAGTCTATTGAAAATTAACAAAAGTATCAATTAAGAAATTAAACCTAATGATCCACATGAGACCACTAGTAGCAATATAAAACGGTGAATGGGCTTTTGTAGTTGCAACACTTCAATTTCTCTCTGTGCGAGGCTAAGCCTAGTAATACATATTCTTTTGACAACAAATTATGAGTTGAAGAATAGAGAAATAGTTACTAGATCATGTTCAAATAAACTATAAAAAAATACACAACTTGCCCGAAACGAACACCAAATTCGAAAACAAAGCAAAGTGACTAAATTAATTCTCCAATTCTTGATTGTATAATACTCTAAGATTTTGTTTACTTTGAAAATAAGAATTAAAGAAATATGATAAGGTGGGATGAAATAGAAAATTGAGATTCAATTTTCATATCCTATCCATCATCTACTTGAGTGGTTTTACTTTAGTTTTCTTCTCTAAAACAAGGAAGAATTTTGCACAAGCTAGTATTACACATAGTCCAATTTTTCCACATTAATTTGACAATATTTTGCACTAACTCAAGAACATGGATTGGATAACTTTTATTATGCTTCAGGAGAAAATTTCATGAAATTCTCACAATTTTCCAGCTATGTTAGCATTAATCAATAAACGAAAATAACAGGTTAGTCTGCAATTTAATGTCTACCTCATTTTTAAGGGGCATGATTATAATTACTTTGAGAGATCCCTATATTACTAATAGAGAGTTTGTTTTTGCTTTAGGTGTCAACTTGTGGTGAATTTTACTTAGGTGTCAACTTGTGGTGAATTTTGCTTAGGTGTCAATTTTTAAAAAGTTTGTTTATGTGTAATGATTATGTGTCAATGTATAATTAGTCACCTATAATTATTAACATATTAAGTAAAATAATTAACAAAGATTGACTCAATTAATTTATTTTATTTCACCCTTATGAATATATATATATATATATATATATATATATATATATATATATATATATATATATAAGTATTATTAAAAAACTTAACATAATCATATATGATATTTATTGTAAATATACGATATATATACTATTCGGAGTAATATTTATGTATCAATTATATAAAAGAAATCTATTAATCGTCTCTATTTTTATTAATTATAAAATAAATTTGAAACAAATTTTATAATATATTTTCACATAATTATAATAATTCTAATACCTAGCATGAATTGTCATACAATTAATATTATTTAAATTTAATATTATAATTACACAAAATTTTATACATATACATTATTTTAATATATATATATACATAAATTATTTAAAAATATTATATGTATAATATATTATATTGTAAAGTTTATTTAACTAACATACCGCGTAATACGCGAGAGCTCATCTAGTTATCTAATAATTTATTATCCACTTCTATTCTTAGCATACAGAGATGATAAGAAAACCACATGTTATTGTCCCTAATTACAATGAACATCGTAATCAAATAATATTGTGACAAAGTAAGTATGTCGCTAATGATTTTGGATAAGTTATGGCAAAACATAGAACCGTCATGAAAATATTAATTAGATGAGACGACAAACCGTGATGCACGAGCGTAATCAAGAAACAAGAAAAAATCATTCTATCAAATGTGAATTCAAGGCTAAAACACAAAGAGGTAAGACGCATAAAGATAACAAGACATCAAACATCGGCATAAACTAGTGACGAAATAAGTGTGCCACTAATTATTTTGAGTAATTAGTGACAAAACATAGAATTGTCACGGAAATATTATATCTTACGACGAATATTAACGTCTCTAATTATCGTCACCAAATTATATTGTGACAATATAAATGTGTGTAAGCTAATGATTTTGGATAAGTTATGACAAAACATAGAAATACTTACAAATAGTGAGTAAATTGCAAAAGTTGGGGCAATGGGTTAAATCGAGTATGAATAGAAAAACTGTGATTTACTCCCTATAATTTCAGAAATTGGGCTATAATAACATTAATTACCATAAAGTAAAAGAAACAGAAAACTTACCAATGTAAAATAATTAAGGTGAGAAAGTTGAACCAGACTTCCCAAAGACGAAACAACCCAAAGTCCAAAGAATCACCTAAAAGCCTAACACAAGAACAAAAGAAAAATATTATTTTTAACATCTCCACGAATAAATAATCTAGTCAACTAACTACTAGGAAAATATAAATTTATGCATAAATGGCAGTCCTTTAGAACTCGGTTCATCAAATTTATTAAATTAAAAGAACTTCCTGGTCACCACACTTTGATGTCTCATTGTAGTAATTCTTATATGCTAACAAGGTGGATCATGCTATTTCCATGTGCGGCCTTAAGATTCAAACACATCCGGCATCTGCTTAATACTAGCAATGTTATCAAGAAAGCCAAGCCCCACTCATTGTCAAATATGCGTGAGAAAATGAATCGAAGCCTATTACTTTTACAAGCAATATACAACAGGTGAATGGGCTTTTCTAGTTGCAACACTTCAATTACTCTCTTGTGCGAGGCTAAGCCTAGTAACACATATTCTTTTGACAACAACAGTTATGAGTTGAAGAATAGAGAAATAGTTACTAGATCATGTTCAATTAAACTATAAAAAATACACAGCTTGCCCGAAATGAACACCAAATTCAAAAACAAAGCAAAGTGACCGAATTAATTCTCCAATTCTTGATTGTATAATACTCTAAGGTTTTGTTTACTTTGAAAATAAGAATTAAAGAAATATGATAAGGTGGGATGAAATAGAAAATTGAGATTCAATTTTCATATCCTATTCATCATCTACTTGAGTTGTTTTAGTTTAGTTTTCTTCTCTAAAACAGGGAGAATTTTACACAAGTATAACACATAGTCCATTTTTTCCACATTAACTTGACAATATTTTGCACTACCTCAAGAACATGAATTGAATAATTTTTATTATGCTTCAGGAGTAAATTTCATGAAATTCTCAAATTTTCCAGCTACGTTAGCATTAATCAATAAAGGAAAATAACGAGTTTAGTCTGCAATTTAATGTCTACCTCATTTTTAAGGGCATGATTATAATTACTTTGAGAGATTATCTATGTAAATACTTTCCGTAGCACCAATAAGCTACAAGAAAAATCACTTTCGATGTGAAATAATTGATGAAAGTATAATAACTCTCACTAAGATGTTTACACTTATTATATACTAGCTTTTTCCATGGAATCATTTTAACTAAAGGAATACAAGAACTATCTACACAATATTACTTAGCATTATGTACAATCACATATAATTATAAATGTTGGATCAAGAAGTTTTGATGAGTTAAAAGAAGCGGCTCGAGATGATCGAGACGACACGAAGAATTGCTTGAGATTGAGACCAAGAAGCTAAGTTGATCGAGACGGGGTTGAGAACCAATCTAGTCACCGAGGTCTGGAAGATTACAAGTCGTGCGGAGGCGAGCTTGAGTCTAGTCATCTGCAGGGAGACAAATATGAAGAGCTCGAGACCAGGTCGAGACAAGCTGAGTAAAATAAGAAAGGCGAAGTCTTCATCAAGTCAGCGAGATGGGTAGAGTAAAGTCACCGAGGTCTAGAGCGATTTTCAAGATTAAGTTTGTTAAAGCGAGTTTTCGATTTGTTAGAACCGACTAACAAACTAACTGTCTTTTCGAGACTTATAAATAGGTCTAGGCACTTCATTAAGAAGATATAGAACATACGAGAATACACGAGAACACACAAGTTATTTTTCCAAAGCAAGATATTCTCTAAATTCATAAGTTTTCAAAAAGCACAAAATAGTTTTCCAAGATTTCTTCATAGATTTTTCTAAGTGTTTGTAGAACACTTCCTTGCACATCTTCAAATACACTTCTTTATCTTAGAGTTAGATTTCACAGTTTTGGTTAGGATTTTGAAGAGTTGAAGATCAAATTGTAAGTTGTAAGTTGTACGATTGAAAAGTAAGTAAGTAAGCGAGATAGTAGAGACCCTTCTTCAAGTTGGAGAAGGAGAGTGGATGTAGGATTGTTATAATCCGAACCACTATAAAATCTAGTGTTCTTTCTTGTTTTTATTTACTTATCTGTTCAATTTCCAATTCTTGTTCAAAGATTAATTTCGAATCAAAGTTGAAATCTGAATATCGATCTGCTTTTGATCTTAATAAAGTTGAGTCTAATATTGAATTTCATTGTGTACATATCGGTACTTTGAATCAATTTTGAAAGATTTGAAAAATCTACAAAATCTATTCAACCCCCTTCTAGATTTTGTCCTAGAAGGTTAACTCAAATTTTCTTAATCAACTCAACCAATCGGGACCAACAAGTGGTATCGGAGCGGTGTTAAGTTGTTGCGATATTGATTTTAGGTCTTAACTAAGATTCTGAAATTTTCTTGATTTTCTTCATCTTCTTTATTGTTACTAAGCTGTGCTACTAACAAGTTTGTGGAGTGTTTTGTTTCCTTACCTCATCATGTCTTCGTGCAAGAGCAAGAAATCCAGAAATCTACGAATTTTCAATTAAAGATTATGATTATTGGAAATTCGGGATGGAAAATCATCTCAAGGCTATCCATGATAGGATGGAGGAGGTTCTTGAAGAAGGACCTATAAAATTTTATCATGGAGGCACTAGCAATGGTAGTCTTGAATCGGGTGAATCTAGAACCAGACAAGAGAAAAAGAGCTCGAGAATTGACAAATGATGAAAGGAAAATCCACAACCTAGATCAAGTAGCTCGAACCGAAATCATTGAGACTCGAGTAAAGACTGGATTGAGAAGGTCAAAAGATGCAAAACAACTAAAGAAATGTGGCAAACTCGGCAAATGTCGTGAAGGGTCGAGACCAAGTAAAGGAGAATAAACAGTGATGCTTTACACGCCTTTGATACATTCAAGATGAAGGAAAATGAATGCGTGGATCGGCTAGATGTAAGGTTGACGAATCTCCTCAACAAAGCGGTGATGCGGGAAAGAACTATACGAGAGAAGGAGATTAATAACAAGATCTTGAGATCATTAACCAAGAGATGGAGAGAAAAATCCAATATCCTTAAAGCAACTCAAAATTTATCTTCTATTACTCACCATACCTTATTCTCTCACCTTAAAGCTTTAGAGTATGACATTCAAATAGAAGATGAAGAGGATCGGATGGAGTCGAGCACCTCATCCAAGTCTGTTGCCTTTGTCGGCAAAGAAGACAAGATGTCAACCGAATCTGTAGGAGTGACCTATCTCTAAAGGAGCAGATGGCTCTGCTCACCAAAAGGTATGACAGATTAAGGATGAAGTATAAACGAAATAAATTGAGATTTGCGAGGCAAGGACAGATCGAGATCCAAATCAAGAAGAAAGGAAGATGAGTCTGAGATGATGACAAGAGTAGGAGCCGGACAAGAAGATTCAGATCCTGTTAAAAGAAATCCATCCAAACCCTAACTCGACAGATTGACACTTGCTACACATGCAACAAGCCAGGACACTTCGGCCTATGATTGTCCTCAACTAACTCCTAAAGAAAGGGAAGGGAAAAGGAAAAAGAGGGACGGAGATTTGCGAGATCAAAGGGCTCTTTTAGCTGAAGAAAATGAGTCGAGAAAATCATCATCATCATCCTCATCGATTTCGGATCGATGATGAAATCTGTCTCATGGCTAAAGAGGTAGTCTATTATTCTTCTTCGATAATGATTCGTGTCGATGCATCTCGATAATGATCAAACTGTTATTCATGTATTATTGAGAGACTTAAAGACATCTCTCGGCTGCTTATAAACGGCTAGAGACAGAGAATTTGGCTTTAAAGGATCAAATTCAAATTCTAATTAAAGGAAAGCGGTGATGAACTATCCGTAAACCGAGGAAACATTCAAGGGGAATGTTTTCCCAGTGAGGCTAGTACATCACGGCTTTTACCTAAAAGATTAGAAAGTGAATTGAAAACTTTAAAAGACAAATTTGAAATAATCTGTCTGAAAATGAATTAATTAAGAAAGACAATGAGAAGCTAGTCTTCAAAATTAGTCAACTTAATAATTCACAATCAGCAATAGATCACATCTTTAATACATCTAAAAATCCCATGACAAAACGAGGTCTTGGTTATGACAAAATAATAAATCGATGTTCGAAACCTAGGAAATTTGTAAAAGCATCCGATCACTCTAAAAAGGTTAAAATTGGTCCTTGAAAACCAATTAGTCGGGTAAGGACTGCATCTCCCAACTTGAAAACAAAAATTCAGTGAGGTCTCCTTATAAGACTAAGAGAAATCCAAGAACCAAAATAATAAGAAGAAATTCTTATTATAATCCTTTTGATGGGAGAAAGCAGATGTTATCCCACATTTCCTAAGTTCGGGAAAATTACTAAATCTAAATACAACAAGTTTTCATTTAAAAGTGATACAATTGTAGATAGATTTGGTAGAGAGACCAAGTCTCGATTTATTATTTGGAGATGAGATCTTTATTTGGTTACCTAAAGTGATGCTTGACCTTCAAGGACCCAAGATCACTAGGGTACCTTATAACTAATCTGCTTTTCGGGATTCACGGGGATCATCACTCAAGGAAGAGATCTTAGCTTCCATATGGTACATTGATAGTGGTTGTTCACAACACATGACTCATAACAAGAGGCTGTTATCAAATTTCCAGAGCATTGATGGTCCAAGAGTATTATTTGGAGATAATAATTGTGGTCGACTAAAGGACTAGGTACTCGATTATCAAGGATATTCAGGTATCTCGAGGTATATTTTGTTGAAGGTTTGAAACATAATCTGCTATCTGTTTCCCAGCTTTGTGATAAAGGTTTTCTTGTCAAATTTTCTAAGGATAAATGTGATATCTTAGATAATTCCTCGTATAAGGTACTTTTAATCGGCTTGAGACATGGTAATGTCTATGTGGCCAACTTTAATAGTTGTCCTAAAGATACTTGTCGATAGTTAAGGGTGGAGATGATCTCACTGGCTATGGCACAAAAGGCTTAGTCATCTGAATTTCAAGACCCTTAGTAAGCTAGCTAAAAAGAACCTTGCTAAGGGATTACGAGAAACTTTTATCTACCGATCTTAAATGTGATGCTTGTTAAAGGTAAACAACCTAGACACTCATTTAAGAGTATTAACACTTCTTCATCTGAAAGAGTTTTACAACTACTTCATCTCGATCTGTTTGGACCTGTTTCTCCTTTCGGTTTCGGTGGAAGGAAATATACTCTTGTTGTAGTAGATGATTTTTCTAGATACACTTGGGTTATATTTCTTTTCAAGAAAAATGAGACTATAAACAAGATCCCACGATCATCTGTTGAGACAAATTCAAAATGAAAAGGGTGTTAATATTATTAAAATAAGAAGTGATAAGGGCACGAGAATTTTTGAATTCTGTTTATCTAACTTTTTCAATGAGTGTGGAATTATTCATGAGACATCTTCAGCAAGAACTCCTCAACAAAATGGAGTGGTCGAAAGAAGGAATAGAACCTTGAAGGAAGCGGCCGGGAGCATGTTAGCTGAGTATGAAACCCCTCACGAGGTTACGGTGAAGCCATCAACACGGCTTGTTATACCCAGCAGGTGTTTGGTTGTTAAAGACAAGGGTAAGACTCCATATGAGATCTGGAAGGGTAAGATTCCAAGAATCTCATATTTGAGCTTTTTGGTTGTAAGTGTTTTATCCATAACAATGGGAAATCTAAGTTAAGAACTTTTGATGCAAAGGCGGTGATGAAATATTCTTGGGATATTCCAACACTTCCAAGGCATTTAGAGTTTTTAACAAGACAACCCTTTGTGTGGAGGAAACCCCTCATGTTGTTTTTGATGAGTTGTATTCCTTCTCGAGATAAAGTGAATCAAATTTCGAAAGTCTAGATAAAATTGAACTGACCAAGACTAAACATAGAACTGTCTATCTACCTAGTCTTGATTCGAGAATCGAGACGAAGAAGAATCCCCATCCCGATAATCGGAAGACAATTGATCGAGACTCCACCGAGCAGAGACACCCTTGACATCGGTGATCGGCGGGGGTCGGTGATGAAGGGGGAACGTCGGCTCGGGTAGAGTCGGAGGAGTTCCCTCTTGAGTCTCAAGATGAGGATCCTTCTACTCATATAGGCAAAGGATGAGAAGCTACCATCCATCCGATCGATTATAGGAGACCCATCTAGTAGTGTGCGGACACGAATGATCTGGACTGCGAAAGTCCTGTTCACCGCTATGTGTCACTTCTTGAACCCAAGTCTATTGAGGAAGCTCTATCTGATCCAAAGCTGGATAATAGCCATGCGGGATGAACCGCATCGGTTTGAAAGGCAAAATGTTTGGGAATTAGTGGAAAGACCCTTACATAGAAAGATTATAGGCACCAAATGGGTGTTTAAAAACAAAGCAGATGAGAACAACATTATTGTTTGTAATAAGGCAAGATTGGTAGCTCAAGATTACTCACGGTCGAGGGGATAGACTATGATGAAACCTATGCTCCGGTTGCGATTAGAAGCAATAAGGTTGTTCTTGGCATTTCTTTGCATATAAATCTTTCAAAGTCTTTCAAATGGATGTTAAGTCTGTCTTCCTTAATGGTGTGTTGCTTGAGGAAGTCTATGTGGAGCAACTGACCTCCACGGGTTTAAGATCAATAACAAGGTCTATAAACTCAAAAAAGCTCTATATGGACTGAAACAAGCTCCCGTGGCTTGGTATGATACCTTATCGATTTCTTGACATCAAATGGTTTTTCAAAAGGTAAGATTGATAGGACTTTGTTTAGAAAGGAAGTAGATGGTAACATCTTATTAGTTCAAATTTATGTAGATGATATAATCTTTGGTTCACCTAATACGAAATTATGTGACGAGTTTAGTATTCTCATGAAAAACAGGTTTGAAATGTCAATGATGGGTGAATTAACATACTTTCTAGGCTTATAGATTAAACAGAGATGAGTAAGGGTATATTTATATATCGGTCTAAATATGCTAAGGATCTGATTGAGAAATTTGGGATGACTACTAGCACGAGAAGTTAAAATACCTATGGCAACTAACTTCTCTATGGATTCGATGAGCAGGGATACCCACAGATGCAACGGAGTATCGTGGGTGATTGGATCTCTTCTCTATCTCACCGCAAGTAGGCCGGACATAGCTTTTGCAGTTGGGTATGTGCAAGATTCAGTCTAATCCCAAGAAAACTCATCTCGAGTCTGCTAAGAAAATCCTTAAATACCTCAAAGGAACCTTGCAAGTAGGATTATGGTACCCGGTGATGACAACTTTGGTGACAGTTATTGATTCAGATTTTGGAGGATGTAAGATTGATAGGAAATCCACTTCAGGAACTTGTCAATTCTTAGGCAACAAATTAATTTCTTGGTTATCTAAGAAAGGACATCTCGTTGCTACCTCCACAACCGAGGTTGAATACATGGCCTGGAAGTTGTTGCTCTCAACTCCTCCTGGGTTAGTCAACACTTAGAGATTATAATATTCAAACATCACTGTTCCTATTCTTGTGATAGTAATAGTGCAATAGCTATGACTTACAATCCCGTTACGCATTCTAGATGTAAGCATATAGACATTAGGCATCATTTCATTAGAGATCATGTTGAGAAGAATGACATTAGAATTGAGAAGATAGCCACTTAGTCACAAAGAGCAGACATTCTTACAAAACCATTAATGAGTCTAGATTTAAAGAATTATGCTTAGAATTAGGATTACTTGATGCATCTTTATCTGTTTTTAAATTGTTTGCATCGATTAATGTATTCCTTATTTCTAGATATTTCTTTTCTTTAAATTAATGTCTAGAAAGAATTATCGGACTAGATATGAGTCAAAGGACAATCGGTAGTGATATCTTTGATTTCCTTCTTAGGAATCAAGAATCAAGGATTAGTCATATTGACCATATCGACATGATAATTACTTATTCGACATTCGGTAAATCGACGAGGGCACAATAGTTAGCTGATTTCTGAGAAGCAGATGACTATCTCGCACCTATCGATCTACCTCAAGTTCTAATGGTTTTCTTTAAGTCTATGTCTTTGCGGGAATAGGTCTCGAGATCGAGACGGTTTCACCTCATCTTTCCTCAATCTTTTATTCAAACACCTTTGTTCCTAAATAAACTCCATATTTTCATAAAAACTCTCATTTGAAAGATTGGTTGGAAAACTTAACTTTAGAAAATTAAATCTAAGTCTGTTTATTTAAATATTTTTAAGCTTGCTAAAAAGTTAAAACTAAGCTGTTTTAAAATCGACAGATTACTTTATCAGATGACTTTACAAACCCATCTGTTTTGAAAACCCTTATATGAAGTAAGGTAACCCTAGGGTGACGTCGAGATATACTTACTTCCTGCATAAAGTAACCTACATCTGTCAAATCAACAGTCTATAAAGTAACTATTTACGCATTCCAAAGGCGAGTAGCATCCACACGCTGAATCCCAATCGTTTATCTTGATTTTTAACCGTTGATTCATGCGCGGTAAAACTTTTAAATAAACGGCTTAGATCAATTCAAATTTTCTAAAAGCGGTTTCTCTTTCCAATTTTCCCTCCTATAAATACGTCTTCTTCCTCAATCAAACCTTTTCACTTTCGAAATCTATACATACACTCTGCAAATTTTTCAAAAACTCTTTGTTGATTATTTTCATGAGCACTTCTCAAAAACCAATAGGAGTAACATCAACCATGGTAGAGGTACACAATGAAACGTACAACAAGAAGATAAAGTCGGAGATGTATGTCAACTTTGAAACGACTACGATGGTGAATCGAGGGAGATCTTTGGGTTTATTGGAGAAGTCGGGATTGAGGACATTTTGTTCCAAGAAATCCACCTTCAATAAAACTTTGGATATGCGTGGGATTGAGTTCTACGTCAATGGGACGTTTGAGAATGGAGTGTTCAAGACACGAGTCTACGGCGAGGTTCTCGACCGTAACTCCGGCGGAGGTGGCCCGTATATTTGACACCAGCAGTGAGGGAGTTAACCCCCTCACATACAAAATAGATGACTGGGTAGAATCATTTGAGATGATTGCCGGAATTCGATGAAGGACCGTCGATCGGAGTGAAGAAGAAGATGCTCCGACGGAGATATCGTCTAGTGACTAAGGTCATTCTTGGGGAACAGAGTTCCCATGATGGGCTGACCAGACCCAGTGGCCGCATGAGGGCGATAATTGATGGAGTTCAAGCCAACCGGGCTGGGATGTTCTGGAGAAATTTGAGACGGAGAGGAAGAGGTGGGAGGTGGTTGGTGGAAAATGGCAAAGAGGTCAATCACCACCTTTTCAACAAGGTGACGGTGATCTTGGAGGACTTGCGACAGCCGAGATAAATTGGGCTGATGGAGTCGAGCCTACACCAAACGAGAAGGGGCTGCTGACTAAGGATGAGCCGCTCGGGGCTCCGGCCGACTCGAGATGAGGGAGGAGCCGAGGTCGAGCTCAGGTCCAGCAGCCCGAGGAGGCCGAGGAGGAGGAAGAAGAGGATAGAGAGGAGGAGCAAATGACGGTGAGCTCACCGAGGCTTCACACCCAATGAAGTCGAAGGAGAAGGCCAAGAGAAGAAGGAGGTTGGTGAAAACCTCGAGCTAGGGGATCATCTGGCGATCACCGAGTCTTCGCCTGAAGAGGAAATGTCGCTGGAGATAGCAGCCTGTGGTCCAATCAGAGGAGGTTCAAGACATAAGCTGCGAGAGGATCCTCCTCCCTCCCTCACAGGAGATACAATTCTCCCCCTCCCCTCTCCACCCCACTGGCGATGAAGAGGTGACCCAGCCGGTACCTCCGAGCCTCTATAATAGCCTACTCCCAAAACAATCCAAGCCACAACCTCATCTTCCCTCCCCCAAACCCAAACTTCATCCCCTCCACCCTCCCCATCCGAGATCTGTCCTTCCTCACAGGACCAAGTATACTCACCTACCCCCATATCTACCATCTCCCCACCACCTTACTCATATCCTCCCCAACTCTCCCCCACAGCCCAATCCAACCCACCATATCTCACCAACCCCTTCTCCACCACCCACTACTTCTGAAATTCCACCCCTTCTATCTTCACCCCCACCAAATCCCCCTCCACCATCATACGCCCTACTTCTTCCCACCCTTCCGAACCCCACCGGTGGATACCTCCAACATCTTTGGGAATATCCACATGAGCTCCCCACCCAACTTCTCCCACCACCTCTTCCTCATCCGATTCGAGAGGAAGAGGCCGATCAATCTTCGCCATCTCCTCGGCCTTTGAGGACCCGCACAAAAAGATCATATTTAAAGTTCGAGGCTGATGGAGAGGAAGACGAGGAAGGTGATTCGGCGATCCACCGACACAATGCTCGCCAACATGCAGATATGAGGTGAATATCACTCACAATCTATCAGCCAATCTCGGCACTGCTTTGTTGGTACTCGGTGAGTGACACGGAGGAGGAGGTCAAGGTACTCAAACAGAAGGTGGCGGTGACAACGAAGTCTGGTCAACGCACTTACATCCGATCGATCGACTTGTGGTTCGTTGTTCAGCTTTGGAAAGACAACTCCAGACCCTCCGGATGAAGTCAAAAAGGGGGAAGGAGTGAAGGAAGAATGGACACCCTCACGGCTTTAGTCTTGTCACTCACAGACAAGGTAGATTCAAAGGCAGACTCGAGTGAGTTAGAGGCAGCCAAAGCAGACATCAATATAAAATCGGGCGAGCCGGCTGCTTTGCAACCGAGGGTGACCCAGATAGAGGAGGCCATCCGAGAGGATGAGGAGAAGAGGAGGAAGGAGGAGGAAGAGAAGTCTCGAGAAACCGCTGCCAAAATGAAAGAATCAAAACCCAAGGCCAAGGGCAAGGGTAAAGGCAAGGCAAGAGAAGTCTTCATCACCGAGCGGTGATCACCCCCAGAGCCGAGCGAAAAGGAAGGAGCGACTACTCAAACCTCTCACCGAAAGATTAGAAGAATCCACGCGGAAAAAGAGAAGTATGAGAAGCGGGAGAAGAAGAGGCTGAAGAAGCCGGGAAAGCAGAGATGAAATGGGACAGGGATACTCGGAAGTGGGTATCCAAAGCGGCCGATGAAGCGGACTTCCGCCTGTCCACCGAACATCAGCCTCCTAAGATGGTTTCGGGAAGTACACAGCGAGTACAAGAAGCAAGCCTGGATGCCGATGGATGTACTATTGGTACATCTTGAAGGCATCTCCATCTGAGCGACTAATGAAGATATGAAGTGGCACGAATGGATGGAAAAGGAGGACGTCGATCTATATGGGAAGGCTGCTCGATGAGGCACACAACGTGTTCAAGCTGCGATCTAGTCGCACCAGCCTATGAGCAAGTTACCCCTAAGCTGAAAGAAGACGGCTCTCCGAGACTTGGAATGGGTCGGCCTACCATAGCCAAAGGGAATCCGAGCTCACGACGACGATGAACTCAAACATCTTAGAGCAAGGATTTTCAACTCGGCTGAACATTCCAGAAGCTAGCGATGGGGAATCGATAGACAGGATTTTCTTTTCCTTATCTTTTATTTTCTATCAGTTCATCTATCTGTAAATTTGTAAATTTGTGAATGAATATATTTGGACTTATGTGAAATACTTGTCTTAGTTTCTTAAAGTTTTTTTCTACTTTAAGTTTGTTAAAGTAGCTTTTCAGTTTGTTAGAACCGACTAACAAACTAACTGTCTTTTGAGACTTATAAATAGGTTTAGGCACTTCATTAAGAAGATATAGAACATACGAGAATACACGTAACACGCAAGTTATTTTTCCAAAGCAAGATATTCTCTAAATTCACAAGTTTTCAAAAAGCACAAAATAGTTTTCCAAGATTTCTTCATAGATTTTTCTAAGTGTTTGTAGAACACTTCCTTGCACATCTTCAAATACACTTCTTTATCTTAGAGTTAGATTTCACGCTTTTGGATAGGATTTTGAAGAGTTGAAGATCAAATTGTAAGTTGTAGGTTGTACGGTTGAAAAGTAAATAAGTAAGTAAGCGAGATAGTAGAGACCCTTCTTCAAGTTGGAGAAGGAGAGTGGATGTAGGATTGTTATAATCCGAACCGCTATAAAATGCGGTGTTCTTTACTGTTTTTATTTACTTATCTGTTCAATTTCCAATTCTTGTTCAAAGATTAATTTCGGAATCAAAGTTAAAATCTGAATATCCCGCTTTTGATCTTAATAAAGTTGAGTCTAGTATTGAATTTACTGCTGTGTACATCTGGTACTTTGAATCAATTTTGAAAGATTTGAAAAATCTACAAAATCTATTCAACCCCCTTCTAGATTTTGTCCTAGAAGGTTAACTCAAATTTTCTTAATCAACTCAACCAATCGGGACCAACAATAAACTAATTTTTGTCCTTAATTGTGTTTCGCACTATGAATTCACTTCAATTTCTTATCCATAATTATCATATTCTAATACTAGCATCTCCAAATATCATAACACATAAAAAATTGAACTCACTTTGTTGTCTGCAGGACGAAGGGCTAAGAGATGGGACAACGGCCGTGGAGCGGTGGGTGACGGGAGGTGGGGCGACGGATTGAGAGACGGGGAGATTGGCCGAAGCCGGGCTGCGTGGTGACGAATCAGGGTTAAGCCCTTTTTTTCCTCTCTAATTCCTTTCTCGCTCGCGCCAATCTTCTTTCCTATTTTTACGCCTTCTGCTTCCCTTTTCTCTTTTTACGCATAAGTTGTTGTTGCCTTCTTTTTTTCCTCAAAAGCGCGATGGATGGCGACGGCGGAGAGGCGCGGCGACGCTGGAGATATGGTTGAGTGATGCGGCGGCGTTGCTGCGCTGAAATAGGGACGGCGACGAACCCGGAAGGCTGCGGCAACGATGATAGATGGAGTGTTGTGTGACGGCGGCGATCTTTGGAGTTACTGCGGCACGGCGCATTTGTGATGCGCGCGGCGGCGAGTGATGTCGTCGATGATCGGTGAAGGTGGTTGGGTGGTTGTCTGGTGTAGTGAAGGTGCTGGATTGGTGATTTGGGATGTTGCGATAGTGGTTGATTTGGGGAAGTAGATGGTGGGTAAACTAATCCGAATGGTGGGTGTTGGGTGAACTCGGCTGTGGGTGTATTCCCTAATCCGATAGGTGTATCAACTTGATTCGCCTACCATAACTTCGTTCTACCGTATCTCCTTCATACGAACTCTGAATGACTTGATTCTTTTTGCATTACGACCTTCTATCAGCCCTCTTTCCAACCATGCAATTGCTCCATTAATTTGAATACAACAAATATCCTCAATTTACTCAAAGTTGATCTCAAACACTCGTAATTTAACATTTAAAACACCAACTCAAATAATGAAATGCAATTAGACCAAATAATTGTAAATTAACATGAAAATCATATCAATTTGAGACGATTAAGCAAACAATTATCATGCAATAATTCATGAGAGACGCTAGGCGCCGCGCACCGAGGGCCCGAGGTGGTGGCGGTGGAGCAATGGCCGTGTGAAGGCCGTCGGAGAAGGAGGTAGAGAGTTTGAGAACTGTGTTTTGATTTCGTAAAAGAACGAATCTGTTTTTACCTTTTCTTTTTCATTTTTATTTTATTTTTATGGAATCATTGGTAAATGTTATAACAAATAAATTTCAAAAATTGGTAATGTAAATTTCTAGCACAATTGGTTTGTTGTTCTATATTTATCCCAAAAGGTCTAGAGTTCAAACTCTTGTTCTATCTATTTTTCCACCAAAAGATTTATAGTTAAAAGTTGTTAAAAAATAAAATAAAATTCAAAAGTTATTATTATAGTTTAAAGGTTATAGGTTTGAAATTCATTTCAATCATGAAAATTTGTATCAAAACTTATTATTATTTTGAATGATTAGTGACAAAACACAATCACAAAAATATATATTATATTATACGACAAATATGATCATCATTAATTATAATTGACATCGTCACTAAATAATATTGTTACAAAATAAGTGTGTCGCTAAATACTTGAATAATTAGTGACAAAATATGGAATCGTCACAAAAATATTATATTATACGACAATTATAATCGTCCCTAATTACAATGAACATCGTCACCAAATAATATTGTGACAAAATAAGTGTGTCGCTAATTATTTTGATTAATTAGTGACAAACTATGGAATCGTCACAAAAATATTATATTATACGGCGAATATTATTGTCGTTGATTACAATGAACATCGTCACCAAATAATATTGTGACAAAGTAAGTATGTCGCTAATGTTTTAGGATAAGCTATGACAAAACATAGAACCGTCATGAAAATAGTATATTATATGATGAATATAATCGTCACTAATTACAATGAACATCGTCACCAATTAATATTGTGACAAAATAAGTGTGTCACTAATTATTTTGAATAATTTATGACAAACATAGCATCGTCACGAAAATATTATTTTTCATGACGATGAATATCGTCCACAATTATTATGAATATCGTCACCAATATTTTTGTGACAAAATTCTTGTTGTCGTCATGAAATTCACAAATTAGTGACAAAAAATATATTAGTGGTGACAAAATTTTATTTTGTCACAATTTCTAGGTTTTTGGTGACGAAAATAAAATTTGTCACCTTTAAATAATAAATTGTGACGAATTTTTGTGTCGTTGCGAAAAAAATTCGTCATAAAAAGACTGATTTCTGTAGTGATCGTTGTTGTAAAAATTGATCGAGGCGTATGCACAAACCGCAAATTACATTGAAAATTTAATTAAATAATATGAATTTTTATTTAATCAATAATAATTTAAATAAATCGATAAATCGACTTACTTGAATAGAATGGTCTTCTCATAAGTCCGGATTATATCTTCAATGAAGCAACACACAAAATGTCCACGGTGAATGTCATCTTGCTGCCTCGGAACCTATTGATTAGCAATTAAAGTCACGTACTACAACTATGATTATTAATTTCTATTGATTTGATAATTTTCTAAAGTAAGTTTACCTTAATATTTTTCCATAGCACTTTCTTGATAGATTATGAGTTTTGACACGGAAGGCTACTCCGATACATTCTCATCACACTATATTATATTTAAAAAATAAAAATAGATTAGATATGCATAATTTTAAAAGTAAAACAAATCATAATATGAAAATATTAAAAATTAACTTACCCATCCATAAATCTAATGAGATCGGGATGATGTGTATACACCCCACCCTTAGGTGGATCCATATAATACACAATAAGTGTACTCGTATGTTTGGCCACCGGCTTCCAATGCTCACTACATTATATTAACAATATTAAAACTAACCGCTTGTTTATATAAATAGAAAATTTTATGAAATATTTATTGTACTCACCCCACATTTGTTGGCCAAAAATGAGATGGTCTCTCCCGAGAAAATTTCATAATATGTTGAACAACGTCCCTCATTAACCGTTACGTATGACCAAACATGCAACACACTTGGGGGAGATGAAGGAATGCATATATGAAGTAAATGCTGAGAATTATTAATAAATACATACCGGGTAAAAAGTCATGGTACTTGCACTCAACCATTTATCGTAGAGGACTTCATGCACATAATCCCGTTGGATGAATTCCTCATAACGATCTGATGAAAGTGAGCATGAATGGGAACCGCAATTGGACTGAAAGTGGGAGTCTACCATCAAGCACACCGCATTCTGTATAGTGATGTTGTGGAATAAGTATTCGGGCATGGGATAACCTAATCGCCGTCTGCGCACACCAACAGTGGGTTCCCTCGGTCTCTCTCTCTCTCACTATGTACGACATCCCTTGATTTTTGTGCGCTCTTTTTGGAGTCGGCAATTTCTACAATTAATTTATAATATTATTTAGAACAAATAAGAATAAACTTTAATATAACATGTATTTTACCTTCTTGTTAAGAGAGACCAAGTGGTGCAACCATTCAAGAAAGTGCCCGACCGCCTCTCCAACCGTGGTGGCCTCTGCTACGGTTTTGGCACTAGTGAATCCTCTTGTCCGATTTCGGGTACATCGAGGGTGACTCTCACAAAACCAAGAGTGAGAGGGCGACCATGGATCATTCCACTAGAGCTGTCATACAACATTCCGGTGGCCACCAACCGAGTTGGATGATCCAAATAAAGGTAACAAAGAGTCGTTGACTATTCAAAGAGGATATTCTTTAGAAAATTTTAATATACTAGTCTTTAATTAAAATAAATACGAGACACATCGATACAGGTGATGTTTTGAAGTAGATTAATGAAGTCATTTCTAGCATCAGCCGAAAACATAGATGGAGCACTATTTTCACAGCTAGCAACACTCGATGACGTCCCTTGTATCATTTGTCTCGATTAATGAGCTCCACTTGTTTAGCA
Organism: Paraleonurus japonicus; assembly: GCA_030762865.1. Lineage (NCBI taxonomy): Eukaryota > Viridiplantae > Streptophyta > Magnoliopsida > Lamiales > Lamiaceae > Paraleonurus > Paraleonurus japonicus. The sequence goes on from CM061054.1 coordinate 31,495,452, forward strand.
AAGTTAGCAACCTTGCACCGAAAGTCTATCCACCATAGACATGGCCGCACACCGGTGCCATCGAAAGAGATGTCTTCGTGACGCCATATCCAGCACCCATATGCGCCGGGATGCTCCCGATGATCTATTGCATGTGCAAATAAATCATCGTGGCCGATCATGCGGAGGTCGTCGGGTGTCATGCTACGAGATATGCGGTCCTAAATTGAAAGAATTTATTATTAAATAATGTCAAATGAAATAATAGTTTATAATTCAAAGATAAAATAATGGATGAATTATCGCTTCTTCAATGATACGTGTGCTCTGTGATCGGGAATATTCCCATCTCGGCCCTTTCTTGTAACACGAAATAATTCATAACGAGTAACAACAGCGCACACTCTCCCGCTTTCCTTTTTTCTTCTTTCTACGATAATGATAAACATGTCCCCTTATTATATATATTAAAAGTGAATATATATATAAAAATAAAAGTTAGGATTTTGATCTCACCATATCTTCCCTAATGCGTGCATAGCCTCACGGAAGATCCACGATATCGCGCCTCCATATTCTTAGCTTGTTCGCAATTTCTGCACTTTTTATCTACGTGTAATATAAAAACATAAACATTGGGAAAAAAATCGTGAATTAATTAATAGGAATAGATGAAATGACATTGATCAATTTTACCTTGAAATCCTCGGTTAGAGATTTATGCACGAACTCCTCCCGGTATGGGGCCACCATAGGGGAATTCTCATAGTCCTTAGGCGGCCTAGGTGAGTACGAGACCAATATCCGGATCCCGAAAAGCTCTCCTCGGTGCAGCCCGAAAATTCTTGGCCATTTTTTCAGCTTGCATAAGTATATGCTTCTTCTTTGTGTGGTCAAGGTAGTACGCTAACTTCTCACTCTCTTTTCCTATCGCATGCCCATACTCATTGAATGATATCTGCAATTCAATGATATTGTTAGGTCAACGATCAATTAATTAATATTGAAGGTGTGCGTACGTATTTTGCGAGAATGTTGTCACGAATGTTGGCACATTCGAAGAGCAAATACTGAACAAATAAATAATCGAAATGTACACGGAAGTCTTAAACACGTTGCAAGATGAATATCAAAATTTTCGTATAGACTATAAATAAGTCTATACCGCCAAACGGCGTATTATCACTAATAATTGTTAAGTGATACAATCGGTGAAAACATAAGCTACACCGTGAATGGATCTACGTATATAGTGACTAGATAATATTCAATCTAACCTATCACTAATACAAATAATGACCCAATATTGAGTGAAATGTTGGAACATTCACCAACGGAAGTATCGAGATAGAAACATACAATAAACTCAATAATCTATGCCAATAGACTATGCTAGATTGTGTTTCTCTCAACTCCAAGTTTTAATCTTCATAGCAGCCGTGTATATATAGATAAAATCTGGACTCTTAATGCTTGAAGATAACTTCCACATCTCCCTTGAAAATAGGTAACTTCTTTGTAACTTCCCCATGATCTTTATAACTTCTATTGCTTGCTTCTTTCAACCGCATGACTTAGGTAACTTCCGTAAGTCTTCAATCCTGAAAGAACAAGTCAATAAACAAGACAAAACGTGGGTTAAGAGTTAGTGGAAGTGGAAGGACGAATTCGATGTTGTGACGAGAATGTTGGCACATTCCGAGTAACACTCGTCATAACATCAACAATCTCCCCATTCGGCCTTTCTACCGGAACACACACGATGTTGCAACAAAATGCAGAATGTGTACACAATAGAGATAAGTAAATTAATATCAAGTAAATGACATCTTTTTACTTAGCCAAAACGAACATAAATAAAAACAATAAACACTTAACATCACAAGGACTTATACTATGAACAACACATAGACTAAACAAAATCGAGCTAACATAAAACAATATAAAATCGAGCAATAAAAACAAAATACTAGACTTAACAAAACTTAAATAAGAGCAACAGAACTAAGAAAACATTAATCGTAATATGAAACGAACATATGACTAAAATACGAACATAAATAAGACTTTAAACATAACTAAAATCAGAGCATAAAAGCGAAGACATAAACATATTTTCACAAACTCATACTAAACTAATAAGTTCGGAAAATCAAAAGCATAGGTATCAACACACAAACCTATACTACTATAAGTTTATAGAAATTAAACACATAAAACAGAAATTAAAATGAGTCTATTACAAAAATAAGAAAAAGCTTGTAAATGAAGATTAGGAGAGGATTGGGCTGATAATCAATAACAGTTGCATCTTCTAGAGTCTCGCACGAACTCCCCTTTCTTCAAGCTTCCTTATTCTTGAATGCTCCCCTTAGTCGATTACCAATGGCCCCAATCATCTAGATCATCATACAAAGACACCGAGGTCATCATCTTCCCGATCCTACCGCCTCGATCCTCTCAGCATCCACGTCCATGTTTGAACCGCTTGGTCCATCGGTAGTGTTGATCGGGTTTGTCGGCACATCATCCGACACATTCTATGTTTCTGCTTTCCATTCCAAAGATCATGAGCTGCACTTGTTCCAGCTCCAGATATATCAGGCATCTGGTCCTCCTCCGATTGCATCCACATCAACACTCGTACCACAAGCATCAGCAGACGGCGGTTCAAAGAAGAATGGCTTGAGCAAAGAACATCGAGTCCTACTCCCGCGTGACAGAGAAAGCAGTTTCTCCCATCCGTTTACGCATTTCAAGATTGCTTAACAAACATTTCAAGTTAGAAATTGAATTATCCGCCATTGCAATCTGATCTTGAATAAATTGAGGTTGGAGTTGCGGAATGTTGGCGCGTGTGTGCCAACATTTAGCGGCACATCAGTGTGCATTCGGCGGGAACATCAGTGTGCATTCGGATCTCTAATTGGAAGGTCAATCACCCTTGGACCAGTTCTCGAGAACATGAGAAATTCCCAAACTCGGTGCAAATGAGCTTATAATTTCATTTCTTTCTCTTTGAAATCCTTGAGCGTAAATTAACATATGAATCAAATCGGGTATGGCAAAGCAACCCTTTGCTTGATACTCTCCCCGAATATGTCATCATATTGTCAAATATTGTTTTCCCAAGATTAAACTCCCTCGGATGTCCAATCTTGTACATCAAAATAGCCTGCTCACCGGTCAAAGTGGTTGTGTTTGAAGAAGGCAGCCAATTATACACAATTAACTTGTGAAGAACACTATAAAGGCTTGTTAAGACCGAGGAATTCATCCTATATCTCCATACATTAACTCTTCCTCCAGTGATCACCTTTATGACCTCATCCAAATCATCCACTTGAGGATCATCACCATCTCTAGTTTTCGGGACCTCATTAATAACAGTAGGAGTTATCACAACAACCTTTCCCCTAAATTTCACTTTTCCAAAGTGCTTTGAATTAACTTCGAAACTCGACTTTTAAATTTGCATAAAACTCATAAATCCAATCCACAATATAAGGAGTAGCAAATTGTAGAGAGTGCATTAAGGATCTATCGATCAGATATCCAATTAAATTCATAGACACAAAATCATCCATTTTGATAATCCTTTCCCCAACAATCAATCTAGTCCTCAATGTTCTAAATTTATCACTATCAATGCCATGATACGAATCATCGAGAATCGGAAGACGAAGATAAATGCGAGAGAGGAGTCGGTATGTACCTCGGCAACATTTTCTGATTGTGTTCGATTCGGGGATTCGGACTGCGAGGATGATGTGGCCAAGGGTGTGTCAACATCGTCTGGCATATCTGCGTTATTTTTGCTTCTTTTACGCTTTTCCAAGCTAGCAGCCATTTGAGCCAATGTTTGATCCATTTGTAATCCTCGGTACTCCCCTAGGGCTAAGCACCGGAACATCGGCTTCTTTACTAGCCACTTTCTCTGGATTTTCCTCTTCCATTTCATCGCGGAGGATTGTAGTCGAATACTGGATAGGTTTTGAAGCAACGCCATCATCATGCTTGTTTTTCCCGGTTGGAGTAATCAACTCGACGATCCATTGTCCTATAAGAGCGTCGTTTCGACCTTGTCCTCTTGAGCTCGTCGCCTTTTGCCGAGCAGTTGAAAATGGGCGGTAAGCTCTCCGGTGTCCGTAGAATCGAAGTATGTTCTTTTATTGGAGTATCTTGGGCGGTGTGTAGGAGAAAAGACCAGGTGTCTATAATCGTCAAAGTTTACCTCTCGATTACCAACATTGATTTGGGTAAATTGTCAATTTAGCAAGATTCTTGAAAGCGTGGACGATTTGATCGGTTGTGGCTCCTCGGCAAGATCAACCGACATAGGGTAGATTTCAATGATGGGTTGTTCTTGAGTGCATCGCTATTTGGATTTTGTGGCGTTTCGCCCAAAATCGGATTCTCGAGAGGATTTGATAGCGGGGTTTTGGATTTTAGAGCGAATATCATAGGCTGAAAGAGGAACATCAACCGAGTCAACCCTAATCGAAGAGGGTGATGTTGGGTTAGAAGGGCCAACATTTCCCGAAACATTTTCGGCGGCCATTGAAGCTAAGAGTCAAAGGTTTTGAGAAGAGGATGATGTCAGGAGAGGTTGAAGGTTTCGAATGTGAAGGTGAAGAGCCCTTTCCATCAGCCATGATAATTAATAATCTGCACACACTATTCAAATTATATTAATAAAATAATCAATTTGAATTTCCAAAATAAAGGCTGATTATAAACTAATACGATAAGTGCAACAATTAATACTTCAAACACTTGTATCAAATTCGAAAACAAAGATCAATGTGTAGAGCACACTAAATATTAAGGACCTTAAATAGGGAAAAGAAAGAACGTAGAAGTTGTGTCCACATCGGTGTTGAGAGATAAGAATTAATCACATCCCTAAGAAATAGGGCATTACCGATAGTGTGGAAGTTATAAAAGAAACATGCAAATAACCGCTTAATAAAATGAAATAACGTGCATAATTAACTAATATTGCTGGGAACAATTTAAAATAAATAATTCATTTATAGAATAATATTCGAAATTATCAAACTCATAGAGGTAAATATACATACAAGAACCAGAATGTTATTCGCACAATGTCGGCATACACACTTCTCAACACGGTTTTTACATGATATAGTATCATTCGTGTTTGCACTATCTTTTGTTTTACCCACTTATTCACATTGATCCATTTTTCCGAAGAGATCATCGTAGTTGTCGACTCCGTGTCCCATAATTACTCAATGGATTGTGAATATATTGATGCATTCAAGTCATCTTTTGAAAAGAGAACATTGTAGTTGTCAACTCCGTGTCCCATAGTTACTCAATGACATAGCATCTATTTGTGAGTTTATTCAATTGCATTTGAGAGAAGTGTGTCGAGGACAATTTTATATTTATCACGAGTTCTAATACTATTTACACAAGAGAGTTCAAAAACACTAAATATTACAATACTTAGAAAAATTTAAAATAAATTGTTCTAGTGTTGTTACAAATGTTGGCACATTTGTTACAACACACGGCAAATATTGGTCTAATTAGTGCATAAACCTAGAGATTTTCTAAGAGAAGAAAACCTCTCATTATCAAGGGCTTTAGTAAAAATGTACGCAATTTGCTTTTCGGTTGAAATGTATTCCAACTTTACAACTTCTTTTTCTACAAGGTCCCTAATAAAGTGGTGTCTAATACTTATATGCTTTGTTAATGAATGTTGCACGAGTTCTTAGATATATTAATTGCACTTGTATTATCACAATAAACGGTAAGAGTATTGCTCTCCAAACCGTAGTCATCGAACATCTTCTTGAGCCAAAGAAGTTGAGTACAACAATTCCCGTGGCTATGTATTCGGATTCAGTAGTAGATAGGGAAACACAATTTTGTTTTCGGCTATGCCAAGAAACAAGATTGTTACCTATGTAGAAACATCCACCACTTGTACTCTTCCTATCATCACTATCACCTGCCCAATCTGCATCACTATAGCCAATCAAAGAACAATTAGTGTCCTTGCTATACCATATTTCATAATCACATGTGCACCACATATCGAATTATTCTCTTAACATAATTCATATGAGATTCTTTAGGATCGGCTTGATAACGTGCACATAAACAAACATTAAACATGATGTACGGCCTACTAGAAGTCGGATACAAAAGACTACCAATCATCGACCTATATAATGTTGGGTCAACATTTGTGCCAACACTTGTCTTTACACAACTTTTGTGTCGATCCCATAGGTGTCTTCATGTGTTTAGCATTGTCTAAACCGAACCTTTTCACAAGATTTTTGGCATATTTGCTTTGACAAAAGAAAATACCATCCTTGCATTGTTTAATTTGAAGACCTAAAAAGTAATTCAAGTCTCCAACCATCGACATTTCAAAGGTAGTGGTCATTTCATGCACAAATAATTCAAGCATTTTCTCACATGTAGAACCAAATACAATGTCATCAACATATATTTGAGCAATCATAATGTCATATCCAGAATGTTTAATAAACAATGTTCTATCAGGCTTCACCTCTATAGAAACCAAATTCAACAAGAAAATCGGTTAATCTACCATACCATGCCCTAGGTGCTTGCTTTAAACCATATAAAGCCTTCTTAAGTTTATAAACATGATCAGGAAATTCATGATTCTCAAACCCCTTAGGTTGTTCTACATATGCTTCTTCCATAAGAATTCCATTTAGAAATGCGGCTTTAACATCCATTTGATGCGATTTTATATCAATGTAGCATGCAATAGCAAGTAATAGTCTTATGGACTCAATTCTAGCAACAGAGCAAAAGTCTCATCAAAATCAATTCCTTCTACTTGTGTATAGCCTTGAGCTACTAATCTAGCTTTGTTTCTTACAACATTACGATTCATCGGTTTTGTTTTTGAAAATCCATTTTGTACCAATTACATTCACATCATCAGGGCCTAGGCACAAGTATCCAAACATCATTCCTTTCAAATTGATTTAACTCCTCATGCATTGCATTAATCCAATTTTCATCTTTCATAGCTTCATCAACATTTTTAGGTTCATTGAAAGAATGCAAACATTCAAAGTTCACCTTGTTACACACGGATGTCATACAAATCGATCTTACCACATGCCTTGCGTCAAAACTTAATTTTCTCCTCGTTTGTACACTGATTGTGGCTTACCTATGATCTGTTGTTGTGGATGATTTTTGAGAATTCTAGAAGATGGTACGTAGCAGGATAAGGTATAGTTCTATTAATTTACGGATGTTGAGGTAATGTTGCTTCGGATGTGGGCACATTTGTAGCAACATTCTCAATCGGTTCGAAATTTGAACTTTGCATCTGCTCAATAAGATCGATTACATCTTCTTCAATAGCATTATCTGCAAGACTTGCATTATCATCAAAAACAACATTCATAGACTCTTGAACGATATCGAGTCCTAAGATTATAAATCCTAAAAGCTCTCTTGTTTCTAGCATAACCAAGAAAGAAACCCTTATCACTCTTTGAATCAAATTTATGAAGTTGGTCTCTATCATTCAGAATGTAGCAAACACATCCAAAGACATGAAAGTATTTGATTAGGCTTTTTGTGATTCAAAATTCATAAGGTGTCTTTGTGGAATTAGGTCTAAGATAAACTCTATTTGAAATATGACAGGCGGTATTCAAAGCTTCAGCCCAAAACCTTTTGAAAGTTTCTTGGATAAAAGCATTACTCTAGCCATCTCTTGTAGAGTTCTATTTTTCCTTTCGGCTACACCATTTTGTTGAGGTATTTTAGGAGAAGAGAATTCTTGTATTATGCCTTTATCTTCACAAAATTTAGTGAATAAGCTGTTCTCAAACTCCCTACCATGATCGGACCTTATTCTCTTAACCTTAGTGTCAAAAACATTTTTAAAGCGTTTGTAAAGAATTTTGAAAACTTCAAAAGCATCTAATTTTTCCTTAAGAAATTCGATCCATGTAAACCTTGAATAATCATCTACTATGACAAAAGAATATCTCTTACCACCAATGCTTTCGGTCTCCATTGGTCCCATTAAATCCATATGCAAAAGTTCAAAGCAATGTTTCGTAGTACATTGTGTCAACATTTCATGTGACATTTTGACTTGCTTACCACTTTGACATGATCCACATACATTCGACATGCGTATTTGTAACTTAGGCGGACCTTTAACAACATCAAATTTTAACAATTTGACTATGTTTCTAAAATGAGCATGTCCAAGTTTTTGATGCCAAAGAACACTTTCATCGGTTTGAGCATTAAAGCATGCTTGATTTGAATCGATTAAATAGCAATTATCAACCGATCTATTACCAACCATAAGACATTTATCATCAACTGTTTAGCACATAGCATGAACTTTTGTCAAACTTCACATGCAAGTCATCATCACATAATTGACTAATACTAATCAAATTTGCAAGTAAACCTTTAACATGTAAGACTTTTGTCAAGTTAGGAAAACCAGGAACATTCAATGTACCTATACCAATAATTTTACCTTTTGAACCTCCTCCGTAAGTAACATTTCCTCCATCATAAGCCTTATAATCGGTGAGATAACTTTCCTCACCGGTCATGTGTCTAGAACACCCACTATCAAAATACCATAATCCGGAACACATGCTTTTAACGATGTATAGACAACATTACATACGGTATTTGACTTTTTCACCCAAGTAGATTTTTGAACGAGGTTTTGAAAAGATTTTTGAACAGTCTGTTTGAATGTTGAGCGAGAATGTGGCAACATTTTCAAAGACATTTTAGAAAACTTTTATCTGCCTCATTCTAAAACAGTTTGGTCGTTTGTGACCCTCGGTAAAACAATAATGACAAACATCCTTCTTTTGAGAATCATTTTTCAACTTTTCGGTTTCAACGAAGGTTTTGTAAACACAACGAGGTTTGTTATTGTTTAAAAGCGAGTGATATTACCATTATAACCTAGACCATGTCTACTTGTACTTCCAATTGTCGGTGCCTCATCAAGTTTGGCTGAACTTTACGAATATCTTTTGAAATTCGGTGTTGTTCCTTTAAGTTCTTTGAGGTTGCATAACTCCAGATCTTTCCTTGTTAGTATGACCTCAAGCTTTATCACCAAATCCTTTTGATATGACTCTTCAATAGTCATGTCCCTTAAGGCTTTCTCGAGTGGATTCCAACTCCTTTTCAAGCTTTAGATAAGCTGGACTTACAATCTTTGCAAACAATATTAGAAGTACCTGCTTCATCTACACAAGAACTTGAGAAACAATTAAATTACGGAACCTCCAATGTTTCCTCAAATGTTAGCACATTTGACTCAACATCGAGAATCATCCAAGAAATCATCAAGCGTATCATCATATATAATCCTTGCGAGAAAAAGCATATTCTTCATTCTTATCGAATCATCTTCACAATCGGACTCATCACTTAAGGTAGCATTGAAATTTACCCTCTTTCTCAAAAGAGTGTTGGCACATTCATTAGCATAATGACCAAAACCAGAACATGCATCACATTTAACATTTTTCCTATATTACGGATCATATTTGATCTTGTTACCTCTATCAAATTGCCTAGGTTGATTAACATTCCGATTTCTATCGAGCAATTGGCGTGAACTACTGATCTGTTCTCTCTCTTGATTCTTAATTTGTAAATTATTTCTAAGTCTATTTGCTCTCTTTTTCAAAAATGCATTAAAGCTGCTTAGTTAAGAAAGCAATGTTTTCGGCATTGTCGGCACAATTGTCACCAACATCTTCATCGAGAATCTATTTCGGTAACAAACGGTTGTTTATCAACACATGAAGAAGTCTCTCCTTTGAAAAGCAGAAATTTTCCTTTCGGATTTCTCACTATCTCTTTGGGAAAAATTCATTTCATATGTTTTCAAAATACTCACCAACTCATTTTGAGTAATAGCATCGATATCTTTAGCTTCCTCAATAGCACATATCTTAGCATCAAAACGTTTAGGAACAGCTTCTTAAGATTTTATGTACTAACCTTGTATTGGATATGGCTTCACCAAGTGCTTGAGATTCGTTGGAAATCTCGGTAATCCTCTCATTGTAAGATGATATGGTCTCATCTTCCTTCATCCTTAGATTTTCGAACTTGGTTCCAAGCATCCTCAACTTTGTCCTTCTTACACTCTCGGATCCTTCACAATGTTCTTGTAATCTCTCCCATGCATCTTTTGCGAGATACACAATTAGAAATTATTTTGAACATGGATACATCCGTAGAGGTAAATAAGGCATTGAGTGCCTTCGAATTGAAGCTGGCCGTTGTCACCTCATCATTTGTCCATTCTAGCTCCTATTTGATTTGAGCTTCGGTGTTGTCATCAACGGAACAATCGGTGGAGTCCATCCAGTCAATATACTCCTCCATGCATGTTCATCAATGGACTTGATGTACATGCGCATCTTAGGCTTCCAAATTGCATAATTTGTACCATCAAGAACTGGTGGCCTAATTGGAGCTGTCATAGGATATTCCATCGTAATAAATCACACCAAACACGGGATCTAAACTCGGGATAACGAGTTTTATGGCTCCGTGCCACTTGAAGGTGTGCGTACGTGTTTTGCGAGAATGTTGTCACGAATGTTGGCACATTCGAAGAGCAACACCAGACAAATAAATAATCGAAATGTACACAATGGAAGTCTTAAACACGTTGCAAGATGAATATCAAAATTTTCGTATAGACTATAAATAAGTCTATCTTGCCAAACGGCGTATTATCACTAATAATTGTTAAGTGATACAATCGGTGAAAATATAAGCTACACCGTGAATGGATCTACGTATATAGTGACTAGATAATATTCAATCTAATCTATCACTAATACAAATAATGACCCAATGTTGAGTGAAATGTTGGAACATTCACCAACGGAAGTATCGAGATAGAAACATACAATAAACTCAATAATCTATGCCAATAGACTATGCTAGATTGTGTTTCTCTCAACTCCAAGTTTTAATCTTCATAGCAGCCGTGTATATATAGATAAAATCTATACTCTTAATGCTTGAAGATAACTTCCACATCTCCCTTGAAAATAGGTAACTTCTTTGTAACTTCCCATGATCTTTATAACTTCTATTGCTTGCTTCTTTCAACCGCATGACTTAGGTAACTTCCGTAAGTCTTCAATCTGAAAGAACAAGTCAATAAACAAGACAAAACGTGGGTTAAGGGTTAGTGGAAGTGGAAGGACGAATTCGATGTTGTGACCAGAATGTTGGCACATTACGAGTAACACTCGTCATAACATCAACAAATATAATAAAAAAATTCAAGCTGTTCAATTGTAATAAAATTACCTTAAGTAATTTTCCTTGCTACGATCTTTCTTCAAAGAAGTCAACGTGACTATACCCCTCTTGCGCTTCTCCCTAGAGCTACTAGAGGTGGGAGCATCGAGTGTTATCTTGTCTCAAGTCATCCTCCTCTGGATGTCATCGTGTATGGATGAACATGATAATCTCCATCATCTCCATCGTCTCCACCATAGGGCACATAATCCATGATCTGTAAAATAGAAAAAAATATATTAAATAAACAAAAAGAAACAACATTTAATAAAGCGTAAAAACAACATTTAATAAAATAGAATGAAAAAATATTCAATAAAGGCGTACATTTCTTTTTAGCAATGGTTTTTCTTTTTCGTTTTTGGTTGACTTTTCTCGTTCATGACCATGAATGTTAACGAGATCCGGATTGATATATTCATCCTCATTCCTAATTTTTCTGCAGTACGGGCGCGGATTTGCAAGATCATCGAAAGAGTGCAGAAGCGAGAAATTCTCGAAAGGATCATCGATTATGTCAACACCTTCATCGGCGTGGTCGCTAATCTGGTAACTATTGTTAAACTTGTTTGTGAAGCACAATGGACCATTTCTTATTAACTGGGTGGGGACATAGAAAATTTGTTGAGCTTGGTGACCATTATGTACGTGTCATCTCTGTATCCCACATTCTTCAAATCTACACGTCACGAATCGAGAACTTTCAACTTGGACCTGTTAGGTATCCTCACCCAACTACAATCGAAGATTGGTTCACGGTGACCAACATAGTCGAGTTCCCAAATGTTGACAATCTGTCCAAAGTAAGTAGTATTCGATCGATTCCATGCGATTGCGGTAATGGACACCCCACTATTGCATTGTACTCGTGGCATCATGATCTCTCGGTATAAAATGTGTATCCGTTAATAAGATAACACTTATATGAATACACATACCTATCGTGCAATCTGGATAACCACTTAACTCTTTCTTTCTGATTCTTTATTACCGTGACAACATATTTGCAACATAACCATTGAATCACTCAACAAACGTGTGGTTGTGCTCACCTTCAATCCATGATCTAGCTCTGGTGGGAAATGACTCGAAAAGTGCTTGCATGTGCAGATCAATAAAAAGAATCACATCGACCGTGTTGTGAAGTACGCACAAGTGCATCCGTGTTAGCTCCTTCATACTAACACTTATAGGTTGACAACCTGTAATGCCTTCACCATCCATCATATTGGTGTACCGGGTACTTGGAAGTCCAATTGCATCGACATTCGGAATAAATTCAGACCAATACTCATTGCTTCTTCTACTAAATATCATTCCGTAATGCATCCCTCCGGCTGAACATATTCATCACATACCCTTTCAGCACTTTCATATATCTCTCTACACCATACATCCATCTCATATGAGCGGGACCACACATCCTTGTCTCGTGTACCAAATGAACGGTTAGGTGAATCATTATATCAAAAATGACGGAGGGAAATACATTTCAAGCTCACACGGCGTTCCCACAATCTGTCTCTGAAAACCAAGCAATTTTCTAGGATCAATGACCTTCCTACTCATTGCCTTGAAGAACCAACGAGCTTTGTTATGGTTATGCGCATATTTTCGTGCAAGATAGAACGTATTGCAATGGGCAAGAAATTCTCCATGATGACATGATAGTCATGCGATTTGATTCATCAGCTTTACGCCATCATACGAAACAAGTCTCGTATGTTGGACGAATAGCCCTCTGGTACTTTCACATCCTTTAGTGTTTGAAGAAACACTTTTCTCTCATTCTTGGACAAGGTGTGTGCAGCGGGGAGGTAAGTACGGTGGTTTACCTTCTTTATACACAAGTGTCAATTCCGCTCTTATACCCATCTCAACCATATCCATTCTTGTATTATAACCATCCTTGGACTTGTTATCATCTAGCGAGTATTGAGCAAGCTAGCACAAACATTCTTCTCCACGTGCATTAGATCAATGAAGTGTCTAACATACAACTCTTTCCAGAGGGCAATTGAAAAAAATTGATTCCTTCTTCCAGCCGCTAGTGGGGAGATTCTTTGCGAAGTGTTTTCCATATTGTGTGTTGACATTACGCATCTCGTTCAATACATCTTGACCTAACAATAAACATTGTGCTCCACGTTCCTCGATTGTGCCATCGAAGGCATCGGTCATTGTTCTATACTTATGCGTTGGCTCCAACCACCTCCTATGTCCCATAAAAGCAGTCTTCCTACAATGACTTAAACGAATGTGATGTGTGTTCGCAAGTACAACAAGGACATGCATGGGCCCCCTTCACACTATATCCAGATACATTCCCATATGCGGGAAGTCATTGATAGTTCCAAACAACACCTTCAACTTAAAATTCTCCTTCATACAAGCATCATACACATCCACACCCTCTTCCCAAAGGGGCTTCAAGTCCTCTATCAAAGAAGCCGGATATACATCTATGTCGTTACAGGTTGTTTGGCTCACCGATATCAATATAGACAACATCATGTAAGTGTGTTTCATGCACAACTCGGGTGAAAGATTATAAACCATCGAATCATTGGCCATGCGTGGTTGGTACTTTGGATACCGAATAGATTCATTCCGTCAGGTTGAGAGTACAAGATGCAAGTGTTGTGGCTCGTTGCCAAATTCTGGATGCCTAGCATTGAATGTCTTCCACTGGGTGAATCGGCGGGTGTCTTAGCAATCCATCCTTGATCCTATCATCATGATGCCAAGTCAAATTTCTAGCATCCACAACGCTACTATACATTCTCCTAAATCTTGGTATTATTGGAAAGTACCACATCACCTTCGCGGGAGATTTAATTTTCGATATCTCTTCTTCCCACACTTGGGACATTCATCGAGGTCTGCATACTCCTTTCGAAACAAGATACAATCACCCGGCAAGCATGAATTTTCCGATGTGTTAACCCGATGGACTTAAGCATTTGCTTAGCCTCATATGCTCTCGTAGGCAGTACATTTCCATCGGGCAATAGACCGCTAATCGCTTCAAGATACTTGTGAAGCACACATCGGACAACAGGTGTGCTACTTTTAGGTTGAACAATATCAACACAGTGACACTTTTTTTGCCTTCTTACACCGGGCCAAAGGGGCAATCCAGCGTCATCCCTTAATTTCTCGACATATAAGGGTGATATCGCAAATTTGTGTTATCCCCACTTGATTCTTCATCTCTCGGTTCATCTCCAAAACTATCCTCATCCACCGTATCTTCAAATCTAAAGTCGGTTCCTAGGTTACTTGAGCTACATCCATCTATTCTCTCACCATGAAATGTCCAAACGGTATATGTTTTATCAATACCGTGACAATCAAGTGGTCAAACAAACTTTCTCGACCACTAACGGTTTTTCCATTCATATATTTCCAACACGGACATGGAATGTATCGATGGTCGGTGCAATGCCTAATTGCATGGTTACAAAACTCTTCCACCCCATGCCTATACTCCTACGATAATCTATCTCGCTCGAACCCACTTTCGATCCATATAGAACTAGAGATGCCTACATAGATTAAACCGAAAAGCACACGAGTTGAGTCTATATAACCTCTAGCTAGATTATGGTATAGATCGAGCATAAGTCTTAATGTACTTATGATACTAATTACTATGTATTCTATCTATTCTATTTTAACTCACTTTAAAAGATAATTTCACTTTATAAAATTTCCATATTAACATTCTTTAGTAAACTATTTGTATGGTGTAATTGATTTGCATTATATATGTATTTTAAAATAATTTTAGATATTTTATTAAAATATATTGGTTTGATAGTATTAATTATTTCATTAAAAAATATTAATATAATCTTTTTACTATAAATCATAATTGCAAACTAGAGTATCATAATTGCAAAATATTAATATATTTTTAATTATTTCATTAATCTTTTTACACCAAAAAAATTGAATTTTAAACTATAAAGTAATAGAATATCAAATTTTAATAAAACTTTGTGAATTGAGGAAAGAATATTAATTACAATAAAATAAAATTGCAAAATTTTAGGAAATTAGTATCATTACAAGAAATTTAATATTTTCATTTATATTAGGAATTTAATATAAACATGACATATAGATAAACAAATTAAATTATATAAAAATTAATAAAAAAATTATCTAAACTCATCAATTAATGCAATAAATAATGAAAACTTTAGCGACCCATATTATCTAAACTAAATTAACCATAAACCCTCCTCCTCATAACATATCCCTCAACTTGAAACAAAATTCCATCTCTTTCATCGCAACTTCATCATTTCATCATAGCAAATTTGAAAACAATAATAGCAAACTAATAACTTTAATTTAACTGTGAAATCAAGACCAACCATTTCCATAAAAAATTAAAATTGAAAATTTCTAACAGACATTTTTATCAAACACGTTTCATGCAAAGAAAATAAACATAATATTTTGGTGAAGCATATGTATCCATTTCCTTGAGCAACTTATCATCCATGCATACCGAGAAACGTCCAGGATAAAAAAACAAAAAAGCAAACACATATCAAGCAGTCAGAACATATTAGATTATTCGAATGAATAATCGTAAGCGAATGAATAAACACATCAAAGACCGCCTCTGCTTGTTTTATTTCATTTTTCTATGAGGTATTTAGCAAAATGCTGATTTTTCATGTAGAAATACATATAATATTGTTCAAACGTCACTCTTATAGTTAGTTCTATTGGGAAAATGAAAATGAAAAAAGGGAAAATTTGCAGCAAATTAAAAGGATTTAAGACAAACCTTGAGATATATTGCGTCGGCGGCGGTGGGGCTGGTGCGGCGGCGCGGAGGATTATATTGAGAGGGATCGAGGCTGCTGTGTGGGTTGTGTAAATCGCGATTAAAATGGGGAAGAAGCGAGATAAAAGGGATTCGAACCCTTAGACAATGGTTTTTAACCGCTATCTAAGATATGCTATCTTAGACAATGATGTTTAACCGCTATCTAAGATAATTCTTAGATAGCGGTTAAAAACCGCTATCTAATCTCAATTCGCTTAAATAGCAATTAATAAGCTGTTGTCTAAGAGTTGACCACTTAGATAGCGGTTAAAAACCGCTATCTAAGAGTTAATTTTACATAGCGGTTAAAAACCGCTGTCTATAGTCTTTTTTTTTTTGATATATTTTTGTAAAACCGCTCTCTAAGCCACCACTTAGAGAGCGGTTTTTAAATGCTCTCTAAATAAAGGTGTCTAAGTCCAAATGTGTAGTAGCGAGTCTTGCAATACTCCAACTCAATTTCTTTATTTGCTTACGCCTCTCGTATGAAGTGATATTTGATCTTAATGTGCTTGGTTACTCTGTGGAACACGGGCTTTTCGCAATTGCTATTGCCGACTTCTGTCATCGCATAGATTTTTGTGGCGTTGTATTGTGGCTCTCCCATATCTTCAAGTATATATTTCAACCACTTTGCATGACTTGTTGTCATTGTTGCTGCTATATACTCTCTACTTCGACTAATGATTGCACAATTGTTGCTTGCTTTCTCGGTGCCCAAGAAAATATTCTTGAACCCATTGTGAATGCGAAGCTTTGATGTGCTTTTCATGTCATCAAGCGAACTCTGCCCAATCATGTCAAGATAGCAAATTAACTTTGAGTCGGTGTTGATTCATACTAGATGCCGAAGTTCTTAGTTCCTTGAAGATATCGAAGTACTCGCTTTCTTTGCTCCGTAGTGAATTTAACTTGGATTCTGCATAAACCTTGATAGAAAGCTTGTCGAGTACATTATGTCGGTCGAGTAGGTGTGAGATAGAGCAGACTTCCGATAAGACTTCGAAATGTTAAGATGTCTTCCTTTGGTGAGCCATCTTCCTTTTGCAATGCTTTAAAGTTGTCAAGTGGAGTGGCTATAGTCTTGCACCCATCTATCTTGAATCTTTTTAGTAAGCTCTCGGTATATTACTTTTGTGAGATAAATATACCATTTTCTCTTTGATTTATCTCAATACCGAGAAAATAGTGCATCAAGCCGCCTAAATCGGTCATCTTGAACGTCTTCATCATATCTTCTTTAAATTCCTTGATCATTGTCTCATTATTTCCTGTAACTATAAGATCATCAACTTATAGAGAGACAATGAGTGTGACCTTCGTACCTTAGGTCTTGATGTATAGTGTATGCTCACTAAAGCTCCTCCCCGAATCCATACTTTGTGAAGTAGTCGTCGATTCTACTATACCAGGCTCGTGGGGCTTATTTTAGGTCGTATAGTGCTTTCTTCAACTGTGAACTTTGTCTTCCTGCCCTTGTATCTCGAACCCTTAAGGTTGTTCCACGTAGATCAAGATATATCCATTAAGGAATGGCTAATTTCACATCAAGTAGTAGATCTTCCATCTTCATTGTGCAACTAGCGTAATAAGTGCTCGGATGGTATCGAGTCGTGCCACCGGAGCGAATGTCTCGTCATAATTAATTCCTTGTTTTTGCGAGTATTCTTTAGCTACCAATCTTGCCTTGTCTTTCTTAATTGAGCCATCTAGTCTCGAGCTTTGTCTTGTACACCCACTTAACTCGATGACTTCTTTATTGCTTGGTACATCCACCAACTCCCATGTTTCATTTTTCTCGATCATCTTGATTTCTTCTTCCATAGCTTTTATCCATTCTTTTTCTTTGATGGCAACTTGAAGCTTACGGGCTCCAAGGTCACAAAGTTGCAGGTCTCGTAAATGTCTCTAAGTTGTCTAAACTTTCTTGGTGGTGATCAAGGATGTAGAAATTGGAAATCGTTAATCGGGCGATTTTGTGCCGCCTAGTGCCTAGACGGTCTAGGCGCCGCCTAGTCGCTACCTAGGCGGTCCATTTTCTTATTATTTTTAAAAAAATTGGTTTAAACTGTAAAAAAATATAATAAGTTAAGAACACAATTTAAACGAGAATTAGTCAAATAGTTAACATTCTAACTACTATAGTATTACTACACAATAAAACACATGTTTCACATACCAAGTGTTGTTACCCGTTTCTAAATCAAAGAGATTTGTGAGGGATGTGGCGTGATTTAACGGATAAAACAAACGTGATTTCACCGATCTTGAGCGATTATGCTTCAAGAGCAATAATTATGAAGTTGCTTGCAATCAATGCTATGATAAATGCCGAAAGCAATAAATGGAGAGAGATTTGTTGGGTTTGTTCAACCCAGTCTTTAAGAGTGGATTCCAAGATCCTTTCATTAATGCCTTGAAGGTTGTATTTATAGTGGACGAATTTTGTCTTGGTCTCCCATCCGATGGGGGAGCATTCAATTCGTGGTCCTCTAATTAATGAAGGCGAGCATCGGACCTCTCTTGATCAGCCCGCCGGCCTATCTCTCCCGCCACTGTTCGGCTGAAAGTCAAAGATTGGTTTCCATTACGGGGCATGCTCGAAACTCCGATTCTAACTATTACATTTGGCTTCATTTCCTTCCTAGGCTGATCTTGTCTCGATCCTCTGTGGGTCGTCGGCGTATCTTGTACGGTGGTCGTACTCTTGTCTTGGTGTGGCGAAAATGACTTGCGCGGCCCCGCAACCGAGTGGAGAGGAGGTCGAGCGGAGCTCATAGGGCTGAGCAAGGCACAAGGGCAGAGCAAGGCCCAAGGGCCGAGCAAGGCACCTTGGCCGAGCAAGGCTCAAGGGCCGAGCAAGGCTCCGTGGCTGAGCAAGGCCTCATGGCCGAGCAAGGCTCAAGGGGCGAGCAAGGTACCTTGGCCGAGCAAGGCTCCGTGGCCGAGCAAGGCCTCATGGTCGAGCAAGGCTCAAGGGCCGAGCAAGGCTCCTTGGCCGAGCAAGGCTCCGTGGCCGAGCAAGGCTTCGTCGCCGAGCAAGGCTCAAGGGCCGAGTAAGGCCTCATGGCCGAGCAAGGCTCAAGGGCCGAGCAAGGCTCCTTGGCCGAGCAAGGCACAAGGGCCGAGCAAGGGAGGAGGGGCCGACCAAGGGTGGCCGAGCAGGTCTTGGGGCCAAGCGCAAGGGCGGAGGCCGAGCAAGGTAGGTGGCCGTGCTAGACCCATCGGCCTTGTCGTCTGCTCGCCTTTAATCATCTTTGAGGGCTTTCATATCTAATCTCTTCACGAAATATTCGTGATACAACAATTGCCCCTCGCCCGGCTGCCAAGTGTCTTTGGGAGTTGAGTGATAGTATAAGCGGACCGGTTTTGAAAATATCAAGATGACATTGCATTGTTCGTAGGTTTGAGTATTGAACTTATCAGTTAGGGTTTATTCGTTGGAGAGATTTTGTTTCACCGAGTGATTATGCTCATCGGGAGGTGAATTTTTCCGGAGTGGTGAGCTCTTATGAAGTGATGAACTTCTTTTTTAGAGGTGACCTTAGAGGGGTCAAGGTCGAGTTGAGGCTCGGGGCCTAGGACGAGCGGAGGTCCGGGCCGAGGACGAGAGGAAGTTACGAGAGGAGATCTCTTCTTGAAGGGTGAGCTCCCGTATAGAGATGAACTCTTTTGGAGAAGCGACCTTAGGAAGGTTGAGGACACGCCGAGGTCCGGGGCCTAGGACGAGCGGAGGTCCGGGCCGAGAATGAGCGAAATTCCGAGGGGGAGCTCTTCTTGAAGGGTAAGCTCTCTTGTATAGATGAACTCTTTTTGAGAGGTGACCTCACGGGAGGTCGAGGGCGTGCCGAGGTCCGAGGCTTAGGACGAGTGGAGGTCCGAGCCGAGGACGAGCGGAAGTCCCGAGGGAGAGCTCTTCTTGAAGGGTGAGCTCTCGTGTAGAGATGAACTCTTTTTAGAGGTGACCTCCGGGAGGTCGAGGACACGCCGAGGTCCGGGGTCTAGGACGAGCGGAGATCCGGGCCGAGGACGAGTGGAAATCCCGATGGGAGAGCTCTTCTTGAAGGGTGATCTCTCGTTTAGAGATGAACTCTTTTGAGAGGTGACCTATGGGAGGTCGAGGACACGGTGAGGTCCGGGGCCTAGGACGAGTGGAGGTCCGAGCGAGGATGAGCGGAAGTCCCGAGGGGAGAGCTCTTCTTGAAGGTTGAGCTATCGTGTAGAGATGAACTCTTTTTAGATGTGACCTCCGGGAGGTCGAGGACACGCCGAGGTCCGGGGTCTAGGACGAGCGGAGGTTCGGGCCGAGGATGAGCGGAAATCCCGATGGGAGAGCTCTTCTTGAAGGGTGAGCTCTCGTTTAGAGATGAACTCTTTTTTGAGAGGTGACCTATGGGAGGTCGAGGACACGGTGAGGTCCGGGGCCTAGGACGAGCGGAGGTCCGAGCCGAGGACGAGCGAAAGTCCCGAGGGGAGAGCTCTTCTTGAAGGGTGAGCTCTCGTTTAGAGATAAACTCTTTTTGAGAGATGACCTCCGGGAGGTCGAGGACGTGTTGAGGCCCGAGGCTTAGGACGAGAGGAGGTCCCGAGGGAGAGCTCTTCTTGAAGGGTGAGCTCTCTTGTAGAGATGAACTCTTTTGGAGAGGTGACCTCGGGGAGGTCGAGGACTTGCCGAGGTCCGGGCCTAGGACGAGCGGAGGTCCGGGCCAAGGACGAGCGAAAGTCCCGAGGGGAGAGCTCTTCTCGAAGGGTGAGCTCTCTTTGTAGAGGTGAACTCTTTTTGAGAGGTGTCCTCTCGGGAGGTCAAGGACATGCCGAGGTCCGGGGCCTTGGACGAGCGGAGGTCCGAGCCGAGGATGAGCGAAAGTCCCGATAGGAGAGCTCTTCTTGAAGGGTGAGCTCTCTTGTATAGGTGAACTCATTTTAAGAGGAGACCTCCGGAAAGTCGAGGACATGCCGAGGTCCGGGGCCTAAGACGAGAGGAGGTCCCGAGGGAGAGCTCTTCTTGAAGGGTGAGCTCTCTTGTAGAGATGAACTCTTTGGAGAGGTGACCTCGGGGAGGTCGAGGACTTGCCGAGGTCCGTGGCCTAGGACGAGCGGAGGTCGGGCCAAGGACGAGCGAAAGTCCCGAGGGGAGAGCTCTTCTTGAAGGGTGAGCTCTCTTTGTAGAGGTGAACTCTTTTGGAGAGGTGACCTCGGGGAGGTCGAGGACTTGCCGAGGTCCGTGGCCTAGGACGAGTGGAGGTCCGGGCCAAGGACGAGCGAAAGTCCCGAGGGAGAGCTCTTCTTGAAGGGTGAGCTCTCTTTGTAGAGGTGAACTCTTTTTGAGAGGTGTCCTCTCGGGAGGTCAAGGACACGCCGAGGTCCGGGGCCTAGGACGAGCGGAGGTCCGGGCCGAGGACGAGCGGAAATCGATGGGAGAGCTCTTCTTGAAGGGTGAGCTCTCGTTTAGAGATGAACCCTTTTTGTGTGGTGACCTATGGGAGGTCGAGGACACGGCGAGGTCCGAGGCTTAGGACGAGCGGATGTCCCGAGGGGGAGCTCTTCTTGAAGGGTGAGCTCTCGTGTAGAGATGAACTCTTTTTAGAGGTGACCTGGGAGGTCGAGGACACGCCGAGGTCCGGGTCTAGGACGCACGGAGGTTCGGGCCGAGGACGAGCGAAATCACGATGGGAGAGCTCTTCTTGAAGGGTGAGCTCTCGTTTAGAGATGAACTCTTTTTGAGAGGTTACCTATGGGAGGTCGAGGACACGGTGAGGTCCGGGGCCTAGGACGAGCGGAGGTCCGAGCCGAGGACGAGCGAAAGTCCCGAGGGGAGAGCTCTTCTTGAAGGGTGAGCTCTCGTTTAGAGATAAACTCTTTTTGAGAGATGACCTCCGGGAGGTCGAGGATAGTGTCGAGGCCCGAGGCCTAGGACGAGAGGAGGTCCCGAGGGGAGAGCTCTTCTTGAAGGGTGAGCTCTCTTGTAGAGATGAACTCTTTTGGAGAGGTGACATCGGGGAGGTCGAGGACTTGCCGAGGTCCGTGGCCTAGGACGAGCGGAGGTCCGGGGCCGAGCGGAGGTCCGGGGCCGAGCGGAGGTCCGGGGCCGAGCGGAGATCCGAGGCCGAGCAAAGGTCCGGAGGAGAGCTCTTCTTAGAGGGTAAGCTCTCATGTTGGAGAGATGAGCTCTCATGTTGTTTCTATAATCTTGATTGTCTTCTATTTTCTCGGGTACCTTGCTTTCTAGCAAAGTCTCGTTATTTTATCAACCCTTTTGGTCGAGGTAGCTTGTTTGCTAGTTGCTCGGCCTACAGTGGGATTGATTTGAACCGAGCTCAATTTGATATGAACTTGGTCTAAGTTGAGTTCGGCCTATCGAGCGTGTAGATATGGGAGCTTGGCTCGTCGTTCCCTCCATTGGGGGTTTGGCTTGCCAAAGGAGTTTGACATTGGTCAACCATGCTGGCTTGTTATTCCCTCTCTTGAGGCTATGGCTCTCCAAGAGAATTTTCCGTCAGAGCCTTTGCTCGCCGGGACTTTGCTCGCCGTGACCATTGTCGCTTTCACAATTTTGGCCAAGGCATTGAGCAAAGAGTGCTAACCGAACGACCCAAGTTCATCGGAAATCCATCGATGAGCCTAGATCCGTTGGAAGTATTTACCCACCATGATTGGTAATTCATCACCTTTGGTGACTTTCAACATGTAGTGTGGGTGTGCCCGCCGGGAGCTTAGCTCGCCGTGGGACTTGGTCGTTTGTGCAACCGGTTGCACCTCGGCCGACTTATTCAAGTGCGTCGAGTTGAGTGCTCTTGCGCTCCGGGCTGACCAACTTGGGGTCGAACCGCTCGCGACTTTGTCCTAACTCAAAGAGCTTGGGGACCTCACTAGCCATAGGCTAGGAGACCTCGGCCGGAGACTGTGCTCGTCCGCGAGGATTTTGGGGATTGGACCCGTGCTTGCGAGAGACTTAACTCGATCGCAAGACTTTCCAGGGCATTGAGCCCATTTTCAGAAATAGTTTATGCTCGTTGTGAGTCTTTTTGGACGCGTCCGTCCATACTCAGCGAGAGACTATGCTCGTCGCGAGTCCCGACAAATAGTGGAATATCTCGCTAATAAAGCGGTATGTTTACGCCGAAAAGGCAGACTATCAATGCCACAAAGGCGGATAAGTCGGGGCCGATAGGGCAGATAGTCGATGCCACAAAGGCGGACAAGTCAATGCCGATCAGCAGAGGCACTTTGGCCGTTGCTCGGTGATCTAAGGATTTTACCTCTTCAAAGACGAGTCTTATGTTGGGAAAAAATTTTGTATTTTTATTTCCTTAAATTTTGATGTTAATCTCAAACAGGGAGTTCTACCCTCTTCCCCCTTAAGTATAAAATTTTTTTTTCGGGGTATTTTAAGCGTTGAAGGATTTTTTATGAAATTTCTACACTTTAAAGAATTTTTGAAATCCCAAAATGTGTGTACATGCCCGAATTTCTTTAAAAAGTTTGGGGTACTATTTTTCTTCCCCTTCAAATATAAAAATTATTCCGAGGGATTTTAACCGTTAAAGGTTTTTACAAAATTTCGAGACTTTAAAAATTTTTTGAGATTAAAAGTGTGTCTATGTCCCTATTTCTTTGAAAAAGTAGGTATATTGCAAGTAGCAACGTATTTAAATAGGTAATTGTCGAAGATACCTAATACACTGGACAAAGTACTGTCCGTAGATTCCGGAATTGATTTCCGTCCGGCAATAAATTAATTTCCCAAAGAGCCCAAATATATTTGGTCCATCAGCAATTCTCCAATAAAAGGCCCATCAATATAAAAATAAAAAGGGGCCCATCGCCTATCTAAAAGGAAATTGTCTAACATTAAAATAAGAAAGGGCCCAAATAAATTGGGCCCAGATTTAATGCTACGGCGTAATCCTTAATTCCCGCAGAAATCTCACTCGCAGTTTCTCCCTCTCAAAATCTGATCCCCAACATCGAGCACCATGGTTCACGCCAGGAGGTGGCGGCGGACTTGACGCCGGAGGAAGAGCGACCGAGAAATGGTGCGGTGGTGGCTTGATGGTGCGCGAAATAGAGAGAGCAAGGCGGCGCCGCCGAGAAAGCAGATGGGCGGTGGCCTGGGAGAGAAGCAAGAGTTCGGCAGCGCGGTGCCCGCGTTAGTGCGGTTTTCGGTCAGAACCTGCGACGGCGAGGTTGCGTGACCTCGGACACGGGCGGCTCGGCTGTGTTTTTGGTCGAGGTTCAAAGAGCTCGCCCGCTCGGCCAGGAGGTCGCCCGCTCGGACCGTGGAGCTCGCCCGCTCGGACCATGGAGCTCGCCCGCTCGGACCATGGAGCTCGCCCGCTAGGCCCGAGGAGCTCGCTCGCTCGGACCGTGGAGCTCGCCCGCTCGGCCCGAGGAGGTCGCCCGCTCGGCCCGAGGAGCTCGCCTCTCGGACCGTGGAGGTCGCCCGCTCGACCCAAAATGCAAATAATAGAAACCCATGTAATGATTGAATCTTTAGGCAAAGAAATGAATGGATATTTTACGTATGAAAAAAGTATGTAGAATTTATTTATAGAAGGCTTTTGAGAGTTACGTGTATGGTATTCTTTTGGGATTTTTGTATCGTGTTTGCCATTGTTGGCTTCTTAAAGGTTTGAGAAAAATGAGATTTTACATATTCTTCAGAAATAAAGGGATTTCAGAAGTAGAAATCTTTGGGATTTTGGTTGCGAAACAAAGTTTCAAAAATCCAGTGGATAATTTTTTGCGAGAGATAAAATTGCAGAAATTTGTATAGAACATAAAATTGAAAAATCTTTGTAGAACATGAATCGGCGTTCCCTCTTTCCCTAAAAAATGTTGAAAGTAGGAATTTCCTCAAAGAACCATGAGTATTCTTTGGGATTCAAGGGATTTTAGGGAGAGAGAGAGGGTTTGAAGATTTTAAGATGTGCTTGAAGAACAATGGGTGTTCTTCAAGATTTTATGAAGAACAATGGGTGTTCTTCAAGTTTTCGAGAAAAAAATGAGGTTTGAACCCCCTCCTTCTAGCGCCAATTGTTATTACCCGTTTCTAAATCAAAGAGATTTGTGAGGGATGTGGCGTGATTTAACGGATAAAACAAATGTGATTTCACCGATCTTGAACGATTATGCTTCAAGAGCAATGATTATGAAGTTGCTTGCAATCGATGCTATGATAAAATGCCGAAAGCAATAAATGGAGAGAGATTTGCCGGGTTTGTTCAACCCACTCTTTAAGAGTGGATTCCAAGATCCTTTCATTAATGCCTTGAAGGCTGTATTTATAGTGGACGAATTTTGTCTTGGTCTCCCATCGATGGGGAGCATTCGGTCGTGGTCCTCGAATTAATGAAGGCAGAGCATCGACCTCTCTTGGTCAGCCCGCCCGGCTATCTCGTCCCGCTGCTCGCCTGGTGGGATATCCTCTCGAAAGTCAAAGATTGGTTTCCATTACGGGGCATGCTCGAAACCCGATTCTAACTATTACATTTGGCTTCATTTCCTTCTTAGGCTGATCTTGTCTCGATCCTCTCGTGGGTCGCCGGCGTATCTTGTACGGTGGTCGTACTCTTGTCTTAGTGTGGCAAAAATGACTTGTGCGGCCCCGCAACCGAGTGGAGAGAAGGTCGAGCGGAGCTCATAGGGCTGAGCAAGGCACAAGGGCAGAGCAACCCAAGGGCCGAGCAAGGCTTCGTGGCCGAGCAAGGCTCAAGGGCCGAGCAAGGCTCCGTGGCCGAGCAAGGCCTCATGGCCGAGCAAGGCTCAAGGGGCGAGCAAGGCACCTTGGCCGAGCAAGGCCTCATGGCCGAGCAAGGCTCCTTGGCCGAGCAAGGCTCCGTGGCCGAGCAAGGCTAAAGGGCCGAGCAAGGCTCCGTGGCCGAGCAAGGCCTCATGGCCGAGCAAGGCTCAAGGGCCGAGCAAGGGAGGAGG
Organism: Paraleonurus japonicus; assembly: GCA_030762865.1. Lineage (NCBI taxonomy): Eukaryota > Viridiplantae > Streptophyta > Magnoliopsida > Lamiales > Lamiaceae > Paraleonurus > Paraleonurus japonicus. The sequence continues at coordinate 31,521,574 of CM061054.1, forward strand.
GGCCGACCAAGGGTGGCCGAGCAGTGGTCTTGGGGCCGAGCGCAAGGGAGGAAGCCAAGCAAGGTAGGTAGTCGTGCTAGACCCATCAGCTTGTCGTCTGCTCGCCTTTAATCATCTTTGAGGGGCTTTCATATCTAATCTCTTCACGAAATATTCGTGATACAACACCAAGTTCACATCAAAATAAATTTAAAGGTTTAACACTTTATAAACATCAGCATTTTAGGGGCCGCTTGGTTGGGGGTATTAGAATTAGGTAATGAAAATGACTAGTGATCCATTCCCATTGATGAAATATGGAAAGAAAGTTGAGCGCGAAAAAATTTGAGCGAGAAAAAAATTGAGCGGAGGAAAAATGAATGATTGTTAAATGATTGATTATAAGAGAGAGATTATGTAATCAAATAAATTATTGATTATTTTATTTTTGAATCAATTTCAAATTGTAAATATTATCAAGCATCATCAATTGGAATGATTAATGAGCCATTCCCGTTACCTACTTCTAATACCCCCAACCAAGCAGGCCCTTAGTTTCTTTTATTAATAAATTCAATTTTAGAAAGGAAAAGATATAATTATCTCGACCGTTTAGGACCCAACTCTAAGACTGTCTAGGCGCCACCTAGATCCCGCCTAGAAAATCAAATTCGTAAAAATATTGAATCACCGATGATGACCTAGCGCCTAGTCGGGACCTAGGGGGATTTTTGCAACAGAGATGGTGATTCATGTGATGATTCTACTTGAATTGAGGTTGGTGATGGCATAGGTGTCCTCGGACTGGAAGGTTCTGGAACATCTTGTGATCCTTCGACTTCTTCTTCTCGTGGTTCAATAGGACGCCGTAGTTGTGGTAGTATGATTTTTGTCTTTCAATTTTTTCTTCCTCCTAGTGTCATGTTGCATTCTCATCAAATTCGACATCTCGACTAAGGATTAGCTTCTTAATTTTAAGACTATAGATTCTATAGCCTTTAGATCGAGAGTTGTAGCCAAGAAAAATACATTTCTCTGTCTTCTCCTCTAGTATGTGTCTCTTCTCTTTTGGGATGTGCACGTAGCAAATGCTCCCGAAGATCTTGAGATCTTGAGCTAACGGCTTTCGTCCACTCCATGCTTCAATTGATGTTTTATCTTAAGCGCCTTTGTTGGACATGACCTCGTTTAGTAGGTAGACTATAATGTATACCGCTTCGCCCAAAACTCCTTAGGCAAGTTCTTCTCTGCTAGCATTGTTACGGCCATCTTCATCACGGTTCTATTCTTCCTTTCGATATGCCATTTTGTTATGGAGAGTAGCCAATCGTTAGTTAATGATTGACTCCTTCCTCGTCATAGAAGTGTACTCCATTCCTCTATCGCTTCGTAGGACTTTAATTAGACGACCGTTTTGGTTCTCCACCAAATTCTTGAATTTCTTAAATATATTGAAGACCTTTGATCTTTCTTTCATGAAGTATACCCACGTCATTCTTGTATAGTCATCAATGAAAAGGATGAAGAACCTGTTCTTTTCAAATGTTGGTGTCCTCATTGGGCGCAACATCTATATGGACTAGCTCTAGAATTTGTTTGGATCTCCATGTTTGTCCTAAAGGGAATGGCTTCTCGGTGTTGCTTTCCTTCCATGCATCTCTCGCAAATGTCGTCGTTTCTTTGGGATAGTGAAAGATCCTTCATCATATTCTTCGGTGGAGAATCTTTAACTGTGGAAGTTGAAATGCCCGAACCTCCGGTGCCATAGCCAGATTGATCTTTGTGGGCTTTTAGTGCTGCCTCGACATAATGCCAATGGTTAGGAAAGTTTCTTTGTTGCTGCATTTTTACTACAGCAATTTTTGGATGTTTATTTTTGTCGTTATATATTGTGCACGAGTCTCCTTTAAATAGTAGAGAATATCCTCTCTCCATTGTAATACCCAGAACCAAATTGTGTTTTATTTACTTTCATGTGTGAGTATTATTTTATTCTTGATTATTTCTTTCGAAAAGAAACTTTGTTTTTATTCAAAATCTTTAATTTTGGGTAATCTGACGAGCGAACCGAACCGACGGTACTCTAGAAACCCTAATATTGAGCGAATCGGTACTCGATAGTCGAAGTATGGATAAAATAAAAGTCCAAAAAGTGAATAAACCATTTATATTAATAACACGAGAGTTTTAATTTAGTCGCGAAAATTGGGCGAAAAACCCTAAAAATGCCGAATTTCGAATCTACCGAACAAAAACCGAACCAACCGAGAACCAAATTGATAAAATAAGTTAAAAGCCTTCTTTTTTACCTACTTTCAAGGATAGAGGATTATTTAGTGATAAAACGAACGAAACGTAACTTCCGGAGCCCCAAAATCCCAAACGGAGCCCCGTTTTGATATCGAACCGCACGCCTGAATCGAAGGGGCCACCACAAGCCAAAGGCTTGTGGGACCCACTAATTTGGACGGCCAGCTGGGATTTCAGCAGCCCTCAAGGGGCCAACATCCCAAGACAAAGTGTGTTGACTTTCTTTTAGTACATGTACCCCCTCCATTTAATTTTTGTCCTCCTTTCATCCCCACCTTCCAAATGTGTAAATCCTAGCCATCCATTTTTCACCACATGCCAATTTAATTGCTTGGGCATCACTTCTCACTCTCATACAAGTCATCAAAAGAAAGGAAGCACCCTCTTCCCCCTCCTCACTCAAATTTTCGGCCATCACCAAAGGGAGAAGGAAAAATTTCTTCTCCCATTCTCCCACATACAAGACTCTCAACTCTTACCTCAAGCCATCCATTTCATTCAAGGAGTAAAGGAGTAGATTCATAGGGAAAAGCTTGAAGAAGGCATTTTGGCCCTAGCCTTTTTAAAGAAGACCAACTACAAGGTGACCTCACCTTAAATCTTAGTTTTGATTTCTAAAACTCTTGATAGGAAGAAAAGCATGTGTTCTTCTTGAAGTTTATGCTTATCTCATAGTAGCATGATGTTTTATGTTGTTAATAATGAAAGAGATGAAGGTTTCATGATTTTTGAAAGTAGGAATAGGATTTTAAGTGTTCATAGTATGTAGATGGATAAGCAGTCTGTTTTTTGTCGGAGGTTTAAACTGATATGTTTTCGTAACTTACTACTTTTGCATGTCTGCATATTTAGAAAGTAGGGCAAAATAGCTTTTGTTTTCCACTGGTCTCATGCATTTTGGAGTTATATTCAATAATCTATGAATTTTTGAAGTTAGTGTGACAATCTGTGACGTTTTTGTGACTCTTCGATTTTTCTGGTATTCCTCACTTCAGTTTTTATTTTTATAAAAATCAAAATAAAATACTACATGATGTTAGCTTCGTTCTGAAATTTTTTCATGATTTTAGGAGTAGTTTAAATAGTTTTACAAAAATTATTTCTCTAGTTGGTGCGTGACTGGGAAGACAGAAATGTTTCTGTCCCTTTTCCAAAAACGAGTCAAAACACATTTCCCTTTTATATTTTGCCTAAAGTCAAAACTTAGGAAATGTTAGTGACTTCATAATGTATCTACTGTAAAAATTTCGTGATTTTTGGAAGTGTTTTAGTATTTTTAGGAAAATTATTTCTACGGTGTCACAAAACAGAAAACTTTCTGGATCACTGTTTCGTCTTAGGAAATAAATTCAAAAACCCGTTTTTCACATACTTTTAAGGAGACCATATTTCATGTGTGATATAAACTTCAAGAAAGCACCTACTGTACATTTGCCAAATTTTTTAGATAATTTATTTATATTTTTGAAAATGCTCCAAAGTCGAGAGTGAGCAGTCGAAAGTTCGTCCCTAATGCTCAAATCGTTACTCTTATTTGGAAAATATGTTTTTTCGTTTTACGTGTCATATTTAGGAGCATGTTAGTAAGAGTCCAAGATATATAGTGTGTCTAAAATACCGTTTTAATAATCTCATAAGTATAACTCTACGTATGTCGAAAAGGTTAAAGTTACAATAAATTACGACTAAAAGACGAAAGACGTGTAAGTGACCAAAAGTCCTTCGGGACCAACACACTGTATACATAAATATATTCCTCGATAAGAAACTAAAACCAAAAATTTCTTTAGGAGCGAGTACGACCGGTCGGTGGATAACTCGGACAGTTCCCCTCACCCCCTTCAAGTTGTACGTTCGAACTTCATTCGAGGTGGGTGGCACTAACCGTATTGCCTTAATTCGTGTTCTAGTTGAAATATCATTTACTAAATCGTATTGTTTGACGAGCGGAGGTGGTCCGTCTCGGTTTTACGAGCGATGTTGGTATCATCTCGGTTGTTTATGAGGCGGAGGTGGTCCGTCTCATTCATGTTTTACGAGCGGAGGTGGTCCGTCTCGATTTTACGAGTGATGTTGGTATCGTCTCGGTTGTTTATGAGCGGAGGTGGTCCGTCTCATTCATGTTTTACGAGCGGAGGTGGTCGCCTCGCTTTACGAGCGATGTTGGTATCGTCTCGATTGTTTATGAGCGGAGGTGGTCCGTCTCATTCATGTTTTACGAGCGGAGGTGGTCTGTCTCGGTTTTACGAGCGATGTTGGTATCGTTTTGGTTGTTTATGAGCGGAGGTGGTCCGTCTCATTTATGTTTTACGAGCGGAGGTGGTCCGTCTCGGCGAGCGGAGGTGGTCCATCTCGGTGTTTACTATTCTGTAATAATATGATGCTGTTTATGATACTAAACTTTATGCATGATAGCGTACGGGCTACCCACACCGAGAAATTCAAATTCTCATGCCCTATTTTTAAATATTTTCAGTGAACCAATGGAGTCTTGGGAGCAGCCGTGGACTCGGCCTTCCCCGCCAATAATTGAATGCCTTAAATACTTTTAATTCCCGTCTGTTAATTTAGACTCTTTATCAAGATATTTGCTAAATATGGGCTTATATTGGACTCTTAAGCTTACTAGTACTTTTCCACGCCGCGGTTTTAATTAGTTTAATTATGCTTCCCGCTTAATGATTGGATTTAGTTAAATGCTTTGAAATCACTAGGTTAAGAATGACTCAATTATTTTCCCTCATTCATTTTCCTTTATCAAATTTTCTTTTAAAAAAATGTCTCACTTTTTTCCTTTCACTAAGTGACGACTCGAATTTGGAAAAGTAAGTGGAATTATCTAAGTTCGGGCGTTACATCCATCATCGACCCATGCCGAGAAGATTCGTGCCGAGTTTGGGAACCAGCGGTACATCGTGGATGAGTCGCATACCTTTCTTGGTATTGACAAAGCAATCGTGCCCTTTCCTTCGATGCCTACTAGATCTCCATTCCCGAGCTTCACTTGGGATTTTATTGTTCTATCGATGTTCGGAAAATTCTTTTGTCTCTGTCATATGGTTCTGGCAGCCACTATCCAGAACCAAGTATCGTTCTTTACTTCAGATATAGTATGGCACGCATAGAACAGATTGTTTACGCTTTCCTCCTCCTCGAAGTAATTAGCTTGATGCTTGTGTTTGGTGCGGCAATCTTTCTCCAGATGACCAAATTTCCCACAACTTTTACATTGTGGTTTATATCGATTCCAACAATTTTTTTCAAGATGGTTGGTCTTCTTACAAATTTCGCATGGTGGGTATATTGTCTTTTCTTTGATAATTATTACCACCTTGATTTTTATTTTTAACACTTTCTCCAAATTTTCTCCCTCCATTTCTAGAATTCTCGAGACCATATATTCATTTTAGATTGAAATGTGCTTTCTCTGATTTATTTTCACGCATACTCAATCTTTTCTCATAAGCTTCAAGTGAGTCTATTAATACCGTCACTGCATAATTTATCTATGTCTTTAGTCTCTTACGCCGTAGTTAGGGGTGGGCAAAAAATTGAGTTTCGGTACCCGATACGATCCGATCGGGTAATACCCGATCGGATCGGATATTTTATATATTTTCGGGTATCGGGTACCCAATTTCGGTCGGATTCGGATATCGAATTTTTAAATGAACCCGACATATCCGATCGGGTACCCGATTATTTTAAATTTCAAATCTATTTCCAATTTTTACTTTTAATTATATTAGTTATGTTAATTGTTAGAATTTAATTTCATTCACTCATTTTGTTATTGAGTTCTTTTATCGTTCTTAAATCTTGATTTTTTTGTGTGTGTAGGTTATATTATATTTTTCTAAAAAAACATAAATATGAAAGTAGAGATATATTTTATTAAATTACAATGTAAACAAGAAAATGCCATGAAACTTAAAAAAATAAAAATAATAAATAAATCGAATCCGTGATACCGAAATAATCGGGTACCCGACAATCGGGTACCCGATTTTTCAGATTGGATTCAGATCTTAACAATAAATGCCCGAATTTTTGGGTACCCGATTTGGTGCCAACCCTACATACCCGATCCGAAACTCACCCCTAGTCGTAGTGACGATTGGATCATATTTACCGGAAGAGTAATTAGTATCTTTTCTACTATTCTCTTCTCGGTAATATTTTCTCCATATGCTTTCATTAGATTAATTACTTCTCTTAGTCATTGTAGTAATCTTTTACGGTCTCGCATTCTTTCATCTTCAAATTCTCCAAATCTCTTCTTAGTGTTTGGAGTTTGAGGTTCCGTACCTTATCACTTCCTTGATATTCCTCCTTCAAAGTATCCCAAGCTTCTTTTGACGACGTAGCTCCACTAATCCTTGGAAATAGAGACTCCGCCATCGCTATTTACAGACGAAAGAGCCAAACCTGTCCTTCTCCATATTTTTCTCTAGTTTTTCTTTGTTTGTTGTAGACAAAGAAGATGTGTCTTCAGGAATGGTGTATCCCTTCTCAATGATTTCCCATAAACCTTGGGACATAAATTTGTCTTCATTTTAATGCCCCAATAGTTGTAGTTTTCTCCGATAAAGTTGGGATAGGAATTTGAGATTTGTTTGATAGGGAAATTTTTGTAGGCTTAGAAATGGAAACAAGAAATTATTGGGTATGATATTTGGTGATAGTGCGGAAGCTAATTCACGCCCAATTAAAATCTAATAGAGCTCGATACCACCGATGGTATTTGAAGAGTTAATATATATATTTGATGTAGATTAGATTTTAGCTTTTAACGAAGAAGGAAAACAGGGATTAAAATAGGGGATTAATGTTTGAGGAAATGTATTCTAGTTAATTGAGTAATAGGAATCGGAGGAGAAGAATTAGTTATAAGAAGTTGGAATTTTATTTCTAATTACAACATTACAAGGCATGGACATCATATATATATATATATATATATATATATATATATGATGTTGGTCTATAGTATTCTAAGTAACATAACATGATCCCTATTTTTTAATTAGATCCACTTTGCTTTCTAATTTTCTCTAGAATAATCTCTAATCTTACTCTATTACTACGATTATTTCTAGTTGCATTTAGTATATTCTAAAATAGGATCTATCTATTAATTTCTTATGTTAATCCGGATTATTCTAGAAATTTGCACCATCTTCTAATAATCATTTAGTGAAACAACTAATATCCTTCAACTAATATGTGACACCCCTAAAATTCTCAATTTAGATATTTTGGATTTACATTAAAACTTACACTCATATTTATAAAAGATTTCATGAGTTTCTAAAATTATAAAGATAATTAATTTCTTTTAGAATTTTAAAAATTAATAATATTATAAATAATATATATATATATATATATATATATATATATATATATATATATATATATATATTGTGTAGATAATTATGAATATTTATTTTACATATCTTCCATAAAATATTAATCCCCAATCATCTCAAAAGTTGGTTTTAATTGAGATTTAAAATCTTCCAAACAATCAAAATTGATCTTCATTGTTAACCAAAATTCTCTTTCCTAATCCTAATATACACGGTCATATCAAATCTTTAGCCACAAAAAATATTATTTCTTCTATGCTTTAAATCTTAAATCTTTGAGATAGGGATTTAAAAGTTATTTTTTTAATATTTAAATTCTAGTTCTTATCTCACTAAAGTCTAAGCCCAAGCCCATGCCTAATATATCTATTTATATGAGATCGAGCCGTAGAAAAAAAAATTATACTCACAAATATTTCTTCCAATTTTCATCTCTTTCTCCTCAATAATTTACGGAGACGGGATTAACGAGACTCATCAACGAGTTGCATTGCATAAATTTATTAATTTAAGGTGAGTTTTCTTACTTGCGTATTTACTTTGTCATTTTTAAATATTCATGTAAATTTAATTGTTGTTTGCTACATCATACTACATTCACATTTTACATATGTTATTTGGTTACTTCGACGGTAAGGTCATTGTAACTTTGCGGGGACGAAGGTCCGGGCGGGAAAGCTCCTTGGAGGCAACTCCACCGTATATAGATTGGCAGCCAATATATTGACACATTACTTATATGCATGTTTTGTGAGTTAATAATTTTATTTATGTGTGATATTTAACCGTGACAAAGGGACCTCACCGAGCTAGTGGTTTTGCTCACCCCAATCTCATTAACATATTTTGATTAAAAAGGAGTGTGGTGGAGGGCCGGTGGATGAGTCAAGTAATTAAATATTTTTCAATGGTTACACATGATAATTAGTTCATGTTACTTCAATTCTAAATTAAGAGTATTAATATTTTAAGTATTTATTTAAAAAGAAAAAACTCACATCTCATGTTCTATTTTTTTAAATTATTAGTGTTTTTACTAATTCCTTCTCCTGCAAGTTTTACAAAATTAATTGCTTCTACTAAACATATCTTCAAACATTCTTATCTTTTTACTAACAATTAAGATTTTCGAATAATTTCTAGGTTAAAAAGAATTAAATTTTTTTGAATAAGTTGTTAGTTTAAATCTCTTTTTAAAAGCCTTGAAAATCGGGATGTGACATAATATCTTTTAATGAAACAACTAATATCCTTCAACTAATACATTTTAATGAAAAATAAATATTCTCTCTGTTACGATTTAGATTCTTTGAAAATCAAGTGACAACGAATTTTAATAAAAGTATTGCGAAAAGGTGTAAAGTGAAGGGTAAATGAGTCTTTTCAACTTTATTGGAGTGAGTAATTGAGTGGTGGAGATTTAATTATAGTAGAAGATTGGGTGGCATGAGTTGTAAATAAGAGATATTTGTAAGAGTTTAGTTTGAGAGGGTAGAATTATTTATTATTATTATTTTATTTTTTTTTTTTTTTGCTATATTGTGTATGGAAAAACAAAATTGTAACGCCCATTTTTAAATTTTGAGTAATATAAATTGTAATAGAGGGGAGTATCATTTAAAACTAAGGAGGTGCTTGGTTAACACCTTTAAAGCTAAGGAATGACAATGAAAGTAGAGTGTGATGTTTGGTTGAGGGAATCAAATTTTTGATATATTAAAAGTGAGTAATGACAGTCATAGCTAGATTCATTCCTCCCGAAATTGGGAGGAATGAAAGTCATTGCTTTTTAAAATTTTATATATAATTTTTTAAAAATTTATTTTTCCTTCTAAATTATTTATTAATATTAATAAATAATATTTTAAGTATGATTATTATATAATATATTTTTAATATTAAAAAAGAGTTAATAACAATTTTAATTATTAATAATTTATATTAAAACCAAACACTTTCTATGGTAATAATAGTCATACCTACATATAAATCAAACGACTCAACAATTACTAACATATCCATTACCATTCCTCACTACTTTCAAACTCATTACCATTCCAATTCCTTTCAACAAACCAAGCACCCCTAATACTTTGTAGTAAAATAATTATTAATACATTTTAGTGAAATAACTAATACTCACAAAACATGAAGTGTCGGTGAAACGTGTTCACACAATACTTTTATAGGTACTTGAGAGAAATATTTTGTATAGGCTAGTAACGTAGGGAGTAGCAAAAAGAGTACCGTAAGTTCTCATGCTTTGGCAATTTAAGGAACACGGGTTTAAAAATTTGTAAATTGGGGCCGAATTAATTAGCCTAAATCGGGCCAAAATTTGTTAATTGAAGCCAAATTGAGTCTATAATGGAATAACTAATATCCTTTAATGAACAAATAATATAATTCAAAACTAATATTTTATAACAAAAACAATTAATACTCAAAAAAGAAGAGGAAATACAAGAATCCTCTACCCAATGATCTTTTCAAAAAGAGTATTGAGCTTCTTTCCCAACTTTCTAATCGGATCCGACAGAACCAGGGGACATAATATGAATCCATATTAAAAAAATAAGTCAAAAATATCGGGACATGACCAACCCGACATCCGATTTCTATTAATCTCAACCCCATTACCAAAAAAAAAAAAACCCACATCATATTTAGATCCGAGTATCTTTGCCCAAAGAGAATTGGGCTCCACTAAAATCCGCCAAGCCCATTTACCCAACAAAGCCTTGTTGAATAAATCGAGGTCTTTTACTCTAAGCCCTCCTTATTCTAACCTCGCAAATAAAATTCTAAGAGACCCATAGCATTTTTGATCATGCTCACTCCCATCCTAAAGAAAATCTCTCTGAAATTTTGTAATTTAGCTCATGGTTTTCTTGGGAATATGAATCAATTTTATATGTGAAGAGTGTCGTTGGTCAATGCAATTTTTCTTTTTTTTTTTTTTTTTGAAAAAGTGAAAAATCACAGTTTTCACTAGCGATGATGATGATCCAACCATTACTAAATAGTGTATACAAGGACGAATTATAAGGTGGAATTTTAGGCATGTGAAGAAAGAAAACAAAATACACAATTCACAGCTTTTAAATCAATAGAATGCTTGTTTCCTAGCAGATACACGCATATTAAGACAATAAAACATAAGATAAGGGTGTGTCTAATTTAAAACACATTGGCTAAACGTAATTTAAACATTTTATAAATTATAATATCTTAACTATACATTATTTCAAAAGTTTATATAAGATGTTATTTTAAATAACTTATTAGTTATTAAAACGTTTAACTAATAAAACTTTATACAATTGTTCAATCTTACATACAAATCATGTACAAAAGAAAACTAAAATACACAACTTATAAAAACAGGAATCATTAATTCAGCAATCCAGTTTTGGTTCTACCAGTGACGTAGCCTCATGCTTTTTGATCCCAATATTAGTAACTTGATCCTATTCATACTTTTTTATATACCATTATAGAAATCATCAAGTTTACTAGCATTTCATCTCATCCCGATAAAGTGTGGGACCAAAAACTAGTAGTAAAATTGATGATTTCCAATGGAACTAAAAGTGTAAAAATAAAAACCGAAACACAATCAAAATTACTAGTATTGAAACCAAAAGTATGAGGCCCGTAACGGGTCGAACCAAAACCACAATCATCTCTTCAACATGCAAAATCTATAGTGAAATGCCCGAGCTCCATGTCTAGTTGAAGTCGTCCCATGTCATGATCAGACATCACAACCCAAGCTTCAATCCCTCTTCCATCCCAATCCACCGTATCAAACAGAATATCGAATCCTTATTACGATAACCACCGATGCTCACCCAAACAGCCTTCCCCCACCCAAAATCCGCTTCACAAATTGCAAACCCGAAAGTGGTATACCTTGATTGGTTAGAGCTTTACTAAAATTATGCCCAAAAAGTCAACCCATAAAAAAATAATAAATAAAAAAATAAAATTGCAAACCCGCAAAAACTAGTGAACTTAAAAACCTCAACATTTCCAGCTCGTAAATATTTACTAATCGCCATGAAATTCTCTTTTGCAAGCTCGAACCCTCCCTCGCCTAATGACCTCTCCACATACTCACTATCCACCTCTTCAAACGCACCCCTCAATTTCTCCACCAAGTGCACCCACTCTGTTTCACCCTCACCGCTTTCCACACCCACCATTTGAAATAAGTTTCCAAATGAATTTTCCATCGAGAGATGGAATCTTTCCTCCGAGGTTGACAGGATGATACGCCACCGTTTTGTTTACATTCTCCACCCCTTTGGCTATCCGACACCGGCTCCATAGAAAGGTTGTTAGAACCTCCACTCGGGTAGGCTTAACGACGGAACAATTTTCCGTCGCTTGTAGCTTCAACGAGTTTATAGCCGATGGAGTGAAGACAAGCCTTTTCGTGGCAAGGTTGCGTGGAGGATGTACGGATGGACTTGCGAAGTTGGGTTGAAAATCGGGTGTATTCCGGGAGGAAAAAGGGTGGAAGAGTTGAAGAGAGGGGAGACAAGATTGGTGTGATGATGAGAGGCCATTGCAGACCAATGTTTGATGAATGTGGAGAGAGTGAAACCATCTGCAACTACTGTGGGAGATGCATATACCTATCGCAATACCTCCGCAGCTTAAATGAGGTGATCTATGGGGACAAATCAATCGAAAAATTAGTTTCAACTCAAAATAATTGTGGGACGTTAATAAAAATTATTAAATTATATATTTGATGAAGAGACACAAGTGAATGATTTATTCAAATGTGTCTATTCACAATTTTACACCATCGGTAAGTTTGAAGAAATCCTATTCCTATTTTTCGTGTCTCAAGAGTTCGAAATATTGATTGGTTACGTTAATAAATTCAGATTTAATATGCTATAATCTGAAATTGAAAGTCGTACTACTTTGAGAATGATTACCATGGTCACTAATTCGTAGATGCACATATAGTACAAGGGGACAATTTCATTTTACGGAAAGAGAGTCTAAATTTATCCTCAAATTTATATTCTTATCCCATAGTTCCTAGTCGTTTGTTTCAATTCATTGCATTGCACATGAAAACCTAACTCCAACACCCAAAATTACCTTCAATAACAGAGGCAAATTTTGCATTTCCAAGAAAATGACACATGGATTTTGAAAATATTTTTTTAAGGCCATTAATTTAAGAATAACAAAATGAGAACTGTGAATTTTCAACAATTTAAGAATAACAAGTTTAAAAATCGCATATTAAAACTAAATAGACCCAAATCAACCCAAGTGAGGCCGACAATTGAAGGACCAATGATTTAAAAATTCGCAAATTGTAGGGCAAAAATAGTTGACACTTTGGCCCGATTTTAGTTTATTCGGATTAATTTGGCCTTAATTTGCATATTTTTAAACGTGGTGATAGATAAATTGTCCATTTGAGAACTTTGATCCTCTTTATGCTACCTCAAATTACTGGTCTTAAAATATATTTTATATATATATATATATATATATATATATATATATATATATATATATTCCTTTGGACTTTGAACAAATTCTTGATTTTTTAACAGCTTTTAAGATAACACTAACTGAATTGCCAACAATTTGTTGAGAAGCAGAGACGTTGCCATTATTGATGAAAGGGATGAGTTTATCGAGCAATGAGAATCGAGAGGATTTAACAATTCTTGATATCATTCCATCGGCCTTAGCTTCGACGTACAACGCCCCCTTGTCGTTACAATCGACTAAAATGCGGCCTTTCATCCTTCCGGCTAAGGGATAAAACTCCACCAAAGCATCGGACAATGAGCTCTTGGTGACTACACATTTCGGATAATAGCTTAATGTGTTTGTCTTCATTGAAAGTGAAGTAAAGAATTAGAGGGATGTAAGAAGGAGGTATCCTCTCATCAATGAAAGAGAGTTTGAAATCTGAGAGATGTGATGGTGTGAGAGAAGATGGCTTGATATGTTCTTCGGACACAACTTCAACCTTCATGTTTAAATTACATATAGCAGAGTAGTGATTAGTGTAGACAAGATTGTTGTATGAGAATGAGGGAAAAATTGCTCATTTGTGCTCATATTTTTGTAACAATAATCTTATATTTTAATGAGGGAATATATTCTTGGGAGAAGCCAACAAATGCAAGCGCCAAGAAATAAGTTCATAATTATAATTAAATAGTGTACGTTTTAGTATTATTTTAGGAAGAAACACTTGTACACATCTCACTAAAAATTATTGGGAAATTATGTCAACGGGGACGGGGGATAATCATAATCTCACTCACTCCCCACGAAATGAACGAGGTAAAACCTATCCCCATCGGGATCCCCATCCTCTCAGAGATTCTCTGTTTCCTTTATATTTATTAGTGTTTTGTTTTCTCACAACATGAGTGAAGATGTGTTAGAAATGACTAATCAGATAAAAAATAACGAAAATATCGTAACTCAATCGCTACTCCCAAATAATTAATCAAAAGACAAATCAATTAAGAACAACGATAACGACTTGGTGCGGATGAATGATTTTCTCTTCTACCATTAAATAATTGGGACAAGCTCTTTTTGCCCTAAATTTGGGGTCAAAACCAATTTTGACCTTTGACTTTTAAAAACTCTTTATTGCCCTTTTGGTATTTTTTGGACCAAAACCCTCATCTCATTCTTACTTGTTCCAATCCAAAATTAATATTTCCAAATGATAATTTAATTCCACCCCATCTCACTCATATCTCATCTCACTCTTCTCATCTCACTCTCACGTTTCTTCTCAATTCTTTCCCCATTCTCACATTCATTTTCTTCCACCATTCCCTTCCCCTTCACGGTCAATTCCTTTCCCATCTATTTTTCATTCCCTTTCCCTACATACGCCACCCCTATATGTTAAATGGGTTTGAGTGAGAAATGAAATTAGTCTTGGCGCACGTATTCAACTTTTTATGATATAGGATTTCAATTATAATTTGGGGAAATTTTGAACAAGGTATGAAATCTACTCTATTCACCATGTATATTCTTATTATTGTGAGAATGAAACATGAGTGAGATAGTTAGAGTTTTGATTTCTCACATATTGATGCATACAAATAAATAAAATTGCACCACATACAAATTGACACCCACCAAGTGTTTGACAAAATGTCTAAATGAAGTTCATCTATTAACATGTTGCCAATGATAAAATATTTCTTTAAAAATAATTCACACAAGTAGATACTCACTAAGTGTTTGACAAAATGCCTAATTTTTAGGGTTCCATTTTTAGGTTGAGTCTTAATTTAGGTTTCAATTTTGAAGTATCTCAAATTAGGGTCTAATTTTTAGTTTTTCTCAATTTAAGATTCACTTTTTCTCTTTTGGTCTCAATTCAAGACCCGACTAATTTATCTTTATTTCAATTATTTTTATAAAATACTTAAAGTATAATAATTTTTTTCTAATCAATTTTTTAAAAATAATATATTAAATTAAAAATCAATTTTTTTCAATTTTTTATTTTTCATGTTTTTATTTTTAATCAAGGTGATAAACGTGAGTAGTTAGAATAAATGCAGTGGCAACAATATAAAAAGAAATTTAAAATATAAAAATATATAAAATATATTCCAAAATGTAGATAAGAAAAATTATACATAATAAAAATAATTCTTTATAAATGAATTAGCCGTGTATGATTAGAAATGAAAAAATAAAAATAAATTTTGGGCCTTGAATTGAGACATAAGGAATAAACTTGGATCTTAAATTGAGAAAAAACTAAAAATTAGACCTTAATTTGAGACACTTCAAAATTCAAGACCTAAATTAAGACTCAACCTAAAAATTGAGCCCTAATATGAAATTCTCCGTAAGTATAAGTATATGGAAAGTTGTAGTTTTGATCTCATCAAAATTCACGTTCTTTTTGTCCTTTTTCTTGCAAAAATAGTCACAACCATTATTTTAAGACCAAAGCGCAATTTTATTTCATTCTCGTTGGAATCAAAGTTGTAATTTTTTTAGACTAAAAATGTCGAAAGAAACAACGAGACCAAAAGCGTCATAAAAATATCATTCTGCAGACCACTCATTCTCTTATGACCAAAAATGCAATTTACCCTACAAGTACATAATTGTTCCTCCGTCCCAAGAGGTTATGCACACTTTCCTTTTTCGTCTATCTCAACAAGTTATACATACTCCCGAAAAAAAAAACATCACACAATATTAATACACTCACAATATCATTTAAATTTAAAAAATAACACTCTTATTCTATTTTATTTTATTATCTCTCCTACTTTATCTCATTAAATCACTTAAAATACTCTTTTAATTTATTTTCTCTCTTACCCTTTATTTTAAAAAAGTCAACAAAATTACTCCGTGTCCATGTCCAAGAAGTGTGCATAACTTATTGGGACGGAATATTATAAATAAAATCATATATATAAAAAAAAAAAAAAATCCAACTCTATGTACAGTAAAATCATTTCAAAATTATACAATAACAGTAAACTCGATTAAAATAGGGTTCATACATAATTGTTGTGAATTTGGGCATGCAAGTAACTCAATTAACCAATGAGCTGCTGATTCTGCTCAAACATTTTCATGTCATCTTCAAGCATGTTCACCCATGCTTCAATGCCTTCTCCACATGGTGTACTCATCAGTATCACCAAATTCTTGAAAGGCAAAGTTGTGGTGCAAACCCAACCAGGTTTTCCCCAACCAAAATCAACCTCGTACACTGGAAACCTACACCAACTGCTAAAATTGAAAAACTCCATCCCACCGTTCATAAACAAATCAACTGATCTTTTCAGATCATTCATATACTCTCCATTTTCCACCCTTTCGATGAATTCGTCGTCGATACTCGTTATTGCCGCCCTCAGCTTCGCCACGAGCTCCGAATAATCGTCCTTCGGTGAGAACAAAGCAATGGCTGGTCTCCAGCAATTCCCAAACATATGTTGTGAAAATGGTGGCCTTTTTCTTGGCCTCAGGTTCACTGCATGAACAGCTGCAAACGACGTCGTTTCCGAGCCCGGTTTCGCCTTGGCCGCCTCGATGGAACTTCGCCAGATGTGGGAAGAAACTGCTTCAACTCTTGTCGCATCCTTCACATGCGATCCACCGTTTAACTCTTTCAGCTTCGCCAACTTCTCCTTGTCGAAAACGAATCTCTTCGTCGCGATTTTTTCCTTCGTGATGCCGATTTTCTGGGTGTGCTCCGAGCCCGAGGGGGATCTCGGGGCGAAAACGAGGCGAAATCGAAGGCGGGATCGAAAATTAGGTTTTGCCACGGCAGGCGGCGGCCCATGCATTGATGAACGCCACCAACGACGTGCCGTCGGCGATTTTATGCCACATGCATACGGCGAGTGCAACCCCACCACAGTCAAAGAAATTGACTCTTACTTTTAGGACAATATTTTCATCTTTTTCTAAAGACTCAACCGGCAGGAGTTTCTTGATTTCCTCCATGTTAGCCTCTTGGATAACATCCAAAACCCGAGCGCGAACTCGGGCTTCAACAAATTCGGCGCCCGAATCGTAATCGACCGATGAATTTTCATGAATTGTACTCTCCCAAGGGGTAGAAGGTAGTCAAGATTTTGGATAGGGATTGTTTTAGCAATGGAGATATTTCTTTGGGAGTGAGAAGGTGGTGGCTTAATTGATGAGGGTGGTAGAAGAAAATGAGGGGGACATATATGGGGGTGAAAGTTGGTCTAGAAATGATAATTTGAGGGTTTTGAGATGGGTTGGGGTTGGAGATGATGACTTAATCATCTCCCTTGAGATTATCTCCACATTTGTGGCCATCTCTTTGTACAAATTCTACAAGTGATATTATTAATTGGAAGGTATATGTGTAAGCAATTCAAAAATGATAATCCCCCTTCTGAAGCACCACTCTCTATTTATAGGACAAAAGAATTATTGGGATATCATAATATTAATTTTACCAATGTAGTCATATGCATAATCACAAAGTTGACTTTTAGAGATCTCTACAATGGTTTTCTATTTTATTATAATATGTGTCCTACATGCGTATTTTAGTGACTTTTTGTTGGATTTTTCCTCAACTTAATAATTTATAGATGGGATTGAAAACCAATAATTTGACGTTTTGAAGGCCTCATTAGCACACCATTCACGATTTCTTTAAATCATGGACGAAGGTGGGGGCAACACCCTCCCCCTCCAAAATTTAATATTTTTAATAAATTTAAAATTCAGAATAATATTTAATAAAAAGATAAATTATTCTATTTTTAATAAGTATTTAACACTCCTTCCATTCTAATTTTAATTGTTTAAAAGGAAAGGGTACAAGCACTAAGAAAAGAGTTGTTTATTAATATTACTTCATCCGTCTCGTATGAACTTGCATCACTTTTGGGCACACAAAAATAAAAAAATGCATTTTATGTTTGATTGGATTGGTTTAAGTGAGGGCAATTTTATCAAAAAAAAACATACTTTTTGCTTTATTGGGTTACTTGATGATGACATTTTGTGTAAATATGAAAATATTGTGAAGGCAATTTGAATATTTTTCTATTTTTTGTGTGTGCAAGTTTGAATGGGACATATCGAAATGGAAAGTGTGCAAGTTCGTACGTAACGGAGGGCGTAAAGGTATGGAGTGAAGAGTAAATGGGTATTTTCAACTTTATTGAGGGGAGTTATTTTAAGTCAATTTCATTGAAAGGGTTAATTGAGTTGCATTGAGTTGTAAATAAGGAATTTTTGTATTATAAGGGTTTAATTTAATAGGATATTATTTTTTTTTTTGTTATTTAATTTAGGTGTAGAAAAATAAAAATATAACGTCACTTTTTTAATTTTGAGCAAAAATGGAATGGATGGAGTAATAAATAATATAAGTGGATTTTTTTACATATGAGCACAATATTACTCTACAATAATTCGAATAATGAGTCAGTCTCTACCATTAATCATCGCACTTGTTTTCAAGTCCTTACACGTGTTTTGGTGCAGTCTTTAGACCTCTTCTATCTGTTACGGGAGTTTGATTTTGGAATTAAAATAATTCTCGAATATTTTTGTACTTTTTCATATCTAATAAAGAGTTGATCTTTTTGTGAGGTGCACTCAAATTTTGTTATGATATTTTTTAATTTATTTTATTGTCACATTTCGACTATGTTAAATAGCAAATTTTATTAGTAATGCCACTTTTAATTTGCATGATATTATTATTATATTACTATAACTGACACTTTATTTATAGGATATGATACTTTTGGCTATATTACATATCATTTTTTTAAGGCGGATTTGAGTGCATAAAAAAATAACCTCATATAAGAACCAGCCTCTAATTAAAAATTTAATTTTCTGTTCAAAAAAGAAATAGAATTATGACGAACAAAAGATGAGGGAAATGATAGATGTTCAAATCTTGACAATCTCCACACAGGGCCGCGCCTTTATTGAGGCGACCGAAATTTTTGTAATTTTTAGGGCCCAAAATTATATTTACCTATATATAAAAACACAATAGTCATATAATCCAATGGACGGACAGAGTTCATTTGTTTTCGCTAGGCTGTCAGTTCAATTCTTGGGGAGACTTTTGATTCCATTAAATTTTACAATTTTCGATCAATAGTTCCAGTTAGCTCTAATAGGCTTTATGCCACCACTTCAATAGTCCTCCACCCTCTACTAATTAACTAGTTGTAAGAGACTTTTTTTTTTCTATTAAATTTTTCAATTTTCGATCAATAGTTCCAATTAGCTCTAATAGGCTTTATGCCACCACTTCAATAGTCCTCTACCCTCTACTAATTAACTAGTTGCAAGAGACTTGTTTTTTTTTTTCTATTAAATTTTTCAATTTTCGATCAATAGTTTCAATTAGCTCTAATAGGCTTTATGCCACCACTTCAATAGTCCTCCACCCTCTACTAATTAACTAGTTGCAAGAGACCTTTTTTCCCCCTATTAAATTTTTCAATTTTCGATCAATAGTTTCAATTAGCTCTAATAGGCTTTATGCCACCACTTCAATAGTCCTCCACCCTCTACTAATTAACTAGTTGCAAGAGACTTTTTTTTCTCATTGAGTTGCGAGAGACTTTTAATTCTATTAAAATTTTTCAATTTTCGATAGCCTGATGGGTTTTATACCCTCTTAAAATTTTCAATTAGCCCTAATTGGCTTTATACCATAATTAAGTTAATGTCATGACCACTTTCAATAGTCCCCCACCCTCTATAATTAACCAGCCGCAAGGGATTTTTAATTCTACTAGATTTTAGCAAGTGTGTTGCACGTTATTTTCATCATATCGGTAATTGATAATATATTTTTTCAAAATCGCATATTTAGGTGTTGTACTAAAGAAGGGTGATTAAGCAAAAATGTAAAGAGTATTAGTTGTTTCATAAATAGTCTTAATTATTTCACTGTGAGTATTTGTTATTTCAAGTGTCCCTTTAAAGCTTAACATTTCATTTGTTTTTTTAAGTTGTGGCCCCACATTTAAAATGAAATATTTTATTTTTTTCTTTTATTTTTTTAAGTTGTGGCCCCATAATAGAAGAGTGTCTCGGATGATCGCCGCGTCCCTTAGGTGGCGACTCATCTTCGCGGGCGGGCCTTGTCTTGGTGGCAACAACCGAAAGTGACTCGCTATTGCTATGGTAAGCCTCGGGTCGCTTCTTATTCTAAATTTCTAAACACGTGGAAGCGTGAATTCTTACTGTTTAATTATGAGAGTGTGTTGCATCAACTTCCGCATACTTTGTGCCAAAATTCCGGATCTGTTGATACCTATACGGATACACAAGGAGCAAGAAACAGATGGTTCAGAGATTGAGGACGGAGTGTGAAGAGGCAGCGACGAGGACGAAGAGGCGGCAAAGGAGTTACCGATCATTTGGGGTAGTCCTGTTGCTTTAGGTTGGTGTGAGGCGAGGACATCATAGCGACTTGAGAGAAGGCGGCTGAGAATTGAGTGCGAAGGAGTGGCGAATGGAGAGAAAACAATAATTTTTATGGGAGTGATAACTAAACAAATGGAATGTAAAACAAAACTATATGGACAAAATATACCAAACAAAACAATAGAGGGGTAAAAAGGTCCAAAAATAATTTACAACTCTAAGTCACTTTTTAATATATTATAGATTAAGGTTGTGTATGTTTAGAGATGGTGATGAACGGAATGGAGGATGGAGATGAAAAATGAGGATTATGTAATTCAATTAATAATAAATTTATGTTTGGTTAGAAATGAATAAATATAATTGAATTGAGTTTTACGTCAAATCAACAATGATTTGTATTATTTTATTATTGTTAGTCGGTGGGATAATAATTGAGTGAGAGAAAAGTAGTGATAAAATATGAAAAAGTATAAAAGAGAATAAATGTGTAAGAAAAAAGTAAGAGAGATAAAGAGTGAGTGGAAAAAAAACATTAGGCTCCATTTGGATGGAGTCATTTGAAATCAAGGGATTTGTAGATATTACACCATACATTTACAAATCAAAGTGGAGAAAAACTAAATGAATGTATTTGGTTCACATAAATATTACTTATAAGTGAGAAGATTTCAAATACCCAACAAAACCTAGTCATTTGAAATCTTCTCACTTCTCCCACTTGTACTTAATATTTGAGTGAATCAAATCCATTCATTTATCTTTTCTCCATTTTAGTTTGGGTGAATGCATGTATATTATCTTCAAATCTCTTGATTTCAAATCCACTCCATCCAAATGGAGCCTTAGAGAGAATGAATGAGAGAAAAGTGATAATGTGATTATTATGATTAAGTGAAAATAAGTGTATTAATTTATAGGGGTGGATGGATATTTTGATAGAGATTTGGATATACTGAGATCCAAAATAGAATGGGCACATCCGATGACCGTACAACTTTCCCTCTTATATAACGTAATCATTACCCAATTTTGATTAATATTTTTCCCTCCTACAATGTTTTCTCCTCAATCATTCCCTCCACCATCACTACAACTTTCTTTTGTTTAATTTTTTTCCAAAATTGGAGCACAACATTTGTGATGTAATCATCATTGAAACAATTCTACCTCCAATATTCTAGGGGCATAGATGAAAAATATATTTTATTCAATTCTCATTTCTATGGAAGAATTTATAACCAAGCGTCCCTTAAAATTTCTAAACCGATACGGAAATTTATATTTATGAGATTATGATTTATTTATTTTTATTTGTATAATTGTATGATTAAAAGTTGAAATATATAAAGAAAATTATATCAAAATACTTATTAACATGGAGTAGTAATTTGAATTTGACATATTTATCAACGTATGTGTAAAAATTTTATTTTTGTTGATCAATATCAGCTAGTCATTTATGATTTAGTTTTTTAGTTTTTAAATTTAAATTAAAATTATTTCTTCAATATAATAATATTTTTTTAGTATTATATAATATTTAATTTATGTTTTTAAATTTTATATTGTCCATAAGCTAGTAGTATTGAATAGACTATGAAGGATCTAAATTTTAAATTCGATTCATGTTTCATAAATTCTAGGATAGGCCCTTACGTCACACTGTCTCACTTGTTATGAGCTGTAATGATCGAGGCTTTTATATAACAAATTGAAAATCAATTTCGTCCATTTTTTTATTAATTTTATGTTTTTACAATATTAATAACGAATAAAATTTATAATTGGCATTTAAATTGGGGGCCCAGTGGTATAATTTCTGGCAATATCATTATTCAAGTGTAAATACATTTAACGAAGTCCAACTTTTTTTTTGGGGGACTATCATTATTCAAGTGTAAATACAGTAAACAAAGTCCACCTTTTTTTTTTTTTTTGTGTGCGTGTTTTTCTAGCCAAGTCCCTCTCCTTCCCTCTAAATCTTGCATCTTTCGTCATTTGCCTTCTTCTCTGATCACATCAAAGCATGGAGGATGTCAAGTGATTTCTTTTAAGCAAAAACTTGTATGAGACGGTGTCAATGCATGAGATCGAGTCACTTTTTAATAAATTATTATCACTTTTCTAAAAAATGATACAAATTAGTATAAAAGTGATAATAAATTGAAAAATGATAACAATTTATGAAAAAGTGATAGCAAGTTATAAAAAAATGATATCAATTTATTAAAAATGACTTCGTGTATGAGACGGTCTCAAACAAGAGTGTTCCTTTCTTTTAATACTAACTTTTTCCTTTTTTTTTTATTTATTTTTAATTTTTCTTTAGTTTCCTTAATTAATTATGTGAGAGCTATCTACATCAAGCACCTTTTTTAACACGCTATTGGGAGTTTCTTCTCTTTTTATTGATTAGTGTCTTAGTGGGAGTTTTTCGTCTGAACACTCTTTTCAGTTTTTAGGGGGATTTGTTGACTTATTTTATGTGTTGCTCTCGAAGTGTCTTAAACAAGTGTTTGGAGATACACCAGTGAAAAGAAAAAAAAATTGCAAAACATATTTTTGTGTTACTGTAAGTTAGGTGATCTGAACAAATAGTCCGATAAGGTACCATGACGGACATAAGTCAGAGTTCAAATAACTCAACTGAATGTTCCCTGAGACTTGGTTCAGATAACAAGTCTACTGATAGTTCTAACCTTTTCAGTTGGCCTACTATCTAAACTACACTGATTTTCCGAAAGTGCACAGTTTATACTCGTTTTAATTATTGAAAACAATTTTCTCTTAATTCTCAAAGGTGTCTTTAATGGTTGAGTAATTTAGTTTACGTCATGTGAGTTGATCTCTACTAACAAATCACTTTTACGGATTTTAGCAAAACTTAATGCACAATGATAAGCAATAAATAATCCGGCACAACACACAATTTATAGTGGTTCATATATATATATATATATATATATATATATATATATATATATATATATATATATATAACTCCTGCATCAATTTTTCTTAATTTAACAGGAGAATTTCTTTAACTTGGAATTTTTATTTTAGAGTGTCAAGGTGCAGATCAATAAACCACTCTAAAGTAACTCGATCTCTATGATAATCTGAGTTCTAGTTCTCAAACACCCTCTTTCATCGATGCTAACTAATAAGCTTACTCGATTTCTATGCTTACTTACTAACAATCTCCTACACCCGGTGTTTAGGGTTTTAGCAGGTTTATTTTTCAACTAAGTGAGATAACCTTTACAATAACAAGAGCACTAAAGTTAGGTTATCTCTCTAAGACTGATATGTATATGATGAGCTCGGTATACAGATATGAACTATCAGCTAAGTTGTGAAATACTTGGAAAACTTATGCAAATTTCAAGTTTTTCTTTGAATGCTTGAGTGTTTTGAGTTCTTTGTTAATTTCTCTCGACATAGAAATTTTTCGTAACGTTGTTTGGTTCAAAGCCTTCTATATTTAAAGGCAAATTCAAATAACTTTACGTGAAAGTAAATAAATAATTAAATTTATTTATTTTACTAATCCACCCATAAAGTGGATAAGTGAGAAGGAAGTTATGTAACTTCCATCACTTTAGATTTTTCTCTGCATGAATACTCAAATCAAATGCATTTAAATTGTGGATATATGAAAGCAATCCGTATAATACGTGATTATGTTTCGACTCGGAGGATCACAGACGTACGTAGAATTCCAATCGGCTCAATCATTCACGCAGATAGGTTAGTGATTCCTAACCAATGAATTTCCAACATTGGTATCGGAGACAATGTGTTGGATTCTCGTATGTGTTGGTTCTTTATGCATGTTATGTCCGATTCGTAACATATGTTAAATTCTATAAAAGTTTTGCAAGTCATTGTACGAAATCATGTGAATCTGTAATTTTTAATTTTTGATTTTTTAAAACGGTTGAATTTGGGCCTGAAAAAATTACTGTACATGCCTTGTATGATTTTTAGATAATCTGCAAAATTTTATATTTTTTGGCCTCACCGTTTGTAAGATAAAATTCGGTCTTTGTAAAATTACAGAAACTTTGACTGGAAATTATGAACAATATATCATAAATCGTGATGAATTCTTATTACTAGATTGTAGTACGTTGAATGAGGATTCCGTGGATATAAAGTTTGTTAATTTTGGTCAAGTATTGAATGAGTTATGAATTTTTGAAAATTTAACGTATTTGGGGCAAATCGAAAGTTTTCGAAAGTTTTTGGGTCATTTTTTGAGAATTCGATATTCTCTAAGGACCCGTTTATAATTTTCAAAAATGTATGGATAAGATCTAGTCAATGTCAGTTTGACTCGGTCAAATCGGTCCAAACCGGATCGACCCGATCCAGCATCAACGCAAATCGGACAAACCGATCTGCATCGAGCCGAACCGGCGAGCCACGTCAGCGAACGGAGTGCGGCGAAGGCGGTGCCGCGTTCAACCACGCGACGGTGGACTGCGGCGGTGATGGCGGTGCGTGTCATCCACGCGGTGATCGACGGCGGGTGGTGCGGCGCGTGTCTTCCACGCACCCGGTTGGCGGTGGCACGTGCCGGAGATGGAAGTTCGCTTTGATCGCACATGATGGTTCGTCGGGGGCACGTAGAGGCAGTTTTCCGGCGATCCGGGTGGTTTTCCGGCCACTTGGAAGGCTGTTTTCAGCCTTTAATGGTTGTTTTTGGCACCTACGTGCGCATGAAAACTTGTTTGATTTCGTTTGAGCTCATTTTAACTCCGATTTTAGTGCCGTAAATTCCTATGTTCATATTTTTCAGTGTAGATTCTTTATATGCATAAATATATGGTATTTGAACTTTTAAAGTTTAAGTACTTATTTATCCATTTGAGATGAGAACCATAGTTTAACCTTTTTACTTGTGAATTTGCCTATTACACATGACAATAAATTTTTGCTTACTTGTAATAGTGAGCTTGAAATTCATGTGTTAAAAAGTTTTAAGTATTAATACGTTTAATGGTTGCTCATTTTATGGGTATGACTCGAAGAGTAGAAGAACAATTATGGTTCTTGAAATTAGAACAATGAAGTTGGTGCTATGCATTTTTAAGAATTACATGATGAAAAATTATCACACGATTGTTTTGGAACATTAAAATTATATGATGAAGATGTATAGTTCGTTCTAGTATCTCATAAGTTATTTCCAATTTTATAGCTCGAGACTTAATTAGAGTTGAGATTTGGTGAGACACTTCCAAGAAAACTTTAAGTAGTTTTTGGAGTTTTTTTAAAATATAAAAAATTTAATTAGAATTGGAATCTTATGAAAATTGTGATACTATGAAAGAAATGATTGATAATTGGGTATTGAATACAATAGAGGAGTTGAATGAGCAACATGTTTACACAAATGAATGATTCGACGATCCGACGGTTTTTAACTTGAAAAGTCGAATAACGTTCGGATGAAGAATGACCATGTAGATCCTTTTATCATAATTTCTCTTAATGAGTACTAATGAAGTACTACGTGAGCGTATACATTACATCATAGATTATCTATAATTTTAAACTGTTTACCTAAGAGTATTGCTAAAAAAATTATTTTTGAATGACCTTAATAGTTGGTATTTAAGACTTGAAATAGTCTTACGAGATTACCGTGAACTATCTTGGTTTTTTTTTTTATGACATGATTATGCTTTATTGCATTAATATTGATTGAATGTTTTAAGCATGCGATTTCATGTTGTTGAGTGGGAGTTTTAGCTATTTATTTTGATCATTAAATGCTAGAACTTATTTTTGTTCATGTTTTGGAACCGAATCATTTTAAGGAGGATACTTCATGAAATTGATGATTAATGACTTTAAGTCATTTTTCGATATTGAATTTCGTATCGAATTTTTCGAGATGTCGATTAGCTTAACATAGAATAAATTGGTACATAAATGAATATTGATTCTTGAATAACTTCTATTAAAACCAGACAATAACTTCAAAAGCAATCATTGATGAGTTGAGCGAAATAGAAAAAACTTCAATGACGATAATTATTACACATAGCGTCATGATCTTTGAATGTTCTTGGAGAACATGATGTATTAGATACTATCAAACCATGTTATGGAAGGTCCTGGAATTATGATGGAGACTGAGATCAAAAAGATAATGAGATTTGAAAAACGAAAACTGTCATAGCTCGTGACATATTGATGAGTTCGAGTCATCAATAACATGATCTCTGTGTGTACACACCGCCTTACTACCCATGATATCACGGGAATATCTGAAGGGAAAGTATGATAACACTTTACATTGAGGAACATCAAATTCGGCCGAATCCGGTCACTTTCGACAAGTGGGAACACTTGAGGGTCGACACGACTCTTGATGAAAGTATTTTTGACTTTCACTCATGTAGCTCATTATGTTGAGTTAAAAGATGGCGAACTTGAAGTAGTCAAGTCTTCATAAAGTGTTCTCATTGCAGAATCTAATTCAATACAAGCTTCAAGCTTAAAATGTAAACAAAGCTGGAAGGAAAGTGAAAAGGCAAGCGGCCTCGAACTGGATGTGCCGATAAATCTTGGTGTCAATCCTAATGCTAAGAAGAATAAGAAAAGAAAATATGCTAGACTAAAAATGGGTAAGAGTGAGTGACATGCTTCACATGTAACAAGTATGGTCATTTTACTCACGAATGTCCTAAGTCCAAGAAGGACTAGATTGTTAATTCCATTTTTGTTTGAGCATATTAATCTTTAGTAATGTATTCTTAATTGAGTCTTATCCCAATGGATTAGAGACTCATAAATGACAAGATCATTGACTAAAGACGAATGAGCATTGAGACGAGATGCTATTATGTAGGGTTTAAGCTCGAGTTGAGGTCTAGGAACTTGTAAACTTGAGATTGACAATGGTCAATATTTAATATTACATAGTCTCTGATTGCTCCAGAGATCACTTAGGATCTCACTTCTATCAATATTCTTCTACAATTGAGACTTGATTTACTATTTTCGTAGACCTGGTTGAAATCAGTATTTACAATATGTATTATGGTATTTGACTTCCTTTAAATGTTTTTGTGGTTTTGGATTGTAAGCGGACTACTATTAATTTTTATGAAGTTAGTTCATATTTATTATAAGTATGTTCCACTAGTAATGCTTGTGTAAATAATAATATACGGCATACTAGTTTTAAGTCATTTTATGCAAGATTGGATGAACTGACTTGTGAAAGAAGAACTTTGAAGTTCAATTTTAAAAGTCGAGTTATCAAATGTGAAAATAATCTTGCTAATAAGTGACTTGAAAACCATTAATAAAACTGTTAAGTTGACTCTTCATTGCAACTATTTTATTCGATAAATGTGATTCTATGAATGTCAAACAATTAACATGGAACTTAGTGTTTTTCAATACTTACGTTAATGAATTTTTCATGCTTTAAAAGATATATGTTTAATTTCACACATGTCTAAGACATTTGATGGTTTTAGATGTTCTAAAAAAAATTTATGTGAATTAAAAGACATGACTTTAAAAGGTTTTAAGAACCTTTAGAGCGCGTGAAAGATTCAAACAGCTTCAATGGACTGTAATGAGAAAGACATAATCCAACAATTATTAAAATATTGTACACCATTGCATAATGGTGGTCTTTGACTAGAGATTTGAACATTGTTGGATGTGATGAGATCCATGTAGAACATAAACTAATTTAACCATCTCTATTGGAGAGAGATGTGTAGTTATTAGTTGTTGATGGTTGTTTTGTAATGACTATTCATAGTTGATTGCTTCAATCATATTTTTGATCTACAAGATAGGTGAAATACCTAATCGGTATCCTTAGATATAAGGATCAGCGCTCACATACATGATTCTTTGAGTCGGTATGAAAGTTGGGTCCATGTGATTAATTGTACCTTCATTAGGTATGTTGTTAAATCTAAGGGATACGTGCGTGATAATCGTTGATCAAATGGGTTGAAGTATACTTGAGATAGAATCACATAAAATCTAAATCATATTTTTTGGGATTGTAGTAATCACTCTCATCGAGATCCAAGTGGGAGTGATTTCTTGATTAAATGTTCTTTGATAGATTTTTACCCTTTTAAGACCAGATGGATCTTGATGAGAGTAATTGTCTAGAGAATATATGCTTGAATGGCATTATGATATCCGTAAAAATATGATAAGTCTTTAGTGAATGAGGAAGAACCTACAAACGTTCGAGAGGTTCCATCTCGGTGACAAAAGACTAGTGAAAGAAAGCAATGTAAGACAAACTTTGAGTCATTGGGGTCAAATGAAGTTTGGAAACTTGTAGACTTTTTGTCAAGATACTAAGTAATTGAGAATTAATGAATTCTCAAAATTAAATTGAGACTGATGACTCTATAGTGAGGTAGTAAAGTTCACGTGATGGAAAACTTATACTCTAAAAGGAGTGTATTACCTTTTTCCATCTGTTTTAATTTTTACCTCAAGCTGATTCTAGCTAATATATCAAGTTTAGATTTAGAATTACATCAAATTGGACGTTAAAAACTAGTTTTTCCAATGGGAAATGGGAAGGAGAAAACTACATATAACATGTAGGACTCAATCTTCTAAGAGGATAATGTTTGTAAATTGAAAAGTCGATTTGCGAACTTATATAATCCTCAAGACAGTGTACCTTGAGATTTCATTTAAATGATTATCTCATATAACTTTGTTGTGAAAGACGAAGATCATTGTGCTTAGTTAAACAGTCCAAGATAGTTTTGTAATTCTAATCTTGCTTTTGTTGTTATATTATTAATCGAAATGACAATAGTGAGTATTTTTTTATGGAAAGATTCATAAAGATTGTTCGAAGAAGTTACTTGGGGTTGTCTTAAGAGGCTTACGCAAAGAGACTTCTTAAACAATTCAAAATAGGTGTATCAAAACCTATTAATACTCATGTTGTGAAAGGCAAGTCATTGTCTTGTGATGAGTGTCCGAAAACTCAAAGATGGGATGTCGATAATATCATATACAAATGCAATTGGAAGTCTAATGTATACTAAGTTGTGCACACATTGAGATAATAGTTGAGCTATTAGTTTTGGTTAGCTTGAGATATCAATTAATGCGAGAAAAACACTAAAAGAAAGTGTTTGAGTTTTTGAGATACATGAGTGGTATTGCAGATTATTATCTCAAGGAGATAATTTAAAATTTAAATGTTTAAACTATACAGATACAATCTGGAATAGTGATTTAGATTAACGTAAATCAAATTCCAGGTTATGTCATCTTGCTTGAAAATTAAAGCAATCTAATGACATAGTATGAGGCAGATCTGTATAGCACCGTCCACTATAGAAGTCAAACTTGTAGCATGTGCATCTGCGGTACAAGAGGTAGTTTGGTTAAGAGATTTCCTTAAAACTTTTGGGAATAGTAAGCATTTTAAATGAAGTCAGAGATTACTTTGGAATCAAATACTCCAGTGGGAGTTGCAATGATTCATTGTTGTATAAAAGGCTCTAGTGAGAGATGTTGCGATTTACCAAGTAATCAAACACGCCGGTGGGAGCTATAGAGATTGTCATGGAATCAAACACTTCAATAGGAGATGTAGCGATTCATTGTGGATTAAACACTCCAGTAGGAGTTGTTGTCACTCATTATGGAATCAAATATCCTGGTGAGAGATGTTGCTACAATTCGTTGTGGAATAAAATACTTCGGTAGAAGTTGCTACTATTTAGTGATAGTCAAAGCAACTAAAGCTTACACTAGATATTCCAAGTATCAAGAAAACCAAATACTCTAAAAGTTCTTTGTAGAGATATTACAAAGAAGGAAAAAGTGATTCTTAAAATGTTTTTACTTGTAAATGTTAGCAAATCCTCTCGTCAAACTTGTTCCTATAGATGTCTTGGACATCTAAGATTAAAGTTTATGTGGATTTGGACATGGTATGAGTATATGTTAATGTTGCTAGAGATTTATGTATTGCAATTTATGTGATGCTTCACATAATAGTGTGTCGACAAGTATAGATTGGCTCTCTCATACGAGCAATCACCTCGACATCGAGTATGTGTTGAGATGAGATTATTTAAAAATAATCGCAATAGATTTAACCACAAATCTATTTGACTTGTTCATAAGCTAAATCAACGGATTCCCTAGACAATAGTGGGAGGAAATCCAAGTTAAGTGTTGAGATTACATTTGAACTGTGATTTATACGATGTCGGATGAGAGAATGACTCAAAGACACACACTTCCATTACGGAAGTTCAAGACATCGTAACATGTGTTTCATACCACATGTGCTAAGTTGATCATAAGGAAATGAGAAAGATATCCCTATTTTCTCATTGTATGAGGCCTTGAGGTTTAAATGAACCTCTTAGAGTACCCTTAAGACTTTCTGCTATATTTCTAAGTCTCCACTTTAGTGTTGCTACTTTAGCATGTTACCAATAGCTAAGATAATTCGGCGGTGCGGTACATGTCTAGGAAAGCAACTATAGTGGGAGTGTAGATATTTTGTGTGAAAGGAAGGATGTCTTTATTAATACAATCTATTGTGATTCATTGACCGGTCAATCGAGTTGAGAACTTGATTATGAATACATAGATTTGATGAAAAGTTGAATATGCTCTAATAATTTCAAGGGATTGAAAGAGATATGCCAACTTGTGCGAAAACTAGTTGAGTTGCTATATATCCTTAACAAGTGTATAGTACAAAAACTCATATTCTCGAGGGTCACACGATTTATTTGCCCGTATGAAAAATGTATTATGTGATGATATAAAAAGGTGAAGTAGATGAGTATAAGGCTCAAACTTCATGTGTGAGTGGGAGATGAAAGTAAATAAATAATTAAATTTATTTATTTTACTAATCCACCCATGAAGTGGATAAGTGAGAAGGAAGTTATGTAACTTCCATCACTTGAGAAAATAAAAATAAATTTTTCTCCCGCATGAAGAGTGAGATGAGAATACGTACGTAAGTCATTCTTCACCAAATGTCATGATCACATAAATACTCAAATCAAATGCATTTAAATTGTGGATATATGAAAGCAATCCGTATAATACGTGATTGTGTTTCGACTCGGAGGATCACAGGCGTGCGTAGAATTCCAATCGGCTTGATTATTCCGCTGCGGATAGGTTAGTGATTCCTAACCAATGAATTTCCAACATTGGTAGAGAGAAATTTATGTCTTATGCCTATTTTAGGGTGGCAAGAACGACTATTTTATTTATTAGTTTCATCTTGTATGAAAGAGGATGTCTCGCATTAAATGTCAATACTTACTTTTTGTAATTTTTGACCTTCACAACTTTACAAATTATTCGGTTTGTCTCTGTCGGGATTTTGCACTTGAAATGAAAAGCAAAAAAATCTCACACATCAAGTGCATCAAAAGATAAAAATGATCACGTTGTATATACAAAAACTTCAAATTAAAACATAAAATCATCTACAAAACACGGGGTGTAAAAAGGAAAAAATATATATAAATAATAGCTAGATAGATTAATTCTTTTTAGTTTCTATAATTACACAAAAATAAACATACAATTTTTCTCATTTAATATAATTATAACAAAAACGAACACCATTTCCATTTTATACTAAAAAATGCTTGTATGAGGATTTGATCTCATTCACACTCTTTTGACCTTCCTCAAATCATCTTCATCTTCCTCACTCGATCTCAAAATCAAAACTATGCCACCCAATTAAACAAAACGGTAATTAGAGAATTTTTGGGATAGTAATTCAACATTGTATATAAATAAATAAATAAATAAAAGAGTAGTATTTGTGTGCATATTGTGCACAATAAAAGATTGTGTGCACAAAGTTCAGGTACGTATTGTATAGTATTAGTTTGGTTACGGTGTAGTATTATTTCGGGCATTGTATAATATAATTACGGTGTAGTATTGGTATTTTTTTTTTTTGGTGCTATGGAGCGGGGTCATATTGAATTGGGGGATCATATTGAATTGAGTTGGATAAAATATTATGCACACTATTTTTTAGTATGCACAATGTCCACATAAATATTTGCCTAAATAAAAATATAAGAAATTTTTATCATTGCTTCATTCATACTATCAACCATATATAACCCTTATTGTCGGTCGTATTCTAACGCATACAAAAATGTCTACACACATCTTAAATAAAAACACGTTTACCTTATTTTTGTTATTTGTTTGTTAGATATGTTAATATTTTTCAATTTTTCAATGAAGCGTTTTTGTATATATCTTTAAATATAAAAATTGTTTACTACAAAAAAAAAAAAAAAAAAAAAAAAGAATCGCTAAAACGTTGTGTACATTGTGTGTAAGATTACTTCGTTAATTAATATCTTGAGTATTGAGAATGAGTCATTCTTTTATAAAAATTGTCCCGATAAAAATAAAAAAATGAAAATCTTATAAAAATTGTTCATATAGTGAAACCGGTACCATAATATTTTAGGTCTCATTTGATTGGCGAGAATAACGTCGAGATAAGCCCTTAATATGCCATCGTATCTTCCGCGAAGACGACGGATAACGCCGCTTGCTTTGTCACCTCTTCCACCGCCGCCGACCCGCCATTAATACGTCAACCCGGCCTTGCTCTTGTTCAACATCACTGTTCCCTTCCGCACATTTAGTAAGGCCTCAACCTCTCGTTCTTGTTTGAAGATGACTTCTAAAGTATTTTTTCTCCCACATTTACCCCTCGTCAATGATTCAAGTGTGCAGTGTTTTCAATTTTGAATTCATCTTGGGGTGTTTCTCCGTTTGTTCTCTCTTACGTATAAAAACCCTAGCCGTCGCGATTTTTTGGTTAGTTGAATTTTTGTAGTTTATTGTTGTCGCCATTGCGATTGTTGAATCGTTTGATGAGTGATGCCGTCGCCATTGCAATTCTTGTGTTATTTCAGAATTATTTTATTTAACGCAAATCTTGAATCGTTCGTCGTCATTATTTTTCACCGTTATTTGTGAGCATGCGTTATAGATTCACCGAAATCCTAAAATTTATGCATTATTTGAATCGATTTTCAATACTAGGTTTTTCATTATATAAGGTTTGTCGATTTCTTCTTCAATTGGTGAAATTCACATATTGCTCTCACTAATTTCGATGCTTGGAGAAATCCAATTGGTATTCACACAATCAAGTCTATTATTGTAATCGCTTTTTTAAAAAAAAAAATCTTTCTTCCGTTTCAACCGTTTCTTCTCTTTCTCTTCCATGGATTTCTGCATTGAGCGCATAAATACGATGCATTACGAGTATTGTTGATGAATCACTACGCATCATAATGATGATGTGGATTGTGGATGCAGGAAGAATCAACGAGAAATCCATGTGAGATTGTTGAATATTAGAATGTTTATGGGGAAGCTTACATGGTGTTCGAAGATAATTACGAGAGTGTAATGCCTGAATTTAAAAGTAACACATAATAGTTGAGCCGCTACCAAATTGGCCCGTTAACTTAATTAAAGAGAAAATTGTAATTGAATAAACGAGATCTATTACAAAATAATCATTTTAGATTTACGCGGAAAACAATGTAAAATAAATTACATGCAACCATTGCCTAGTACCTGCTTGAGCTCCTTAGACCTATAGAAAATCATAACTGTGGGGGATGAGTGTTTGAAAATACACCGGTGAGGGAAACATCAATGATTGCACAGTTAAACAACATTCGTAGCGATATATGATATTTTCATTATAAAGCTCATGAGAATATTTAATGCTTTATCACATAGTTACGGGCCATTACCCGGCTTGAACATAATATTACGGGCCATTACCCGGCTTGAACATATTACACGGGCCATTACCCGGCTTGAACATTGTACGGGCCATTACCCGGCTTGAACATAGTGCGGGTTACTACCCGTCTTGATTAATAATGCAATTTAACATAGCAATCATAACATTGAATGTTAAACTCGATTAAGAGGAGATTGTCCTCACCTTAAAAATAGTAGCTGCAATAAATGATGCAATGCAATACCCCCTTAGTGATCCTCAACTCCGTTCATAATGTACAATCTTAATGGTCTCAAGTTTCTCTTTATATCCTACAAATAACATATACCCTTAATAATCTCCAATTCCATACACTACGAGCGTCGATAAACAAACTAATTAAAAGTCTATAATCTACGAGTGGACACGAGCATTTTGATATATAATATCACAATTAACAAAGATCGAATACTTACCAAAATACTTTGGCGATCTCTCTCTTTCTCTTTCTCCTTCTTTCTCTCCTCTCTCTCTTCTGCGCCACCCTTTCTTCTCCTCTCTTTCTTTTTTTTTTCTTTCTTTTTCTTCTTCCCTCTTATTCTTCCACCGCCTTACCCACGACATAATAATCCACCGCCTTCCAAACTTACTTACTATGTTTCCATTATTATATTATTATTATTTTATTATTATTATATTATTATTACTATTAACACACACACCACACATGCACACCACATGCACAACACACGCACACTCACTACACACACACGCACACCACACACCTCACACACGCTATATATCAATATATATATAATATAATATAATATAATATATTTTCTGTTTTCTATTTTAAAAGATTTATATAATTTAATTAAAAGCTAATTATTAATACTAATACTCATTTTATTAAAAATAATTACACCTAAATATAAATAATTCACGTAGTGATTTTGTGATATTACAATCTACCCACCTTCTAAAAATTTCGTCCTTGAAATTCATTATAGCTTAAATCATCACAACTCACTTTCTATGCTAAATTATCCTAGAAATTATTTCTTCATCCTTATAACTCCTAATATGGTTCACATTTGTACTATTAGTCCTTATGATTAGAGAATCAACCCAAAATAATTTCTATCTTACACAATGCCTATATCGTACTACAATCATCACTTTATTTTCCTCATACTCAGGTGTTAAAAGATAGCCCAATTGCATAGTAACTATTATACCACAATCGAAAATCCATATCGATTAATAAATTTCATTCTTAAATTGTTACTCCAAATCTAAACCACAAAACATAATTCACTGCATACACACTACAAATTTCATTCCTAAATTATTGCTTCAAATCTAAACCACAAAACCATAAGTCCTTTGCATATGCACTACAAATTCATTCTTAAACCATTGGCACCAAATCTAAACCACAAAACTTAAACTCACCGCACATGCACTACACATCAATGTACCAGCATTGTAATAACCCAAAACCAATTATAGGATTTTATATTTAAATTACTAAGTTTAGTGATCATTTTATTCTTTTCCAATTTCATATGTGGTTTTCTTAATTTTTCTCCAATCGACGAACGGTTTTTCGATAAAAAAATCTCGAAACTTTTCAAACTCACATTCGTAATCCGGATTTGATTAATAATGATCAATTACCAATAGTCCTTTAAAGGTGGGAAACACTCAAGAAAACCCTAAGAAAAATGTTTGTTTTCCTATCGCGCGTTTTAATAATTTTCGGAGTCGAAACTCGACCGAAAAATACCGAAAGCTCAACAACGAAGTCACACCACCGTATTAGAAATTAGACTACCAAATGGCAGCCAAATCCCTCAAAGATTTCGTGCACATGGGGTTCTTAATGGGGAAGATATTTCTAGTACACATGATCTAGCCAAAATCTTAGATTTTAGCTCCTAAACTAGCCTTTTAGCCTTATGCCTATTTGACCACCTAGTTGCTCCCTTTTTCCCACCCCTCTTGACCGGCCACTTCCCCCTTTCCTCCCTTATAAATACCCCTCTTCCACTTCTTCATTTCCTACACCAACAAAGAAGGAAAAACAAGTAGCAAGCAAGAAGTCCTTAGGAGTAAACTACAATGGTTAACCTCTAAGCTTGTGTTTTGTTTTAAGAGCTTTAAACAAATAGTAGAAGCATGATAGAAACTCCTAAGAACCTATCTTAATGTGTAAAAACCATGCTTGAAGCTTGCGGATCGGATTTATGGTGTATATGATCATGATTTTGTTAATATGTGGAAGGAAAATAAACTGCCGAAAAATGTGATACACTGCTGATTCGTTTTTGTAAAATTATTTTGCATACTTTTCCACGGTTTAAAAATCATAGAAAAATTCCTAGATTTAGAATTTGAAGTGTAGAATAACATAATAAAATTTTGTGGTCATTGAATTTTTGTAGACTGAGAATAAAATCGTGAAAGATTATGTATCGGAAGTAGTTCGAAACTGGGAGCAGTGACTCATTTCATTTATTTCTCCCCTTTATAATAGTTATAAAATTATAGGAAAAATTGGTGATGTTCCCCTAGATGTGTTGTAAATTATAGTAAAAATCCATAATATTTTGTTTAGTAATTTATGAGATATAATTTATTTTCTGATGTTCGACGCATAAGGTTATTCTGTGTTGCATGAATTTATTTTTCTGGTTAGAATAACGTATAAATTATGGAAAAATTCATGGATGTCCTACAACCTGTTTATAACAAGATTATAAAATTTGGTGATTTTTAAATAAGGATCCAATAAGTTATGAGTTTTCTCGTAAGACATGTCCAGTAACCGAGCCAAATGATAGATTAAATGTTCACGAATTTTTGGGCAGAATCCGTAAGTCAAATGGCTTGGGTTTCTGAATGAAAGTTGTTCATACTTGAGTAATTCATCACATGTTTTAATTTCATAATTTTTGGATATTTCTACAGAGAGTTATGGATTTTATAAATCTAAGGTCACTGTTTTGCCGAAACAGAAATTTAGAGTCCTTATTTCTAAATCTGCTTTAGTTTCGTAACTCAAATGAACTCGGACTCTTAATAAACTTTGTTCTACACTGAATGATGTACAACATACTAAAATTTCATAATTTTCTAACGAGTCTAAGTATTTTATTTCGTTTATGCGTGTATAAGTATTGTTTCTTCAATTGTTAGTACTTGATAAATTAAATGGTCAAACTTTTAATGACGAACATGTTTTGAATATCGAATGTTATACATGATACTTTATGAATACATATACTTGAGTGTTTTACATATTTTTCTTGAAAATGAATGGAACCGAAAGTCCCAAATTCGGGACCCACAAACCGTAGTACACTAACAAAGCCATTGGACATAGGATTAAACCCATAGAAGCTTTTGATAAAATAAAGTACCTCTTCTTCATTCAAAGACTTGCACAATAAGATCAAGAACCTAAGTTTCCAATGGACAAAAAGATCTGTCGAACTAAACATGCGGATTGTGCTAGGTAGAGTACGGCCGCAACTAGAGACCGAGATTTTGTATGAGAGGCCTAAGCAATCAAGAAGTTAAATTTTCTCTTAAGAGTTTTTCAAGTGGGTGACACTATCTGTATAACCAGATTAATGTTATATGGACCGTTGTCGCTTTTCTGAATTAAACATAAATTGTTTTCTCGAAAGACGCGAACAACTCAAAAGCATGCAAATGCACAACTCCTAACTATATGAATATATGAGAACACGTTTCTTTTGCTTTGATTATTTATTTTTACATGGCAGAGGGTGAAACCCTATATTATATACGAGAATTAGTATCTCTATTGATCTATTGATCTGAGAGGGCGAAGCCATATATATATGTATAAACGGGAGAAATAAGGCTCGGAAGAGGGTTTGGATTGTGTGCGAAATGCCACCGGTGCCACCTCACGGGAGCAATAAGGATCACCACAAAAACGAATTTGGCGAGGGGATTAGCGAGGGAATTAACGAGGGGAGGGGATTAGCGAGGGCTTTACCGAGGAAGGTAGCCCTCGGCAAAACCTTGTCGGAAACACTTCCCTCGCCAAATCCTCGCTAATTAACGAGGGTATCAGCCCTCGCTAATTGCCGAGGGATTTGGCGAGGCGAGTTTAGCGAGGGCTTTAGCGAGGGCTTATTTGGCGAGGGATTTAGCGAGGGCGTTTGGCGAGGGGGTTTCGCGAGGGAATTAGCGAGGGGGTTTGGCGAGGGAATTAGCGAGGGAGTTTGGCGAGGATTTAGCGAGGGCTCGGCGAGGGGCAATTGGCGAGGGTATTGGCGAGGGCCAGGCCGGTGAGGGCGGGCCCCGTCTTGCCCTCGCTAAATTCAATTTCGAAAAAAGAATTGCGGTGGGGGGATCGAACCCGTGCCTCGGCCGCGGCCAGCCTCACCGAGCGAGTTTTTTTCGCTCGACAAAGGATTCGAACCCGCGACCTCCGCGCGAATGGAGGAGAGGGCCTTGGCGCTTTACCGTTTGGGCAAAGCTAATCATTCGATATAGTTTTGCTTTTAAATATATTAATATCATATTATGTTCAATATTTTATATATATTTAATTTATAAATGTTATTCAATTAAATATGTTTAATATATATAACTATTATTCAATTATATATGTTATCATATATATTCAATTAAATTGTATACAATATTTAATATATTTATTATTATTTTATAATAATTGTATATATTCAATTAAATTGTATTCTATCAATTACTATATACAATAATTAAATAAAACCACATTATTACACTATTCAATTAGTATATATATTATTGTTTTATAATTATTAATATTGTATATATTCAATTAAAATGTATCCTATAATTCACTATATACACATTATCATATATTATTGTTATTATTATTATTGCATATATATATTATCATGTTTATAATTATTATTATTACCACATATATATTCAATTAAATTATCAACTATATTATCATGTGTATTTATGTACTCTTAAACAATTAAAATTAATAATTTAAATAACTAAAATTCATCATCTTATAAATTAATTAAAATTCATACACATTTAAAATTCATAAATTCTTAATTAACGTACATCTTAAAAATTCATTGTTTTAAACACAAATAATTAATTTAGCGGCGCCTAGAACCCCGGACCCACGGGATGATGATCGACGTAACCACCGGACCAGATGGGGAATATCACCACCGGACCAGATGGGGGAATATCACCACCATCTTGGAAGGAACCCCGTAACCCCGCAACATCTCCTCGGAGTTGACATTGCATGTCCGCTGCAACTCCAATCGCATCTCCGCTCATCTCCGCTCGCATCTGCTCTCGCATCTGCTCCATCTCCAACCGCACCCTCTCACGCTCCTCTTGGAGCATCCGGTCCATATCGGCTTGGGTGATCCCACTAGTAGGAGTGCTCGATGATGAGCAAGAGCCGAGGGGATGCGTCTGGACTTACCCAGTGCCCGAGACCCCGAACCCTCCCGTGTTGTTTTCCAACTCTTTGGACATAGATCTGGGATAAGTCGGGTTGGGGTTCGGAGCTCGACCCTCAGAGGGCCGAGGCATCCGGGAGGCCGCCTCTTGTACTTCATCTGCATTTAATATTTCCACAATTAAAATTTTAGATTACAAAAATAGACATATATATAATTTTTTTATAAATTATTACATAATATAAAATGAAAATACTTACAATTGTGTCACTAAATTTCGTAGGTGTACTCCCCTTCGGGAGTTGCGTGGTAATGCTTGCACTATGTCCCGATCGGTGGGGGCCGTCCATGCTTCCTCTCCCGTATTTATTTAATTAGAACCACATGTTTAATTAAAATATTGAACTAGCATTAAAAATTACTTACAAAGTCATATGCATACTCGGCTGATCCACGGGATCCGCCCTATGACGGACATGCGCACCCGTGCCTCCGTGCTCCGACATTCGATTCCTCCTACACTGCGCGCTCTTTGACCTCACCTCTTCTCTACCCCAATACTCGAGCGGTGGATTGAAGACGGCGTCATCCCATCCAGGCACCTGTTCCTTGGTGAAGAACAACTTTTTCACGTTGTTCAAAGCATATCGATGTATCTTTCCGCCGCCCTACGAAGGAACAAATGATACACCTCCGTTGAGTTCGTAACGGAAGGGTCCCACCTAGTCACTCTCTGCCAAACAAAATATTATTGTACTCAATAAGCGTTAAAGTTTATAAATTAATCAAAATTAAATAGCGAATAACAAAATATAATGTACCCGAAATTTCTCCCAAGACGCTCGCAACCTCTCGAGGAGATATCATCCGGAAAGTGAATGCACCGGGCTCCATATGTATATACATAATATCCCGAATAATCTCGGATACCGATTCGATGGCATCAACCTGAAAACGGAATAAACACGCGAAATTATAATAGACATATAAATATGACACAGCTTTATTATTCACAAGTATTTAACTTACGTGCCTGTAGATCCATATATCCAAGATCGAACCCGCAGGAGCCGGAGCTGGATCTGGATGGTCCTCATAAGACTCGAGCCGAGCCTCGTCCCGCTTCATCTCTGAATAATGGGTACCAGATCGGTACCCTCGACCCAGATCAGGACGCTCCGTCCTCGACCCAGGATCGTCCCCGGACCCCAGCACGGTCCCCTCCATCCAGACGGTCCGCTCATCTGTAATAATAATTAAATAAAACCACATTATTACACTATTCAATAACAAATAATTCATCATATACTCGAGCAATGCATTAAAATGAAACACACATAATTATTACACTATATATTCAATATTCATCCGAAGTTTTCATCCTCCTCCTCCTCTTCACTCTCCTCCTCCTCATCATCATCATTTTCTTCTTCTTCTTCGCCTTCTCCTTCCTCTTCTTCATTATTTTCAATATCAATTAGTGCACCGTTGACATCTCACAATATGATTGGATCATCATCCGTTTGCACAACATTAATTTGGGACTCAAGGTCGTCTTGAAAGGGGGAAGCTCTTGTTCATTCGTTGGCACGGTTTCACCAAGGATCTCGGTTTGATTTTGCAAACGGCCAACCACTCATGTCTACGCTTTCCGGTACTTGCAATAGTAAACTTGAGTGGCTTGACTTGCTAACACAAAAGGATCGTAGCGGCCGTATCTTCCCTTTGATTAACGTCCACAAGTTTGTAATGAGGATGTACTCTAGTTCCATTTGGCATGATGGATCAAACCACTCACACTTGAACAGAACAACATTTTTCTCAATACGTCCGGGGTACTCCAATTGCACTACTTCCTCGAGGATCCCGTAGAAATCATTCTCATCTGCATCATAATTTTTACCCTTGATACAAACGCCACAATTTGAAGTAGATTTGGATGAGCCATAAGTTCGTGTGTGAAATTTGTAACCATTCACGTAATATCCAGGGTATGTGGTGACACAACTCGAAGGACCGCTAGAAAGATCACGTATCCACCGATTTTGAATATTGTTTATCCTTACAAGTTGTTCAAACCACGATGCAAACTCATCTTGTAGTCTATTATCTTGTTCAGCCCTCGAGAGTCCCGGATGGTATTTTTGCAATTGCTCGGAAAACATACTACAAAAGGGGATTTGATTATTTAATATACGGATTGACGGTATAATTAACAAAAGTTGAACGTTATAAACTTACTCGATATACGGTTGCAACTCGGGACAATTTAGTAACACGTACGTATGAGCCGTGTTTTTCTCCTCATCTACAATCCATCTTTTGTTCACCTTTCCAAGATGTCGACAGGAGGTATAAATATGGACAAAGTACCTTTCGCTACTTCGGGTACCTCGCCCGACCATCGTAATTACGAGGTACACCGTGCCGCCTCGTCTCGAACGTGATCGCCAAAATAGAGGGAACAAAATATTGAGGCCTCTTTTGTTAAATACGCATTTACAATCGATGCTTCAACATGCGCCTTGTTACCAACACCGAGCTTTAAATTGTAAAGATACCTAATTAAATGAATCAAGTGTTATATATATATATATATATATATATATATATATATATATATATATATATATATATAACCGTTTTAGGTAATCAAATAATTTAGAGTTATAAATTACCTCTCAAATGGATACATCCATCTATACCGCACAGGACCTATCCTTGCTTCGTATGCAAGGTGCACAGCAGATGCTCCATCGAATTGAAGAAGTGGCGGAAAAATACGTTCCAACTTACACAATATAAGCTGGAACATCCGCTTCCAATCGAGCCATGTTCTCTACGTAATGGATGTAGAAGTTAACTCCCTAAAGAACAAACTAAGTTCGGTGATTGCTTTCCACATATTCGGCGGCAGAGTTTCACGAAAAGCAATCGGGAGTAGTCTCTGCATAAACACATG
Source organism: Paraleonurus japonicus (assembly GCA_030762865.1). Taxonomy (NCBI): domain Eukaryota; kingdom Viridiplantae; phylum Streptophyta; class Magnoliopsida; order Lamiales; family Lamiaceae; genus Paraleonurus; species Paraleonurus japonicus. Next base: position 31,564,399 of record CM061054.1, read on the forward strand.
ACAATCATGACTCTTCATCCCAAACATCTTCAATTTGCTCCAGTCTACACATCGAGATAGGTTAGACACATAGTCATCGGGAAACTTCAACTCGGTTACCCATCTCGCATGCATCATCCTTTTGACTCTTATCAAGTGAATAACAAGCTTTGGGATACTTTCCCGTGCGTTGACATTTCTCTAGAGAGGGACGACGACAATATTCATTAAGTTCATCCCTAGACTTATTTGTGTCTTTTGTTTTCCCTTCCACATTCATCACCGTGTAGAACAAATTATCAAACACATTTTTTTCAATGTGCATCACATCCAAATTATGGCGGATCAAGAGGGTACTCCAATATGGCAAATCCCAAAAATACTTTTCTTCCTCCGGCCACCATCTAATCTTGTTGTGGGCCTCGGCACCCTCTTCTCGTCACTTTCCGGTACCCCAACCAATCAATTTCTTGTAGAAGCATTTCACCTGTTCGGATGGGTGGTGGGTCATCTGTAACTACTACATTCTTCGTGAATGCGCCTTGTTCTGCGATACGGATGTCCTCGGGTAAGAACTTACGATGGTTATCAAACCACGACTGCTTATGGCCGAGTTTTAAAGTGAAGGCATCGGAGTACTCAAAGACAATATGGACAAGCAGTCCTTCCAGCTTGCTCCATCCAGACATAAAGCATTGAGTAAGCCGGAAAGTCACTAATGGTCCAGATTAATGCGGCTCGCATCATAAAATTCTGCTTTCTAGCAACATCATAGGTTTCCACCCCATTTCCCACAAAGCATGTTCAAATCATGAATTAGTGGTCAGTAAAAATACATCTATATTATCATTCGGATTTTTAGGACCAGGCACCAAAACCGTCGAAACATGAATTGTTCTTTCATGCACAACCATGGGGGCAAATTATACGGTGTCACTATCATCGCCATGACGAATACTTGTTTTCCCGATCGCCCAAACGGTGAAAACCATCGGTGCTCAAACCCACCTCACATTCCGTATTTCAATTTGCAAAATCGGGATATGAATAGTCCAGTGTTTCCAAGCCAACGAATTTGCAGGGTGACGCATAACACCAGACCTCATCATTATAGCAACTAGCATGTCATATCATATCCTTAGCGGTAGTAGTGGATCGACAGTCTCTGCAATCGAGGAATGATAGGAAAATAGAACATCTCTTTGAAAGGACTGCTTCTTTTTCCATCGACCATCCACACCACGTCTAGCGAGGTTTGAATCGGGATCGACTACAAACCTTACAAGATTCAAGCTCCCCGTCCGCACCCCAATATATCATACAATTATTTGCACAAAGAATCAATCCTCTCTACGGGAAGACCCATCCCACCCATCAAGCTCGTTTAGTATCGTAAAATTTCTTGGGCACCAGATTTTACGGAGGGCAAATCTCACTAATCAAATCAACTATTTGATTGTAACCCTTCGCAGATCTATTCTCGCTTTAATGTTTAAAAGACGGGCATTGAATGACAATCGAGAATGAGACTCGCAAACTGTGATACAGATCCCGATCCATTTGCCGCACGAAGCATGTCAAAAATGTGCAAAGCATGCTTTGATTAGGAGGTTCCTCACTAAGGGGTTCTTCTTCTACATTTTGGAAACCGATTTTAGGACCAGAAGTTAAGTCCATCATCATATTTTGGTACGAGCTAGGTCTGCGGTGTCGCCAACTCTATATGAAGTCGACGCCGGCTGATCATAGTTTCGGTGTGGCATAGAATTCCAATTTTGCTCACCGTGCAAAATCCAATTGTGATAATTAGACATAAACCCATGCCTAAACAAATGTGATTTCACGTCAACGGGTTCTCTAAAACTATGGTTCCTACATTTGAATTTCGAGCAAGGACACCTAATCTTTCCTCCACTCATCCATTCCGGGTTACTAGTAGCGAATTCTATAAACGATTCGATTCCACTAAGAAATTCGGAGATATCATGCCATTAATCGTTCTTGGACCATACATCCAACTACGGCTTGAATAATTCATCTGCTTTCAAATTAATGAAGATTCAAAATTTAATTAAATCATATATAATTAATTCTTCCACTTAATATTTTTTTCCTAATATTAATATATATATTTTCTAAAAATTTTGGCAGAGTTTTGTTTTATTTTATCGCATTCCCGCTTAATATATCAAGTAATTAATTCCTAGTGTATCCATTTCCGACTTAATTAAAATTAATCAAGTCGGAACGCACATTCTACAAAGAAACAATACCAAACAATTCATCAACCCTCAACTCCAACATCAACTTGAATCGAACATCGATTCAATTTTCAAAACTAATATTATAATTGAACTATCATACAAAATTTGATCGAACATCGATCACCATATATATAAATTAATATTATATCATGCATGCAAAATAATTTTAAATCAAATAATTATTATAATTAAATTAAAACCATATTTAAATAATAATTAATTACAAAAAGAATACTTACCGTGATAGTGGTGGCTATGAAATTATATTCCCGGATCGAATCTTTTTCAATAAACGTACACACCTACAAATATATAAATTATAGCAATTAAATTAAAATTATAATAATATTAATAATCAAAATTATATAATTGCATAATTATTAATTAATTATATTAACACTAAATAATTATATAATAATTTTATACTACTAATTTTCCTAAATAATTACTAATAATCAAAATACACATAACAATTACAAAAATTAACACTAAATAATTAATAAATCACCAACTATAACAACAAAATTATTAAATTGCATAATTACTAATTAATTAACTCTAAATAATTATATATAATCATATCTAATAATTTTCCTAAATAATTAAAATACACATAACAATTATACAAAATTAACACTAAATAATTAATAAATCACCAACTATAACAACAAAGTTACACAAATACATGCATATGAAAAATTAAAAATAAAAAAATTTATCCACTAAAATAACAACAAAAATAACCGATTAAATCTTAAAAATTTACCGTAGAAACGCTCCCGGAATGTGTACTACAAAGCCCAACAAGAACTAACCTCAATTTTCCGGCGACAGAGCGGCGGCGGACGGCGGCGCAAGGAGGACGGTGGCGTAAAACGCGAGCAGGGAGGAGAAAGGGGATCTGATGGGTGTATTTATATCGATTTTGCCGAGGGCACTAGCGAGGGGCCCATGCCCTCGTTAATGGGCTGCCGAGGGCCCAAGCCCTCGCTAAAATTGGCCGAGGGCCATGCCTCGTTAATGGGCTACCGACGGGCTCGCCCTCGTTAAATTGCCCTCGGCGGTTCCCTCTCTAATACCCTCGTTAATTAACGAGGCCCGTTGCCCTCGGCTCGGCCCTCGTTAAATCGAGCCCTCGCGTCTCCCCTCGGTAATTAACGAGGGCCCGTCGCCCTCGCTAATAGCCCTCGTTAATTTAGGATTTTTGTAGTGGATGGTAGAGGGTTTGGATTGTGTGCGTAAATGTCACTAGTGCCACCTCATTTGGGACGGAGAATTACGGGTCTCGGACATACTAACGTGCCATTCCACAATGTGATTACGGAGATCGAATGTGGTAGGAAACTATCATGTGCCATCTCATATGTGCTATATTTATATACTAACTTTTGCAAAGAAAGATAAATCTCCTAATCAAATGGAAGTTAAAGGATGAAAATCATATAATCGAAGATTACCTTGTACAAATGGGCTAAATGCCGTAGCGAATAACTAAAGATGAAAGAAGAATAAAAGATTCAATTATTTCGGGTTTTTCTGTCACTCTGTGTAGCAGCATATAGGTTACCCATCGAGATTTTATCTCACACCCCAAACTAAATATTTCGGGTTGTGAGAATGAGGCCCGGGAGCTGCAGTAGATGACCGCTTCCCACTCTCTCTTAATTAATAAATATATTATCTTAGTAACTTTTCGATCTTTTGTAATAAACACTTCGTTAAAATTACATTATTTTCTTCCTCCGGGAGTTGTACTCGTCGAGATGGTTTTATGCAAGCTAAATAAGGGTCTTTTATAATAAAAGAGTTTCTCTTCACTAAGTAATCAAGCTTTCAAATTTTTCCGCTGCAACTTAATCGATTGTTATTCAAAAGAAATTTTCTGGCTCAATTTTTATGTTTCACTAAGTGATGACTCGGGTTTAGAACGCCGGACTCGAAGGTCGACTTTCTCGAATTCCGGGCGTTACAAGCATGACCACACACGCTCACGAGCACACGCGCCGCAGATTCGGCGGCTTAGTGGCGGCGATTACACTAGGTATATTGACTATAATGATATCATGCGAAATAAGGTAACTAAAATCAGCCTTATAGTCCACTACGTATCTCATATCAAGCAACTTATAATTATCTAATGGGGTACACATGCACCAAAAATTACAAATAAAGTTTAAAATTTTCTAGAAACCACAGATTGTATATAAAGCCAAAATTTTAATACAATCGAACATAATGATATTTCATACCTTGTGGAGTCACGAGACAGAGAAGATAGAAGCAAGTAATTTACAAACCATCTTTTAAAAGAGAAGTTAACTTATAACTATGAAATATTTTTTTATATAAATAGTAGCAAGTACGTAACCGAAATGTTCTGATACCATTTGTAACGCCCGAATTTAAAAGTAACACATAATAGCCGAGTCGCTACCAAATTAGCTCGTTAACTTACTTAAAGAGAAAATTGTAATTGAATAAACGAGATTTATTACAAAATAATCATTTGAGATTTACAAATGAAAACAATGTAAAATAAATTACATATAACCATCGCCTCATACCACTGCTCGAGCTCCTTAGACTGTAGAAAATCATAACTTTGAGGGGGATGAGTGTTTGAAAATACACCCAGTGAGGAAAACATCAATTATTGCACGCTTAAACAATATTCATAAGCATTATATGATATTTTCATTATAAAGCTCATAAGAACATTTAATGTTTTATCCCATAGTACGGGCCATTACCCGGCTTGAACATATCAGTACGGGCCATTACCCGGCTTGAACATAATATTACGGGTCATTACCCGGCTTGAACATATTACACGGGTCATTACCCGACTTGCATATAGTACGGACCATTACCCGGCTTGAACATTGTACGGACCATTGCGGCTTGAAGATAGTGCGGGTTACTACCCCTCTTTATTAATAATGCAATTTAATATAGCAATCATAACATTGAATGTTAAATTCAATTAAGAGTGGAGATTGCCCTTACCTTAAAAACAATAGCCGCAATAAATGATGCAATGCAATACCCCTTAGTGATCCTCAACTCCGTTCATAATGTGCAATCTTAATGGTCTCAAGTTTCTCCTCATATCCTACAAATAACATATACTCTTAATAATCTCCAATTCCAGCATTTGATAAACATATTAATTACAAGTCTATAATCTACGAATGGACACGAGCATTTTGATATATAATATCACAATTAACAAAGATCGAATACTTACCAAAATACTTTGTGATCTCTCTCTTTCTCTCTCTCTCTCTCTCTCTCTCTCTCTCTCTCTCCGCGCCACCCTTTCTTCTCCTTTCTTTTTTTTTTTTCTTTCTTTCTTCTTCCCTCTTATTCTTCCACCGCCTTACCCCTAACATAATAATTCACCGCCTTCCAAACTTAATAACTAAGTTTCCATTATTATATTATTATTATTATATTATTATTATTATTACTATTAACACACACACCACACATGCACACACGCACACCACATACCTCACACACACTATATATCAATATATATATATATATATATATATATATATATATATAATATTTTATATTTTCTATTTTAAAAGATTTATATAATTTAACTAAAAGTTAATTATTAATACTAATACTCAATTTATTATAAATAATTACACCTAAATATAAATAATTCACGTAGTGATTTTGGGATATTACAGAGTGACCTCGACTTTGTATCAACATTCTTGTTATTTCACTATTTGCAGGATTCTTGTATTGTGAATAATTATTTCGTCTCACGCTTTAAGTCCACACTTATGTCCACGCATATGCCTACTTAGACAGAAGTTCGCGGTTTTTTTAATATCCATCTCATGATTTTTTCTCGTTGAAACCCACGCCAAATATATAGTTTTTGTTGAGTAAAATATTAGTTATGGCATAAAATTATCTACATGATTGTTGTTTCAACTATTACTTTGCAAAATCATTTACTACTTGTGCTCTTTTATTAAATTGAGAGTTCAATTATGCTATTTTTGTATTTTTTTCATGTTTAGCTTCGTCTCAAGTTATTTAATTCAGAAACTTTATTTTATTCGTTTGATCTCTAGTTATTTTATTATTCTGTCTGAGTCTCAAACTTCGCCCACACTTATGTCCACCCATATGCTTACCGTGAAAGTACTTCATGTACATGTGAGGTTTTCTGTATAATGCTCTAAATGTTACATATATCATCCGAATAGGTTGCATTGTACCATCTTTATGAATTAAGAATTGAGATTGGATTTCTTGTGTTGGGCGTCTTGATATGGAAACTGTTAGTAACATTTTCCCTAAGCTAGTGATTACGTATTGGTATAAAAATGTACTACTTTATATTTACTCTCTACTTTTCACTTGAATATATTGTTACCTTTTGCTAGTTCAAGATATGTGATCGACTTTAATCTTTATAAGATGATCAGTATTTTGAATTTTCTTCAAAAAATGGAGGGCATTAGTCTCTTATTTTTCTCTATTTTGGTGCAGATGTGATGATTGTGTTGAAGGGATCTGTGTCCATGGCAATTTGAGGGACAAGAACCAACCGCATACGGAGAGTCGATCTCGATTGGAGTTCTCATCGGTGATGTGAACAAAAAATTGAGTGCTACTATTGCAAATATCTTTGGAGACCAAATTGTATGTTCCAAAATCACAATTTAACTTCCAAAGTCACAATTCTAACTCAAGTTCTATTTGTTGGGCGCTTCAATTTATGTTCCCTATGCTCATCTTTTATCTTGCATTTTCGGTAACCTTTAATTTTCACTAGAATTTTGGATGTCATAATGGAAATGTTTAGCATATGAGATAAATAAATGTGATTTATGTCAGTTGCTACCTGACAATAAACAATTTCATCTTTCATTATCAATGTTAGTCTAAGTCTACTATTATAGTGAAATTAGTATTTTTCTCGTGCAATGCACGGTTTGAATAATGATAAATTTAATGTGAGGTGGGTTATTTTGTTTATTATTAATATTTTTCTTAATATTTTTATTAATATGTAAATTCTATGTGATAAAATATATGAGTATCTCACAATTATTAAATTAATTATATAAATTTTTAATTATATATTAAACTCATTATAAATACTATTTTTAAAAATGATATTAATTTAATAAAATTATGAAATAAAAAAATTGATTACTTTAAATACTATATTAACGAATTATGGAGTTATAAAGTGGCTTGGAGAAAAATCTAGGAGTGTTTGGGTGTTTGGTGAATTAACATACTAACATTTACCAATAAAAAAATAGTTTTATTGCATATTTGATTACTTTTTAAATGATTTACTAATGAAATATTTACTTCTATTTATACAAGTTCAAATCATGAATAAATGATGGAGACTATTTTAATTTAATAGATGAGAATGATTTATAATATTTTACAATTCTCTACACAAATAAAATATTTAATAATCATTCAAAAATGTTTCAATATGTTATATAATATTCCATATTTATTTGTATACAATATTTTAGTTTAAATTAATTTTAATTAAAAATGGATAAAATTTCAATTTACAATGTCGTAGGAAAATTGAATAATAAATTTTTAAAAACTATCAATAATTATTTTCTGTATTTGCCTTAAAAATGGGGCACCTTGTTGCGGTTACGGTTTTAGTGCAATTTGAGAACACAATGTAGACATCGAAATTTTGAATTTCGTAGTCTTATTATTTTGTGATAAACTCTAATTTTGGAGATAAAAATATAATAATATCTTCAAGATTTGAGAATATATTTTTCTTATTTTTCGAGTCATTGATATCTCCGAGATTTTGGGGATATCTTTTAGTCTTGCTCTCCAAGTTATTCATCTCTTATGAATAGGAGAGTCAAAATAGAGTTTAAGTAGTTCGATGGAATAAGTCACAAACGATTCCATCAACTCCCTACTATCAAATTGTAGGTCAAATCACTCTATCAAATCGTAGTAAATTCGGAATAAGTCGCTGAGACCCGAAACTACAAATCAAGTATGAGTCTTTGGAGAGAGGAATCGAGAGATCAACGAGAGTTGTAACCCACAAATTATCAATGGAAATATATGTTTACCATTTTATTTTTATTCACCTTTTATATATTTATTTCTTTGGTGTTGAAATTTATTAGTTAACAAATTGGCACGCCCAGTGGGACATGTCAAAAGGGCATGTCAAATTCACCTTCGGGGCATGTCAAATCACCTTTGGAGTTCTACATCAATTTCGAGACCAAGTTGCAGCCACCATGCGTCTCTACAACATGTCTCGAGGGGGCATTTGTAGACATCGAAATTTTGAATTTCGTAGTCTTATTATTTTGTGATAAACTCTAATTTTGGAGATAAAAATATAATAATATCTTCAAGATTTGAGAATATATTTTTTCTTATTTTTCCAAGTCATTGATATCTCCGAGATTTTGGGGATATCTTTTAGTCTTGCTCTCCAAGTTATTCATCTCTTATAAATAGGAGAGTCAAAATAGAGTTTAAGTAGTCCGATGGAAAAAGTCACAAACGACTCCATCAACTCCCTACTACCAAATTGTAGATCACTCCATCAAATTGTAGTATATCCGGAATAAGTCGCCGAGACACCGGTACTACCAATCAAGTATGATTCTTTGGAGAGAGGAATCAAGAGATCAACGAGAGTTGTAACCTACAAATTATCAATGGAAATATATGTTTACCATTTTATTTTTATTCACCTTTTATATATTTATTTGCATGTGTTGAAATTTATTAGTTAACACACAACACTATAAATTTCACATCAATTGTACACATAAACCAAATAAAACCCACGCGGGCCACATAAATACCACATGAAACCAACCGAAAATTCAACATTGCAATTTTTAATTTATTAACCGTACAACATCGCGTAATGGAGAAGTGATAAATGATTTGTAAAATTAGTTTTACAAAGATTATTTTAATTGGAGGGTAAACTTGGTATTTTGCATTGTTTATATGGATGTTATACATGTTACCAAGCAACTACATTAAAGTTGTACAATTTTATATGTGCTACCAAGCACAAAACAAAATTATACAAGTTTTATATCATGTGTACCAAGTGTTGTATTACATGCTACCAATCGGCATAATACCCCTTTCTCCTACTAAATAATATGACCCATACTGATTGGAGTGAATTGATGCATGTTTTTAGGGTGTATTTAAGTGCAAAAAGTGATCAAAAGTGTTAGATTTTGTGCCTAAATGTGTAGAGTATCACTACTTTGCCTAAAAGTATTACTTGTGAAATATTTGATGTTTTCGTCCCGTTTATAGGTAAATCGGTGGAATTTGGCCAAACCGAGAGTACCGGCATTCTTAGGATGAAGAGACGATCGAAACGGGCGAAAATGGGGGTCGAGGCGGAGTCCGGATCGAGAAAATTCCCTGGTCGAGTCCAGGGGCCTCGACCCGAGGTTGCAGGCAAGAGCATGAAATCCCAAAATCAAAGGAGCCTCGACTCGAGGAGCAGGAAAAGGTGGCAAGCTTGACTCGAGGGCCGAGCCTCGAGTCGAGGGATGAGAAATTCCAGAGTTCGTCTATTTAAAGCCAAAAACAGAGCATTCCTTCCATAACATTCCATAGAAAGCTTACTGGCGATTTTGAGGCGATTTCTTAGGCCCCAAGCCAATTTCTCCTTGTAGGTAGAGTAGATTGTTAGATTTAGATATAATTTCAATTGTTGTTGCTTAGATTAGCATTAGATCTCTTGTTTACTCAATTCAAGCTTGTAATTCCTTTGGAGAAGAAGTGTATTGAAGACTCAAGCATTCCTATTTTTGTTGATTTAATCCAATTGGTGATATTCTTCCTCTCTTGTCATTTCAATTTCTTAATTGTTGTGATTTGCTTTTTAATTGTGCATCTAGATTTTCTACCCATGGATTTTACTCTTTGCACCATGGGCTAATACTCTTGTGCTTGGGTTAATTGAAATTGAGGATGATGTGATTGTCTTATGCTATGATTGTTGATGATTGTTGATCAGTTGAATTAGATTGCTTCCTAATTGTGATTCTCATTGTGCTTCATGCATTTTTATAATGTTTGATCACCCTAGCAATAGGTAGAGTTGAGCTAACGTGATCCGAGATTAATCCGGTTATAATTGTGTATGAATGTATGAATTGGGTGCTTGAATCGAGAGATTAGTTGCACTAAGGGTACTCACATTAGACATTGTGTGGTTAATGGAGAGATTAATTACATGATGGTTTTATGCTTTCTATCTTAGTTGATTTGCAATTTGATTCAATCATAGCTTGTTGATCATTGATTCCTTGATGGATGTTAAACTTAGCACTCAAATCCCCATTTATTGTTGTTATTCGTTCTTGCCTTCCTAGTGTTTGATCATTTGCCTTGTTGTGTTGTTTGAGTTTATTTTTAGCATTTTGTTGTATTTTTGTTTCAAAACCGCTTTGCAACAATAGTCATCGAGAACTTGTATTCCTAGGGCCTCATTGCATACTTTTTTCCTTGGGTTCGATATACTTGATTGGTCTTAATACCGTTTGCCCGGAAATCTACAATCACATACCAAAATAAGAATTGCTATCAATTCGAGCCTTATACAAATGCGTTGAAATGTGATGCGACCAATTTAAAAAAATGGCGGCTCTTGGTTTCACACTTTAATTTTATTTTATTTTATTTTAAAAGATAAAATCTTATCTGAACAAGTTAAATGGCGTTAGTTGTTTTATTAAAAATATTAGTTGTTTATACTATAAGTCGATATTAGTTTTTAATGATATTGATTGTTTCATTAAAATGTGTTAATTAAAGGTTATTTGTTGTTTCATTAAAGAGTATTAGTTAATTATTGTAGTTCTCCCTTCATCCCATTGAACCATTCACATTTTCTCTTTTTATCTATCTCGCAATACCTTTCACACCCTTAAAATGAAAAACTCTTAATAAACTTCACCTTCATAATATTCTCAATTTTACACAAATGTCATTATTTTTGGGCTCATACATATACACAATTTTTTTGGAAGGGCATACATATACACAATTCAACTCACTTACTTATTTTATACATAAAAATTTGCGAAATTACCCCTCAAATTTCTACTCACTCTTTCACTTTCTTAATTTGTGTGTCTTCCTCCTATAAAAGATTTTATGGGATGGTTCGTGGAGGGAGTATAAGATATTAGTAGTAAATAATTTCAGGGTGAATTTTTTTCTTTTTTTGCTTTAAATGAAACAATAATAATAAAGAAAAATCGGCACAACACAGGGTATAAGGCATACCCTATTCGGCCATAAAACGTTCAAGATAAATCAAAACTAAAAATCAAGACAAAGAAAGAACATACAACCCACAACTTGGCCTATAACAACACTCAGCTCCGTAAACAACTCATAAGCCTCACTACCCTATCCTCAAAATTTGACATACAAACGCCCAATTCTTAATGAATAAACCAGCTCCAAAGTCTCGACTTTATCTCCTCCATCACACTATCCACATTCACCTCAACACCTTCAAACAGCTTTCTTATTTCTCCACTTCCATATACACCACACAATACACTCCCAAATGCACACCCCATACAAACTACCTTTTTTCCCCTAAAGAACTTACTAAAATGTAGTAAGCTCGTTATAGGATCGGGAAGAGAGGGCGGTTTGTACACCCAACCAATTGCAACACTTAATCCAAATTAAATAAGAGAACTTACACTCGAACAAGATGTGTCCGACTCCTCCAAAAATTCACCACACAAATGCAAGAAACGTCCCCATTTTGTGAAATGACATTTCTTTTTGTAGCTCCACCTCTTTTAGCAAATCTCTCCCACATAGTTCTCCATGCATGTATCCTCACTTTTGTCGGGGACACCTTGTCCCAAATTAATCAAAAAGACATGTTGTCTCCACCACCTTGGCTCTCTTCTCTCGTATCTCACCCACTCGTACACTTCCTTCATAGAGTATACACCACTTGCATTATATCTCCATCTCCAAGCATCGTCTACTCCATATTTTAAGGGATACCTCGTTGATAACATCAATCAAAGCATTAACCATAACAATTTCCCTATCAAATAAATCTCGTCTCCATCTCCATCTCCACACCCACTATCCTCAACCCACTCCCCCATAACCCCCACCTTCCCGCCCCGTCTAAACTCAAGCTATATAATCTGGGAAATCGCTCTTTTAAGCCGATCCCACCCGGCCCATTTTTTCCTACAAAAGGATGTGTCAACACCATTCCCTCCCACCCTCTCTACTCCCTCCGAGAACCACCCTCCCTCCACTCCACCAAAGGCCCTACTACTCCTCGGATCTCAGTCCCTACCCCCAAACATCCACTTTCTTCCCATCTAGAAGTCACCACCTTAACCTACAATCTCTCCTTGTTGGTCAAACATCTCCAAGCCCATTTCCCAATAACCCACAATCTCTCCTTGTTGGTCAAACATCTCCAAGCCCATTTCCCCAATAACACTTGATTGAAACATTCTAAAACCCTTACTCCCAGCCCCCTTTTGATTTTGGCATGCAAATTGCTTTCCGCTCGACTCCATGAAATTTTTTTAGCACTCTCACTCACCCCACAAAAGAAGCCTCTTCCGAATTTTCATGATATCTCTCACCACTTTTTAAGAGCTTTGTAGGTGGACAAATAGTATACCGATAAGGATGATAGCACAACATTAAGCAACGTATGCCTACCCCCGAACGAGATCTTGAGATTTTTCCATTTCAAAGACTCTATTCCCGACTTGCCGCACCACTGGGTCCACTCCGAGATCTTTCTATGGTCTGACCCCACCTTGACACCTAGATAAACGAAAAAGAAATGACCCACTTGACATCCCAAAACTTCAAAGATATTCCCTCAAGGCCGTCTCCTCCACATTAACTCCATACAAGCAACATTTCTATTATTCACTCTTAACTTAGACGTGAACTCAATAATCTTGAAATCTTTTAAGAAACCAAATGTTACCCCGAGACGCTTTCCCCATAAAAATTGTGTCATCCGCAAACCGAAGATAGGATACACCCACCATATTACTCCCGACCTTCAACTCTTCAAGGCAAAATTGATTCACACAATATCACCTCTTTTTAAAAAGTATAACAATGGAATAATAAATAAAATAAAAACTATCATTTCTCTTACTCCCCTCTATCTATATTATGATTTTGATTGTTATTAAATGATGTGGAGTTTAATAAAAGTATTATTATTAATATTAAAAGTATAAAGTAAAATGATAAGTGTATTTTTCAACTTTATTGAAATGAGTAATTGAATTGGTGCATAAGATAATTATAATGAAAAATTGATTGATATGAGTTGTAAATAAAAAATATGCGTAAAGATTTAATTTAATAGGGTACTATTTGAATACGAAAACACAAAATATAAAAATTTTAAAATTTTGAACAATAAAAATACTCCCTCCGTCCTATAATCGTTTGCACACTTACCTTATTTGTACGTTCCATAATTGTTTGCACACCCAATTAAAAAGGAAACTTTTTCATAAATTTCACCTCGCAATATTCACATATTTACACTAAATATAATTTATTTTTGGCCTCACATTACACTCAATCCAATCAATTTCTTTATTTTGCATATAAAAATTTATCAAATTACCCTTTAAAATCCTACTCATTACACTTATTGTTTTGAAAAGTGTGTCTCTTTCTCTTACACCTTCTTTATTGCAATTATACCATATATGAAAGGCTCTTCCCGCGTTAATAAACCTTGGTGGAGTAGGCACAAGCGCACTGCATAGAGATGTGGACCCTGCAAATACGCTGCTAATCTCAAAATAATTTGTTAAGCATAACAATGGACACGTATTCTATGAAATAAGTGGGAAAGGAATCTCAAAATTTCAACCCAAATTCTCCAATAAACAAATTTTATAGCTTCCTATAAATTTATTCAATAATAATATTATTATATTCATTTATAGTGTGTTTAAAATTCTATTCATTTTTTCTTTAAAAATATTAATTAATTTTCAGAGTCCACTACTGCTAGTTATAATATTAGAAACTTCATTACTATTAAGTACAACTTTTTTCTTAGTTACTAGTAGATACAATTTTTTGCCTTTAATTTCCAATTTTGCCCTTTTTTGTTGAGTTGCTGCAATCCTTTATTTTGCATTTTTTTTTTTGCATTGTTTTGTCTAATATTCTAATACAATTTTTGTTTTTGCAATTTTTGTCTCGCACATTATTTTTTCAATTTATAGATGTCCCATTGTTTTTTTTTTAATTTCTTAGTACTTTGAAAATTTTAAAAAATACATCATTCCTCATTTTCATATATGCCATTTTTAGTGGTGTCATATTTGAATTATTTTCAAATTTTTTTGATCGGGCAAAGGGTGATTTGAACCCATGACCTTTGGGTCATAGGTAGTGGAGCTCTAACCACTTGAGCTATACCACTTTTGAATTATTTTCAAATATATAATTTCTCAAAGACTCTAGCATTCAATGGCAACACATCAACACGTTCAACGGAAAAAATTATTGTTGCACATGTACATGTGCAGCTTTATTGCACATGTGCAAAAGAAATGATCTCTCGCACATTATTTGTTCCAATGTATACAAACAACTTTTAGAAAGAAAATTAAAAACACAAGAATCAAGAAATAAAAATAACAAAAAAGTAGTGAGTCCACCGAGTAACAAACTCAAACCGATTCATCGACTTACCAAACTCGGTGAGTCACTCACCGAGTTTCAGCATCTAAAATCCATAAACCAAAGGGAATCAACTCACGCCAGCGATAACAAAGAGACACCGAAAAGTACCACCACCAAAGCGGCACGACGGATACACCACCGCCACCATCTTCGGAGATCGGCGACACTCAAGATCTACCTTAGAGATCCGCTTCAATGGTGGTGGTGGCGCTGGGCGCCGCCGTACTTCGCCGGAGGCTTTGAGTGGGTGAAGGGGGCTATGGGAGCTTGTCGGCGCATAGCATCACGGCGCGGCAAAGGCGATACAAGATACCGAAAACACCATCGTCACTCGTGATGAGCCTCCGCTGCTTCTCGTGGCACGCTCGTGAGAGTGTAGAGAGAGACGCAGATAGTGAGAGATATTAGGGTTTGGGCTGATTATATGGGGTGTGAGGGCACATTTGGTATTTTCAGAGACCATTTTGTATCTAATTGTATTCTTTTAAAAGGTAGTACCTAATAGTAATAAGTAGTGTAACATTGTATCTAAGATTTATAAATCTTAACTTTTATAGTCAAATTAAAAGTAAATAGTGTTTGAAAAAAATAATTTTAAATCAAATTTAAAAAAGTGAGTGTTTGAAAAAAATCACTTTTACTAATAGTGGTGATAATTATACATGAGTGTAATTATTATATTTCTTTTCTCCTAATGAGAATTATTTTGTCAAGATTGATTTTTAAAGACTTAAAAAGTGGTTGTAAACACTATATAAGTGATTTTTTTCAAATACAATTGATTCTCCACATGGAATTGTGTTTGCAAACATACACTTAATAATATTAACTTAATAATTTCATTAATTCATTAATATTATTACTCTTATATAATACTCCCTCCGTCCCGAACTATCTTCACACTTTCTATTTCAAATTGGTCCCACAACTATCTTCACACCCCAAATTTAGAAATAACACTCAATATCAATACCCTCACAATATCAATTTTATTTCAAAAATGACACTTTTACTTTATTCTACTTTATTCCCTCTCCTACACTTTATCTCATATAATCACCCAAAATACCATTACACTTTATTCTCTTTCCTACACCAATTTAAGTTTTTTTAATAAGTGTGTCTGTTTACAAATAAAGATAGTTCCGAGACGGAGAGAGTAATATCATAACATTTTAGACCTATAAAATATATAAAATTGTGTGTGATATTAAGTATAATGATATTATTAAATGCATTCCGATATTACTATGACACTGGCTCAATTTTCAAATACTTTTGAGAGACACTCTGATATGATGCCTTCTTACATGAGACAAACTTAATTCAATAAATAGTCGAGTAATGATTAGCAGTGGATAAGATAGTGAAAATACACTTTGATTAGTGTGTAATAAATAGTACACACACTTTGATTAGTGTGTATCTTCAACACGGTCTCACATATAAATTGTCATTTTGAAATATTTAACAAGAAAAACCAAAGCTAGCTAGCTTATCAATAATTTTTTTTTTTTTGAAAAAACTTTGATTAGTGTGTAATAAAATATATAATTCGACTTTATTCCACAATAAGTTCTGATATTATATTGTTCACATAAAATTTTGATAATAATTGTGTTTATATTACACAAATAAATAAATAAGAGATACTTCAGGGTGGTCGACACACATGCATGATTGATGTGAATATTTGCTTGCATTATTTTATTGATATTTGTATTTTTACTCAATTGGTTAATTATATATGAATGAGGAAATATTGTGTTTTGTGATATTGTAGGTAAAATAGGAATTTAGGTAGAAAGCATGTACCAATTGCTTATTGAAGTCAATTGAAGAAGTATATCTATTGGGAACAAAAATCGAGATAGAAACTAACTAGGTACATAAGAAAAAGAAAAGAGTCTTGTGTCCAATCATTATAATGAGAACTGCGAATTAGGATCAATGATTTTGATGCCCCAACTCAAGTTGTGAAGCACGAAATCCAAATCGATACTCCACCTCGGGCTAAAAGTATTCGATTAATAATTATAAAGTTTCTTCTATTTTCTTATTATTTAAAACAAGAGGTACAAATCCCTATTTATATAAGTCTTCAATTATGAAATGGATAACATCTATCAACCAATTAACTTTCTAACTACTAACAAATTAACAAACTAACAACTATCAACTTAAAAAAAAAAAAAAAAAAACTACCAAAAGAATTATAAAAATCAAGTTGCAAAAGTTACTAGACCAATACTAAAATATTAAGTTCGTATCACATCGCCACCACCCGATATATAAACAGTGGTGTTTAAATCGCCGCAAATCGTTGTTAGTGTGTGTCCACGGGTGCAAATGCCCTCCCCCAAACTTTTTAAAAAATATTAGGGTGCATAACTAGAATTTTAAATTGTACATTAATAATAAAGGAAAAAATTGAAAACGGAATTAGATTTTTTTTTTTTTTTGCTTTAGTAATACAAAGGGAAGATGCATAGTTACCCTCTTATGTGTATGTTTGTATCATTTTAAGAAGAATAACTTGAATTACAGTAAGTTATTGGTCAAAATTATTGGTAAATTATTTTTAAAAAATGGTAAATTATGCAATGTATAACAAATAATTAGTCAAAATTATCAAAATATTATATTACATAAAATTACTGGTCAAAATTATCATTATTAGAGATTGCGTAATAAAAGGTGGCAATATTAGTTAATATAATTAGAGATTACATAAAAAAATGTTGGTCAATATTAGAGATTACAAAAACACACTTCAATCTAAAATCATTTTCGAACTCATTTCCTAATCTTGGGCACCAGATACCTTCCAAGTCAAATTCTTGATGTTGTTTTAACTCCAAATTGACTACATTTTTTTTTAATTTTACTGAATTATTGACAGCTCGATTCATCTATTCCATTTTTATATTTCATTTAATATTTTATTTTATTAAATTATTAACATATATTGATATGGTGTATATAATTTATTAATTATTTTTTTACTCTTTATATGTGGTTTATCAATAATATAAAATACAAAATGAAATAGATAATTTCGTGTGGGACGCGAATAACAATACCCAAATTATAACGGGTCTTGGTCCAAAACTGTTTCTATGCATTTGGGGAAACTTTAACCATTGGGCCAAACCCACGTGCAGTGGGCCGTCCATTTCTGCACTTTGTTTCATAGATTATAAATTTTATTTCAAGTTTTATTTATTGACATAGATTTGGATTTTTCTGTCCAAAAAAAGAAAAGAAAAAGAGTAAGTCTTGTGTGAAACCGTCTCACGGATCTCATTTCGTGAGACGGATTCACTTTTTAATAAATTGTTATCACTTTTTAATAAATTGTTATCACTTATAATGTAAAGTGTGTCACTTTTTATTTTTTATCACTTTTATTCTAATTTGTATCACTTTTTAAAAATTGATAATAATTATTAAAAGGTGACCCGTCTCACGAAATAAAATGTGTGAGACGGTCTCACACAATTTTTGCCAAGAAAAAGACATGGATTTGGATTTCAAAATTTTAAATTGAATAGTTGATTTAAAATCTAGTAAAAATTCAATTAAATTTCCAACAACGGACACAAACTTTTGATGCACCGATTCTTTTAAAATCAAAATACGGTATTAGATTCACACCCGATGCGTAAAACTGACTTGGGCCCGCTTTTCCCACCCGGGTTCCACTTGGGTAAAGCCTTTACGCAATAAGATCCCTAGCTCTTCTCGAACGTACTCCGCAAAAAAAAACGCCACGGAGGGTTCTCCACAGAGGCACTCCGACGCTCAAGTCGGTCACCGGAAAACACTCAAGAAAGTACGTAGGAAGTAGCTAAGTAAGAGTGATAGTTAGTCGATACCGTTACCTCCCTTCGAGAGTATTATTTATACGTATTTGTGGAGTAATAACTGCTACCACGTGTTGTG
Organism: Paraleonurus japonicus; assembly: GCA_030762865.1. Classification (NCBI taxonomy): domain Eukaryota; kingdom Viridiplantae; phylum Streptophyta; class Magnoliopsida; order Lamiales; family Lamiaceae; genus Paraleonurus; species Paraleonurus japonicus. The sequence goes on from CM061054.1 coordinate 31,583,355, forward strand.
TGACGATTTATTCGCCTTGTGCCCAATGGCGACCGGGCCGCCCATTTGAGCTCGGTGCGGCCTAAGATTTCGGCCCTCCGGGTCGACCCGCCGGGTCATGACGGACCGACTTCGCCACGTCCGGGAGAGCTCGGCCCGGCCTGTGGGCTCGGCACGTCCAGAGATCGGCTCGCGGGTCGTGCAAGCAAACTCGGCCGGCAGCCGGACCCTCCGGCCACGCCCGCGAGGACCTCGCCCGCTGGCGAGCCGAACAACCTTCGAGCGACGATGTCGCGATTACCATACCGGATGGCGGGCACGGCGAGGACCCCACCATCCAAGCTCAAGAAGGACCAAGACTTGTCAACCACGCCACGCCCGAAATGGTATCAAGTACAAGGTATCCGCCTCCGTTTAAGGTCAACTTATCCCATAAAGGCAAGAATATCCACTAGCCATCAGAAGATCCCTCGCTAAGGGACACCTAGCAGGATGTGAGTGGCTAGCCGCCGCTCTTCGTTGCAGGCAGGTACATCTCAATTAATAAGAGATGGTACAACATTTATGTTGATTTGTACTCTATTGTACCTTTGACCGCCAAAAAGGCAACCAAACCCATGTATAAATAAGACCTATAAGGCATAATAAACGGATCTGAAGCATCCATCCTTAGCCTGGGACTAACACTCCCAACAAACCTTGTGTTCTTACTTGCTTTCCGCATTTAATTCCTCATTTATTGCTCATCATTCCTATTGATTGTTCTTGGGTGTTTATCATAATAAATGCCCCAATCAATATTGTTTTAATCGATCAAAAGCCACATTAATCACTCATAAATATTTCGGTTAACAACAATTGGCGCTAGAGGAAGGGGTTTTTCCGAACCTCCGTTTCCACAAAAAGTTCTTTGGGGAAAATCTTGAAGAACACTCACCGTCCTTCAAACCAAAATCTCACTTAAATCACCTCTATTCCCTACCCTTCCCTTCCAGAGAAGATCCTACTTCATTTGGAAGATGACGAAAGCCGGAAACGCCGCTCCGGTGGGGAAAATCCCACCCCCGCCGGGCTGGCATGGATACCATGCATGTTCATGAAGGTGAACTGACCTCAAGGTGATTTCACCCCCACCAGTGGCACGGGAGTCTCGGTCCCCACCCCACTTCAGAGTACCAAACCCCGAACAGATTCGACGGCCATCAAGCTTCTTCAAGCTCGAGGCCGTGAGCTCACCATGGCTAGCCCTGGTCCCTCTACTCCCCGAAAAGTAAGGGAAAAAAAAAAGAAGAAGGCCCAACGAGCTCGGACGGACTGGATCTCCTAGTCGGGCGATCAGCCCTGTGGGTCTAGAATCGTCTTCGAACGACTTGGGTCATCTCGATACTGGATTTCGGGTCGAATCCAAACGGAGTCCAGGACGGGAGCACCCGGCACGGCGAGCGGCCGAGGACCGCCGACTCCGCCAATAGAGCCCCGCACTCCAGCGCGCCGCTGAGCGCGAGGCCGGGAGGGTATCGGCCAAGGATAGGTTGGGCCCCGCCTCCGCAGCACTCTGCTCCCCGAAACCTGTAACTGACTCTCGCGATGCTCTCCTCGCCGCCATGCAGAGGAAGATCGACGAGATGGAATCCCGCTTTGGGGCCCGCGATGGGCAGCCAAAGCGAAGCGTGGCGAACGAGCCTCTCTCTATGGAGGTCGGCAGCACCGGTTCAGCCCAAAATCCTCCCCCTCAAATGCCCATCTATGAGGGGAAAACCGACCCGAGACTCATCTCAAAGCAAATATAATATTTACATGGTCGGCAGTGGGGCCTCCGATGCGACCAAGTGTCGCCAATTCCCGTTAACTCGGGCGAGCTTGCCCATAAGTGGTATGTCTCTCTCCCGCCCGCTCGATCAAGCACCTTTCAGCCCAGGCGAAAAGTTCACCAACTACTTCGCCTCCAAGATTCCGGAGCCGAGAACCGGCAGAGACCGATGGGAATCAAGCAGGGAAGGAGGAGAGCGATGAAACCTACTCTCGACCGCCTCGGACGAGGTCCTCTCACCGGGAGCCAATCGGGACGAGCTCCAGTGCACGCAGCCTCGCCGCCTAAGACCGGAGTCCTACATGTTCGGCACATGACCAAAAACTACCCCACCTCCTACGCCGAGTTCCGCCGACGAGCAGGCAAGCTTATCACTCGCCAAGATGCTCGCTCAAAGGCCGGGCGAGGTTAAAGAGGAGGGGGCGAGAAGGGGGAAGGCAACCCCAAGGCAGCCCGGCCGCCGAGCCCACCCCCAAGAGGAGGAAAGGCCAGCAGAGGGCCTACGGGGGAACTTCAAGAGCTTCGAGGGCAAACCCCGCATGCATCCGTCCGTGTCGTAGACAAGCTCAAGTACTCCCGGCCTTCGTTTTCAATGCAATCCAAAGACACCGGATCGATCCCCAAGCCCAAACCCCTAAGGGGTGACCCACCAAGCAAAATCCCAACAAGTTCTCGCGCCTATCACGACTCACGGGCACAACACCAGCCAAGGCCGAGACTGCTCCAAGCGATTGTGGAGGCTGTTCGAGGATGGGCTTCTCGACAAATACGTCCAAGAGGCCACCACCATGGCCGGACACGTAAGAACGAGCTCCTAGGCGATAGAGGGTCGTCTCCCGAGAGGGTCGCGGCAGCTTGAGGTCGCGGCCGACTTGGAGTCGTCAGCGACGAGCTCCCGGCCACTCGCCCCGGCGGCCGGATCAATATGATCCAAGCCGGGGGTAGCCTTGGACTAGTCGAGGTGTTCAGCTACCAAACAGAAAGAGGAAGGCCGAATCAAGGGCCATTGACCATGTCCACCTAATCGGCGCCTCCGAGCCCACCATCTCCAAGACCGCGGTAATCTCATTCTCAAATGCTGACCGCGAGGGGGTTCTCTTCGCCCAAAGAATGATGCTCTGGTCATCTCGGCCAACATCCTCGGGAATGACCGTGGACCGGGTCTGGTCGACAACGGCAGCCTTTCGCAACATCCTCTTCAAGTCCGCCTTGGACCAAATGGGCAACTCGGCAAGTACATCGTGCCTTACGACCTCCACTCCGCGGTTTCGGCGACACCGCTGTCTCGGCATATGGGAAGATCAAGCTATCGGTCGAGCTAGTTAACTTTGCGAATGATAGGGTTAGGATAACTAGGCCTGTCGAATTTGTAATCGTTGACCTACCGAACATGTATAACGGCTTTTTGGTCGCCCTTTTCTTGAAACCTTTGAGGTGATCGCCTCTTCCTATTTCTATCAGATCAAATTCCCCACCTGTCGTAGGGGAAGTCGGCACCATTAAGGGTGACCGAGAAAATGTCAAAGAAGTGTTTGAACTACTTGTGCCTGATTTAATTTCTCGCACTTAGTCTAGATTCTTCTATTTTCACCATGGTAGAACAACAAAGTGCCGAACCCAAATGGGTCCGAGGATGAACAAAATGAAGCAACTCCAATGGATTGCGCTACGCCAACACAAGCCGAACAAAGCCCAGACGAAGCTTACCCGCTCGGCCTCGGCTCCTATGGAGCTCGGCCAGCGGCGAGCAAGACTTGGAGCCTCGCCTCGGTTTTGAACATATGCCGTTGGATATTGACCCTGGGGAAACCCCCAAGACCCTAACGGTCGGGCCGATTAAAACGCACCGCCCTGGGCCGAAGAATCGAACGCATTCCGGTGGATCCTACTCGCCCCGAGCTCGAAGTCTTCATCGGCTCCAAGATACCCGCCAAATGCGGGGGATATCGTGGGCTTCCTCAAAAGTGTGGATGTCTTCGCCTCGGTCGCATCAGGATATGGTCGGCATAGATCCAAAACATGCCTGCCACCACCTAAAGATCGACTCCCGCTCGTAAGCCCGTATCGCGCAAAAGGCGTAAATTCGCCCAGAGAAGTACGCCGCTCTAGCCGAAGAAGTGAAAAAAGTTGCTCGACAACAAGCCGATCGAGCAGCCAAGACGAGCCCCAATGGGTGGCGAATGCCGTGCTCGCCAAAAATCCAACGGTCCTCGGAGGCTATGCATAGATTTCATGGACCTAAACGCGGCGTGCTCCGAAAGACCACTTCCGATGCCGCACATCGATCACTGGTGGATAGCACGGCCGGTCACGAGATGATGTCCTTCATGGACGCTTTGCCGGCTATCACCAAATTCCGATGGCCGTGGAGGACATCAAACACACCTCTTTCCTCACCGAGAAGAACGCTTTACTCCTGGCTTAGGATGCCCTTCGGGTTGAAAATTGCGGGGCGATCTATCAAAGGCTCGTAAACAAAATGTTCGCCGAGCAAATCGGGAGAACAATGGAGGTCTATATAGACGACATCGTCATCAAAAGTATAAAAAAGGAAGACCACCTAAGGGATTTAGCAGAGACCTTCGCGATCCTCCGAGAATACAACATGAAACTCAACCCGAAGAAATGCGGCTTAGGGTCGGCTCGGTAAATTCCTCGGCCACATCGTGAGTCAAAGAGGCATTGAAGCAAATCCGCCCAAATCAAGGCCATCCTCGACATGGAAGAACCTCGCAATGTCAAGCAAGTCCAGAGACTCACTGGGTGCACGGCGGCCTTGAATAGATTCATCTCTCGCCTAGGCGACAATAGTAAGCCTTTCTTGGCCACAATCAAAAAGCAAAATTCTCATGGAATAAAGAAAGCCGGGATGCTTTCTTTAAGTTAAAGGAATATCTCGCCAACCCCAACATCCTCGCCAAGCCGGTGCCGGGCGAGAAGGCTGTTTCTATACTTGGCAGCCTCCGAGTTCGCTCGAGTGCGGTCTGGTCGAGCGGACGGGCGGCAGACCACTGCCCGATCTACTTCGTCGGCCCGGGTGCTTCATGACGCCGAGCTCGGATACACTCCGCTAGAGAAGGCTGGCATACGCCCTCATCATGAGTGTTAGGAAACCGAGGGCCTACTTCTTCGATCACCAAGTTAAGGTCCTCACGACCCTTCCACTTCGGCAGTCCGCACAAAGCCGGACACCGGCGGCCGCCTCTTAAAGTGGTCGCTCGAGATCGCCCGATGCGGCATCACGTACGCGCCAAGAATAGCGATCAAGGGGCAGGTGCTCGCCGACTTCATCGCCCGAGCTCACCTTTCCGAACAACCCCTCAGCCTTAAGCTTCCCGCCATGGAAGTTGTTCGTAGATGGCTCCTCAACACAATCTTGTTCGGGAGGCGGGAATCGTTTTGGTCGGACCGGAGGCGGTGCTTCACGAACGCCATCGGATTCGAGTTCCCGGCCACTAACAATGAGGCCGAGTACGAGGCTCGTCGGCGGTCTGGAGCTTGCCGCCGCGGTTGGTGTCCAGCGACTCCACATCTTCATGGATTCCCTCGGTGGTAAATCAAGTCAAGGGAGAATACGAAGCCCGCGGGAGTAGATGATAAAGTATCGGGAGCTGGTCGCCTCCATGTGCAAGAGGCTCCAGCAAGTCTATATTGAGCAAATTCCAAGGGAACAAAACTCCCAGGCGGACGCGCTTTCCAAGCTCGCCACCTCGGAGGAGCGGCGGACATGTCCAACATCGTCCTCACGAAGCTCGCCAACTCGGCCATCGGCGGCCGAGGAGTGGCTACTGTCCGGGCCGAGGAGGCGAGCTGGATGACGCCCATCATCCTCTACCTCAAGACCGGCGCCCTCCGGATGACCGAGTCAGTGCTAGGCGGCTCGAGCTACGAGCAGCAAGGTACACTTTGATAGAAGATGCGCTTTATAAACGAAGTTTCTTTCTTCCCCTACTCAAATGCATCACTCCGGAGGACGGGCGGACGATCTAGCGGATATCCACGACGGAGTCTGTGGAAATCACGCTGGGGGCAAGCGCTCGTTTATAAGACGATGAGGCAAGGGTACTATTGGCCCACTCTTCGGAAAGACGCAATTGCATACGCCAAGGCGTGTCACAAGTGCCAAGTCATGGCGCCCAACATCAAACTCTCGCCGGAGCACTTGAAGTTAATCTTCAGCCCCGGCCGTTCGCCCAATGGGGGATCGACTAATCGGACCTGCCGGTGGCGCCCGGGGTGTAAATTCGCAGATGGTCGCCGTCGACTATTTCACCAAATGGGCGGAGGCCGAACCGCTGAAAAGATTGATCGGCGAGGCTATCATCGATTCATATGGAAGAACATCATCTGCAGATTTGGTCTTCCCTGTGCCATAGTCTCGTATAATGGCAAGCGATTCGATGGGCTCGAAATCTTAGAATTCTCGCGAGCGATGGAAAATCAAGAGGCTGTTCGCCACTCCGTACCACCCTCAAACCAATGGTCAAGTGGAGGCGATCAACAAAATAATAAAGCACACTCTCAAGGCCAAACTCGAGGAAAGGAAAGGAAAGTGGGCGGCCAGCTGCGGATGTCCTGTGGGCCTATAGGGCGACCACGAGAATTCGACGGGCGAGACCCCCTTCGCTCTCACCTTTGGCACCGAGGCCGTCATCCCGGCCGAGTCGCCGTGCCGAGCTTCCGTGCCCGCGGGAGCTCGGTGAAAACAACGACCAAGCAAGGAGGCTTGACCTCAACGTGCTAGAAGAATGCCGACTTGACTCAATACACAAGAACGCAGCCTACAAGCAGCGTTCGAGAAAAATACTACAACTCTAAAGTCAAGGTCGGACAATTCTCGGTCGGCGACCTCGTCTTAAAAAGATCCACGGCCCCAACCAAGGAGTATTCGGCCTGAATCGGGAGGTCCGTTCGGAGTGTCCAGTGGCTACCCAATGGGGCGTACGGGCTCGAACACCCAGATGGCACTCCGGACCAATACCCTTGGAACGCATGCCACCTCAAGAAGTATTTTCGGTGAGCCGTCACCTAGGTCCTTTCTTGTAACCTAGAAGATTCTTTGGATTCTCTGAATTTTTGTAATCCTTGTAAATTCTTGCAAATTTTCATAATAAATAAAGCGAAGTTCCCAAGAATTATGTCGAAAATCCTCGCAAGAGGCATCCTGCGGACCCACTCGAGGCCGATCGGCCAAGAATGGAGTCCCTCTCATACTCGCGCGGGCCGACACCCGCCGAGGTAGGGATTCGTCCCCATAAACTCCTCGCAGCTAGTTTAGCCTTATGGCAAGGTCCGCGACCCATAAGCCGGGAGGCTCCTACTAAACTCCTCGTGACGCTGCACTGCTACCGTCCCGAGGTCACCCGACTTTCCGGCCGGTGTGCCCTCAAATTCCTCGCAACGAGCTTAGCCTCCGGCCGAGGTCTCCTAGCTTTCCCGGCTAGTGAGGTCCACAAGCTCCTCGGAGTTAGGACAAAAGTCGCGTGGTTAGGTCCTCGTGACTCAGCCCAAAGCGCATAAAGACGCCACTGGGCGCACTGCATGTGTCGCTCAAGTGCCACCGGGTCCTTCCCGGAGAAAAGTCTCCGGCGAGCTAAACGTACTCTCGGCGAGCAACCACTTCGTAACTATTCCTAGCGAGCGGTTCGGTGGTCAAGTCTCCATTCGGCGAGTACCTTCATCGCTCGCCCGACCGAACTCGCGATCGCGGGAACCGGTTTGGGCGACGAAGGATCCGGTGGGCCGTCAACCCACCATGACACACTTGGGCGAGCGTAGCTCTTCAAGTAAACCCTTACTTGGCCAAATGCCGAGCTCGCCAATGCCGAAACCAAGTCGGAAAGGCACGAGGCCGAGCTCAAGATCTTGAACAAGTAAGGCCGAGGCCTCGACAAGCCACAAATGGTTTGAAATACTTGCAAAATTTGTTAAAAGCGCGAAGTGTTAGACCATATTCATGCAGGCGTGCCGAGCTCCTAAGCATAACCCTTACCCGACCAAGGTCCGAGCCTGCCCATGCCAAAACCAAAACGGAAAGGCATGGGTCAAATCTCGCCTTGGATCAAGCAAGGCCGAGGCCGGTCAGTCGTAATGTGACTTGTCATATTTGGGAAATTTCACAAAATTTTTTAAGTCATGTAAAGCGATAAATAAAGCCGAGAAATGTGAAAAGAACGGTAGATTTCATTAATTACAAGCGGTGCCAATGGCCGAGTACAAAGATCCTAAACCCTAAACCTTAAACTAAAAGAAAAATAAGAGTTACAACGGCAACGGGAGGGCCCAAAAGATCCCTTGGAATTCAAGGTATCTATTAAACAGAGAGAGTAACAAAGAGTGGCGGGAACGCGAGTTTAAAGTACCGAAGGGGCACAGCGAATCCGTAGTTGAATACTTTCAAGAGACATATGGATTCATTATTCACCTGCTCCCCGTGAGAAGAGAAAACTCAGTTAAGCCTCGCGCCCGCAGTCCCCCGGTCTCCCGGCTCCCGCTCTCCGCCTCGCCTCGGGGAAGTCCACTGTTCTCGGTCGGGATACTGTGAGAGGTCCACCCCATGGTCCCTCTCCGAGATCTTTGATCTCCGAGTGTTAGCTCTTCGTGGAGAGGGTGGGCAAGGGCGTACTCACGAAGTACCTCTCCATGGCCCAGTTGGTCGCCACCGCTTCGCCGCGCGGATGAGGTCGGCGGAGGCCATGTAGTACGCGAACTCCCCATCACGGCCAGATCTCGGGTCGGGGGATGACAACCGCCTCCGGGTCGCATAGGCCGCGGCCAAGAGGTGCTCGATTTGGCGCCTCTCTTCCAGCCCAGCCTTCTCGCCCACCATCCGGCGGCCTCCTCGCGGCTCGGTCTCTTTCCCTCTCGGCACAGGCGGCCGCGGCCTGTTCGGCCTTCAACCTCTCTGCGGCCGACCTCTCCACTGCCGCCTTCTCGGCCTCCCGGCCGCTCTCGGACGGCCGCCACCGCCTTCTCACCCTCAGCGGCCGGCGGGCGACCTCCTCCTTGACGGGCCACCTTGACCTCTCGCTCCGGATGGCCGCTCGCGCTTCTCGGCTTCACTGGCTTTCAGCCACGGCCCGTGCTTTCTCGGCCTCCTTCCCGGCCCGGTCCCGCTCCCGGCGGACCTCCCGGCTCTTAGCCACCTCCCGGTCCCGCCTCCGGGTCTGTGCACCGCTCCAACACGGCGGCACTCTCAAGACCTAGGGCTCGGGCGAGCAAGCAGGGCGCTCTCTAAGTTCCAGGAAGAGTCCGCGTCCACCTCGGTCGTCATGGCCGATGGCATCTTCTCCATGGCTCGGATAACGTAGTCGGAAGCTCGTCGGGGCCAGGTCACGCCGGGAGGTGAGGAAGTCCACCACGGGAGGAGGACGTTTGCGGCCGCCGCCAGGAACTGAAAAGAAAATACTTAGCATCTCCTCAAAGAACCGAAATCCGAAGAGGGTAAGGGAGTGCAACTTACTTCTCGTAAAGGGCCGGGTCACGCCCAAGAAGGAATGATCATCCGGGTCCCGGGTGCAGCTCGGCCTGGCACCGAGCCGGATCGGCTGCGGCGCCCGGGGCTCTTCTCGACTCGAGGCCGCTTACCCCGACGGCGGGAGGACGGGCCTTCCACGACCTCAACCGAGGTCTCCCTCACTCTGCGTGCCCCTGGGGACACAGTGGTCGGTCGGCTCGAGGCCCGGGCTGGGCATCCACCACCCGGCCGGGCTCGGACGACCGGTTCGGGCGGGAGGAGGGGCAACAGGCTGGCGGCGGGCTCGGCGGCTGGCGGGGGGCGAGGCATACCTTCGGGACGCGCCCGGCAGCCTTCCTCATCTCGCCGAATTCTCTTTCCCGCGGGCTTACTCGCCTTCCTTACGCGGACCTTCGCCCGGCTGAAGAGATCGGGCACCGCCGACATGATGACGGAGTGGGCGGAACGGAGCGGAGGATAGTTGAAACTGTCACATTCGTGTCGGTTAGTTCTCGCCGCCGCGGAAACAAACGTAACGCCACCGGACTTAAAGTCGGAAATTTTACCGGCGTCCCGGCGGAGGTGGCGAGGAAAGTCAAGAATCGGGACTCGAACCTCGATTCGTCGTTGTTGATTACCGAGCACTTCCGATCGACGAACGGAATGAGGGTCAGCTTGGCGAGTGCGAGCCGGAAATCGATGTACGCCTCTCTCCCTCCTTGGGAACGAACAACTCTGCAAAGGGGAGGAAAAATTAGATCGGTAATAATTGTCCGAGTTCAAACAAAGAAATCGTACTCTTGGGTTTATGCCGAAAGGCGGATGGGACGCCCAGACTAGAATCGAGGTCGACATCGGCGACCGCTGTGCCCCGCTGACAAAAACCACCTCCGGTGCCGGTCGGAGCTTGGAGGGGATTCCATTGAAAAACGTCCCCACCTGCGAGCCCGTATGAACAGCCTCCCTCTTGGACTCCGACAGGTGAAAATGAAGTTCACCTCGGCCGGGTCGGCATCCCAGTCTGATCGGAACTTCCCACCAGGACAAACAGCGTGAGAAGGTTCATCCACCCATTGGGATGAACCTGAAAAGGCGCGACATTCCGTGCCGCGAACAGTGCGAGATATTGGGATGGAGAGGAAACCGAGCCCCGCCTCCATCATGTGATAATTTACGGCAAGCATCCGCGGGGCTGGTCGGGCCTCTCATCGTCGGGCGGGTACAAAGAAGTGCACGCGATGGGACTGCCACCTCACCCACCAGGAAGCCAAATCAGCCTCGGACACCGAGCTCCGCCTCGCCTCGTCATTGGCCGGCCATTCCGAGGCTTCCGCCGTTCGGAACATCCGGCGAGTCCGCTCCGGGCGAGCGTACGGATGCTCCGGGCAGATATGCACGATAGTCAAAGGTGGGGCCGGCCCCGCCAACCTATCAATGTATTGCTCCCGGCGGAGTAGGCGATGGTGACCTTCCACGGAGGTTTGCTTGCTCGCCTCTTGGTTGATCTCTCCGACCTGAACTCTCTCGCTCTCCTCTAGGAGCTCGGAAACCGTAGGGCCACAGGCGGCCGGCGAGGACCCGGCCGCACTCCCGGCCGGCGGTCCTCTCGTCGTCACTCCCCGGAGGAGAAAAGCTCGGCCACCGTCTCCCGGCGTGGCCCTCTCCAAATCAACATCACTGCAGGGCATCCCGAGATCCTCGCCCGATCCTCATATCGATGCCTAAATCGGCGAGATCGGCAAATGAGGCATCCTGGGCTGCCCCCAAACCCCCTCCACCGGTGGAGGCGCTTGGGCCCTCGCCGCGGCCAAAGGTCTGATCCGGAACATCCCGGTCGGATAACCCGTATCTCGGGGTGGCGTCTGCCATCCTCCTCGGGAAGATTTCCCTCTCACGGTGGCTCCACGCGTCGGCGCAGCCAAGCGATCCCTCGGGAAGAAGCTCCCTCGATCTCACCATGTCGATCGGAGAAAGCGAAAGATAAACAGAAAGAAGAAATTTTTTCAAGAAATAAAGAGGAGTTACCGTTTAAGATCTTGACTAAAAGTTTAGACGGTGAAGAGACAGAGGGAATGCACTGAAACCTCTCGAAGAAGCTATGAAGCTCACTCACAACGCTCTGGAAATCACATAGGGTAAGAAGTTTCGAATGAGGAAGGAGACTCCTATTTATAAAAAGCGGGAAGGACCTCCTTGCAAAATCCCCGAAACTTTTCGAATTCTGGGGCAAAAACGCGATTATTTTCGCGAAGGGTCGTGACCGTTCTTGGCACCAGGGGGGCATGCCACGTGTCCGCGCGTGGTGGTTAGAGGTAGTCACCTCCAGCCACGCGCCCCGCCAAAAAATCGCTTTTTGCAGAGCACGTGGGGTAAATGACCCCTTGTCAAATCCAACCGCCACTTTCTCCAAGTCCAAATCCAAATCCCATCGGTGAAAACCCGGAGGGTACTCGGCGGGAAGGAGCTCGGCGGTAAAGGCGAACAACTCTCCAAGAGACCAGCCCGGCCTCCGAACACCCTTAGAGACCGAGCATGGGGCGGTGTGTGTGACGATTTATTCGCCCCTAGGCCCAATGGCGGCCCGGGACTGCCCATTTGAGCTCGGCGCGGCCCGAGAAGATTTCGGCCCCTCCGGTTGACTCCGCTTGGTCATGACGGACCGACTTCGGCTACGTCGGGAGAGCTCGGCCCGTCCGAGGTGGGCTCGGCACGTCGGGAGATCAGCTCGCCGGGGTCGAGCAAGCAAACTCGGTCGGGCAGGCCGGACCCTCGGGCCACGCCCGCCGAGGACCCGCCCGCTGGCGAGCTGAACAACCCTTCGAGCGACGATGTCGCGATTACCATACCGGACGGCGGGCACGGCGAGGACCCCACCATCCAAGCTCGGCAAGGACCAAGACTTGTCAACCACGCCACGCCCGAAATAGTATCAAGTACAAGGTATTCGCCTCCGTTTAAGGTCAACTTATCCCATAAAGGCAAGAATATCCACTAGCCATCGAAGATCACTGGCGGGATGTGAGTGGCTAGCCGCTGCTCTGCTGCGGGCGGGTACATCTCAATTAATAAGAGATGGTACAACATTTATGTTGATTTGTACTCTATTGTACCTTTGGACTGCCAAAAAGGCAACCAAACTCATGTATAAATAAGACCTATAAGGCATAATAAATGGATCTGAAGCATCCATCCTTAGCACAGGACTAACACTCCCAAAGAAACCTTGTGTTCTTACTTGCTTTCCTGCATTTAATTCCTCATTTATTGCTCATCATTCCTATTGGTCGTTCTTGGGTATTTATCATAATAAATGCCCCAATCAATATTGTTTTAACCGATCAAAAGCCACATTAATCACTCATAAATATTTCGGTTAACAACACCACGGTTTGAGGGCATTATTGTAATGCCCGAACCCGAATAATTCCACTTACTTATCCAAATTCGAGTCGTCACTTAGTGAAAGGAAAAAAAAAGTGAGACATTTTTTTAAAAGAAAATTTGATAAAGGAAATGAATGAGGGAAAATAATTGAGTCATTCTTAACTTAGTGATTTGACATTTAACTAAATCCAATCATTAGCGGGAAGCATAATTAAACTAATTAAGACCGTAGCGGCGGAAAAGTACTAGTAAGCTTAAGGGTCCGACATAAGTCTATGTTTAGCAAACACCGATAAAGAGTCTAAATTAACAGACGGGGATTAAAAGTATTTAAGTTAAGGCATTCAATTATTGGCGGGGGAGGCTGAGTCCACGGTGCTCCCAATACTCCATCGGTTCACTGAAAATATTTAAAAATAGGGCATGAGAATTTGAATTTCTCGGTGTGGGTAGCCCGTACGCTATCATGTATAAAGTTTAGTATCATAAATATCATCATATTATTACGGAATAGTAAACACCGAGACGGACCACCTCCGCTCGTAAAACATAAATGAGACGGACCACCTCCGCTCATAAGCAACCGAGACGATACCAACATCGCTCGAAAACCGAGACGGACCACCTCCGGCTCGTCAATCAATACGATTTAACAAATGATATTTCAACTAGAACACGAATTAAGACAATACGGTTAGTGCCACCCACCTCGAATGAAGTTCGAACGCACAACTTGAAGGGGGATGTCCGAGTTATTCACCGACCGGTCGTACTCGTTTCTAAAGAAATTTTTGATTTTAGTTTCTTATCGAGGAATATATTTATGTATACAGTGAGTTGGTCCCGAAGGACTTTTGGTCACTTACACGTCTTTCGTCTTTTAGTCGTAATTTATTGTAACTTTAATCTTTTCGACATACGTAGAGTTATACTTAGGGAATTGTTAAAACGGTATTTTCGACACACTATATATCTTGGACTCTTACTAATATGCTCCTAAATGTGACACGTAAAACAGAAAACATATTTTCCAAATAAAAGCAACGACTCAAGCATTAAGACAACCTTTCATTGCTCACTCTCGACTTTGGAGCATTTTCAAAAATATAAATAAATTATCTAAAAATAATTTGACAAATGTACAGTAGGTACTCTCCTGAAGTTTATATCACACATGAAATATGGTCTTCTTAAAAAAGTGTGTGGAAAATGGGTTTTTGAATTTATTTCCTAAGACGAAACAGTGATCGAGAAAGTTTTCTGTTTTGTGATACCGTAGAAATAATATTTCTAAAAATACTAAAACACTTCCAAAATCACGAAATTTTTACAGTATATACATTATGAAGTCACTAACATTTCCTAAGTTTTGACTTTAGGCAAAATATGAAAGGGAAAAGGTGTTTGGCTCATTTTTGGAAAAGGGTCAGAAATATTTCTGTCTTCCCAGTCATGTACCAACTAGAGAAATAATTTTTGTAAATCTATTTAAACTACTCCTAAAATTATGGAAAATTCCAGAATGAAGATAACATCATGTAGTATTTTATTTTGATTTTTATAAAAATAAAAACCGAATTTAGGAATACCTAAAAAATCGAAGAGTCATAAAAACGTCAAAGATTGTCACACTAACTTCAAAAATTCATAGATTATTGAATATAACTCCAAAATGCATGAGACCAGTGGCAAACGAAAGCCATTTTGTCCTACTTTCTAAATATGAAGACAAAAAGACCAAATTAGTAAGTTACGAAAAGGTATCAGTTTAAACTTCCGACGAAAAAAAAACAGATTGCTTATCCATTCACATACTATGAACACTTAAAATCATATTCCTACTTTCAAAACTCATGAAACCTTCATCTCTTTCATTATTAACAACATAAAATATCATGCTACCATGAAATAAGAAAAAGTTCAAGGAGAACACATGCTTTTCTTCCTATCAAGGGTTTTAGGAAATAAAAATAAGGATTTGAGGTGAGGTCACCTTGTAGTTGGTCTTCTTTAAAAGGCTAGGGCCAAAATGTCTTCTTCAAGCTTTTTCTGTGGATGACTCTACTTCTTTACTCCTTGGATGGCTTGAGGTAAGAGTTGAGGGTCTTGTTTGTAAGAGAATGGGAGAAGAAATATTTTTCTCCTCCCTTTAGTGTAGTGGCCGATTTCTTTGAGTGAGGAGAGAGAGGGTGTGCTTTCTTTTATTTTTGAAGTCTTGAAAGGGTGAAGAGTGAAGCCCAAGTAATTAGAAGAACATGTGGGGAAAAGAATGGCTAAGATTTAAACATGTAGAAGGTGGAGATAAATGGAGGACAAGAATTAAATGGAGGGGAGTACAAGTACTTAAAGGAAGTCAACACAATTTGTCTTTGGTGTTTTGGCTCCTTGAGAGCTGCTGAAAACACAGCTGGTCGTCAATAGGTGGTCCCCACAAGCCTTTAGCTTGTGGTGACCCTTCTGTTCGTGGCGTGCGGTTCGATCTTGAAAACGGGGCTCCGTTCGGGGTTTCGGGGATCCGAAAGTTACGTTTCGTTCGTTTTATCACTAAATAATCCTCTATCCTTGAAAGTAGGTAAAAAAGAAGGCTTTTAACTTATTTTATCAATTCGATTCTCGGTTGGTTCGATTTTTGTTCGGTAGATTCGAAATTCGGTATTTTTAGGGTTTTTCGCCCAATTTTTGGCGACTAAATTAAAACTCTCGTGTTATTAATATAAACGGTTTATTCACTTATTTTGGACTTGTATTTTATTCATATTTTGACTATCGAGTCTTGGTTCGTTCGGTATTAGGGTTTCTAGAGTACCGTCGGTTCGGTTACGCTCGTTCTTTACCCAAAATCGAAGATTTTGAATAAAAATGAAGTTTCTTTTTGAAAGAAATAATCAAGAATAAAATAACACTCACACATGAAAGTAAATAAAACACAATTTGGGTCCGAGTATTACAATTATCCCGCACGTTCACTCATGATGTCGTGCGTGGATATCTTTTCCCTCAAGAAATCTGATTGTGCCTACGTTTTCCCTCCTGGACGGAGGTTGGACCTGGCCAATGAAGAATATGGAGATATTCCTTGACTTGGGCCTTAATTATCTCAACCGCCGTTATCTCTCCTATTTCTCGATCTTATCGGATAGGTAACCAACATGGGCCGGCCAATACCGCGTGCGGTCTTCAAATCTTTGCACTGGCCTCACGGCCCACCTCAGCTAGGTTTGGGCCTTGTGGCCCACCTATAGTTGGGTTTAGGCCTCGCGGCCTGTAATTAGGCCTGGGCCTCGTGGCCCATCTCGCATACGGAGCCTAAGCCTCGTGGCCTACCTATAGGTGGGTTCGGGGCTTCTGACTTATTTGCGATCGATCCGGGCTCGGGCCCATCTCGGGTTTACCTCCCTCTATCGAAGATATTCGGTTTCATCATCGAGACCCTATTGGGCTGGAAATATTTGGGCCCTACATGTAGTTGGGCCTGACATTTTTATCCGCATCAACCACTCCCCCTACTCGGTGAGCGATCTCGGAGCTCCTGGAGTAAGGAAGATTGGGCAGTCCTCCTGCGGCTTCGGCTTTGGGACATCCTCCCTGCAGCCTTCGGCTTCAGTGGTACATCCTCTCGCTAAGCTGTTTGAGTCTAGCGACTCCTCGGCTCTGCATTTGGACAGTGCCGATCATGCATCCGTCCTTCGCTTTTGAGTTCTTGATACACGCCTCAATTAACTCCTTCTTTATTTCAAATCGATCATTTCCGCTTCTTCTTCCATTTCTTGTCTCTAAATTCTCGCTTTGCTAGGGCTTCTTCTCTACAAGTCCTCCGCGAACGCATTTCTCCATTTTTGTCTCGAGTTCCTCCCACTATCCGGGTAAACTTTCCTTTCTCACTTCTTGTTCATTCATAGGAACGCTTCTAGTAATGTCACGATCCAGCTTCTTCTAAAACCGTGTCGATGCTCGAAACTTATCCCAGTAGTTCTCATCACTCTCTAAGCCCTAACCCACTTAAGGATTCACCTCCTGTTTCCTCCTCTTCTCCGGAGGTAGACCGGGCCCAATTTTAGGAGTCTTTTGCCGGGCCTTCCAAAATCTGCGAAAAGCCATACAAGATCTTATCTCCGCGACTATATCTCGTCGGGATATAGCTTGTCTCTCCTCGATCGGGGGAACATCCTAATTTAGCAACTCCCCCACCTTAGCTTTTTGGCAGCCCGGTTTGAGGTGGGTTGCGTCTTCCTCCTCCCAAGTTCTTGTGCCGGATATCCGATCTTTATGGCATTCCCTCAATCAATTCGCTCCCAATGTTATTCGGATGATGATTTCTTTCTACATCCTTCTTAAAGGAAATGGAGAAAGACCCTCCATGAATCTTTTCTTCTAGCAATATAATTGCAAAACTCTTGGCCCTTTCTACTACATGAGTAGCGGGGTGAAAGGGAAGTGTTCGTTTCTTGGCAAAGTCCCCAACATCAATAAAGAATGGGGCAACCACTACGTTTTCATAACCCCGATAAGCCTTGGCCATTCAAGAATCAAAGATGGGTATACAAGAACCCTTCTCCTCCAGCTCCTCCTAATCACATTTCTTCCTCCACTAATCGTCGTGTAATCCGATTGCTTAATGCTCATGTGCATACCCACGGGTATTTTCACCTACCGGGCTTTGTTTCAATCCCCGCCTCCTTTCTCACTTTAAGTTTAGTTACGTGAGGGTTCCTCTCGAACCGGGAGATGGTAAATACCGTTATTTCTTATAGCGTGAACGTGATCATGCATTTATTACAGTTGACCTAATCTCATTCTTTGTTTTCCAGGACATGTTGTGGCTGTCGAAGGTTACGGAGGGTCCCGACGACTCCTCCGACTCAGCTCCTCCCGCCATTATCCTACAAGGTGATACCTCGAACGTACCTCCCTCTTCTCCCGACCAGGACTCCCGTGGAAGATCTAGAGATTGATGCTCCTCCCCCAAAGAAATCCAAGACCGGTAAAGGTAAAGCTTCGTCTGCCCAAGCTCTCTTCACTCGAAAGACACTTTCCGTCAAAAGTATCCCACCGGATGAAGCTGTGGTCTATCCTCCACCCCCATTGATGTGGACACCTACTCCTCGGGCCGGACTACCAGCGAGGTTTTTAGTGAGTTGGTGTACGCCCAAGACTGTGAAAGACTGTTAAGCCTCCTCCCGATCGGCAACAACATCAGCCGCAAGCCATTTTGCCCAGGTGATGCCGCGTTGCCTCATGTTCATTAGTCTATATTTTACGCCTCGAATTCTAACCATATACTTCAATTTGTCGCAGCTTGGAGTCTTTGCTCTCCAGCCTTTGGGGTCCTTCCAACTCTCTTCCTTCATCCCAATTGAAGGACTTGGTAGACTCCCTCTTGGTAGAAAGAAAGAAAGCCTCCTCGCCTCTCTCCGCCCGAAGAAGCTAGAAGGCGACGTATCCTCCCTCCAAGGGGAGCTAGCAAAAGCCCGGGCAGCCCGTCGGGCCGCCGAGAAGGAGACTAACAATCAGCCGGTCCACTTCGCTCTGGCAAGAATCTCAAATCCATCGAGGAAGGCTCTGGTTGAGGGAGCCGAGTCATGCTTGGAGACCCTTTTCCATTCCGAGCACAGTCGGCAATTCCTTCACTCTCTATGGCCAAACCGAGGAAGGATTATCTCAATCATCCCAACTTTCTTGGGGATATGAGCCCCTACATTCGGTTCTTTTATGAATACGGTTTCAATGCAGGTGTGCAACAACAGACAGATCCCGGCTTCTCGGGAGTTCAACAAGAATGGCCCTCTCATGGCCATGCCTACTCCCCCTTCTTTCAAGGGCGATTCCTCTCGATCGATTGAGGAGAACCGGTGGTCTCAATTCTGGAAAAGATGGTTGCCGATCACGGGTGCGGACCGAGGTAACTTCGGCTAGCTTACCTCCTATGGTTCCACCCCTACTTCTGCAGTTCCTCTCTCCGAGAAGAGGCGTGTCTAGCTCGGGCACTAGAGAAGGATGCGAGAGATGGCTATCGTTCTTGCGTCTGAGAAGAACCACCCCGATCCCCCGATTAATTCTGAAACGATTTTATATTTCTATGATCTCGTAATGAATTCTCTTCTCTCTCTCCTTTCTTATGCCGGTTTGGCATTTAAACTCTGCTCTCCCCTCTATTGGGAGTTTATATTTTATTTTTAAACTCGTATTGCCCCCTTCTTTGAGGGCCTTTTTGTGATGAATGGATGTGATCCTCCCTTGCCGAGAGTTTATTTTGCATATGATGTTTATCCTCCCTTGCCGGGAGTTAGTTTCTTGTTTACATAGCTTATATCCTCCCTTATCGGGAGTTGCGTATGTATGCTTTTCTACATGGATTTCTTTTCAGATCTCGATTCCTCTTGCATGCTTTTCAAAGCTGCTTAGCCTCTAAGCTGCTAGTGGATGCGTGACTTAGGCGCTAGGAACCTCTTTCCCAGCTACAACTTGAGTATATGCCTTTTCTCATAGGTTGATAACCCATTTGCTTGCATGCCCCTTTTAGGAGTTTATGCCTTTGATTCTTAGATCTTTCCTTGACTTCGTAGTCTAGTAGTTTCTCTAAATAGCCTTTCTAAGCTCAAGGCTATCCTTTCTTTAGGTTTAACATAGTTTCCTTTCGAAAAAACTAGCTAAGACCATCTTCCTCAAATTTAGGTAAATTCAACCATTTTTGTGGGTTTGATTTAGTGTTTTGAAGCTTTCATAGCTTCGTCCTTTAGAAGTCTTCCCTCCAGGGTTTGAGCTAACCAAGCCCTTCTCGCAGTCTGTGTTAGCCACCACCTTCTCATAGGTTCAACTTAGCCTCCTCTTATGAGACTTTTTTCTCAAGTTTAGGTAGCTTAATCTAACCTGGAAAAAACCCTTGCTAGGCTTAGGTTAGTTAAGATCTTTTCTACTTTCGAGGCTTCCTCTTAGCCTTCTCCCTTTGCAACCCTCTTCGGGTCTGAGTTAGATAAAACCTTTTTATAGGTTTCTATTTTCTAATTTCTCAACCCTTCTTGGTATCTAAGTCGCCCAAACCTTTCTCGTAGGATCGGCTTAAATTCTCTAAAAAGACCTCTATCTAGGCTTGAAGTCTCGGCTTCTTTTGAGCAGCTTTTGCTCTTGATTTGGCACCATTCTTTTGAGCAACTCTTGCCCTTGATTTTTGTAGGATCGGCTTAAATCCTTAACACAATTCTTTTTCAAAAGAACTCTTCTCATGGTCATATTAGTTAACACCTTTTTACGGTTTTAACTTAGTTTCTTCTTGGGAGACCTTCTTCAAGTAAAACCTGATTTAGGCTCCTCCTTTTCTGGTCTAACTTAGGCTCTCTCTGAGCCATGTCTCGAATTCTTGTTTTCTAGGGCTGGAATATACTCAAGCCTCTTAAACGACTTCGACTTTTAGCCGTAGAACCCTCTTTCCTGGGTTCTTACTAATATTGTACTTCCTCATAGGTCCACCTCACTTCCTTTAGGAAAGACCTTTTCTTGATCTAGATAAGTTTACCCCTCTCTCCCGGGTTTAACTTATCCTTTCGAGGCTTTCTTAGACTCTATCTCCCGAAACCTTTCTTTAGGTTTAGCTTAATCAAAACCCTTTACTGTAGGTTTAACTTTATGTTTCAAGCTATCTCTTAGCTTCTTTTCTCATAACCCCTCTCTGGGTTTAGGTTAAGTTTTGTCAAAGCTAGGCCTTAGAAGGCTATGCTTTGACCGTTGTCTTTTATAGTTAAGCCTTCTCCCGTAGGCTTAATCCTGTATCCCGGAGATTATTTCTCAGCCTCCATTACGAAAATCTCGTCTAGGCTTGAGTGATTAAGCCCTTGCCGCATGAAAACTATCTCTTAGTTAGACTTTGGTAAATCTAACTTGATTTTTCAAGGCCTTCGTAGCCTTTAAGTAACATAGTCCTCTCTCGGACGTAGGTAGGTTTAACCTTTGTAGGTTAACTTTAACATCTTCAAATCTTTCATGGTTTCGAGTCTTGAAATCCCTTTGTGAGTGCTAGTTTAATTAAGCTCTTCTTGTAAATTTGATCAAGGCTTTTCTCAAGGCCATATCTCATTTTTGGTATTTGGTCGGTTAAACCCTTGTTGTAGATTTAACCTAGTTTTCCGAAGCTATTTCTTAGCTCGACTCTTGCAACCCTCTCTGGGTACAGGTGATGTTAAACCTTATCCATAGGTTTAATTTAGGTTTTAGAAGCTATCTCTTAGTTTCTTTTCTCATAACCCTCTCTGGGTTTAGGTGGGTTAAACCTTATCTGCGGGTTTAACTTAGTGTTTTGAAGCTATCTCTTAGCTTCTTTTCTCGTAACCCTTCTCTGGGTTTAGGTGGGTTAAACCCTATCTCGTAGGTTTAACTCAATGTTTCAAGCTATCTCTTAGCTTCTTTTTCGTAATCCTTCTCTCGGGTTTAGGTGGGTTAGACCCTATCTGTAGGTTTAACTTAGTGTTTTGAAGCTATCTCTTAACTTCTTTTCTCGTAACCCTTCTCTCGGGTTTAGGTGGGTTAAACCTTATCTGTGATTTAACTTAGTGTTTTGAAGCTATCTCTTAGCTTCTTTTCTCGTAACCCTTCTCTCGGGTTTAGGTGGGTTAAACCTTATCTGCAGGTTTAACTTAGTGTTTTGAAGCTATCTCTTAGCTTCTTTTCTCGTAACCCTTCTCTGGGTTTAGGTGGGTTAGACCCTATCTCGTAGGTTTAATCTTAGTGTTTTGAAGCTATCTCTTAGCTTCTTTTCTCGTAACCCTTCTCTGGGTTTAGGTGGGTTAAACCTTATCTGCAGGTTTAACTTAGTGTTTTGAAGCTATCTCTTAGCTTCTTTTCTCGTAACCCTTCTCTTGGGTTTAGGTGGGTTAAACCTTATCTGCAGGTTTAACTTAGTGTTTTGAAGCTATCTCTTAGCTTCTTTTCTTGTAACCCTTCTCTGGGTTTAGGTGGGTTAAACTCTATTCTGTAGGTTTAACTCAATGTTTTGAAGCTATCTCTTAGCTTCTTTTTTCGTAACCCCTCTCTGGGTTTAGGTGGGTTAAACCCTATCCGTAGGTTTAACTCGATGTTTCAAAGCTATCTCTTAGCTTCTTTTCTCGTTGTTTGATGTGAATTCATTTCGTGCATGCTCATCGTATTTATCATTGAATGCTTCTTGTGCATTTTATTCATTCATTTAACTTTTTCGCAAGTTATTAATTCTCATATAATCCATCGTGGTGTTGTGATGCAATCGAATAACATGCAATCATATTGTTTCAATCGTAATCAATGAAAGAATGAACTGATAAATTCAGGGATAATGAAAATCGCTTTCATTAATTAGCAAACAGTGTGTGTTCCATTGACCATAATCGATCAACACAAGTCAAGTACTAATTCGGCCGGCCTCTTTAAAAAACCTCCTGCGGTAAAACCTAGTGGAAAACCCGCGAGGCAAGGGAAAAAGAGTACCTATGGAACGAAATTACAATTTATTCGAGAATTCAAATAACATGAATAAAACAACTCTTGCATAAAAAGAACCACCTACTTGCTGCGAGGCGGGTGCTTTCTGTGGTGTAAAACCTCTTCAATTGGCGAGACATTCCAGTGGTCCGGCCGGTTGATTTCCTTCCATGTCTTGTAATCGATAAGCTCCTCCTCGGAGGACCTTGGTCACCTTGTACGGCCCTTCCCACTTGGGATCGAGCTTTCCAATGTTTTTCAGCGTATCGGCTTGTCTCAAGACTAGATCTCCTTCTTCAAATCTCCGACTTATGACTTTCCGGTCATAAGTAGCCTTTATGAGACTTTTGTACTTCTCGGTTTTAGGTGGGCGATTTCGTGCTCCTCCTCTAGCATGTCTAGGTTCTCCCTCATCACTCTTCATTTCTCCCCTCGGAAGTGGGCTAAACGATGTGTCTCCATCCCCACTTTTGAAGGTATGACATGACTGCCCCATACACTAGGTGAAATGGGGACTCCTTTGTTGGCTCCACGGGGTAGTCCGATAAGCCCACAAAATTGATTCTAGCTCATCGACCCACCTCCCTCCGGCTTTGTCGGCCGGGCACGTATTCCGTTCACAATAGTTACATTTGGTGACCTCTACCGGCCATTGGCACGAGGGTACGCCACCGATATGAATATCTGGACAATCTTGAGGTTATCACACCATTCCCGTACCATGTTTCCCATAAACCGGGTCCCATTATCTCGATTTCAAGATTCTAGGTATGCCAAAACTGCAGCAAATATATCTCCATAAAAATTTAATTATGTTACCTTCTTCGATCCTCGCTAGAAGTACGACCGACCCACTTGCTAAAGTAGTCCACCGCCACCAATAGAAACTTGCGCTGGCCACCGCAATCGGGAATGGGCCCACCAGTTAATCCCCCACTTCGCGAAGGGACATGGAGAGTGCATGGTCCCCATCTCCTCTGCGGGGAGGTGGATAAGGCGATCATGCTTTTGACATTTCTCTCACTTCCTCACCCAGTCTTTGGCGTCACGGGTCATGGTAGGCGAAGTATCTCGGCCCTCAAGGCTTTGGACTATTGCCCGAGCCCTGCATGGTCACACAACAACCTTCATGTATATCTTTGATTACATACCTCCCTTCTTGAGGGGATAAACACCTCAAGTAAGGCTGCGTGTAGGACCACCGGTACATCTTATCTTCGATCATCGTGTATCGATTCTCCATTGAGCTTTCCTTTTATCTGGCGGCTCTCCGGGTTACGCAACACTCGATATATGTTGGTTCTCCAATCATCTTGACTTCGATGACCCTTACCGAGGAAACCGTTGCTTCAAATTTTCCTGCAATCACCAGTGGTGATCTTCCCCCTCTCTGCGGTGTTGCGGAACTCGCCCGGCTTTGACAGGCTATCCGCTCTGGAATTTTCCTCTCGAGGTATTTGTCTAACCTCAAAGGAACTGAACCTTCCACTGCGGTTCAGCCACTCGTCGGAGGTAGGCTATTATTTTCTCGTCCTTGGCTTCATACCCACTCTGTAACCTGCTTTGGGTTACAAGTTGGGAGTCCAAAAATATGACCACCCGACCTGCTCCCGGCTCGGCGGCCATCTCCGTTCCTCGAATCGGGGCCTCGTACTCGGCTCCGTTGTTGGAGGTAATGAATTCAAACCTCACTGCAACTTGTATTTTTGGCCCTCCGAATCAATAATATCAATCCCCGCTCCACAACCCCGCATAGATACAGAGCCATCAACATATACCTTCCATTCTCCTTCCTCCAGGCGCACGCGTACCAACCTTTGAATGAAGTCGAGACAGGGGCTTGTGCTTTAATGGTCCTCCGTGGCTTGAAATCCACGTTATATTCTCCTAGTTCGAGGCCCACTTGACCATCCTCCTGAGAGATCAGCTCTTCCAATCACCTGTTTGAGAAGGTAGTTAGTCCGAACAATGACCTTATGTGACAAAAATAAGGTTGTAACCTCCGAGCCGTGACCATTATAGTCGGGGCTGCCTTCTCTATCTCGAGTATCTCTTTTCCGCTCCTTGAATGAGTTTGCCGATGTAGTAAACAGGTTTAAGGTTGACCCCTCCTCCCTCACCAAAGCACGGAGCTAAGTGAGACCCTACCTACGAGAGGTAGGGGTAAAGTGTCTCCACAGTGCTTGGCTTTGTCGGCGTGGGTAGGCGGGCTGGAGTCTTTGTTTAAGCTCCTCAAACGCTTGCTAGCATCGCTCATCCTACTCGAACTTGGATCCCTTCCTCGGAATCCACGAAGATGGGGTGGCTCCTCTCTGCGCAGATCTGGCTATGAATGCACTCAATGTTGTAATTCTTCCATTCAGTCTCTGCGGCTCCTTGATGTTAATGGGAGGCTGCATATCGAGCACGGCTTTCACCTTGGCGGGGTTAACCTCGATTCCCGATGGGTCACCATATATCCGAGGAATTTCCCGATTTCACTCCAAAAGAACACTTGGCGGATTCGGCTTCATGTCATTCCTCCTTAGCACCGAAAAGCTTCCTCCGGATCGGCCACGTGCTCTCCAGCTTTCACACTTTTCACAAGCATATCATCAATGTAGACCTCCATATTCCTCCCTAACTGGTCCTTGAACATCTTGTCAACCATTCTCTTTGGAATATACGGAGGGGAAATTTGTATTTGATGGTAGCCTTGGTATGCGTCCATCATACTTAGCGGCTCAAATCCAGGATGTAGAATCGACCATCTGGTCAATCCTGGGCAAATGATAATGATCCTTAGGACAAGCCTTGTTCGTGTCTCAAAAATCTATGCACATTCTCCATTTTCCCCCTGGTTTTGCCACCAACACTACATTGGACAGCCGGTGGGAAAGCTGGATTCGTTTGACATGTCTGCCTCCGGCCAGTTTCTCTACTTCGGCCTTCGTAATGGCATCCTTTTCTCGGTCCAAAGACCCTTAGTTTCTGCTTCGGCTTAGCTTTAGGGTCCACATTCAGGTGGTGCATCGCCACCTCCTTGGGATACCTGTCATGTCGAGGAAGAAAAAGCAAAAACGTCTCGCATTTCTTCGTAAAGGCTGTTGCAGGTCTCTCTCTAGCTCTGGCTCCGGTGAGCTCCGATCCTTGTTGTGTATCCCTTCTTGTCTGGATACAACTCGATCATCATTAGCTCTTCCTCGGCTTTCATTTTTGAGGATCAATTTCCTCCGTAATCTTACATCTCTTGGATTCTCGGTCCACTTCCTTATCTCTTTTCAAGGCTGCGGTGCAGCTGATTGGAAGTGAATTGATACATGTTTTTAGGGCTATTTTTAGTGCAAAAAGTGAGCTAAAGTGTTAGTTTTTGTGTCTAAATGTGAAAAGTATCACTATTTTGCCTAAAAAGTATTATTTGTGAGATTTTGATGTTTTCCGTCCATTTTGCAGGTAATTCGGTTGATTTTTGCCAAACCGAGAGTACCATTAGGCTTATAATGAAGAGACGGACATCCGGGACGAAAACAGGGTCGGGGTCGAAGCCCCGCGTGCGAGAAAAATGCCACTGGACTCGAGCTCGATCGAGGAGCAAGAGCCTCGAGTCGAGGGCTATGCGAAAAGGATAAAAACGGAAAATGGCAGCGGTCTCGACTCGAGGCATGACCCTCGAGTCGAGGGAGGTGAGGTAGGGACCTCGAGTCGAGGCCTGACCCTCGACTCGAGGAAGGTTTTTCCAAAATTCGTTATTTAAAGAGCTGAGCGGGGCATTTCGGAGGAGTTTTTAGAGGAGTTCATAGTAGCGATTAGTAGCGGTTTTGGGCGATTTCTCAGTGCCCCAAGCCAATTTCCATCTTAGATTAGAGTAGGAGTAAGAATTAGATTTAGATTTCCATTGATTGTTGGTAGATTAGCCATAGATTAGCATTTGATCATTGTAATCCTTTCAATTCAAGCTTGTAATTCCTTTGGAGATTGGTGTTGAAGACTCAAGCATTCCTATTGTTGTTGATTGAAGATCATTTGGTGATGTTTTTCCTCTCTTGTCTTTTTAATTTCTTAATTGTTGTGATTTGCTTTATGTTTGTTCAATTCTATCTTCTTCCCATGGATTTCACCATGGGCTAACTCTCTTGTGCTTGGGTTAATTGAAATTGATGATGATTTGATTGATGATGCTATAATTGTTGATGATTGGAGATTAATTGAGTAGATTGCTTACTAATTGTGATTCTCATTTGTGCTTCATGCATAATTATCTCTTTAGATTAGTGTTCGATCACCCTAGCTATAGACGAGAGAGTTGCGCTAACGTGATCCGGTATTAATCGGGTGATAATTGTGTATGAATGTGTGGATTGGGTGCTTCGGAATCGAGAGATTAGTTGCACTAAGGATACTCACATTAGTTTTCTACCTAATTGTGATTCTTAATTGTGCTTTGTGTAAAATTGTCTCTTTAGATTAATGGTTAGTCACCCTAGCAATAGGCGAGAGTTGAGCTAACGTGATTAGGTGTTGATCGGGTTTCAATTTTGCATGATTGTATGAATTGAGGATTTCTACATTGAGAGATGGGAAAGACTAAGGATACTCACATTAGGCATTGTGATTTTAATGGAGTGATTAATTTCATGATGGTTTATGCTTTCTATCTTAGTTGATTTGCAATTTGATTCAATTGTAGCTTGTTGATTGATGATTCATTGATGGATGTTAATCCTAGCACCTCTATCCCACCATTTAGTGTTGTTTTTGTTCTCGCATTCTAAGTGTTCGATCTATTGCTTGCTCATTGTTGTTTTGTATTTTTGCTTGTGTTTTTGTTGTTTTTGTTCCAAACCATTGTTGCAACTCTAGTCACTAAGAACTTGTATTTCTAGGACCTCATGTGCATACTTTTTCCCTTGGGTTCGATATTTTGTTGATTGGTCTTAATAACTCTTACCCTATACACTCCAATCAAATGGCGCCGTTGCCGGGGAATTAGTTTTGCGCCTTAAGTGAGACCTAGGAATTGTTTGAAGTGACTACTTGTTGCCTTTGTGTTTGTGTTTGTTTTGTTATTTTTGTTGGAATTTGATACTTTGCTATCTTGTCTAGATGGAAGGATACAACTCATACTTGTGGAATCAAGAATATTATCAAGATAGTAGGGTGTATTCTCCACATTTTGAAGAATTGAGCTACAATGATTGGAGGAACTATGAAGATAATTCTCAATGGCAACAAGTTCCATCCAATTATGAAGATTGGATAAGTGAAGAAATTTCTCCCCCACTTCAAGAGATGTTCCCATACTATGAGCCTTATGATCAAGCATGCAATCAATATTGTGGATTCGAATTTCAAGGGGCATCGGAAGAGGAAGATTATTATGATGATAGGAGGAGCTATGAGAATGACTATCCAATGCCACAAGCTTCTCCTAAATTTGAAGAATGGGGACTCCATGGTGTGAGAGCTAACTTGCAAGAGATGCTTGGAGTATTGTTGGAAAGAATTGAGGAAAATGACACTAGGTGTGATGAAATGCTTCCCTTGTATGAGGAAATCTATGAGACCAAAGCAATGGTCAATTCATGGATCGAGGGGACTATGGAGATCACCGAAGTCCACTTCATGTTTATAAAGTGTCAAGTCAAAAATTTCCTATGCCAAGTAAAGAACATGACCATCATGGAGAATCAAGAAGAAGGGGAGGAAGAAAATACAATTGAAGAAGATGTGGTAGAGGGTCCAAGCGATGAGGATGAAAATGAAGATTTCCTTATCAAGAGTGATGAAGAGGAATGTCCATTGATGGACATGAGCAATAATGAACAAACAAATCTAGAAGCACCAAATAAGGAATTGAAGATTGAAATGAGCATTTCTATACCTTCTAACTCTTCAAATTTTGATTTAATTGATAATGATGCTTCTAATGATTTAATTTTGCCTCTTGTGAATTTTGACTATAGGGAAGAATTAAAGAAACGCTTGGGCATCCTCGAAGAAAAAGAATCGAGAAGGATGGCAAGAGAAAAGAGGGGACAACCATGGACACTTTGCATTTCTATAGGTGGTTGTCCTATCTATTCGGTGAACCTCCTAGACCTTGAAGCTCAACGATCTGGATACAATGGGAAGGAGGATCGCTACCCTTGGCCATTCCGATGAAGGATATTGGATGTGAGCGAATAAGTCCGGCAAAGGACAATAAAAATAGCGCTTGATGGGAGGCAACCCATCCTTTTTATTTGTTTTTTTTTTTGTGCTTTTGGTAGATTAGTGTTTTTGTTTTTAGGAGATTTGGCTTGCTACTTAATTGCTTATTCTTGGTACATGATGCTCTATGCTTTGAGATTCATATATTGTTGTGCTTAATTGTTGATATCATTATGAGTTGCATGTATTTGGAGCCAAACTTGAATGCATGACTTCATTCAAGTTTGGGGGTGTGTGTCATTTATGGTAGAAATGCATCTTTTAGTGATGATTTTGATGAATTGTTTTGCCCGTGTGTAGGTATACTCACTACGAGGATTGGAAAGGATCGGGTCGCAAAGGAATCGAGGAATCGAGAAGGAAAGGAGAGCTTAAAAGTTGGTGAAAATGAGCAAAAGGAAGAGAACCCGGTCTCCTCGATCGAATGAGCGACCGGGCTTAAATCGAGGGACCAAAACGGTAATTTCTTGCATATTTGGGTTCGTTAGGGGTATAAAGGTCATTTTTAGGAGTTTCGGGGTCGGGTCG
Source organism: Paraleonurus japonicus (assembly GCA_030762865.1). NCBI lineage: Eukaryota > Viridiplantae > Streptophyta > Magnoliopsida > Lamiales > Lamiaceae > Paraleonurus > Paraleonurus japonicus. Next base: position 31,612,145 of record CM061054.1, read on the forward strand.
GGCCGGAATCGTCAAAAATTCCACTGGACTCGACCCGAGGTCGAGTGCATGGCCCCGGTCGAGGGATTGATACTTAGTCAAAATTCAGAATTTTACACATCCCTCGAGTCGAGGGTGCCACCTCGAGTCGAGGAGTTGGTTTTGCATATCCCCGAGTCGTGCGTGAGACCTCGAGTCGAGGCCCTCGAATTTTGGATCCTCGAGTCGAGGCCTGGCCCTCGACTCGAGGCGCGTGTTATTTTTAAATACGCAGCAGCAGTAACACGTAACCCCGACTCGAGGGTTTTGAGAAGCCGTTCCGATTTCGTTCCCCTCAGCCATTTCCGGCGATTTCACGTCGATTTCACCGTACAATCATCATCATTTCATCATTTTATCATATACCTTGAATAAAGATAGGATCTTGAGGGTTTTTGGAAGAAAATTTGGGAATTTTTGGGTATAATTGATTGGGTGTCGTCCAAGTCCGTTTTGGGATAAATTCACAAACAAGGTACGTAATTTCTACTCTTCTTGGCTTCAATTTCATTGTTATATTGTAATATTTGCATGGGTGTTATGGTTTGTGATAAAATTCTTGAATTTGGAATATTTCATGAGGACATTTTGACAAACACCTTCTATGCATGATTATTGTGGATGATTTGAAGCCTTATATGAGTATATTTGGATTGTTTGATGAGGCTAGGAGCATGTTTAGGATTGAAAATGATATTGTGCTCGTTAATTGTGAAGTTGGATTGGAATTGTGAATTATGGCATTTGTAGGAATTCCTAGTATAATTGTTGGGATCATTTGGTCTAGTTGAATTATGGTGTTGATAGAAGTGTATGAATTGTTGATGCATAATTGTTGAATTACTTGCTAATTGGCCTATGATTTTTTTTTGGGATTTTAGTGAGCATAATTGCATGATTATTGGTTGAGCCACTTGTGAATTAATTGTGGGGCCATTCTAGTAAGTATACATGTTTTAGGATTATTTTGAGCACTTCTATTGGATATATGTGTTTAGTTGACTCATTGACCATTGTTGAGGCTTTGTTGCTAGTTACTAGGGATTTAGTTCATTTGAGATGATTATTGATCGTTGACTCGTTCATGGTATGATTGATATTTTTCGAGCTCGTATTGTATTTGTTGGTATTGATTTTTGCTTTTGGGAATGTTTTGCAGGAACAATGTCTAGAGGGGCCGACAGACATAACCTTTACGAGGCGGAGATTCGCGAGAAAGAAGGCTGCTATCCGACGTGCACACGGGACACCCGCCGAGCTCGGAATTCAGGTGGGATGATCACCGGTGGAGGACTCATATTGAGTTATATTCGAGCTCTATAACCGGGTGGTCAAGACTAGACTAGTGGACCAAGATTGCATGATATCGATGGGGATTGAGGAGGATATTCCTCGTTTATTTGAGCAAGTCGGGATGGGGAGTTTCTTGGCGAAGAGGCCTCGGACATATATCGGACTCACTCTCGAGTTCCTGTGCACGGTGAGAGTTGATAAGGCCGGGAGGGCCAAATTCCCGAGGAGTATTACATTTGAGCTCATGGGGTATGAGTACTCGTTGACTGCGGGCGAGGTCAACGAGATTATTGGAGCACCTACGGACCCAGGCCGATCACCGTTGAACATCGGGAAGGAGTATAATGCTAAGCGGTTTTGGAGGAGGATTTCAGATTACGGGGCTCCTAATCAGCCCGATTTTGTTCGGGAAGTCTAAGAGCACACATATCCGGAACCCGGTCATCCGATATCTTGAGAAGATTCTCGCGGGTACCATATTCGCGAGATCGAGAGGAGGAGCCGTGGTTTCCGAGGAGCTGTACGTCATTTGGTGTTTCTTACATGGAGTCGATTTAATGCGGCCGCCTACCTTTGCTATTTATTTGAGAGAGCCACTAGCACGAAATTCAAGAAGATTAATTTCGGTGGCATGATTACACCGATCGGCGAGCATCTTGGGATACCGACGCATAACCTCGGAGAAGCGGTGGAGGGCCCCGACCTTACTCTTGATACCATGCGGCGCATGAGGACGCTAGACCGCATTGGTAGGACGTGGTGCCTACTGGCAGACATCATGGTGGCCGATTTCCTCTACCTAATAAGAGGTTGACGGCAGTTTTGGATCTCGAGGCCTTTGTGACTATCAATCTGCGTATGTGGTCACGAGCGTCATCTTGAGGCGATTGACGCTTACACTAGAGAGCATGGGGATGTGCTTAGAGAGGTTGATGATGACGATGGGGGTCGGCGGTCGGGTTCGATGATGATCGGGGTGATGGAGCTGCAGAGGGAGCAGAGGTAGAGATCGGAGATTATGATTACGAGGACGAGGATGATGAGGAGCGGGAGCAAGAGGAGCCGCCGGTACGGATGGACGAGGATTACCAGCCAGAGATTAACATGTACCGACAGGGGACGAGATGAGGAGTAGAGTACGAGGCGGGGAGTTCATCTCGAGGCCGTGGGTTACGGCGGAGGATATGTGGGCGGACAGTCGGAGGATGCATTTAGAGAGTCGACCGGCGGGATGAGATGTACCGGATGCTTGAGGAGTCCCTTGATTTAGTGAAGAGACTCGGAGGATGCGGGAGGAGTCTCTCGAAGACTCGGCATGACATGTATGCACTCCTCCAGCGAGATGAGCTCGTGGAACTTCGGGCCAGGACACTACCCTCCTCCACCGCCGCCGTCCGACTATTAGGGCTATCCCCTATTCCTCATTCCCTCTTCTTGTTGTTCTTTAGATTCTGATATTCTTGTTTTCCGTTGTACTTTTGATGATGCTTATACTCTTGACTTGATAATTGTTATGATTGGTTTTGGATTTTTGGATGATTTTATTGATGGTGGTTATTATCTTGATCTTATTGAGTTTGATGGTCTATTGATGATTATTCCTTGATGATTTCTTTGGATTCCTTATTCCTAGACTTTTGAGATTTATTGATTTTGAGCTTAATAGTGGATTAATTGACATATTTTTGAGTATCATCTTGATGTAGTGAGTATGCTTGAGATTATGTACATGAGCATTTGTGCTTGAGTTGTAAGAATAGTTGGATTTGTTATGATCATGAGTAGATGTGTAGCTTGATGCTAGTTGCTTGATTAATTATGTGAAGATGAATGTGATTGAAAATTCTTGATTCATTGCTCAAGTTAAGCCCGTGAGTTTTGTGCCTTAATAATTGTACATCTTATACGGTTGATTAATCCCTTGTGAGTGCATCATTCATGAATTGTATACTAGAACTTGCCACTAGACTTGTTGATATTGATCTTTGTGTAATGTTTTGAAAATGATAAGAGGCCATGTTTGGAATGATGAGTCACTTTGCCAAATATTTTCCCACCAAATACATTTGATTTCCTTAGTGAGCCATGTTGAGCCTTATGATCCTTATTCTTTGGCAAGCCAAGTGAAATTGAAACCATTTAGCCTTATTTGTATGAGCCTTTCTTGTCCTATGCTTAGTAGAGCTTGAATGTTGGTTAAAGATGGTGGGTTGATTATGAAGTGTGGTGGATAATGATGAGCTAAGTGATGAATGAAGCATGAAAGAAAAGAAAGGTTGTGAAAGATTGAATTGTGAAGAAAATGCATGAAAAGAAAGATTCAATTTGTGAGCTTAAAAGAGAAAGCTCAAGTGAATGGTGGAATGATCATTGAAGTTCAAAAGAAAGAGTGTGCTAGATAAAAGTGAAGAGATTGTGCATTGTATAGATTAGTTTACATTCAAGTCTCTACTACTTAGTCACTCTTATCCATAAATATCCCACCTTTCCAAAGAGCCTACATTACAACCTAAAAGAAAGACCTCTTTGATTCTTGATTGATCACAAATGATTTTGATTGAGATTAAGTCTTGTGGCAAGCATATGGTGTACTTATTTGTGAATTGATGATTGAGTGCTTTAACCTTGATACACTTGAGTGAAGAGTGAAACACTCCATGGAAGGAGCAATGTGTTGAGTATTTGATTGAGCATTTGTTTGAGCATGATTTGTCTTGATTGCTAGTGGATAGTTGCATAGATACAAAGGATCATTGATGAGTTCGATTGTCTTATTTTTCGTCTATGGTGCCATGTGACATAATTGCAATCAATTCACTCCTTTGTTCTTAGTTTCTACGTTGCTCGAGGACGAGCAACAATTCAAGTTTGGGGGTATGATTGGAGTGAATTGATACATGTTTTTAGGGCTATTTTTAGTGCAAAAAGTGAGCTAAAGTGTTAGTTTTTGTGCCTAAATGTGAAAAGTATCACTATTTTGCCTAAAAAGTATTATTTGTGAGATTTTGATGTTTTCCGTCCATTTTGCAGGTAATTCGGTTGATTTTTGCCAAACCGAGAGTACCATTAGGCTTATAATGAAGAGACGGACATCCGGGACGAACAGGGGGTCGGGGTCGAAGCCGTGCGAGAAAAATGCCCTGGACTCGAGCTCGATCGAGGAGCAAGAGCCTCGAGTCGAGGGCTATGCGAAAAAGGATAAAAAACGGAAAATGGCAGCGGTCTCGACTCGAGGCATGACCCTCGAGTCGAGGGAGGTGAAAAGGCAGGGACCTCGAGTCGAGGCCTGACCCTCGACTCGAGGAAGGTTTTTCCAAAATTCGTTATTTAAAGAGCTGAGCGGGGCATTTCGGAGGAGTTTTTAGAGGAGTTCATAGTAGCCGATTAGTAGCGGTTTTGGGGCGATTTCTCGGGCCCCAAGCCAATTTCCATCTTAGATTAGAGTAGGAGTAAGAATTAGATTTAGATTTCCATTGATTGTTGGTAGATTAGCCATAGATTAGCATTTGATCATTGTAATCCTTTCAATTCAAGCTTGTAATTCCTTTGGAGATTGGTGTTGAAGACTCAAGCATTCCTATTGTTGTTGATTGAAGATCATTTGGTGATGTTTTTCCTCTCTTGTCTTTTTAATTTCTTAATTGTTGTGATTTGCTTTATGTTTGTTCAATTCTATCTTCTTCCCATGGATTTCACCATGGGCTAACTCTCTTGTGCTTGGGTTAATTGAAATTGATGATGATTTGATTGATGATGCTATAATTGTTGATGATTGGAGATTAATTGAGTAGATTGCTTACTAATTGTGATTCTCATTTGTGCTTCATGCATAATTATCTCTTTAGATTAGTGTTCGATCACCCTAGCTATAGACGAGAGTTGCGCGCTAACGTGATCCGGTATTAATCGGGTGATAATTGTGTATGAATGTGTGGATTGGGTGCTTGGAATCGAGAGATTAGTGGCACTAAGGATACTCACATTAGTTTTCTACCTAATTGTGATTCTTAATTGTGCTTTGTGTAAAATTGTCTCTTTAGATTAATGGTTAGTCACCCTAGCAATAGGCGAGAGTTGAGCTAACGTGATTAGGTGTTGATCGGGTTTCAATTTTGCATGATTGTATGAATTGAGGATTTCTACATTGAGAGATGGGAAAGACTAAGGATACTCGCATTAGGCATTGTGATTTTAATGGAGTGATTAATTTCATGATGGTTTATGCTTTCTATCTTAGTTGATTTGCAATTTGATTCAATTGTAGCTTGTTGATTGATGATTCATTGATGGATGTTAATCCTAGCACCTCTATCCCACCATTTAGTGTTGTTTTTGTTCTCGCATTCTAAGTGTTCGATCTATTGCTTGCTCATTGTTGTTTTGTATTTTTGCTTGTGTTTTTGTTGTTTTTGTTCCAAACCATTGTTGCAACTCTAGTCACTAAGAACTTGTATTTCTAGGACCTCATGTGCATACTTTTTCCCTTGGGTTCGATATTTTGTTGATTGGTCTTAATAACTCTTACCCTATACACTCCAATCAGCGGCTCTTTGTCGGCCATCTTTCACGCCTCCACGTAACATTTTACGGATGCGGCTGATCACCGGCCTACTTCACCCACCTCATCGTTCACTTTGGAAACTTAAGTTTCATGTGATAAGTTGATATGACCACCTGAAATAGATTCAATCTTGGCCTACCAAAGATCATGTTGTAAGATGAGGGTACATCAACAATAAAAAAATTCGCCATAACTATCCTCCTTCGTGGGGCTTCTCCTAGCCCCACGGAGGTTACGACCGAGGAGGGTGCTTGCTCCTCCTGTGAATCCATCTGTATTGTATCCACCAGTTGCATTTTATGCTTAAATTCATCTTCTTAAAACATTCCAAGAAAATGATGTCTCTTGAGCTCCCGTATCTACGAAGATCCTATAGCAGTGTATCCGGCCACATCGGTTTTGATGACTAACGCATCACTGTGGTCCTCCTTCCTCGAGACCTCCGTCTTACGGGCCAAAGTGAATCCGGGGTGCATGGCACGCTTCCCTCGATTCTCGTCTCTTGGCATTTCTCCCACCTCTCTCCTCGGGATCCTCTCTCCCGGCTTTTCACGCGCGGAGCGAGTTTCCTTACTGCTGGACCTCCTACTATCATCTAGATAAGTCCTCTCTTACAGGAGGGTCTCTCCTCCTGCCTCCCTTCGATCATCCTTCTTTTTCCTCGGCTTTGTCATCAACTTCCTTTCTTTTTGCCCTCTGGAGTTTACGCGATCTCTGTAAATAAACTCTTTAAGATGTCTGCTTGGATCATCCTTTCAATCTCATCGCGTAAGTGAAAGCAGGTTGTTAGTGTCATGCCCATATTCATTATGGAAATGACAAAACTTATCGACTTGGGCTTCGAGGAACTCTGGATCGTGTCCATGGAAACTTCATTTCGGGATGGTCATATGCTACCTCTAGTAGCTCTGTAGCTCGAGCTTAAGGGGGTGTACTTGTCAAACTGGAGCGAGGTCAGTTTTGCGGCTTTCTCCGGCTCCTTTGTTGAGCTTTTCTTCGATGATTCCTTCTTCTTCACAGTCCGCTAGGTTTGACCTCGGCTCTCTTCGTCTTCCTCACTTCCTCTAGTGTGACGTACTTCTTCGCTCTCCTTAGCAATTCGTCGAGCGTCTGGGTGGCTTCTTTGCCGGGAGGAAAACAGGTCCCCATCTCGGAGATTGCTAGTAAAAGCATTAATTTTTACCTGCGGGGTGGCGGTTGGAACCTCCAATGCCGCTTTGATTGAATCTCTTCATGAAGGCCCGCAGCTTTCATTTTCTCCTTGCTTCATGTTGAACAATGTCGGTGTATCTCTAGGTTGCCTTCTTGCACTAGCAAGCGATGCAAGAATAGTTCTCCCAAAGCTGCTCGAAGGAGTTGATGGAATTGGGCTCAATTGGCTAAACCAACTCTTTGGGCCACCTTAGATAGAGTAGTAAGAAAGACCTGGACTTCACACGCTCCCCATATCGATGGAAGAGGGCTGAATTTTCAAATCTCACCAAATGGTCATAGGGGTCGATCGTACCATCATATTCATAATTAAGAGGTTTAAAATTGTTAGGCAACTCATCTTGTAAGATATTCTCGATAAATTGGCAACTGTAGCGGGTTGAGGCATCTTGACCCGATTTTCCATCGATGCTTCATGTTGTCCATTTGTTTCCTCGGAGACTGATCTGGTCTTTCATGGCTTATTTGGGTATCTCCTGTACCCTCTTCCTCATCCTCGATCTTACTTTCTCATTTGTAGGGGGCTGTCTCCCTCCCCGTGCGGCTTCCTCTGAACTCAGACCTCCTAGGTCTAGGAACTGCGACCTTCTTTCTTGGACTCCTTACGCCTCCGGGACCTCTTCCTGGTTTCGGACTCCACTTCTCTCCTTCGTTCTTCTTAATGCTCGTCTGCTACTCCCCCGAGTTGGGATCGAGCGCGGGTTTCTGGTCTTGGTTCTCTGTCCTTCCTGCGGTGGGGTCCTCCCCCTCCGCCATTGCTCTTGCTAAAGCTCGAGTTATCATGTCATCCAGTGCTCCTGAGTGAGAGCGATGGAGGCGGTGGTTTTGGCATTCTGCGAGGTATTCCCTGGCCGGAGCATTGGCGGCTCAGGGATCCCCATTATAGGGATTCCTTACGGAATCGCGAGAGGAAGCGAGGTGGGTTAGCCTCTCTCTCTCTCTCTCTAGCAGTAGCTCCTACTCCTGGATGGCGTTGGCCGAGGAGTTGAGCTTTCGTCTCGCACCTGTGACAAGTGGTGGTCCTCGATGTTGGGCACGATGCTTGGGTGGCACGGGGTTTGATGCGGCTTCGCCTGTGTTGGGTTTACGGGGCTGTCCTTCCACACAGGTTCCACGTGGGTAAAGCCTTTACGCAATAAGATCCCTAGCTCTTCTCGAACGTACTGCAAAAAAAAATACACCGGAGGGTTCTCCGGCGTAGGCACTCCGACGCTCAAGTCGGTCACCGGAAAACACTCAAGAAAGTACATAGGAAGTAGCTAAGTAAGAGTGATAGTTAGTTGATACCGTTACCTCCCTTCGAGAGTATTATTTATACGTACTTGTGGAGTAATAACCGTTACCATGGTTTCAGGGCATTATCCCGCGTTCACTCATGATGTCATGCGTGGATATCTTTTTCTCAAGAAATCTAATTGTGCCTACGTTTTCCCTCCTGGACGGAGGTTGGACCCAATCAATGAAGAATATGGGAGATATTCCTTGACTTGGGCCTTAATTATCTCAATGCTCGTTATCTCTCCCATTTCACGGTCTTATCGGATAGGTAACCGAGCATGGGCCTGGTCGATACCGCGTCTTTGTCTTCAAATCTTCGTGCAGGCCTCACGGCTTAGGCACAGTGGCCCACGTAGTTGGGTTTAGGCCTCGCGGCCTGTAATTAGGTTTGGGCCTCGTGGCCTATCTGTAGTTAGGTTTGGGCCTCGTGGCCCATCTGCATATAGGCACGAGCCTCGTGGGTTCGGGGCTTTGACTATTTGCGATCGATCCGGGCTCGGGCCCATCTCGGATTTACCTCCCTCTATCGAAGATTTTTGGTTACATCATCGGACCACTATTGGGTGGGCGATTTGGGCCCTACATGTAGTTGGGCACGACATTTTTATCCGCATCAACACCCATTTTCTAAAATAGGAATTTGGTTGTCACATCGCATAAATCGGTAATAATAAACTAACGCACTACCAAATTCAATGTACGAATTTAGCTTGGTAATTAGACATACACATAATATTACACATTAAATATGTTATTTCAATTGAACTTTTATTAAATAATGTAACTTAAGTTGACATTGTAACACTCATTTTAACTTACGCACCACATTAAGCAAGCAACTCACATACACAAGGCGACTTTTTATAGATTGATTAATTTTTTTATTATGATTTAATTATTCTTTTTTATCGATAAATGTTTGTTGTTAGTAGTTAGTTCATCAAGCTCTCAAACACTCCTAGATTTCTCCAAGCCACCTTATTACTTCAAAAATTATGATTTAAGTATTAAATTGATAATAATATTTGAATGATTGTTTCTATATATTATATAGGGTAAGAATTTCATATTAGGTATCAATTTTTAGGTTAAGTCTCAATTTAGGTCTTGCATTTTGAAGTGTCTCATATTATGGTCTAATTTTTTTTTCTTCTCAATTTAAGATTCACTTTTATTCATTATGTCTCAATTTAAGGCCCAAAATTCTTTTTTATTTAAATTTCTAATCATACACAACTATTTTTTTATAAAGAATTATTTTTATTATATATAATTTTTCTTATCTACTTTTTGCAATATATTTTATATATTTTTATATTTTGAATTTTTTTATATTATACCCACCACATTTATTATAAATACTCAGCGATGCGTAAAAGCTGCACTGGGCCCATTTCCCCACCTGGGTTCACGTGGGTAAAGCCTTTACGCACTCGGATCCTTAGCTTCCCTCGAACAAACGTGCACTGCAAAACACGCCGGAGGGTTCTCCGGCGTAGGCACTCCGGCGCTCAAGTCGGATCACGGAAAACACTCAAGAAAGTACGTATAAGGTAACTAAGTGAGAGTGATAGTGATTCGATACCGTTACCTCCTGCGGGATGTCCTACTTATACGTGCGTTAAGATCCATAGCTGTCAACACGGTCTCCGAGGCACTATCCACTTGCGTTACGCCATGATGTCGTGCGTGGATATCTTTTTCCTCAAGAAATACGATCATATCTACGAATTCCCCACTGGAGGGAGGTTAGACCAGTCAATGAGGAATATGGGGAATATTCCTTGGCTTGGGCCTCAATTATCTCAACTACTCGTTCCTTCCAGGCGTTTCTTGATCTTATCGGATAAATAACCGTCATGGGCTTAGTCAAAAACCCTCACGTACTCTTTAAATCTCGCTTTGGGCTTCTCGGCCCACACAGCCAGGTTTGGGCCTCGCGGCCCACTGCGGTTGGGCTTTGGGGCCTCGCGGCTGTATTCGATTGTAAGCCTCGTGGTCTATCTGTAGATGGGCTTGGGCCTCATGGCCCCTCTCCATACTGAGGCACAGGCCTCGTGGCCCCCGTAGGTAGGTTTAGGACTTCGTAGCTTTGGTTTCGGCCGATCTGGGCTCGGGCCCATCTCGAGTTTTCCTCCCTTTATCTAGGGTATCTAATAACGTCATTGGGCCGTATTGGGCTGGTCGTATTTGGGCCCTACGTGTAGTTGGGCACGACATTTTTATCCGTATCAACCACTCCCCTACTGCGGTGAGCGATCTTGGAGCTCAGCTGGAGTAAGGAAGATTTGCACATTCCTCCTGCGGTTTTGCCCTCGGGGACATCCTCCTGCGGCTTTGAGATGTCCCCCTACGGCTTGACTTTTCAGTACATCCCCTCTCGCTAATCTTTTTGGAGCCTAGCGACTCTTCGGCTCGGCGAGGGACGGTGTCGATCATGCATCCGCCCCTCGGTTTTAGCTCTTTGATACACGCATCCATTAACTCCCTCTTTATTTCAAAATCAGTTCCCCTTCCTCTTCCTCTTTTGAATTCTTGCTCCATTTAGGACCTTAACCACGCAAGTCCTCATGATCGTCCTCTTTACTCCTTACCTCGACTTCCTCTCCTCATCTAGGTAAATCTTTCTTTTCTCGCTTTGACTCTCTTACGAGGAGCGTTCTTTGGAAATGTCCCACTCTGGTTCTTCCCGAACCGTTTCTAACCTTGGGAATTCTTCCCAAAGTTCTCACCATTCTCTGTCCCCAATCCCCTAGAGACTCTCCTCCGTCTCTTCCTCCTCTCCGGAGGTGGATAGGGTTGATTCAGGACTCCTTTGCCGGTTCCTCCAAAATCTCGACAAAGCCCTAACCGATCTCATTTACGGCGACTACATTTCGTCGGGTTTCGGTTTATCTCTCCCGATCGGGGGCCCGACCAAACCTAGCGACTCCCCAGACTCTAGCTTTCGCAAGCCCGGTTTGAAGCGGGGTTACGTCTTCCTCCCCCAATTTACTGTGCCAAATATCGAACCTCTCTGAGTTCCTCTTAACCGATTTGTTCCTAACGCCATTAGGATGATGGTCGCCTTCTATATCCTTCTCAAAGGAAATGGAGAGAAGCCGTCTGCCGAACTCTTCTTTTCTCGGTTTACTTGTAAAACCGTTGGGCCCTTCTACTACGTAAGTAGTCGGGTAAAAGGAAATGTTCTTTTATTGGGAAGGTGCCCAATATTAACAAAGAATGGGGTGACCACTTCGTCTTTATTACCTGATAAGCCACTGGCCTTTTCAAAATCGAGAAATGGGTGTACGAAACCCTTCTCCTCCGGCTCCCTCTAGTCACATCTCCTCCTCTACTAACCGCCGGGTTATTCTCCGGCTAAACGCCCATGTTCGTGCTCACGGACATTTTGACTGCCGAAATCTGCTTCAATTCTCGCATCCTTTCCCACTTTAAATTTAGCTCGATAAGGGTCCCTCTTGAACCCGGGATGGTAATTATCTCATTACAATCCATCGCCTTTATGAGTATAAATATATCGATGTCTACCTTACCTTGGTTTCTTTTGCGAAATGTTGTGGTTGTCCAAAGTTTTGGAAGGTCCCAGCGACTCACTTGAGTCGGCCCTACCTACTCCTGCTTCTCAAGGTGATGCTCTTGATGCACCCCCTCTTCTCCTACTCCCGGGAAGATCTGAGGATAACCCTCCTCCTCCGAAAAAGTCTAAAACCACTAAGGGCAAAGCCCCGCCCGCGAGGGTTCTCTCCATTTCCGGGATACTTTGCGTCGCACGTATCCCACTAGGCCTTGATCAAGGCCTTTCTTCAGCCCCTATTGATGTGGACTCTTACTCCTCGGGTACCTTCGCTAGCAAGTTTTTAGCGAGCGGATCTCTGTGACGACTACGAAAAGCTTACGGCCTCCCTCACGACCGGCGGCAACATCGGTGCGAGCCACTTCTCGGGTAACACCCTCGGTTATCTCAATTGTTTCACTTTACTGTTATATTCTACTTTCTATGTGCCAACTGCATTCTCATTGTACTTGTGCTGGTTTCTCGGCTTGGCATCCTTACATCCCGGCCATATGGAGCCCCTCCAACTGCTCCCCTCTCCTCCAGTGAAGGAGTTGGAGGACTCGCTCTGGTGAGAAGAAGAAAGCCACTCTCGCCTCCCTCCGCATTAAAAGGCTGGAGGAGGAGTTGAAGAAAGCCGACACGGCTCGTGAGGTGGCTGAGAAGGAAGCGAATGACATGGCGGTCTACCATGCCACTGCAAGAATCCCAAGTGCACCGGGAGGCCACTGGTGAAGGGGGCCAGTCCCTCCTGCGAGACTCTCTTTTCTCCGCACTTTGGCACTTCTGCATGCTCTATGGCCCGGTTACAGGCGGTACTGAATCATCCCAGACTTCCTTGGGGATATGGGGCCTTACATCCGCTTTTCTATGACTACGGGTTTGATGCGGTCGTGCGGCGGCAAGGCGATCCCTCCTTCTCGGGGAGTTTGATAGGAGCAGCGCTCTAGCCTCCATGCCTACTCCCCCACATTTCAAAGGTGACCCTTCGAGGTCTATTGAGGAGGACTGGTGGTCCCCAATTCTTAACGAGTTGGCTGCCGAGCTAGTGCGGACGGAGGTTGTGGCAGCATAGATGTCCCCCAGATCCCCCTCTATGCCCCCTTGCCTGGAAGTTCCTGCCTCCCAAGAGGAAGCGTGTATGGCTCAAGCCACGGAGAAAGAAGCGGAAGTGGCTGCCCTTTGTCAATGAAGCGAGAGGAACCTCCCCTATCCCCGATTAATTTACGAAACAATTTCCTATTTCTGCGATGCATAATGAATTCTCTTCTCTCTCTCTCTTATGCGGTTTGGCACCCGAATTCTATTTCCCCTTCGTTGGGAGTTTACTTTATGTTTTGGCATTCTGTTGCCCCCTCGCGGGGCCTTTTTGTTGTGAATGAATGGGATCCTCCCTCATCGGGAGTTAATTTTCGTATATCCGCGTATCTTCCCTTGCAGGAGCTGCTTCTCATATCTGGTGTTTGTCCTCCCTTGCCGGGAGCTTGTTATTTGCATGAGTACTTGTGTCCTCCCGCTTTGGGAGTTATATCTGTTTATTTGTGTTTCCCATACTCAATTTTCACTGCATGTTTACAAGTGTCTAGCCTCCGAACTATTAGCTTGTATGCATGACTTAATCATTGGGAACATAACGCTAGCTAGTAGTGTGTACGTATCCTTTTCCTTATAGGCTGATAACTCATCCGCTCATCAACCCCCTTTTCCTTCTCTAGGGTTTTATGCTTTAGGCTTTGATTTTCCCTTGACTTCATAGTCTCGGGATTTTCCTTAGATAGTTTTTCTCATGCTTACGTAAGTTAGCACCCTACAGTAGGTAAAACTTAGTATTTTAAAAGGCTTTTCTAGCTCCTTGTTCTCATCACCCTTCTTAGGTGCGTGATCTATCTAAGCCCTTCTTGTAGGCTTTGTCGTTTATGTCTCGATTTCTCCCTTATCCAACCGGGCTCTCGCTAAAGAGTCGAGTTGGCTCTAGAAGACCTCGCTTTCGAGTTCTGTTTTGTCAAACATTTTGGGGTTCAGGCTAATTGAATCCCCTCTGCATGTTTCGCTTAGGCGACATGCGGCCAATAGTCCATTTCCGCTTTCATGTCACTCCTTACGAGGAGCAAGTAAGCCCTACGTGCTCCTGGTCTTAGCATTCCTTAACCCTCTGGGGTTTTGAAGGCTAGTCAAAACCCTTTCTAGGGTCTTAGCTTTTCTCTTCTACAAAATCCCTTCCTTAGGTTTATACCGATGTTTGAAACTATTTCTTATTTTTTTCTTATCTTAGGCTTCACCGGGCTTAGTCGGGTTAAACCCTTAGCCAAATATGCCTTAGTTTCCTGCCTCGTAATCTCCCTCTTGAGACTAACCTCGTCGGACACTCATAAGTCCAACTTGCTAGCTTTAAGTCTTTCATAGCTTTAAGTTTAATAGTCCTCTCTGGACCTGATTTAGCTAAACTTTATAGGTTTAGCTTAATGAGTTATTTGTTTGGTGCTTTCCACACCCAAGGCCTTTCTTAGGTGCGAGTTTAGCCGAGTCCTTCTTGTGGGCCTGGTCAAGGCCTGAAAGCCCCGTCTCTTGTCTTACACTTAGTCGGTTAAATCCTTATCGTAGGTTTAACCAAGCTTTTAAAGCCATCTCTTTAACTATTACACCCTTTCTCGGGTCTAGATAGGTTAACCCCTCTCTGCGGGTTTAACCTTAGCGTTTGAAGTTATCTTTTAACTTCATTCGACAACCCTCTCTGGGTTTAGGTGGGTTAAACCCTCTCTGCGGGTTTAACTTTAGTGTTTGAAGCTATCTCTTAGCTTCTTTCTCGTAACCCCTCTGCGGGTTTAGGTGGGTTAAACCCTCTCTGTAGGTTTAACTTTAGTGTTTGAAGCTATCTCTTAGCTTCTTTCTCGTAACCCCTCTGCGGGTTTAGGTGGGTTAAACCCTCTCTGTAGGTTTAACTTTAGTGTTTCGAAGCTATCTCTTAGCTTCTTTCTCGTAACCCCTCTCTGGGTTTAGGTGGGTTAAACCCTCTCTGTAGGTTTAACTTTAGTGTTTGAAGCTATCTCTTAGCTTCTTTCTCGTAACCCCTCTGCGGGTTTAGGTGGGTTAAACCCTCTCTGTAGGTTTAACTTTAGTGTTTTGAAGCTATCTCTTAGCTTCTTTCTCGTAACCCCTCTGCGGGTTTAGGTGGGTTAAACCCTCTCTGTAGGTTTAACTTTAGTGTTTCGAAGCTATCTCTTGGCTTCTTTCTCGTAACCCCTCTCTGGGTTTAGGTGGGTTAAACCCTCTCTGTAGGTTTAACTTTAGTGTTTTGAAGCTATCTCTTAGCTTCTTTCTCGTAACCCTCTCTGGGTTTAGGTGGGTTAAACCCTCTCTGTAGGTTTAACTTTAGTGTTTCAAAGCTATCTCTTAGCTTCTTTCTCGTAACCCATCTCTGGGTTTAGGTGAGTTAAACCCTCTCTGTAGGTTTAACTTTAGTACTTTTGAAGCTATCTCTTAGCTTCGTTTCTCATAATGCGAATTCATTTCTTGAATGCTCATTGTATTTCTCATTGAATGCTTATCGTGCATTTTATTTGTTGTTTAACTTTCTGCAAGTTATTAATTCTCACGTAATCAATCGTGTGTTGTGATGCAATTGTATCGAATAACATGTATTTATATTATTTCAATCGTACTCAACGAAAGAATGAACTCATGAACTCATAGATTATGAAAAATCGCTTTCATTAATTGATAAACAAATTTGCCCCATTGACCATAATCGATCAACGCAAGTTAAGAGTTAACTTGGTCGGCCTCTTTAAAAAACCTCCCTACGGTAAAACCCGATGGGAAACCGCGAGGAGGAAAAAAGAGTACCGGTGGAGCGAAGTTACAATTTATTCAGAACATAAATAAAAAAACTCTAGCATAAAAAGAACCACCTACTTGCGGCGAGGCGGGTACTTTCTTCGGTATAAAACCTCTTCAAATGGCGGACATTCCGAGTCTAGCCGGTTGATTTCCTTCCATGTCTTGTAGCTCGTAAGCTCCTCCTCGGAGGACCACAGGTCACCTTGTATGGCCCATCCCACTTGGGATCGAGCTTTCCAATGTTTTTCAACGCGTCGGCTTGCCTCGAGGACTAGATCTCCTTCTTCAAATCTCCGACTTACGACTTTACGGTCATAAGCGGCCTTTATGCGGCTTTTATACTTCTCATTTTCGGTGGGCGATCTCGCGCTCCTCTTCTAGCATGTCTAGGTTCTCTCTCATCAACTCTTCATTTCTAGCCTCCTGGAAGTGGGCTAAGCGATGTGTCTCCATCCCCACCTCTGCCGGGTATAGCTGCGGCTGCCCCATACACTAGGTGGAAGGGGACTCCTCCGTTGGCTCCTGGGGTGGTCCGATAAGCCCACAAAACGACTCCGGCTCATCGACCCACCTCCCTCTAGCTTTGTCGATCGGGCACATATCCCGTTCACAATAGTTCTGTTGGTGACCTCCACTTGACCGTTGGCTTGGGGGTGCGCCACCGATGTGAACCTGCGGACAATTTTCGAGTTATCACACCATTCCCGTACCATGTTTCCCATAAGCGGGTTCCATTATCCGATACCGGGGATTCTAGATATACCAAATCTGCATAAATATATCTCCATAAAAACTTGATTATGTTACCTTCTTCTATCCTTGCTAGAGGTACGGCTTCGACCCACTTCTTTGAAGTAGTCTCATCGCCACCAATAGAAACTTCCGGCCCACCTGCAATTGGGAATGGGCCCACTAGGTCCATCCCCCACTTCGCAAAGGGACATGGAGAGTGCATGGTACCCATCTCCTCTGCGAGGGAGGTGGATGAGGCGGCCATGCTTACGGCATTTCTCGCACTTCTTCACCCGGCTCTTGGCATCTGGGTCATGGTAGGCCGAAGTATCCAGCCCTCAAGGTTTTCCGGACTATTGCCCGAGCTCCTGCATGGTCGGCACAACAACCCTCGTGTATATCCTTAATTACGTACCTCCCTTCTTGAGGGGATAAACATCTCAAGTAAGGCTGCGTGTAGGACCGCCGGTACATCTTGTCCCCGATCATCGTGTATCGGATTCTCCAGTCCCGAGCTTTCCTTTTATACGGGCGGCTCTCAGGGTTCTGCAACACATGATATATGCCGGTTCTCCGGCCATCTTTAGCTCCGATGACCCCTACCGAGGGATTTGTTGATTCAAACCTGCGATTACTAAGGTGATCTTCCCCCTCCTGGTAGTGTTCTTTGAACTCGCCACTTGAAAGGCTATCCGCTCCGGAGTTTTCCTCTCGAGTTATCTGCCGGACCTCAAAGGCCTGAACCTTCCACTGCGGCTCGGCTACTCGGCTGAAGGTAGGCTACCATCTTCTCATCTTTGGCTTCGTACTCCGTAACTTTCTTTGGGTTACAAGTTGGGAATCTGAAAATATGACCACCCGACCTGCTCCCAGTGCTGCGGCCATCTCCATTCCTCGAATCGGGGCCTCATACTCAGCTCCATTGTTGGAGGTGATGAATTCAAACCTCACTGCCACTTGCGTTTCTGGCCCTCTGGATCAATGATCACGATCCCGGCTCCACAACCACTGCATAGACACGCAGCCGTCAACATATACCTTCCATTCTCCTTCCTCACTGCGCACGTGTACCCTCCCCGGATGAAGTCGAGAGAGGGCTTGTGCTTTTATGGTCCTCCGTGGCTCAAAATCCACATCATATTCTCCCGATTCGGCCAGCCCACTTGACCATCCTCCTGAAAGATCAGCTCTCCCTATCATCTGTTTCAAAAGGTAGTTAGTCGAACAATGACCTTATGTGACAAAAAATAAGGTTTGTAACCTCCGTGCGGTGACCATTATAGTCGGTGCTTTCTCTATCTCCGAGTATCTCACTTGACTCCTGTATGAGCTTACTAATGTAGTAAACGAGGTTTTGGGTTGACCCCTCCTCCCTCACGGCCACGGAGGTGAGTGAGACCCCACCTATAGAGAGGTAGAGGTAAAGTGTCTCCCTGGTATAGGCTTCGTTAATGTAGGTAAGCTGGGCCAGTCTTGTTTAAGCTCTTGAGCGCTCGCTTGGCATTGCTCATTCCACTCGAACTTAGATCCCTTCCTCAAAATTTTAAAGAAGGGATGGCTCCTCTCCGCAGATCGGCTATGAATCGCTTAAAGGCTGTAATTCTCCCATTCGGCCTCTGCAGCCTCCTTGATATTGGTGGGGGCTGCATATCAAGCACTGACTTTCACCTTAGCGAGGTTAACCTCGATTCCCATTTGGGTCACCATATATCCGAGGAACTTCCCAGATCTCACTCCAAAAGAACACTTTCTTTGGATTGACTTCATGCCATTTCTCCCGAGCACCGAGAAAGCTTCCTCCGGATCTGCCACATGTTTTCCGGCTTCTACGCTTTTCACGAGAATATCATCAACGTAGACCTCCATGTTCCTCCCTAGCTGGTCTCGGAACATTTTATCCACCATTCTACGATAGGTAACTCCTGCATTCTTCAACCCAAAGGGCATTCTAATATAACGAGAAAGTTCCAATCTTGGCAATAATGAAACTAACCTTTGGGATATACGGAGGGAAAATTTGTATACGATGGTAGCCTTGATAGGCATCCATCATGCTTAGCGATTCAAATCACGATGTAGAGTCGACCATCCGGTCAATCCTAGGCAAGGGATAATGATCCTTAGGACAAGCCTTGTTCAGGTCTCGGAAATCTATGCACATTCTCCATTTCCCCCTGGTTTCGCCACCAAGACTGACATTGGATAGCCGGGTGGGGAATTGTATTCGCTTGACATGTCTGCCTCCGTGACTTTTCTACTTCTACCTTCGTAATGGCATCTTTCTGGTCCGAAAACCCTTAATTTCTGTTTTATTGGTTTAGCTTTGGGATCCACGTTCGGGTGATGCATCGCCACCTCCTCGGGGATACTGTCATGTCGAGAGGAAGAAAAAGCAAAAACGTCCGCATTTCTTCGTAGAGGCTGCTACGTGTCCTTCTCCAACTCGGCTCCACTGGCTCCAATCTTCGTTGTGTATCCTTTCTTTCCGGGATACAACTCCACCATCATCGGCTCTCCTTCGGCTTCCATCTTCGGAGGATCAATTTCTTCGGAAATCTTGCACCTCTTGGATTCTCGGCCTACCTCTTTGTCTCTTTTCGGGCTGCGATGCAACTCTTTATCGGCTATCTTTACTGCCTCCACGTAGCATTTCTGGATTGCGGTGATCTCCGGCTACTTCACCTACCTCGTCATTCACTTTGGAAACTTGAGTTTCATGTGATAAGTTGATATAACCACTGAAATAGGTTCAACAATGGTCTACCAAAATCATGTTATAGGATGAGGGTACATCCACAATCAAAAAATTTGCCATAACCACCCTCCTCCGTGGAGCTTCACCTAGCCCCACCTCGGAGGGTTACTCGGCCCAGAGGGTCTCTTCGCTCCTCCCGTGAATCCGCACAACGCCGTATCCACCGGTTGCATTTCTATATTCAAATTCATCTTCTTGAAACAGTCCCAGAAGATGATGTCTCATGAGCTCCCGTATCTACGAAGATACGTGCTACCGTGTATCCCGCCACATCTGTTGTGATGACCGGTGCATCACCGTGGTCCTCCTTCCTTACGCTTCCATCCTCTGGGCTAAAATGAATCCGAGGTGTATGGATAGCTTCTTTGTGATCCACCTCTCTGGACATTTCTCCTACCTCTCTCCCGAGGGTCCTTTCTCCAGCTTTTCTAGCGCGGAAGGAGTCTCCCTCTGCTGGACCCCGACTATCATCTGGATAAGTCCTCTCTTACGGGAGGGTCTCTCCTCCTGCCTCCCTTCGACCATCCTTCCTTTTTCCTCGGCTTTATCATCGGCTTCTTTTCTTTTTGACCTCTGGAGCTAACTCGATCTCTGTAAACAAACTCTTTAAGATGTCCACTTGGATCATCCTCTCAATCTCATCACGTAAGTGAAAACAATTGTTAGTGTCATGTCCATATTCATTGTGGAAACGACAAAACTTATCGACTTAGGTTTTTAGGCTCCTGGACCGTGTCCATGGAAACTTCATTTCCGGATGGTCGGATGCCACTTCCAATAGCTCTGCCGGCTCAAGCTTCGTGGGGGTATACTTGTCGAACTGGAGCGAGGTCCAGATTTTGCGGCTTTCTCGGGTTGTCGTTGAGCTTTTCTTTGATGATTCCTTCTTTTTTCAGGTCCACTTGGTTTAACCTCGGCTCTCTTCGCCTTTCTTACCTCCTCCAATGTGACGTACTTCTCCGCCCTCCTTAGCGCTTCATCGAACGTGCGGACGAGCTTCTTAGCCGAGGAGGAAAACAAGTCTCCATCTCGGAGGTTACTAGTGAAAGCATTAATTTTTACCTCGGGGTGGCGGTTGGAACCTCTAGTGCCGCTTTGATTGAACCTCTTCATGAAGGCCCTTAGGCTTTCATTCTCCCCTTGCTTCATGTTAAACAATGTTAGCGTAGCTGGTTGCCTCCTTGCACTAGCAAATTGATGCAAGAAGAGCTCCCCAAACTGTTCAAAGGAGTTGATGGAATTGGGTTCTAGGTGGCTAAACCACTCTGGGCCGCCTTAGATAGAGTAGTAAGAAAGACTCTGCACTTCACACCCTCCCCATATCGATGGAGGAGGGCCGAATTTTCAAATATCACCAAATGATCATAGGGGTCAGTCGTACCATCATATTCATAATTAAGAGGTTTAAAATTGCTAGGCAATTCATCTTATAAGATATTCTCGATAAATTGGCAACTGTAACGGTCGAGGCATACTAACCCGATTTTCCATCTGAT
The DNA here is from genome assembly GCA_030762865.1 of Paraleonurus japonicus. Taxonomy (NCBI): domain Eukaryota; kingdom Viridiplantae; phylum Streptophyta; class Magnoliopsida; order Lamiales; family Lamiaceae; genus Paraleonurus; species Paraleonurus japonicus. The sequence continues at coordinate 31,632,883 of CM061054.1, forward strand.
GTTTCTTGTTGTCCATTTGTTTCCTCAAGGATCTCGATCTGGTCTTTCATGGCCTCAGCATCGGGTGTCTCCTATTCCCTCTTCTTGGTCCTCGATCTTACTTCCTCGCCGCAGCTGGGCCTGTCTCCTTCCCCGTGCCGCTTCCTCAGACCAGCCTCCCTCGGCCGAGGGATGGCCGACCTTCTCTCTTGGGCTCCTTCGGCTCCTGTGGCCTCTTCCCCGGTTCTGGACTCCAACTTCTCTCCTTCTCTCCTCTTGATACTGGCCCCGCCTGCTCCTCTTGGTTGGGATCGAGCAGGCAGATTCCCGGTCTGGTTCTCCCGGTCCTCCCTACTGGTGGAGGTCCTCTTCCTCCAGCCATTGCCTCGGCCACGGCTCGAGCTATCATGTCATCCACTGCTCCCGAGTTAGAGCGACAGAGGCGGCTGGTTGCAGGGATTCTCTCGAGGTATCCCCGGCTGGAGCATTAGCCGTACTGGGATTCCTACCATAGGTATTCCTTCCGGTATTGCGGAAGAAGAGGAAGGCATGTTCCCTCCTTCCTCTCTAACAGCGACTCCTACTCTCGGATGATGTTGGCCAGAGTTGAGCTCTCACCTTGCGCCACTTTGTAACCATTAGCGGTCCTCCAGTATTGGGCATAGCCACCGGAGGCACGGGGTGGGGCACAGCTTCACCTGCATTGGGTTTGCGGGGTTATCCTTCCCCACTGGTACTAGTGCAATCGGTCTCATGGGTGTACGTTCACCCGTCATGATGTCCTTCTTTCAGATAATTAGAAAAGAAAAGAAACTAAAACTCACGTCTCAGCTCTTCTTTTCCCACAGACGGCGCCAATTGATGCGTAAAAACTGACTGGCCCGCTTCCCCACCGGGTTCACGTGGGTAAAGCCTTTACGCACTCGGATCTTTAGCTTCCTCGAACAAACGTATTCGCAAAACACGTCGGAGGGTTCTCCAAGCATAGGCACTCGACACTCAAGTCGGATCACCGGAAAACACTCAAGAAAGTACGTATAAGGTAGCTAAGTGAGAGTGATAGTGATTCGATACCGTTACCTCCTGCGGGTGTCCTACTTATACGTGCGTTAAGATCCATAATCACAACACAGTCTCTGTGCACTATTCCGCACGCTACGCCATGATGTCGTGCGTGGATATCGCTTTTCCTCAAGAAATCTGATCATATCTACGAATTCCCTGGAGGGAGGTTAGACCTACCAATGAGGAATATGGGGAATATTCCTTGGCTTGGGCCTCAATTATCTCAACTACTCGTTCCTTCCAGCGTTTCTTGATCTTATCGGATAAATAACCGTCATGGGCTTAGTCAAAACCCTCACGTACTCTTTAAATCTCGTCTGGGCTTCTCGGCCCACTCAGAGCTTGAGTTTGGGCCTCGCGCCCACCTGTAGTTGGGCTTTGGGGCCTCGCGGCCTGTATGTATTCGATTGTAAGCCTCGTGGCCTATCTCGTAGTTGGGCTTGGGCCTCATGGCCCTCTCCATACGAGCCTCGGGCCTCGTGGCCCCCCGTAGGTAGGTTTAGGACTTCGTAGCTCGGTTTCAGCCGATCTGGGCTCGGGCCCATCTCGGGTTTTCCTCCCTTTATCTAGGGTATCTAATAACGTCATTGGGCCCTATTGGGCTGGTCGTATTTGGGCCCTACGTGTAGTTGGGCACGACATTTTTATCCGTATCACTCACATTCATCACCTAGATTAAAAAATAAAAACTTGAAATTCCCTTTTAAATAAATATAATGCAAGTGTCCAATAAAAATTATAATTTTTTAATTTAATATATTATATTTAAAAAATTGATAAGAATAAAATTTATTATACATTGAGTACTTTATAAAAAAAATGATCGGGTCTTTAATTGAGACAAAAGCGAAAAAATGGATCTTAAATTGAGAAAAAAATAAAAAATAGACCCTAATTTGAAACACTTCAAAATTCAAGACCTAAATTGAGATTCAACTTAAAAATTGAGCCCTAATATGAAATTCTTCCATTTTATAGGTATTATATATATAAAAATATAAAATAAGTAGATGTATCTTTAACTAATCATACCTTAAACTTTTCAAAAAATCGTATTCATGTATCCTTATCTTATCCTCCCGCACCTCATACCTATCCAACATGGATTTCAAAAAATATTGAAAATATTGGTCGCATATTTTTAATTGTTCAATGGTGCAAAAATGCAAAAAAAAAAAAAAAAAAAAAATTTACAAACAAAATTGGAAGTGTAACTATCTGGTTTATTCCTTCCACAACAAATATGCAAAGAATGCGAAACGACTACCTTCAATTACAATGGTTTCATAAACGTTACACAATATAGAACAAAACAAACCAAATTATTATTAGGATCAGAGCTACAAAATGAGTAAAGTCCACAGAGATATGAAATGAGGTATGGTGTGAAAAGGACAAATTACTTTCACAAATTTCTTTGAAGAGATTAAACTAGTATCAAACTGTGTTGCCAAATAAATATGCGCTACACACTCAAAAACACTTTATATTGCATAACATATTGTGAATTAATTTCTCTCCCAAAATTACTACTAGTATTTTTCAAGATTCATATTCAAACAAATTGTCAAAACACCTTACGGTCGTCCTCATAATTTGATCCAAACACATTCCGATCTTCATTTTTTATTCAAATAAATTGCCAAATATCTAGCTAGAAATTGCAATCATAATCCTCTCTCTAAGTTGTAAAGAAGAAAAATAATGTGTTGTTGGGCTAACCTTTTTCAAAATCATATTTTACGAAATCATTATCGGTGTGATTCATCGTTCTTTGCCTTTGGAATTGGTGTGACTCATCGTTCTTGTGCTGTGATTGAAGTGCTTTCCTCACATACTTGTGTCTTGTGATTTTTGCAATCTAAAAAAAAAAGAAAAAATATGATGAGGACGTTGTGATTTTTGTGATCTAAAAAAAAAAAAAAAAAATGTGATCGAAAGAGTTGAACCCTAGACATCAAATATAAAATACACACTTTGCACCATTGGAACAAGCAAAAATAATGATAATATTTTGTTTTCGGTAGTATATATACATTTAATTTTAACCCATTATTTAAAATGGATCAAATTAACCCGAGTACATACATGCACTCATCTCACAAGAGACCAACTCATAACTCGAAATGTGTAGTGTGCAAATTAATATAAACATGTATAATATTTTTAAAACACATTAATTAAATGTTATGCTTTACTTCAGCTATTTAAAATTTCATATATAATTTTTTAAAAATTTATTTTATCTTCTAAATTATTTATTAATATTAATAATAATATTCTAGACATGATTATTATATAATATATTTTTTAATATTAAAAATTAATAATAATTTTTATTAAACCCAAACAATTTTTATGGTAATGATAGTCATACCTACATATAAACCAAACAACTCAACAATAACTAACATATCTATTATCATTCCTCACTACTTTCAAAGTCATTGTCATTCTCGATTTCTTTCAACAAACCAAGCACCCCTTAAAATTTTGCTTGCCTTTACACCTATAGCTTTAGGTTCATTTTTATATGGTCTCTCAAGTAGTTAAATGTTATGCTTGTTTTGTGTTGAGCAGGAACTCTCCAAGGACCTTGGGATTCGTTTGCTTAGTAATTGTCTAAATGACCCCGCCATGGAAGAGTCGAATTCAACTCCATTTTCCCTAAGGATATATAAGCTGAAAAACTTTAGGTTTGCTCTCAACTTTTCACTTCCATTGGACTTGGTAGTGAAGAATATGGTGAATTACGCGACTTACGGGAAGAAACGTAGTTTGTCTAATAAAAGTGTTTTCACATTTTTGTATCGCTTTAATCACCAAGGGGCTGATACGGTGTCGTCTATTCCCATTACAATAGATTTCAATTAGGGGCTGCATCTATATATACGAGTAATTGCAACTCTTTGCTTAGTTTTGAGATAATAAAATACAGAGCATTCTCGGTTCATACAAAATGATATATTTTCTATTCAACATGGTATTCAGAGCGGTTTTGATCTTGGTAACCTGCACCGATCGCTCAATATTAGCTTGAAATTGAGTCAATTGCTTGGGTTGTTTGGTATGACACCTCGAAAGAACAATACTAATTAGGCGGTGCTAAATATTGATGCATCCACATCCTCCGATGCAACTCCGAAATCAAAGGTCGGTGAATCAGATCCGTACTATCTTCATGGTTCGAATCATCTAGGTTTGGTTCTAGTGCTCTATCAATTTATCGGCACTAATTTTTGTCGTGGAAACGATCTATGATTTTAGCTTTAGGAGCTAAAACAAAATTGCAATTTATAAATGGCGATCTTCCTAAGCCTAGTCGAGGATGATAAAAGATATGCTATTTGGAAAAAGGTGGATTGGACGGTGTCTTCATGGATTTTGAATATACTATCCAAGGATCTCGAGCGAAACCTTTGTTCATACCGAGTTTGCGAAATAAATTTGGGATACAATTGGTAGGCGTTATGGTGAAAATAATGGTCCGTTGAAATTCAAGTGAAAAGAGAGATCGTAACGTTAACTCAAGGAAGTAATTCTATCGTGGAGGATTTCAACAAATTTACCAGTGCTTTGGGATGAATTGAGTAGTGTTGTGCGGTACTCAATTGTGACTGTGAGATAGGTCGTCAAGTTGCGTGAGAAAACTTGGAAGATAGAGTTACTCGGTTTATCATGGGATTGAATGAGAGTTATGATAATCTCAAAAATCAGATTATGTTAATGGATCATATACCTTCAATTGATAAAACCTATTCTATGTTTCTCCTTCTTTGAGAGGCAACGATCACTTCAGATAAATACTTCGAGTATTTTGATTCTTCACTATGGTTGCCAAAACAAATACATATGGTAGAGGAAGCACTACTAAGTTAGGATTTGGGGAAACAACTGGAATACAGGATCTTCCTGGAATAAAGGGAAACCTAAGGCCGAATTTATAAAAAGAACAAAGGAAGAAAAGGCTAAGCTCGTGTGTGATCATTGTGGTGGCACGAGGTCATGATATGACAACTTGTTTTAAGATTCATGGCATACCCGATTGGTATAACGAGTTGAAGGAACAAAGATCTAGAAATTATGCTCATACCGCAGAATATGATCATGGTGATACTTATAGTGGTCATGGTGATGAAAGAAAGGGTGGTCACCATCGAATTTTCACCTATTCTCCAAAGAACTTCAAGAGATGACAAAGTACCTCAAGGATAAGGATAAGCCCGATCCTGGTCATGAATTTGCCCACTTCGTTAGTTTTTCGTAATGTTGTCATAAATTCACAACATCTCGCTTTGACAACACTTGAAGATATAAGGATGGATTGTTGGATTATTGATACCGGTGCTAGTAGACACATGTGTACTAATCCTAAGCTAGTACAAAATTTAACTACTCTTAAGCGAAGCGTGACTGTATGTCTTCCAGATGGTAGTACTATTGAGGTTAAACACACATGAGAAGTATTTCTGTCTTCGATATCATCTTGAGAGATGTCCTTCTCATTCCTACGTTCAAATATAACTGCTATCTCGTGACACAATTATGCTCAACCTCTAATCTAAAGTGCTTGTTTCTCTCTTCGTCTTTGTTATTTGCGGGACATTTAGAGTGATAGGCCGGTGGGGATGGGAGAACCGATTGGGAACTTGTATGTGTTGAAGCTCGTTAATAAAAGTCTTGTCCGCTTATTGAAGATTATTGTAATTTGTCTTTAATTGATTGGAGATAGCTAGAGCTATTCTATTTCGTGCAAATGCTCCTTTAATTTTATGGCCTTTCTTGGTACTTGATGGTAGCCTTTATTATAAATCGTTTGCTCTCTTCCGTGCTACAATGGAGATGTCTAAATCAGCTTTTGTACAACAAAGAGCCTATGTATAATAGGCTACGCCCCTTTGGTTGTTTGGTGTATCTGCTAATGTATGACCTTTTAAATCCAAGTTCCAAACTCGGTCACATAAATGCATTTTCTTGGGATTTGTGCTTGGTCAAAAAGGTTTCCTGCTATTTGATTTGGAGACACAACAACTTTTAGTCTCAAGGGATGTTACTTTCTTTGAGGATGTTTTTTCCTACTCTATTTCGGGAATTACTTCGATAATGCTATACTGTTTCTAGTGGGATTCCTCCTATCTCAAAGCAACATCCGATCTTGGTACAAGGATCTCGCTTAACACCTTGAAAATCAGACTTACATACTACTGATTTGACTCATCGAGACGAATCTTAGGAAGAGTACTCGAGTACATAAGCAACCGGCATGGATGGAGGATTATATTTGTGAAGTTTGAAGTTAATAAGTTCTTCCCCACCGATGCCTCATTCTCTTCTATGGTTTCTGCAGTAAATCATATCCTATTCGTACTTATCCTTTTGAGTTGCCCCCTTATTTTACATCATCATATCTTGCCTTCCTTGCAAATATATCAAATGATAAGGAACTCGCAAGTTATGATGAGGCTAGTGTTAATCCGGCATGGGTGGAGGCTATGCAAAAAGAGCTAGAGGCTCTTTAATCAAATCAAACACGGATGTTAACAAAATTGTCGTCTGGTAAGAAGGCCATCGATGCAAATGGGTTTACAAGATTAAACGTAACGCCGATGGCACGGTTGAAAGGTTCAAGGCTCGGTTGGTGGCCAAGGGGTACAACCAAGTTCATGGAGTTGATTATTATGATAGTTTTTCCCCGTGGTAAAGCTAGTCACGGTGAGATTCTTTCTTTCTTTGGCTACGATCGGGGTTGGGAGGTACATCAACTTGATGTTAATAACGCCTTCTTACATGGTCACTTAGCGGATGAGGTGTATATGTTGGTTCCACAAGGATATACTAAGGCTATTTCTGGGCAAGTTTGCAAGCTCACACGCAGTTTATACGGGCTTAATCAAGCTTCAAGGGAGTGGAACAATGAATTGTGTTCAAAATTATGCATTTTCGGACTTACTCGGTCACCATATGATCATTGCTTATTCACCATGCATACGGAAAGGGGTTTTCTTGCTATGTTAGTGTATGTTGACGATGTGCTTGTCACAAGCTCGATCCAAGTTTGATTACTCAATTGAAAGATTACTTGGATCGACAATTCACCATCAAGGATCTTGGCTTTGCTAAATTCTTCCTTGGCATGGAGATTGCACGACATTCTACTGGAACTTATCTTTGTCAACGAAAGTATATTCTTGATATTTTGCATGACAACTGGTTTAGAGGGTTGTAAGCTTGTGATACGATTTCAGTATTTTAGTATTGGTCCATTAACTTTTTGAACTTGGTCTTTGTAATTCTTTTTGGTAGTTTCTTTTAGTTTGTTAGAAAGTTAGTTAGTTGTTAGGTGTTAGTTAGTTGGTTAGGTAGAATTGAAGTCTATATAACTAGTTGTATAAGCTCATTTGATATATGAAAAATATAGCAAATTAGTTCTTGAAGCAAATTCTTGCTTTGTGAATTGATTCGATAGCTTGCTAGCCCGAGCGAGCTTCGAATCGGGTTTCGTTGCTTGCCAACCCGAGTGGGGGCATCAAAATTACGAGGAATTGAGGGGTTCGTTACTTGCCAACCTGAGTTGGGGCATCGAATTCATCGAGCCTAATTCGCGGTTCTCATCAATTGGTGCTTTCATTGAGAGGAGGAATCACGGTGAGAATCGCGCTTCAAAAATTAAAGGATCAATGGCTAGCCTATCATTGAACCAAAAAGAGAGTTCAAGAACATGGAAGATGGTGTGCGTCTTGAGCTCTTGGAAACCAGGCTAGATCGGATGGAAATGGTCGTTACTAGATTAAAAGGAAGAGTCGATTCAATGGGAAAAGTCGTGGATCGATTGGAAAGGAAAATTGATCGCATGCTTCGCGCAAGAAACAAGAAAAGGAAGCTGGGAAAGTTCTTATTAACATGAAGAATAGATTTGCTAATGTTTTCAATCATGACAAGGATAACACGCCAAGGGTTTGACTGGAAATGAAGACATTAAAGCTACCACAAAGGAAGCCAACCTTGAGTGTTTGAAGCTTTTGTCCACAATGGCCATTATATGTTTAGATGATAGTAACGATGTGTAGAAAATATTATTTTTTCTGCACTCATGGATGAAAAGACGTCACCCAATTTCGAGAATACGAAAATTGGAGATCATCTTGCTTCAAGCGCATGGGAAAAGGTCCTTCTAGATTTGATCACACCAAGACAATGCAAAGTATTATGGAGGCAGTTTAATGCCGAGATCGAGTACACAATCAACCAAGCAATATCTTCACAGGAGGCATATAGGCGAAGTAACAATTGGTTACCTCCTCCTTGGGTGATTGTGGCAATCATTGTTCTTGGGTTTGTTTTCGGCAGAGGAAAAATCCTATTATTTTCTCTTGACGCTCCAAGAAATAAGAAGACTGGTCCGGAGCTTATCCTTGAGGTTAAGGATGTTCTTTATGGGGCCGGGAATGATACGATTTCAGTATTTTAGTATTGGTCCATTAACTTTTTGAACTTGGTCTTTGTAATTCTTTTTGGTAGTTTCTTTTAGTTTGTTAGCAAGTTAGTTAGTTGTTAGGTGTTAGTTAGTTGGTTAGGTAGAATTGAAGTCTATATAACTAGTTGTATAAGCTCATTTGATATATGAAAAATATAGCAAATTAGTTCTTGAAGCAAATTCTTACTTTGTGAATTGATTCGATAGCTTGCTAGCCCGAGCTAGAGCTTCAATCGGGTTTCGCTGCTTGCCAACCTGAGTTGGGGCATCGAAATTACGAGGGATTGAGGGGTTCATTACTTGCCAACCTGAGTTGGGGCATCGAATTCATCGAGCCTAATTCGCGGTTCTCATCAATTGATGCTTTCATTGAGAGGAGGAATCATGGTGAGAATCGCGCTTCAAAAATTAATGGATCAATGGCTAGCCTATCATTGAACCAAAAAAAGAGTTCAAGAACATGGAAGATGGTGTGCGTCTTGAGCTCTTGGAAACCGAAGCTAGATCGGATGGAAATTGTCGTTACTAGATTAAAAGGAAGAGTCGATTCAATGGGAAAAGTCGTGGATAAATTGGAAAGGAAAATTGATCGCATGCTTCGCGCAAGAAACAAGAAAAGGAAGCTGGGAAAGTTCTTATTAACATGAAGAATATATTTGCTACTGTTTTCAATCATGACAAGGATAACACGCCAAGGGTTTGGACTGGAAATGAAGACATTAAAGCTACCACAAAGGAAGCCAACATTTCTGTCAAAAAAAAAAAAAAAAAAAAGGAAGTCAACCTTGAGTGTTTGAAGCTTTTGTCCACAATGGCCATTATATGTTTAGATGATAGTAATGACAAGTGTAGAAAATATTATTTTTCTGCACTCATGGACAGAAAAAGACCTCACCCTATTTAGAATACGAAAATTGGAGATCATCTTGCTTCAAGCGCATGGGAAAAGGTCCTTCTAGATTTGATCACACCAAGTACAATGCAAAGTATTATGGAGGCGCTTTAATGCCGAGATCGAGTACACAATCAACCAAGCAATATCATCACAGGAGGCATATAGGCGAAGTAACAATTGGTTACCTCCTCCTTGGGTGATTGTGGCAATCATTGTTCTTGGGTTCGTTTTCGGGAGGAAAAATCCTATTATTTTCTCTTGACGTTCCAAGAAATAAGAAGACCGGTCCGGAGCTTATCCTTGAGGTCAAGGATGTTCTTTATAGGGCCGGGAATGATATGATTTCAGTATTTTAGTATTGGTCCATTAACTTTTTGAACTTGGTCTTTGTAATTCTTTTTGGTAGTTTCTTTTAGTTTGTTAGCAAGTTAGTTAGTTGTTAGGTGTTAGTTAGTTGGTCGAGGTAGAATTGAAGTCTATATAACTAGTTGTATAAGCTCATTTGATATATGAAAAATATAGCAAATTAGTTCTTGAAGCAAATTCATGCTTTGTGAATTGATTCGATAGCTTGCTAGCCTCGAGCTAGAGCTTCAATCGAGTTTCGTTGCTTGCCAACCCGAGTTGGGGCATCGAAATTACGAGGCATTGAGGGGTTCGTTACTTGCCAACCCGAGTTGGGGCATCGAATTCATCGAGCCTAATTCGCGGTTCTCATCACCTGCTCCTACACCCTTGCCGCATGGTGTTCATTTTGCATGGGAGATGGTACTCCTCTTCCTCAACCAGATCGGTATAGACGCCTTGTTGGTCGTCTTTTGTATCTTAATCTCACACGACCTGATATCACATATGTTGTTCAAGCTAAGTCGGCTTTGTGAATTCTCCATGTTCCTCTCATTGGGATGTTCTTTGTTCATGTCCTTCATTTTTGAAAGGGACACCTTCTCTTGGCTTGTATTTTTCTAGAACAGATCGCTTATCTCTTCTTGCTTACAAGTGATGCTAATTGGGCAACTTGCAAGGATTCTCGCCGTTCTATAACCGGGTTTTTGTATCTTTCTTGGTGATTGTCTTATATCTTGGAAGAGCAAGAAATAGTCTACTATTTCTCGCTCGTCTCATGGAGGCCGAGTACATGTTTTTAGCATCAACAGCTTGTGAGATTCAAAGGGATTCCAGTTCCTTTATGGTGTGATAATCGTGTTGCACCGCATATTCACGCCAATCCAGGTGTTCCATAAGCGTACCAAACATTTAGAGATTGATTGCCATCTTGTTCGGGATAAGTTCAAGCAAGGATTTGTGTTACCATCTTTCGTCTCTTCGCGGTTTCAACTTGCTGATTTTTTCACCAAAGTCTTGACTGGGGCTCAATTCTCTCTCCAGCGTTCCAAGTTGAGAATGTGTGACTTTCATCATTCTTCAACTTGAGGGGGCTGAAGAATATGGTGAATTACGCCACCGACTTACAAGAAGAAACGTAGTTGGTCTAATAAACGTATTTTCACATTTTTGTACTGCTTTAATCACCAAGGGGCTGATATGGTGTCGTCTATTATGTTACAATCGTTTTCAATTAGGGGCTGCATCTATATATACTTGTAATCGCAACTCTTTGCTTGGTTTTGAGATAATAAAATACGTAACATTATCGGTTCATACAAAATGATATATTTTCTATTCAACAGTAGCATCACGTAAAACCTACGAGAGTATCTCAAGAACATGCCATGCCTAATCATACAAAGCATCAAAAGGCCGTCACCGAATCAAACACTTTTTCTTCTCGAGTCTAAATCGTCTAGTGAGAGTGAAAGTGAGTCGATGATGACCGTAGGAGGAGGAGGAGGAAGACCAAGAAAGTAAGAATAATCTTGATTAGCTAAGTTGATAGTTTATACATCAACATGTGGTGATTGTACAAAATTCTTATTTTAGCTTTAGAACAAAATTCGGGCCCGAATCAGAGACCCACCCCGCACCCATCTCTAATTCTCACTCTCTCTCCTCTCCATTTCCCTCCCTCCCTCTCCTCATAGACGAAACATATAATATGTTGATAATGCGTACTAAGTAATTGGTTTTTATAAGTATATTTCATATGAATTTAGAGTTAGGTTCTTTGACGTGGACGTATTTTTGCAACAAATTAGCAATCAAATACTAACCATAAGAGTATGGTAGCATACAAGTATTTAGACCAAACATTTATCAAACCCAAAGGATTTAGGAGTGCGGTGGAGCCTCAAGGCTATTGTGTTATCATGACACTATAGTGACTAATAAGTAATTTATCTAAATTAAGCGAAAATTAAATCTAAAAAGTAATTAAATAAATAAGTCTAACTTTCTACAAAAGTGCAAGAGAGAGATATTTCGGGTGTTTTCATTATACAATCCACTAGTGTGTGCGAAAAAATTACAACCTACATGTGTGTATACCTATCTCTTTGAGATTCAGTGAACACGTGAATTTACTACCACCTAGTCAAATCCCATAAACTCCTAAGGTTGTGAGTACGTAAACACTTTCAACATAGTTACTAATGCCTACATTTCGTCTCTTCACTAAACACCTAAATTACATTCAAACATTTAATGTGTATTAATGGAGATCTAAGCAACTAACCCTCTCGGTGCATGCTAGTTACTATTTAACTCAAATAATTAATCAAAACTTTTACCTAATTAAATACCCAATCATGCATATTAACTCTCATTGCAATAGACACAATTTAATATATATGCTAATAAAATTAACTAATCAATTGAGACATACAAAACCCATCAATAGAAGCATTCACATCAAGAAATAAGCATAATCAAAGCTATAAATTCATCAACACACTAATTTCATATATAAATCCGACTAAAGCAAAATAAAATTAGTTCATGGTTCTAGAATAACTAATAAACTAACATAAGAAGTAAACATGAAATTAAACATTAAAGTTTGAAATAAAAGAAAGATATCGCCGCAAAGTCTTCAAATTCTTCAATCCTTACAAGAAATTAAACTATGCACTAATTTATAACTAAGAAAGCATTAAAACTATTTAACTAAAAAATATTAAAATTATCTAAAATTTTAACTAAGAAAATATTAAAAACTAATGTGTGTAGTGTGTGAAAATAGGGGAGAGAGACTCCGTGAGGCCCTAGAAAAATGAAAATCGCCCCTTTTATTTTCACGCCTGTTTTCTTTTTTAAATGGCTTTGCACTGCTTTCGAAAACACCGATCAATTGCTAAAAGAAACGCTTCAATCCTTTAGTAACAAAACGCTACTAAAACCGAGTAGTCCACCAATTAAAGCTCAATTACTTTTTTCTTTTATATGTTGACCGGTCAACTTATGCGGCTATATCTTGCATAAAACTTGCCACCTCAATTGCAATTTACTAGTCCAAAGCTTGACAATTTGTTGCCGCTTTTAAACAATGTCTTGCGTGAACATGGGTTTGCAAAATAGGCCCTCAAATTCTTGAACATTAGCCATATTGAGCAACTCAAATATTTTATCTATTTTTCTCTCAAGGCTTGTTTTCAATTTATTTTTTTTTTTTTTTATCGATAAAAATATTATTTCACCTTGCGGTAATAAGATGGATAAGAGGATTACCCATCTCCCCGCCTTAGAATTGTACAATTTACAAATGTTATTAATTATCTCCCATCATGATACACCAAATAAATAATTATTTTACAATAGTGAAAGGATTATTCATCCATCTAAAAAAACTATTATTTTTCTCTCCTTCAATGCACTTTATCCAGCTCCAGAGATGAATTTTCAGCTCCTCAACTACCTTGTTGCACTCGCCTTGCTTGCTCCCGAAACACCATTGCATTCCTTGTTTTCCAGATAATCCATAAGACCCCTCCCACACACCAAGTGCAAACTCGCTTTCTCTTCTTTCCTCCAAAAAGTCGCTTTATGGTTCTTCATTGCGTAAAATACAGCTTCATGTTGGCATTCAAAATAGGGCATCCCCTCTCATTGTAATTTCATTGTTGTAGGAACACGTTCCCACATAACTCTCCAAGCATGAACTCGTACTTTTAGGGGAGCAAATTTGTTCCAAATTAGCTTGAACTCCTCCTTTTCTCTAGCATTTCGTCCAGCCTTCATTCTCGTCAATTTCTTGTATGCCTCCTTCACCGAGTATACACCATTTTGTCCCCCATTCCACCTCTAGCCGTCCTTGATGTCCCGCTTAAGAGTACAAATATTTAACTTTGATATTAAATCATAGCATATCAAGTTCACACTCTCTAAGTTCTCTCCTCCATCTCCATTTCCAATTCTACCTCCCACCCACTCATTCTCCTTTGTCGCATAACCTGTCGTTTTTATCCAAATCAAGATCAAACAATCTACTAAATCTAGTTCTTAACACCCCACATCCAGCCCAATCATCAAACCAAAAAGAGGTATTTTCAACATTTCCTACCACTTTACCAAGATCACCAAAAACCAGCCCCCTCTCTTTCTCCCACCGCCTTAAGCACAATACTCCACCACCCACTCACATTCGCTCTGTTTCCTCTCTCCCACCTGAAGCTTCCCGCCCCCCAACTTTCTCACCACCTAGAAAACACCACTCTAGCCCATAATTTATCCCTTTCACTAAAAACCTTCACACCCACTTCCCAAGAAGTGCTTTATTGAAGCACTCTAGATTCTTGATTCGGGTGATTTTTGCATGAATTTAGTGTGCATTTGATGCTTACTTTTCATACAATTTCATGCTTTTATTGCCTAAGTTGAACTAATTACATTTAATCTTTAATTGTGTCTAGTGAGTTGTAAATTGTAGATAAATGGCTGTTGTTGAGGGCAAATTGAGGGCATGTGGATTATCCATACCAAGAGAGAAATTATATGGTTAGAAAGAGGGCTGAGAGACGGGTACAACGCAAAAAGAATCAGCTCAATCGGACGTCATACGTGAAAAGTATGATCCAACGAAGTTGAAAATGACAAGTGACTCGAGACACCTCCATTTTGACTCGGCCGAGTGGAGCAAAGCAGCGAGGAGAATGATTCGGCAACCACTAAGTGACTCGGCAGTCATTCGCGTAACAGAATGCAAGTGACTCGAGCACCACTAAGTGACTCGGCCGAGTCGAGAATCCTCTTGGCCGAGTCACTTACGGCTTTGACGAGATTTTTGGGTTTATTAGCTTAAATTAGACACTCTTTAGGGGTTTAATTGTAAAATTTAGTTCCTAACCTAGTTGTCCACTATAAATACCACCCCAATTCAGATTTCAAAGGAACACACTCACTCTTAAACCCTTTAGAAGATCAAACACACACTCACATACACTTGAACGTATTTTGTGCCTTCTTCCTCAAGTTCCATCACTTTGGAGAATCAAAACATGTTTTGAGCTTGGTTTTTAATAGCTTTTCATCCTCAAGACACTAAAATTTTTTTTTCCTTTTTTTTATTTCAGTTTTAGTCCTTTAATTTTGTAATAGCATAAAAGATGATTGTTGTTGGCTAGGACCATTTGTTCTAGGGATTGTGGATCTTTTATTGAAATCTATGGTCTAAATCTTCTTTTATTTGGTGTTTGTTGTTGATTATGATTCATGTGTTGAATATTCATGTTTAAGAGCTTATTTTCATTGGCCATGATTATTTGTTCTACTTATTGTTGCTTGGCTTTATGATTGAGATATTTAAATCCATCAATTTACCTCAAACACATGACCTATTAATTATCACTTGAGAAAGAAGATTAATTAGTGAGAAGGTTTTAGGGATCCTAGGTGCTTATTGGGTTGATCATATTAATAGGGTAGAGATACTTGTTAATGTTGCTCTTCCTTTGAGTTGATTGGTTAGAAATTTTCTTTCAATTCTTGTTTAGTTATCCATCTTGCATAATCATCACAACACCTTTTAAATCAAGATTGCCACCATATATGGATGTTTAAGTGAAGCATTTCCCTAGAACTACCTTTTTAATTGTTGATTTCACTCTTGTTCTTTCGATTGTTTGTTTTAATCTAGTGTTTAATTGTTGTGACTATGGTTTCTAAATTTCTCATTGGTGACACTTGATAGAATTTAGTTAATTGTAGTCTTAATTTAGCAACATCTTTTAATTGATTCTCTAAACAGAATTAAACCTCTTTGCATTTCTCTTACACTAATCTCCCTCCTTGTGGATCGATATCCTTACTTATCACGCTATGATTTGAAACTCGTATGCTTGCGGTAATTAAATTTTGTGTTGATAAAATGTGGAACAATCCTTCACCTCAAGTCCCCCACACTTTTAGGAGAACAAATCGAAGACCACTTAACCCATGGAATTTTCTTCACGCTCTCCCCCTTCCCGAGAAAAAAATTTCTTTGAAGCTTAACTATCTCACATAACGACCTTTTCGGTAATAGGCTCGTGTTATGTTCCAAATATTTTTATTTTTCTACAAAAAAGTAAAATACTACCTTTCTCGACAATTAAACTCAATTAGTTAATTTAGCGCAAAATGTAAATAAATGCATGAAATTCTATCAAATTAATCAAATTAAATACATGAATTTCTAGCAATTTTCACACTAATCGATTGCGGTATCAATTGTGGATGGGGAAGATGACATTATATAGGGATGAAGTTGCACTAATCAAGTAATTAATTGCAACACAATTAATTGATTGATTAATGACATCCATAAATAAATTTTTTATTAAATTTAAATGATTATTAATATTTCCAAAAATAAAAATAAAAACCTTCTTAAAACTTTCCTAAATTAAGTACAATAACATTATTGAATTAATATTATGTTGTAATATGAAATATTCCTAAGTATCCCATGGGCATAAACCTACTAGAAATTTGGGCCCAACCCATTCAAAGACCAAAAGTCAGTATCAATAGGGATGGCAATGGGGTGGGTCAAAACCGGACCCGCCACAAATCCCGCTGTAGGGCGGGTAAAAACCCGGTCAAACGGGTTCTCAAGGGTCTGACCCGGCCAAACGGGTCTTTGCCGTCTCTGGGACGGGTCCTCGTATTATATGGACCCGACCCGTATACATATATTTATATTAATTATTTAATTATACTAATTATTTAATTATTTTATGTTCTAGGGTTTAGGGTTATATTTTATTTAAAATATTTAAAATAAATATTAAAAGTTTTATATTTTAATTATTTTATTTAAAAGTTATATATATTAACAGCTTTTATATTTTATTTGACGTGTGATTAAATTTAAATATTTGTATTTGATTTGTTATTTGTTGCATGGTTAACATACTAATGATATTTTAATTTTTATTTGTTACAATATCAATATTTCACGTGAATATATTATATTTTGAAAATAATGTTGATGAATTTTTTTATATTTGTACAGAGTAGAAACTTAGAAATGTGAAAATCTAAAAAAAAAAAAAAATAGGGCGGGCGGGTAAAACCCGCCGGGTTCGCTTGATTCCGAGCGGGGCGGAGTAACGGGTCCAAAAAATTTACGGCGGGGCGGGTCTGGGATAGGCCAAACCCGTCCCTGCACTCCGCCTCCGTTGCCATCCTTAAGTATCAAAACTATCCCAAGCCGACCAAGTGTGATCTATCGGAATTGGTCAAAGGTCACCTTGGCCGATCGGGATTTAAGAATCCTTGTGTGATGCTTTGGCCGACCAAGAAGAGATTTGACCGACCTCACCCCGGATGGGACAAAGCCGATCAAGGATGAAGACTCGTCAAAGGACAAGTACAAGAAATCAACCTTAGTTAGGAATGATATCTTTATGTCAAGGTTAGAGTTAATGTCAAACATATCTTGTAATAGAAACAAATCATACAAATCGTAAAATCTCCCACAAGCGTATAATCGGCGGAATGTGAGTAGGTGGCCACCGCCCAAGTACGGACACAAGACACCCCTCATTAAATGAGAATTCATGCATTAAATGCATCTTCAAAATTCGTGGGATCTTAGGCAACATTCTTACCCTATAAATAGAGTCTTTATGACACAATAAATAAGTTTCCAACACCACATTACCGAGCTTAACACCCTCAACAATCATCTCTCATTTATCGCTTTCAAGCATTAACTCAAGCATTCATTGTTCATCATTTACATTGATTAATCTTGTGTATTTATTGCATCTAGCTCTTCAATACTCTTTGTTTTATCTATTTAATACGCCATATTAAACTACAAATCCACGAGATTTAGAACGGGTAACCTAAGTTTTAAAACCGGTCCGACTGCCGGTCGGACCGCTAAGCGGACACGCCAACGTACGGCTCAAAAGCATTGGACCGGTCATCATACGAACCGCCCTCGGACCGCCAAAGCGGGATTAAAACGGTTGGACCGTCCTCGGTTGAACCGGCGGACCGGCGGTTCACAAGAAATATATATTTTTATATTATAATAATATTAATTAACCAAAACCTAGCAGATTGAAATTACAATTTTACAAGCAGCGCTGCACCTCGCACTCCAATTCCCAAATCTGTTCCCCTTCGCGGCTCTCACACTGGTCGCCCCACCTCCGGCCACCGGCGTCCACCTCGCCGCCGCAAAGAACCGCCGGCTGTAATCTGTAATAATTGTTTTTTTTTGGGGTTTTTTTGTTTTTATTTATTCGTGAAAGGGAAGGGGTTTTTTTGTTTTTTATTTCTAACGAGTTATGGTGAGAAGGGGTGTTGAGTGTTTAGAAAGTTATGGCTTAGAAAGTTAGAGTCATACGTGCGCTTTCTTTGGTGGAAACAATTTGATTGTTCATTTGAAGTCCGAATCTATACACAATCAACAAATCATCAATTTTATCTTAATCTCATAACTTTTATATATTTTATATGTTGTAATGAATATTCATAGTTTATTAGTGTTATACCTTCCGACTATATTTTATATAAATAAACAGTGTATGACATTTGGTGGACTTATTTTAGTAGTGTTGACATTTTGATTAAGATTGTTAAAATTGAACTTTAATTTGCAATGGTAGATATATGTATATTTGATTTTCGCCATAATTTGTACATATAATTTATTATTACAAGGGAAAAATATTTATATATTTATAAATTTTATATTTAATTATATATTATATAATTATGACGTCATAACGGCTCAACCGCTTTACTAACGGTCGACCCGATCCGACCGGTCCGACCAAAAGCGCCGAGGCTATCCGGTTCAACCTCCACTTCCGCTTTTAAAACATAGCGGGTAACAACATATTATAATATTGAGCCTTTTAAGTTAAAAACAAAGGTAATTATAAATAAGTTTAAAAAAATTTAAATGAAGTATAAATTTTTTTGAAAAGACGCACAAATAATTAGTCAAAATTATATTGTACTAGTCAAAATTAGAGATTGCATGATAAAAGACGGGTCAATATTCCATAATAAATATTGGTCAAAATTAGAGATTACAAAGACACACTTCAATCTAGAATCATTTTAGAACACAATTCCTATTCTTGAGCATTAGATACCTTCGATCAAATGTTTGGTGTTGTTTTAACTTCAAATTGACTACATTTTTTTGTTACAATTTCGAATAATTGACTATTCGATTTATCTATTCCATTTTTCATATTTTACTTGATATTTTATTTTATTAAATTATTAACACATATTAATATGATATATACCATTCATTAATTATTCTTCTACTCGAACATCAACAATATTAAAATAAAATATCAAATATAAAATAAATAATTTAATGTAGGACGGAAATAACAAGACCCAAATTATAACGGGTCTTGCTCCAAAACGGTTTCCATGCATTTGGGGAACTTTAATTATTGGGCCAAAGCCACGTCCATTTCTGCACTTTGCTTCATAGACTATAAAATTTAGTTTCAATTACATTATGGGCCCAGTTATATGCACACACTTTTTATTTAGAGCACCCACCTACTAAAAAAACACACCATTTATTTTGTGCACTCCCCACTTACTGCCCGAAATACCCTTCCTCCCTCAATTTTCATTACACGTTAAAAATTTGTGCACCCACTCACTCACGTATTGATGGCCGCCTGCCGCCCACTCCTAGCCTGGGCCGCCGTCGCCAGCCTGGCCGTCGCGTAGCGCCGCCATCGCCAGCGTCGCCGCTGCCGCCCACCTCGCGCAGCTGCCGCTGCCGCCAGCGTTGCCGTCGCGAAGCGTCACCTATCGCCTCGCCGTCGCCGCAGAAGCGCCGCTGCCGCCCGGCCCACACCGCACGCCGTCGCCGCCGACACCGCCTTCTTCGCCGCCTCTCTGTCTCGGCTTATGACGAGAACAAATTTGCCGGGTAAGTTTTTAAATTTTTACGTGTTTTTTCAAAAATAGGTTGTTAGTGTTGTAATTTCTTCGTTGTTTGTTCGAATTTAGTGGCCGAAATTTGTTTAGGAGTTCTTTTTTTGGCCGAATTTTATTTTTGTGTTCGATTTGTTTGGCCGATATTTGTTACAATTGCTGTTTTTCCGTACGTGAACTCAACAAAGTGACCAAGAATGTTTGAAATCTCCAATGATTTGTTTGGCCGATATCTCGTAATTGCTGTTTTTACATGTTTTTTCAAGACTTGTTGCAAAGAACCAAATGGATTCACCATTTAGATTTTCCAAAGTTGAGGGTATCTTAGAACTTTTATCATTGTGAAGCGTAGTACTCCTTGAACAATCTCTAGGATTTTGAGAATTCATAGCAATGTTTCCATGATATGAAAGCAAGCAGGAGGACTAAATGCCTAGATCCCGTGATATTGGTGATTCATACCGCCTGGTTTTTGTAAAATGTGTGACCGATATCGCCGTGTGCTGTTGCATCAAGAATGCCTCAAGATAAGCTTTCTCCAAAGCTTGCAAATCATCAAGATGCATTCCATGAGAAGAGTTTACCGCCATATGATTCAAATTCTTTCCATGATTCGACACTTTCCTTAATTATGAGTACAAAGCATTGGACTTAAAAGAGTGTTATTGGGGTAAATCTAAATTTTGCGTAAAAACTTGCACGCATTAGTTGTAGCTCTGCAAATTTTGGTATTCTAGTGAATGTTTTTCGAAAGAATTTTTAGTAATTATAGGATTCTTATTAGTTCATACAAATATAAGTATTAGTTTACATACTAAATTAGTAGTACAAACGCTTATTATTAGGATTCTTATTGTGGTAGCCGAGAGAGAGAGCCGAATATATTGGGGTGGAGAGCGTCTATGAAAGTGGTTGTCTTTGGACCTCCATTTTATAAAGAGTGGAGACAAAAGAGTCATCCCTATAATCATCAAAATAAAATCAAATATTATTATACATATATATATATATATATGATATTTTATTTTGTCTTAATACTGATAAAACAAGTTGGGAAACTTGTGGGGGCGTTGATTTATTGGTAAAAGTTGGCATTTTGTGAGATTTTATATATAAGATGATTAGTTATATACATATGTGTATATATATATATATAAATATATCGGGACTTAGTCGACATACATATTGGGAATTAATTAGTCGATTTACAAAAGTGACTTGATAGTTTCATTTTTATTAGTATAATTTCTCGTGTGTGTTTTTTCTAATTCATTGTGTGTTTCTTAGTATGCTAGGAGGTTTTAGTATTTCTTTTCATTTAATACTACATTTGATATGAGAAATGAGATAATGGATAAATATAATAGACAAAGTTGTTCAAGATAAGAGAAGTTGAGATTATTATTTATGAGTATTAACTATTAAGTAATATAGTATGTAGTAATAATCTCATATATTGGTTAGGATGTTCCATTATATTCACTCTGTGAAATTTCGTGTTTTAATTATCTTTTTTATGTATTTGCTTCGGGATTCATGCTATTGCAATTTTGAACAGCTTAATTTGTTCAATTTGTTCCATTATTAATTTTGATTTGATTAAACTGTTATTTAAATCTGGATTACATACTTATTAAGCTTGTTGAATTTTATGGTGTTGTGTTTTACTTAGCTTGTTGAATTTTATGATGTTTTGTTTAATTTTGTTATTTTATCTATGCAATCGTGTTTTATTCTCTTAGTTGTTTCGAAATATGTGTTTTAATATTTTTATTTCTAATTTTTATGTTTACATAAATTATTTGTATTTTTCAATTAAAGGTGACAGATCCGCCCTACCGCCTCTAACAAGAAAACGAAAAATAGTAGATGAAAATGGAATTTTGTAGTTAGAAGTTACCGTAGTTCATCCCGATAATGGTTTTTTGTGTTAGTGATTTTACGAGTACGGATAAAATGTAGAAGAAAATGGAAGGAGGGTAAAATTGTTAGAATCACACCGACATACGGCTTTATGATCTGTATGATTAAGAATTTGGTTTGAGGTTTAAGCTAAAATTATGGCATTGTTGAAGTTTCCTGTTTGTTTGTTAATTTATTCATTATCAGTAAATTTTGGTGCATTTATGTTATTTTTTTGTTCAGGTCGCATGCTAATTTATTTGGCTTTGATGAAATAATTGGTTAATTAAGTGATTGAGTATTTAAATGATTAATCAATCAATTTTTCACATATTTGTCTTGATTACCATTATATGCATGATTGTAATAGTATTTCTCATATCCCCTACTTTTTAAATTCTAATGCAATATTTTTGTGTTTTTCGGTGAAAGGTGTTAGGGAGCGACCTCACCGCCTCTAACGAAGGAAACGGAGAGCAGTGAATGAACCACATGAATCGGAACCACAAGATCCGGAACCACAACAACCAGAACCACAAGAACACGAAGATGATAGTCCTAATGTTGAACATGATGAAGAAGGATCGGGAGAGGATGAAGGAGAGGATGAAGGTTCGGATTCGGGAGATGATTTAGGAGGTGATTCGGGAGAGGATGGAGGAGAGAAAGTAAACGAAGAGGGATCTCGTGAACCGTTCCAACTAGTGACTCCGCCGCTTTTCAACAATTTCCAAAATCATGTGGCGAAATATATATGGGAAGGAACTAACGCAGCGGTGCTCGATGCCATACTCATGTGACCAAACTACTTGCTTGGGAAATTAACTCAAGCCGACACTCGCGATTTCGGTCATACTTCAAAAATTCCAAGTTGTTGTTTATCGACGTCTGCATATAAAAATCCGAACAAAAATTTGATTTCAGCCTTTGTTGAACGATGGCACCCAGAGACCAATAGTTTTCATTTCCCTTTGGAGAAATGACAATCACTCGATGATGTTCATTGTATCACCGGGTTTACCGATCGATGGCCTCCCAAAGGCAACCTACATCCGATGAATTGCGTAAGGGAGAGTTGATGTGATGGAGTTATTGGGTAGAGAAGAGGACGGCCGAGGGGCTGTTCGGGGTGCACGTGGGTCTTGGTAAAACTGTCATGGTTGAGGGAGACGTTTGATCGAAGATGACTTGATGACACGGAAGAGGTGTTGTATGCTGCTCGAGCTTATGTCTTGTACACGTTTGGGACTACTCTTTTTGCGGATAAGAGTGGTTCACGTGTCACTGCTCGTGGTTGCGGTATACAGAGGACATGGAGACATTCTCCGAGTATGCATGGGGCGCTGCTACTCTAGCATATCTCATCTGAGGCGATTAGGGTTAGCTTCAAAATTCGGTGAAGCAGATGGGTGGTTACCCGACGTTGTTGGAGGTATAACTAATTCGACTTAACTTTACGAAATTTGTTTTATATGAATTGTCTTATATGTGTTATTGTTTAGGCATGGATATATGAACACTTTGGGTCATTGATATTGCCTCCACATAATGCCGATTTTGAATGGCCCCTACCCTTATCATGTAAGTACTCACCCGAAGCACATACCGGTCCAAACTTCGACCGTGTTCGCTCCTTGAGAGAGCGATTGGATAATTTCAAGCTAGTCAAGTAAGATTCTTTTATATGAATTGTACCTTATTTATTTTAATTGTTGAAATAATGAACAATGAATGATTGTAATTTTAATTTCGTGTTAAGTGGAACCCTTACAAATCAATCAGCAAATTTATCCATTTCATCAAATTTCTTACTATCACTACTGCATTGTTTGTGGGGAGATTGTAGAGCCATACATGCCTGATCGTGTTCTTAGGCAATTTGGATATGTGCAGACGATACCCGAAAAGCCACTTGCAGCTGGTGTTATGAGGGGTGGTTCAAAAACAAGCGTGTTTGGGGTGCGATGGCTCAAGATTTCAAGACGTGGGATACACACGTACTAACCGAGGAGAGACTTGAGTACAGAGGTGAGGCTAGATTGGGACCGTGTTGAAGACTATTTACATTGGTTCCTCCAAAACTCCCACCCATTTGTCTCAAATCCGAGTGTGTATAAGTTATCTCGACGTGATCCGTTGGTTCCTCCTTCATTAGAACCGTGGATAGAATTAATGCGCAACAAATGCTTTAAGAGGCTTGGTCGAGAAGTGGAGATCGATTATGTGGCCGACTGTGGATGACTGCATAGATGTTGTTCAGCAAACAATTGCTACTCTGCGAGGTCCGGAACAAGCAAGACCATCGTCACTTGTATGGGGACGAGGGAGAGGTAGAGGGCGCAGAGGGAGAAGGGGGGGTAGGCGTCCGGTAAAGCTATTTTCATTTGGTTGTTTAAGAAGTTCAAATAACTTATGTTTAAGTTTATGTTTTCTGGAAGATGAAGTAGTTGTGTTTTATTTCGTTTTGAATTATTAAACTATTTTGTTGAACTTGTAGCAGAATGTAATTTGTTGAATTTGGTTATTGAAGTTGTCGAATGTAGTATTTTTTTACCGTTAAAATATTGACAAAGAAAATATCGGAGTAAATATTTCGGTATGCTTTTCAAAAAAATTTAACGATTTTCGGAAAGATTTTTCAAAAATTGGACAATTTTTTTGTTGTTTTTCACGAAAAAAATATTTGAAAGTGTTATCCAAAAATTGTTAAAATTTACGAAAGTTTTATACGAAAATTGATCCGAATATAGTTATTATTTTCGAAAGTTTTCTCCGAAATTAATAATTATTTTCAAATAAATTAATGAGCAGTTGGTTTTTCATGGTTATAGAATGTTAAATTTTCGAAAATCCTAACCGAAATAATGTACTACTTCACGAAAAAAATATTTCGACCACTCTTTTCGGAAATTTTAGCCAAAATTGAATATTTTCGGAAATTTTGTCAGAAATTTGTCTTAATTTTCGGAAAATCTTTCGTAATGTAAGGTAAAATATGGTTATAGAATGTTAAATTTTCGGAAATCCTAATCGAAATATTGTACAATTTTCGGAAAAAGATTTCGACCATTTTTTCGGAAAATACTACCGAAATTTTGGATAATTTTCGGAATTTTTATCCGAAATTTTTCTTAATTTTCGAAAAATCTTTGAGCAGAAGGTTTTTCATGGTTATAGAATGTTAAATTTTCGGAAATCCTAACCGAAATAATGTACAATTTTCGGAAAAATATTTCGACCACCCTTTTCGGAAATTTCAGCGAAATTCTCGCATATTTTCGGAAGTTTTGTCCGAAATATGTCTTAATTTTCGGAAAAATTTTCCGAATGAAGGTTTTTCATGAATTTCTTAATTTTTCGAACCAAGGAAAATGGGAAACTCCAAAAAAATTGTCAAACTATAATTTCGTCAAACATTTCAATAAACCAACCAAAGATTGTTATGCATTCCGGTTTGTTCAACCAATATTCATATACATTTTTCATCTAACCCTACAATTGACAAAAATGTACCAATGTACATGCTCACAAGATGTATATGAGCATTGTAACACATTTGTAGTGCACAAAAATATAACAATGTGCATGTTCACAAAATGTACAAATGTACTTGTTCACAAAATATATTTTCACTAATCAATACTATGCAATATCCCGGCTTCGTAAGCAGCGTACCATCCATTAGCAATCGAACGATGATAGTCCTTACATGCAACGGCAATGGGTGGCGATGGTCGACCAACGCCTAAAGATACCTATCATATTAAAAGAACTATTATCAAATTATTCTAAAATGTATACAAATTGGATAATTTAGTAAAATCACATACGGACAAAGTGATTTTGGTTTACCATTCCCATACAAATACATCTTGGTGCAACGGGTACGACATTTCTCAAAGGAAGATAGGTAAGTGACAACCGTTGATCTAAAGTCACAAAAGCCACATTATACGCAGATGCTACCAAAAATCCCATATATGGCAATACAAACCAATTCTTATTTCGCCGACGGTGAGAAACAGTTTAGAGCGTCTACTACCTCGCTCACACGCCCTTCTCCATGAAAACATCCTCGTATAATGAAATATTTTTGCTCAATTCGGTCATCGAGTCTGTCGAACACGGCTCCAATGGTCCTCACCAAATCCCATCAATCCGGCCACACCCGAAATCCACAATGGCCATCGCCCTTAACATCCACTACGTTAACGATATATGCTTGATAATCAAGAGGCAACACGTCCAACGAACTTTATGGGTTTCACACTTCGGGTGCGATTGCGAATTATCTGTACATGGGAGTAAAATCAAACGTAAATATATAATTCATAAAATCATAATAAATATATATGTGATAAGCTTCTTGGTTGTTTTTCCGGCTTTCCTTTTTCTCAAACAATGGTGTTGGGAGCGAATCAAAAACATCATACACGGGTTTTTCTTCATCTACCGAGCAACTCTCAACCATTGATAATTGATATTCAAATAGACTAGGATCACGTTTGGTTGATGCTTGGAGATCTTTTTGAGATTTTGGACGGCCACGTGTGCTTACTTTCGGCTTTGGTTCAACAAGATTGGTTGTTTCGGATTCCCAAGCTCTCGCATGCGTCTCAAATAGATCAATTTCTCCTCATGACTATAACCTCTAAAGGTATTCTTCATAAGATCAACATTATCATCAAATCGATTCTCAAGATCTTCATTTGGGTCACCTCGAACTACCGGCTCCAAGTCTAACTTCCTCCAAAAAGAGTCGACGGCGCTAACAGGAATTGGCTTGTCGGCATACACGTATTCCTCGATCTCATGGCCGCACGGCAAACCAAACACATTTCTCAACAAATGATTGCAATCACTCGTTCTATAATATGGCGTCTTCACCTCTTTAATTTCTTCAAACAACTTCTCCAATGCCACCACCGAAACCACACCTCGTAAACTGTTGAAGAGATTGGAGGAAAACTTGTGTTGCGCCACGTTGAGACTCTTCTCAAATGAGGCCTTAATCTCTCGTGGTGACACGCTTCAAAAAGAATGTCACACTTAACCCACCCCGTCTCGAAATTCGACATGGAATTTCCAAGCATTCTCTTCAATGCGTAATGTTGACTCTCAACCCTAAAATTTAAATTATAGTTCAAAAACAGCGATAATATGAAATTCTCATAAATTATAATAATGAGTTAACAAAAACAAAAAAATTAAACTATACCGTTTGTTGTAGTATTTCCATAGTGCATTACTTGGTTCGTCCAAGCCTTCACAAACCTCTCCTTATAAGGGTTGATCCACCGATTCATCACGTACTTCACCGGCTTCATGTTATTTTCAAAATCGGAATGAAGTATGCGAACGAGATCTTCAAACTCCTTCTCGGTACGCAAGCATAATATTAATAAACTCACCGTAGAATTTCTCCCACTCTTTTTCCCCCTTGAAGTGTCCTTTACACTTAGCTAACACATTACGGTCAATGTGCCATGTGCAGAGAAAATGTCCGGATTCGGGAATTTGGATGCCACAGCATTCATCGCGCCAACTCCTCGTCGGTAACAATAAGCGTGGGGAGAGAAGTCTCACCCAACAAATCTCGCAGAACCCCAACGCCCACAAATAATTCTCCTCTTTCTCGGCCATTAGATACACCGATGCAATGAAAATGTCAATCCCGTGGATGTTACTCCAACTATCTCCAAATAAGGCAACCGATACCTATTCGTCTTATAAGTGCAGTCAATCAAGTACCTTTGGAAAACAATGAGCCAATTGAATCGACACGGGATGAGCAAAGAACAACTCCTTCAAAACATTAGTCTTCTGGACAACTTCTAGTAATTTGGAAATACTTGCTCTCCACCAACTTACTCATCAAATCTTGTAATTGCGCATTTACCACAATATTGAGTGACTTTATGCTTGGACCTAACATTGTATATGTTTCGAACTGTAGAATGATTTTGATCAAACTTTTTCTTCAACATCTTCAAGACAAACTTAGGAGGTGCATTGCACTTTGACATATCGATCACAAATTCCTCCTCCTTCGTAGATAAACGTCCCGCATATGAATGACCCTCAAGGTACCGAGTTATTGGATGATTATGTGTGCCACATTTAACCTCAAGTGTCCACTCAAAAGGGGTTTGTTGTGTCCCTTTTAACAGAAATGGACACCCACATTTCTTAGAGCCGATCTGTCTACTTTTACATTCTTTTACTTTCTCTTCCCCTTCCTCATCGGACCCTATGTTGATTTTTCTTTTTTAGCTCTCTCCTCCCGAATTGGGTCGATATGCACCCCCACGCTCACAACCTATAAAAAGACGAGCTTTCTTCCTACCCCCACCATTATCGGACCGCTTTACAACTACAACTATATTATGTTCATTCCCAACTTGACGGCACCATTCTAGAAGAGCATCACGAGAGACAAATGGTTTGTATGTGGTAAACACATTGCTATAGTCCATGACTACCTCGTAACCCGAATTCACGTTTTCTTGGTCCTCATTAGTCTCATTGTGTTGGTTTGTTTGACTTGGTTGGTCCTTTTCTTCACAATCTCCATCAACAAACCAATCATCATCAAAACCTTCCTCAAAAGCTTCCTCATCTATTACATAGTCTTCCTCATCGTCCGCCAAATTCTAATATAGAAAAATATGATTATTATATGTTAAAAAAATGAATATTGCACAATTTTTTATATGTTGAAAAAACAAAATATTAGGCCCCTTTATACGATCTATGCATAAATTTTCAAAAGAAAAAAATCAGAAAAACATCTCCATTTTTCGGAAAAATATGTCAAAATATTACATATTTTTCGAAAAAAAAGAAATATTTCATATTTTTCGGAAAAATTAAATGAAAAATTGAGCTATTTTCGGGAAAAAACCGAAATATATCCCAATTTTCGGTTAAAATTTCCGAAAAATAGGTAAAATTTCAAAGAACCAGAACCGAAAAATTTTGAAAAAATCAGCGCGCGAACACCTTCTACGTAATATTTATCGTAATATTTACGTTCATTAGCACCCAAAATAACCCAACAACAATAATATTAATATAAACATCAACAAATAACACACAAACATAATACAAATCCCTTTCAAGAAAAAAACCTAGTTGTACTAATAAAAAACCCTAAACAAGCAATAAACTTACATAAACACGTGGGGGACGACGTTGGAAGACCATTATTGAATATATGTCGATCGTTTGATGAACAATAGCCGTCGGAAGACACCCACGCAAACCTCCTTCTCGCGCGTTTTTTTTTCCGAAATATGGCAGTGGGTGTGTGTTCGTGTGTATCATCGGCGTATATGGGCATTTCGGTCTTTTGGGTCATATTTTAATTTTAATTTATTTGAAGTGGGTGCTCTAATGAAAAAGTGTGTGCATATAACCTGGGCCTTACATTATTTATTGACATGGATTCCAATTTCAAATTTCTACATTGAATAAGTAGTTGATTTAAAATCCAGTAGAATATCTATATCTATATATATATATATATATATATATACATATATATAGAAGTCGAGAAGAGAGAAAGTAAAATGTAAGGAGAGAGGAAGTGAAATACACTTGCTATGTAGTGTAATAGTGAGTATCACTCTCCACTAAAAGAGAGTAAATTAACTTTTCTTTTTCTTTTACTTTACACCAACAATTTCAAATTTTCATAAATTTTAACACATTATATATCAACTTAATTCTCTTTTAAAAATTTTAATTTAACATAAGTATTGCACATATACAAATAAATTTAGATCTGAAATATTTATTTTATTATTTTTTTAGATTTAATTATATGAATTGAATTTAAATAATTTTATTTAAGATTTAATTATATGAGTTGAATTTAAATTTAAATTTTAGATTATATAAGTTACGTTGAATTTTAATATTTGTAATGAGATTAGTAATCGTTAAAAATTATAGAATTAATTAAATAGTTGTAATATATTCATGGGTAAACAACATAATTTTATATATTAATTAAAAATAATTATAAAAAAATTAATAAATTAAATTTATATTTTAATTACATATATTCAATCCATGAATCGCTCCCAAAAGAAATTGAACCTGTGTCTCTTACTTAAATGAGGAGCCCCAATGTCAAGTGTGCTAAGCCATTGTTTGTCCACATCTTACAGGATATTTCGTGTTAATGCTTCTATATCCGAAGTTTTAATGTTTTTATATTCAATTTAAAAAATACTAACATGATATATTTATTAGTGGATAAGTTTTGTTCATATGCACGGGATAACATTTGAAAAGAGAAAAGCGGCTAAAAATCAAATTTCTTTGTTTTTCTATATTTTATTTTCCTAGATGTGATACATTTCACCTCAACAATACCGTATCAGCCACATGAACATGGACTGGAGAGTCTCCCATTTTGTCGAGTCCGATCATTAGTACACATCTATGTGTATATATATAAAAGAGCTAATTATTTTTTAAGAATATCATGGAATGTTAATGCGAAAAATTTCGACTCATCTAAAAGTCCGAATTTATAGAGAGGTGTTGTTAACCGAAATATTTATGGGTGATTGATATGGCTTTTGTATCGGTTAAAACAATAATGATTGAGATATTTATGATAATAAATATCTAAGAACAATCATAAGCAATAATGAGATATAAATGCAAGTATGAATGTTGAAAGCAAGTAAAGAACAAGAGGATTCTGGAAGTGTTAGTCCAGGGGCTTAAGTGTGGATGTTTCATATCATTTTATTGTGCCTTATAGGTCTTATTTATACATGGTTTTTGTTGCCTTTTGGCAGATAAAAAGTGCAATTACAATTAATTCTATACAACCCCAATTAATTAGGGTGTACCGCACCTGGGCGGGCGGGCAGCCACTCGCATCCCGCCCGGTGAGAATTTCTTTCCTTTCTAGGTAAGGTTGACATTAAATTAAGTTTGTCACATTGCATTTGTTGCTATTCCAAGGGTGGCTTGGTCGGCAAGTCTCACGATCCGCCGAGCCGTGTTGACTAGAGTCTTCGCCGAGCTTGCCATCTTGTGCCGAGCTTGGGACTTCGCCTCGCTTGATTCGTACGCTCGTCGGATGGCCGAGCTCGCCTCGGCGGGGCGGACGAGTCCTCGGAGGGCCGAGCCCGGAGGGTCCGGCCCGCTTGCCGGGCTTGCTCGTTGTGCCCGGTGAGTTGGTCTTCGTTGGTGCCGAGCTCCTTCGTGCTCGGCCGGGTGGATTGGGCCGGCGTAGCGCCTATTGGGGTTTGGGGCGAATAAATCGTCATACGACAAGAGGTTGAGAATTAATTCATTTATATCCTCATCTAAAAGTCCGAACTTGTAGAGAGGTTGAGAATTAATTCATTTATATTGATTCCAAACATGTAACAATTGTACCGTGCAATTCGGCACATGATTGAAATGTGTATGCTTTTATAAAAAAATTAAGTAAATATAACTAAAACATACATATTAATATAACTGAAATGTGCAGACTAGATTTAATCAAAACATAAAATGAAACGTGCAAATAAGCTGAAATGTGCATTGTGCAAATTAATATAAACATATATAATATTTTGCTAAAACACATTAATTAAAAACATTATTATTATGATAATAGAGATCGTCATTGCAAGGGATTGTTGTTGAATTTGTGGTCCGTTAGTGCTCTCTCTTATAAAGTTGTCGTTTGTGCATATTTCTCGATTTACAATCCGTTTGGTCAAATGATCTATAATATATGTCTTTCGTATTTAGGGGATGCTTGGTTGAGGGGTTTAGGGGTAAGAAATAGAAATGAAATAATAAAAATGTGTTTAGGCCAAGGATATCATTCCTTGAATAGTGCTCACATATCCAAAAAGTAAGGAATGAGTTATTTTTCACCATTTTGGGAGGAATGTCTTTGATTCCATACAAAAATAATTATAATATTTTACTACTCATTTTTAATAAAATAAATATAATGAGAGTCATTCCTTGACATAAATAAAACATTAAAAATAAAACTAGTACATTCATTATCATTCCTCCCACTATCACTATCACTATCACTATCACTATCACTATCACTATCACTATCATTTCCATTATTATGTTTTGGGTTTCACTTTCACAATAGCCCTTCCGGCATTCTCGATGAGATGAAGGCCGTGGCTTAAAGAACGCATACAACCGTTACCGACGAGCAAAGATGAAGAGAGCTGCCGAGGGAAGTAATCAGTAATCAATCCTTGGAGGTTTAAAGCCAAATTAGTTTTCGTGTTTTGGGCTCACTCTTTGTAAATAATGGAGCCTAATAATAATAGGTCCATTAGCTAAAAAGCCCATTTAGTAATAATTGGAAGGCTGAAAACTCCATATAATAATTGTAACTGAATTTGGGGATTTTTATCGAATACGTAAATTACAATTTCCTCGCAAAACACTTTTCTCTCACGAATTTGCCGACCTCGAGTCGGAAGTCCGCGGCCCGAAAGTGTTACGTTCCCAACAAATTGGTGCTTTCATTGAGAGTTGTCCACGCGACTCTCACCAAATCGATTAAATGGCGGGTTCCCACAAGGAACGAATTGAATATCTGGAATCAAAATTTGAAATCCTTGAAACAGGGGTTGCCAAGATCGCGCAATTAGAGCGTAAATTGGAGAAGGTGTTACGCCGACGAAGCAAGAAATCAAGTTCGTCGTCTTCTTCAAGTGATGCGGCAACTCGGAACTCTGGGTGCGATGATATCCAAATAATGCAAGGAAGCGGCGGTAAAGAACACCACCGCAAGAATGACCAAGGGCGTGGGCGCCCAAAACTTACATGTCCTACTTTCAACGGCATCGAACCCATCACTTGGATAAGCGAGTTGAGCAATATTTTGAATTATATGAAATTAGAAAATCCGACAAGGTGAGGTATGCTGCCTATTATTTGGAGGGGGAAGCGAATATATGGTGGCAATGGCTATGCCGTGTCTATCGTAAGAAAGGAAGGCTAGTGAGATGGAAGGATTTCGAGAAAGAACTTATGGCAAGATTTGGGCCATCGAGTTATAAAGACTATGATGAGGCGTTATCCCATATCAAGCAAATGGGTTCGTTACGGGAATACCTGATTGGAGTGAATTGATACATGTTTTTAGGGCCTATTTTAGTGCAAAAAGTGAGCTAAGGTGTTGATTTTTGTGCTTAAATGTGAAAAATATCACTCTTTTGCTTAAAAAGTATTATTTGTGAGATTTTGATGTTTTTCGCCCATTTTGCAGGTAATTCGGCGGAATTTTGCCAAACCGAGAGTACCATTAGGCTTAGAATGAAGAGACGGTCATACGGGACGAACGGGGTCGGGCCGAAGCCGGCGAGAGAAAAAGTGCCACGAACTCGAGCTGCAGTCGAGGACCATGAGCCTCGAGTCAAGGGCTATGCGAAAGGACTAAAATCGAAAGAAAGGCGGAGGCCTCGACTCGAGGCATGATCCTCGAGTCGAGGGAGTGAAGAAATGCAGGGACCTCGAGTCGAGGCACGACCCTCGACTCGAGGGGAGGATTTTCTAAAATTCGCCTATTTAAAGGCCGAGGCAGAGCATTTGAAGGATATCTTTCATAGTAGCAGATTAGTAGCGGTTTTGGGGCGATTTCTCGAGGCCCAAGCCAATTTCTCTTGTAGATTAGAGTAGAAGTTAGAATTAGATTTAGATTTCATTTATTGTTGCTAGATTAGCCATAGATTAGCATTTGATCATTGTAATTCATTCAATTCAAGCTTGTATTGCATTTGGAGATTGTTGTTGAAGACTCAAGCATTCCTCTTTTAGTTGATTGAAGATCAATTGGTGATGTTTTTCCTCTTTTGTCTCTTTAATTTCTTAATTGTTGTGATTTGCTTTGTGTTTGATCAATTCTATCTTCTTCCCATGGGTATTGTTTGTGGTACCATGGGCTAAATCTCTCTTGTGCTTGGGTTAATTGAAATTGTTGATGAATTGATTGATGATGCTATGATTGTTGATGATTGGAGATCAATTGAGTAGATTGCTTACTAATTGTGATTCTCATTTGTGCTTCATGCATAATTATTTCTTTAGATTAGTGTTTGATCACTCTAGCTATAGACGAGTTGCGCTAACGTGATCCGGTGTTAATCGGGTGATAATTGTGTATGAATGTGTGGATTGGGTGCTTCGAATCGAGAGATTAGTTGCACTAAGGATACTCACATTAGTTTTCTACCTAATTGTGATTCTTAATTGTGCTTTGTGTAAAGTTGTCTCTTTTGATTAATGGTTAATCACCCTAGCAATAGGCGAGAGTTGAGCTAACATGATTAGGTGTTGATCGAGTTTCAATTTTGCATGATTGTATGAATTGGGGATTTCTACATTGAGAGATGGGAGAGACTAAGGATACTTACATTAGGCATTGTGATTTTAATGGAGTGATTAATTTCATGATGGTTTATGCTTTCTATCTTAGTTGATTTGCAATTTGATTCAATTGTAGCTTGTTGATTGATGATTCATTGAATGATGTTAATCCTAACACCTCTCTTCCACCATTTATTGTTGTTGTTGTTATCGCAATCTAAGTGTTCGATCATTTGTTTGCTTGATTTTTGTTTGTATTCTTGCAAGTGTTTTGTTGTTTTTAGTCTAAACCATTGTTGCAACTCTAGTCACTAAGAACTTGTATTTCTAGGGCCTCATGTGCATACTTTTTCCCTTGGGTTCGATATTTTGTTGATTGGTCTTAATAACTCTTACCCTATACACACCAATCAAATACCAAAAAGAATTCGAAAAACTTGCTAGCGGGGGTGGTTGATTGGCGAGAAAAAGCTTTGGTTGGAGCTTTTATGGGCGGACTTAAACCCGATTTGGCTGCGAGGTTAGGGTGCATCGGCCAAAGACGTATGGTGAAGCCATAGAGTTGGCTCGATTGAAAGATGATCATGCGGGAACAAGGAAAGGAAATCGGCCAGATTTTCGTAGGATTGGAACATCGATATGGATACTAGGGAGGCTGGGTTAAATTTTGAAGGAAAGTTGGCCAAACCGGCAACTAAAATTTTACCCCGTGAGTTAAACGTTTGTCGTGGGAAGAATTGCGAAGCGGCGTGAGAAGGGGTTGTGTTTCAACTGCGATGAAAAGTTTGTCTTGGGACACCGCTGCAAAGTCAAGCAAGCTTTCTGATTGAACCAACAGACTCCGAGAATGAAGGAGAGCAAGACGAACCCGACTCTAAGGAAGCGGCGAAATATCGGTTCACGCCCTATCGTGTGTCGGGGGACTAAGAACCATGAGATTAGAGTCCTCAATCAAAGGACGACGGTTAGTAGTATTGATAGATAGTGGGTCTACACATAACTTCATAAGCCAAGAGATAGCCAAGAAATTAAATCTTGAACTTGTAGCGATTAAGCCATTCTCGGTAAGAGTTGCAAGTGGTGAAAAACTATTATGTAAAGAAATGTATAGACAGATACCCATTCAAATTCAAGGGGTAACATTATCAGAGACTTGTTTTCTTTACCTTTAGGGGGAATAGACGTGGTCTTAGGGGTGCAATGACTAGAGGGGCTTGGACGTGTTATTACTCATTTCAAAGCGGGGACTATGAAATTCTTGTGGGGAGATGGACGAGTCTTGTTGAAAACCCAGTACATTGAACCCATTCGGGAAGTTAATTTGGATACAATCGAAAGGATCGTGCGGCAAGGAGGAATTTGCTATGCAGCTTAAAATCATAGAAAGTGAACCTCGATGCGGGATGCAAGACAGGTAAATATCAATCTGAAATTGAACAATTACCGATACGATATTCTTACATTTGTGTAGGAACCTCATGGCTTACCACCTAAAAGGGACTTCGACCATAAAATTCCACTAGTAAATGAAACCCAACCAATAAATGTGCATCCATATCGATATGCACATTTCCAAAAGGAAGAGATCGAACGATAAGTTCAAGAGATGTTAGATAATGGGCTCATTCGACCAAGCTCGAACCCTTTTTCTTCACCCGTATTGCTAGTAAAAAAGAAGGGCGACACATGGAGATTCTGCACCGACTATCGCGCACTCAACACAACAACAATTAAGGACCGTTTCCCAATACCCACAATAGATGATATGCTTGATGAGTTAAAGGGTGCAAGATTTTTCACGAAACTGGATCTTAGGGCGGGGTATCATCGATTCGAATGGCTAACAAGGATATCATGAAGACTGCGTTTCGGACACACCACGGGCATTTCGAATATCTCGTAATGCCCTTCGGTTTATGCAACGCTCCGTCAACCTTCCAGCGGGCAATGAACACTATTTTCAGGCCATATTTACGTAAGTTTGTTTTAGTGTTTTTGATGATATACTAATATATTCTAAAACTTGGGCAGAGCACATCAATCATCTGGAATCGGCACTTAACATTCAGCAAATCATAATTTCCATATCAAGCTTAGCAAGTGCTCGTTTGGGGTCCCTCAAGTAGAATAACTTGGACATATAATTACACCCGAAGGAGTGCAAGTCGACCAAACCAAGATAGCCACAATGTAGCAAAGGCCGCTACCCAGAACTTAACGGAATTAAGAGGATTTCTTGGTCTAACAGGCTATTACCG
This sequence comes from Paraleonurus japonicus, assembly GCA_030762865.1. Taxonomy (NCBI): domain Eukaryota; kingdom Viridiplantae; phylum Streptophyta; class Magnoliopsida; order Lamiales; family Lamiaceae; genus Paraleonurus; species Paraleonurus japonicus. Next base: position 31,669,124 of record CM061054.1, read on the forward strand.
GAAATTTGTTAAAAATTACGGCATAATCGCAAAACTACTTGATATGACCAAGAAAGGGAGTTTCAATGGACAGTGGAGGGTGAAAGGGCATTCATCAAATTAAAAGAGGCAATGGCAACAACCCTTGCCTGCAATGCCAGATTTCAACAAACCATTTAAGGTCCATACGGATGCATGTGATCAAGGCATAGGAGTAGTACTTGTTCGGAAGGTCAGCCAATTGCCTATTTAAGTAAGGCATTAGGTATCAAGAAAATAGGTTGGTCAATATATGTGAAAGAAATGCTAGCTATGGTGGAAGCCGTTCGTGTTTGGCGACCTTATCTTGTAGGCGAAATTACGAATAGTGACCGATCAACAACCGCTTAAACACATGATGGAACAACGCATAATAACTCCTGAGCGCAGAAGTTCGTTGCGAAATTAATGGGATTTGAATTTGATATCGTCTATCGCCCAGACGGCAAAATCACGTGGCCGATGCCCTATCAAGGCGTAGGGAGGCACCGGAGCTAAGCTGCAGATACTTAGGACCCATCTGGAAAATATGGGAGGACATCCGCGAGGCATTCTACCCATCCAGAAATTATTGAAAAGCGGCACTTATTGAAGAACAACATGTGGACGCCACGACTATGAATGGAGGAACGGTATTTTATTCTTTCAAGGTAAAGTGTATGTTCCAAAAATTGATGCATTAAGATTAGAACTTATACACCATTTCCATGATTCTAGGTTTGGCGGGCATTCGGGAATTTATAGGACTTGGACTCGAATGGCAAGCACGTTCACTGGGCAGGAATGAAACAAGATGTTCGACAATATGTGACAAATTGTGACGTATGCCAAAGAGTCAAACCGATTCGAGAAAACCAGTGGCTTGCTTCAGCCACTACCGATTCGAACACATCTCGGGAGGATTTAACAATGGATTTCATCGAAGGTTTACCACTATCGAACGGGTACAACGGCATACTTGTCGTAGTAGATCGGCTTACAAAATACGCTCACTTTGTGCCGCTAATACATCCATATACAAAGACAAAATCCGTTGGTCGATTGTTCGTAGAATATATAATAAAGCTCCACGGTGCCGAGATCAATAATAAGCGATAGAGATCGTATCTTCATCTACCACTTACGGAAGGAATTTTTCAAAATGCAAGGGACACAATTGGCTATGAGCTCATCATATCACCCTCAAACGGATGGACAAACGGAGGTAACAAATCGCACTCTTGAACAATATTTACGTTGCTTTGTATACCAAAATCCATGCAGGTGGGAGGAGTTTCTTCCATGGGCGAGAATCTTGGTATAATACCACGTATCATGCCTCGACGAAATGCACGCCTTTTAAGCTGGTTTATGGGAGACAACCACCACATCTTGTTAGCTATACATCGGAGGGATCGCCTAATGTGGAAGTGGATAAAGAATTATGCGAACGTGATATGAAGATAAAGGAACCGAAGGACACTTTGCAAATATCAATTAACAACATGAAGGAATATTACGATCGCGGACGACGGGAGGAGTAGTTCGGCGTCGGGGAATGGATCTACCTCAAATTACGTCCTTATCGTCAACAATCAAGATCGCAAAAAGCCTCGGTACAAGCTCGGGAGCAAGTTCTACGGCCCATATCAAATACTAGAAAGGATAGGGAGGTTGCCTACAAATTGGATTTGCCAATGTAAGCTCACATCCACCGATTATTCATGTGTCGCAATTAAAAAGGAAATTGGGAAACAATGGAATCACATGAGTCGACTACTGCAAGAGCTTCGGATGGAAGTCGATGCATAGGCCAGCTAAGATTTTGGAGTATAGGCAAATAAAAAGAAGTGGAAGATATCGGTGGGAAGTATTAGTGGAATGAGAAAATCACGGCTTCTAATCAACATGGGAAGATTGGGACGTAATGCATGAACAATTTCCAGATTTCGCCCTTGAGGACAAGGACGAAATTGAAGGGGGAAGGAATGATGAGGATGAAGGCCATGGCTTAAAGAACGCATACAACCGTTACCGGCGAGCAAAGATGAAGAGAGCTGCCGAGGGAAGTAATTTGTAATCAATCCTTGGAGGTTTAAAGCCAAATTAGTTTTCAGGTTTTGGGCTCACTCTTTGTAAATAATGGAGCCTAATAATAATAGGCCCATTAGCTAAAAAGCCCATTTAGTAATAATTGGAAGGCTGAAAACTCCATATAATAATTGTAACGGAAATTTGGGGATTTTTATCAGAATACAGAAATTACAGTTTCCTCGCAAAACACTTTTCTCTCACGAATTTGCCGACCTGAGTCGGAAGTCCGGCGACCGGAAGTGTTACGTTCCCAACACATTCCTTCCACCATCCACATTTCATTTCAATTTCAAATATTTCCTGAATTTTTGATCAATCCGCCAAGCCTTCCTCCTTCGCATTTACTCTCTCTCTCTCTCTCTCTCTCTCTCATAAAACCATTTCGTCAATGGTGTGTACTATAGCAATTTTCAACCTCATAGTCTCACCTAATTCGAATCCGCTTTACATGTGAGTGTTCACAGTCACGCTACTCGATGTTTGTTGAAATTTGATCTCAATTTTATACTCATGGCGACATCGGCGTTCAAATCAACAACCAAGAGGGCTTCAATCGGCGGCTCCAGCTCGGAGGATTCCGGCAGCCGCTCCTCCGCCGTTCCCGTAGTCTGAGTCGATTTTCTCGCCCGATTGAGGCGGAGCCGGAGGCTGAGATGGACTACAACAAAAACGCACCGAAGGGGAAGTTTGTCAACACTACCAGGGGATCCACGGCGCAGTTTCCGGAAATCAGCTTGGATGATCTTGCACTTGAGTTTTTCTCCTCTTCTTCGATGAATGAGAGCGACGGAGGAGTGGTGGAGAGGAATCAGAGAGAGGGACGGTCGGTTTCTCGGCGTGGGGAGATTGGGCGGTGGGCGAGGGATACGGCGTCGTCCAGGAGAAGGGAACGGTCGGTGTCGAGGCCACGAGGAGATGCTGTTTCCAGTAGCTTCGCCTTGGGGACCAAAAATGCCATCTCTTCTGATGCTAACTCGCGGCGGAGAAGGTCTCTTTCGGTGGTGAGGAGTCGTGGGGACGCTGTTTCTAGTGGCTCCGCCGCAGGGGCTAAGAATACTATCTCATCTGATGCGGGTTTGCGGCGGCGGAGGTCTCTATCGTTGGCGAGGTATCAGATTAGCGACTCTGAGGTGGGTTTGCTTTCTCCTTTTATTTCTAAAGTGAAATTAAACATGTCAGTAAAAAAACGGTAACATGGTTAAATGTATTAGCTGCAATATCTACAGCTGATTTGCGTACATTCATATGGGTGCGTGTGCGAGGATATGTATACTAAAGGTTACTTGCACCTGGTTTCTTTCAGCAATGTCGCCAAACCTGAATTGAGATATTGTGTTGCATAAACCTAGAGACATACACGAGCCATCGAATGTTTGATAGAAGTTAATGACAGTGAAAAAACAAGGAATGATTACATGTAGAGCTATTCATTTATCTAATTGTTCATTGGTTATTCTGAGGATTTAGATATATAATAGCCAAAGAGGTGCTCTGATATAACATGCGTGTGTGTGTTTAAATTTATATCATTAGACTGGACAATTGGCATACACCCAAACAGTTATTGGGCAAACAAAAGTTAGTTTTCTTTTCAATTCATCTTGAGGAATTAACAGAGGTAATGCATGATCTTCTGAACATTTCTCCTGATATTTGATATGTTCACCTTGATGCTCGTCATTTAAATTAACTGAGAGTATGGATTCTTGTCAGAAGACTGTAACTTGCCCCAGACAACCTCGTAGAATATCTGATTTTCAGACTTCTCTAGGAGTGAGAATGTAAGTTGGTTGCGTCAAAAGTCTAGAGTCTCCTTCCAGGTGCATATAATAACACTAACATTTTGCTTGTCCAGCTTAGTTCATATAGAGGTCTGACTTTCTAGATTACAACTTCTCACTGCTTGAGCTCATTCTACATCTTTATAAAAGTATTCAACATGTATTCATTGTGCAACTATTTTGAAATCTTAAGTAACCAGGTGGCTTAGTCCACCTGGCCACTAGGTTCCTCACTTTAGTGGGAGACCCAAGTTCGATCCCCTTTGGGAACGAATACCTTTACCGATCAAAAAAAAAAAAAAAAGAAATCTGAAGTAACGATTTCTTCTGTGTGTATTTTAATTTCTTTTCTGTGCAAATGTTAGTTATTAGCCCGAATGTCCTGGTTCATGCTCTAAAGCATCTAGGCTCAATTTGCTCATCACTTGGTCTGGCTTTATGTGCGGTCTAAACATAGCCTAACTTGTTTTATACTTTTATTGCTGCTTAGCCACAAAAGGAAAAGCCAAGTAACTGAGTCTTTGTTTAACTAGAAATGAGCCACGGCTAGCATACCTAATTTGCATATTAATAAAAATAATATAATTAGTTTTATATACATATAACTTTGTTAAGTTTATCTATATTATTATTATTATTTTTTTTTAAATTTATATTTTAACCTGAACACACCACAACCACACAGTTTTTTTTTTAAAAACTAAACCCACCCCAAATACTCTAAATAATTATAAATATCCAAATTCAATTTCAAACTACTAAAAGATCTAAATGCAATATGACTGTAAAACTAAAGATCAAGAAAAGTTATTAATTATATTATGCAAAAGGAACATGAACATGATTATTCTTTTATGTATATATAAATACATAGATTGATATTAACAATCATTTTTGGAATTGGGAGCTATGCAAAGGGTAGAATAGATTATATAGGAACCTGAACTGTAGAGTTGTATATTAATTCTTTTATCAACAACAGATATTAACTGCCACCTTACATTCAAATTACAGAGTGAGGCAGATCATTCTCGGAATTTAAGCAATCGTGCTACTTTAAAGGCTCCCAGTAGTGGGAATAGCCAAATCAGAAAGGCACCTATGGCAACAGCATCAAGCAATCGCCGACTGGAAAGATCTCGAAGCCACAAAGACCTTTCTCTTATGCATGATGGTTACTCTGTAAGATCTCCGTATCTTTTCTGTAGCATGTTTGTCATTGTTATGCATACACTTATCTTAATGATACTCGCTGCTTATTAGGAAATCTGAAAAGCTAATAATTACTGCGTTCTCATCAACATATTTGACCTCTCTTTTGTTGTCTTTTATTGTGTACAAAAAGTTGATCACTGATGGAATCAATTCCAAGTAAACTGTGTTATTACTTTTATATATGGAAACCTCTCAGAGCCACTCTTCTGCACTAACTGACGATGAATCAAAGGATACTCATTTTGGGAAAAATGGTTTTGAGAAGATAATACGGCCAGTTTATGCTCAAAAGAAGGTTAATTTGTTTTTATTTAGTATTTTTTCTTTCTTTCTTTATTTTTCTTCATTTAGTTCTTGTTTTATAATAATATGTATACATTGTTGAGAAGGCAGTCTGTATGAGCTTCTTATCCCTTGGCATTCCTGAATGTATGTTGCCAATTTTCAGGCTGAGCACCCTTCTGTTGATGTTGCAAATGGAAATTTATATGCAGCAATGCGGAAAGAACTCAGATATGCTGTTGACGAAATCCGAACTGAACTAAATCAGGTTGATCCAAAGAAATCAGTGTGCTCAATTTTTTTATATTTTTGCACTTCTTTTAAATGGTCAATATGTCAGTAAACATGGCTTGTTTATCTGTTGAATTATTTGTATTTGTTCAGGCAAGGGGAAGGAATCAAACAGCTTTGGCTGGTGAAGATTCCATGGGTCTTCAGGATTTTTCCGGAATCAGAGGAAAGTATGCTCAAAAACTGGAACAGGTATAGTTCCGCTATCTTGCAGGTGAATCTTACCAGCTGACAGGTTTCCTGTTAGATAATGGGGTTTCTATTGTTTCCACTTAAATTTGATGCTAGGCATTAGTTGTATATGAGCACCATCTATCCGATCTAGTAGGTTGAATAGTATATCAATAAAAATAGTCACCATATATAGACTCATAAGAACAATTTGGTTGCTGCACTTTGATTTGCTTTCTGTAGTATGTGTCCTAAATACTTTGATTTTGTTTTGTTGAAGCGGCAAAATTCCAATCTAGTGGTTTGACTAATATATTAATAAAATATTTCCAAAATGTAGCCTGACAAGAGAATATTGGTAGGTGTGCCTTGCCTTACTTTCTTTAGCATGTCACTAACTTTCTTCAGTCTATATTTGGTCCTTCCTTGCGGACATTTAGGTTGTCTAATAGGATTAGGGCAGATGCATAATAAAATTTCCATATGGTTTTGGCTTTTTATTTAAAGAATGGAAAAGGACCTACATGAGGCAAAATTGAATTTAAAAAAATTGGTAGATAAGATTTGCAAAACAGTAGAACTTCTCTCATAAAGTAAACTCAGACGCTCATTCTTTGGCCAAGTAGGGGTGTATAACCATATAGGCAATTATTTATTATAAAATCTGGTCTAAATGCTCAACTAGTACAGGAGAATATTCATTGTATGAAAAGATTGTACTAAAGTTAGATTCACCACAGTATATGTTAAGACAGAGGGGATACTTCTATCCGGGTTGCTTCAATGCTTACCAAAATGTACAGCTCTATAGCTAATTGATTGACACTGAAAATACTATTTCAAGCAACTGTGCTCATTTGGATATTATGTTAAGACTGGAGGTCAAATTTGTCTGAACAAGTTTCTTAATCAAGTTTTAGTTAAAACTCACTTTTAAAGTTGTCAATTGTATTTTTGAATGCCATTTAAATCCATCAGAATGATGATTTTTCTTGGGGATACTGGCAAGTGAGTTTCAAGAGAGCATTTGTAATTGAATCTTGAATGTAATTTTCCTAGTCCTTAAATTCCTAAGAAATGCACATATCATATATAGATAATTAAGGGCCTTGTGGATTGATTCCCTTAATATTTGAAATGGTTAAACCATGTGTGCGATGTAGTTGGAGAAGCGGAAACAAGATATTCTTGCAGAAATGTTGATTGAGGAGCAACATGACCTAGAGTTCTCTCACGTTTACGAAGAAGTTTCTAATTCAAGAACTTCAGCTGTAGCTGATAAGCCTGCACAGGCCAGAAAGGTGATTAATTTTCTCAAATGTTGTTGACTAAATTATTTACATCTCAATTTGAAGTCTGCGTATATGTTGATTTGAATATTTTAAAATCGAGCTTTTTGGTGTTGTGTAGAGAAGCAGTGACAGAACTAGCGCATCAGATATACTGATTGAGGATGCAGAGAAGTACATTGAGGACTTCATTTGTAATATCGAAAATTCAGATGTATCATCCTTTGATGGGGAAAGAAGTGATGGAAGTTCAACTTTAGGAGGGACAATTAAGGCAAGAAAAGAGACTGAAACTTGCAAAGCACCTTCAGGATCTGCTTCTCTCCCTGTTGAAATGGACGGCGTTCTTTTGCCCTGGTTGCAGTGGGAGACTAGTCATGATGGCCTGGTTCCTGTGACTCCAAAAGCTCTACAAAGGGACTCGGAAAAGGTTAATTTCTAAATCTAACTCAGAATGAATTTCAGATAATCTGCTGCATTCCCTATATCCAAAAAAATTCTAATCATCAATTATATTACTTCTATTCGCATAGAAGTATAAAGGAAAATTGTCAATTTTGAACCTGAAAAATAGTAAAACTATTGATTGGGGCGTGAAAGATTTTTTTCTATTGATTCAAGACCTAAAAATTGGAAAATCAATTTAGGACTTCCAAATTTTAAGACAACTTTTGGTGTTTATAGTCTTATTTTTTGTTCTTACATTATTTTCTCATTTTTCAACTTTCGTTTTTTTTTTTTTTTTGTTGGATAACTAGAAACTAAGATGTCAAATATGGTCTTAAAATGTGTGTCCTCAATTGATAGTTTATGTTTTTCAGCTTTTAAATTGATAGTTTCTTATTTCTCAGGTCATGATGAATCGATAGGAAAAATCGTTCAAGTCCATAATTGATAATTTTACTATATGTAAAGCCCCGCCAAATATGAAACCTCTCTCTTTTAGTCAAAATATTCAGATATGCTAAACGCGTCTTATAAGTAACGCTTTCTTGTATAATGATATGATGTTCTTGTTGGCATCGTAGGTTTATTTATCCTAAACAATAGCTGCGTAATGAAAGTTTAAACTATGCCTTTATTGCTACCAAGTACCAACTAATGTATATCCAACATTCCAGACCCTGAGACAAATTGTGAATAATGATATTTCTTTTCCTTGGCGTTTTCTAACAAATAGCATAGATTTTGATGAGATCGGTTTTTGTCAGGAAACGAGCACATTACGCGACATAAGTGGTTATTCAATCAGCAGTCAGGGTAGTTGGAGCCCAGGCGTTTTCCATAAGTCTCCGTTGAATAAAAGAGAAGAGGTACGTTGCCCTTCTGGCAAAGACTGTTTTGACATGGAGGAGTACCTTAAAGTTGGAAATAATGAGCAAGTATTGTTTGAAATGTATAGAGAACGAAACCGAATCAATTCCGGTGGTCTATTGCTCTGCACTGGGTTTCTTTACTAAATTATCAAATTATGTACAACTTTATTGTTCAAATGATTCTAGTTCAGATTCAATAATCATTGAAGTTATCATTTTTTAATTAGATTTAGTTGGTAATTTTTTCTCTTCCCTTCGCACATGTGCAGCAGTAGAAATGACATTTCAAGATGAAGTCACTTCATTGAAGTGGTATAGCTCAAGTGGTTAGAACTCCACTATCTATGTTCAAAAGATCATAGGTTCGAATCACCATTTAACCGTTTAAAAAAGAAAAAAGACATTTCAATGCAGCAGTGCAAATGAGCTTCCAGCTTAAGTTATGTTCGATTCTGGGTTTTATTTTGCTTAACTTTATTGTTTTTTTCCTTCATTTTGTATACAAATTATTGTTTGTTCTCAAAGTTTTAAATTCAATATTTTTAAACACTATCAATTTAGTTGTTCAATTGTTACAATAAAAACAATCGCAACTAATTCATAGTGAAACTTGATTCACTAATTCATAGTGAAACTTAATTCATTTGGTATAGGAATATTTTTAAAAATAAACCCGAGTTGTATGATATACGAGAGATTTATTTTTATAGCAAAATCTATTATGAATAAATGCTCATAGTGAAATTTAATCAATTTACTAAAAAGTGTCAATTGTAATAACTTGATCAATTTACATTTGCAAAGTGATGAGTAGAAAAAGGAATGGTTTTCATGGGTTCGGCACCCTAAAAATAAATTACCTGAGTTGGACAATTTCTTGGCAAATATTTGTGTGCACATTGTGCACACTAAAAAATAGTGTGCACAATATTTTTATCTAATGTTATCTTGTAACTAAACTAATATTATACAATGTTGCTAACTAAACTAATACTATACAATGTCCGAAATAATACTACACCGTAACCAAACTAATACTATACAAGACTGAAATAATACTACACCGTAACCAAACTAATACTATACAATACATGAAATAATACTACATCTTGTAATCAAACTTTGTGCACACAATTTTTATTGTGCACAATATGCACACAAATACTACTCCAATTTCTTATATCATGTAAGATAAAAACGCAACATTGAAATACAAATTCAAATTATATACTAGCGACAACAATTTTTGCTTTCTCGAGATATTTTTATTTTTATTTTGGGTGAACGGCAAAGAAATAGCAGAGCTTGACACCGAAAATTTTGGACTGAGAAAATTTAGAAAAATGGGGTATACACATTAAAAATTAAACTTATATAACACCTACGTAAAGAAGAGTACCACCCAACCCCCCTCCTCCAACAGACCTAACAATCTCCAATTTCCATCTCTACCTATCAAGACAAGGCTAGCACACTGTCTCACGGAACAATTTCGACCACGACTCGACCCTCTTGATAAAATTCACCGGTACACACTCTCTCACACACACACACCAAAGAGCAACAAGAGAATCATTCTTTGCATCCAAAGCGACACGAGAATCATCATTTCAAAACAAACGAGAAAAGGGATCGGGACGAGAACTTCATACCATGCAATTGCCTAATTGGCTTTAAATCCAGTATTCAAGAGCCCAAGGAACACCACCAATGAGTTCCAACAAGGAAGACTTGTATCTTTGAAAGATCATAAAATGGATTTGGTTCAGGATAATTTTAAATTTAGTTAGTTCTGAATCAAAAGGAAAATTAGTCGTCAATCAACCAAGTTTATCGAACCCAAGGGAAAAGTATGACCATCACCCCTAGGAATGTGAGTTCTCAATGACTATTGTTGCAATCACGGTTTCGAACCAAAAACACAATACAAATGCTAGAATTAAAATCAAACAACACAACAAGCAATTAATCAAACAAGTGGTATGCTAGAACAAGTAGCAAAAATCAATTGGGGATAGGGGTGCTAGGGATAATCTCCATCAAGTAATCAATGATCAACAAGCTATGATTTAATCAAATTGCTAATCAACTAAGATAGAAAACATAGAACCATCATGCAATTAAGTCTCCATTAATCACACAATGTCTAATGTGAATATCTTTAGTGTAACTAATCTCTCAATTAAGAAGCACCCAATTCATACAATCATACACAATTATGTTCGATTCTCGGGGTTTTATTTTGCTTAACTTTATTGTTTTTTTCCTTCATTTTGTATACAAATTATTGTTTGTTCTCAAAGTTTTAAATTCAATATTTTTAAACACTATCAATTTAGTTGTTCAATTGTTACAATAAAAACAATCGCAACTAATTCATAGTGAAACTTAATTCATTTGGTATAGGAATATTGTTTAAAAATAAACCCGAGTTGTATGATATACGAGAGATTTATTTTTATAGCAAAATCTATTATGAATAAATGCTCATAGTGAAATTTAATCAATTTACTAAAAAGTGTCAATTGTAATAACTTGATCAATTTACATTTGCGGTGATGAGTAGAAAAAGGAATGGTTTTCATGGGTTCGGCACCCTAAAAATAAATTACCCCGAGTTGGACAATTTCTTGGCAAATATTTGTGTGCACATTGTGCACACTAAAAAATAGTGTGCACAATATTTTTATCTAATGTTATAATCAGTAACTAAACTAATATTATACAATGTTGCTAACTAAACTAATACTATACAATGTACGAAATAATACTACAGTAACCAAACTAATACTATACAAGACGAAATAATACTACACTCGTAACCAAACTAATACTATACAATACATGAAATAATACTACACCGTAATCAAACTTTGTGCACTATGATTTTTATTGTGCACAATATGCACACAAATACTACTCCAATTTCTTATATCATGTAAGATAAAAACGCAACATTGAAATACAAATTCAAATTATATACTAGCGACAACAATTTTTGCTTTCTCGAGATATTTTTTTATTTTTATTTTGGGTGAACAGCAAAGAAATAGCAGAGCTTGACACTTTGAAAATTTTGACTGAGAAAATTTAGAAAAATGGGGTATACACATTAAAAATTAAACTTATATAACACCTACGTAAAGAAGAGTACCACCCAACCCCCTCCCCCCTCCAACAGACCTAACAATCTCCAATTTCCATCTCTACCTATCAAGACAAGGCTAGCACCTTTGTCTCACGAGAACAATTTCGACCACGGCTCGACCCTCTTGATAAAATTCACCGTACACACTCTCTCACACACACACCAAAAGAGCAACAAGAGAATCATTCTTTGCATCTGAAATCGACACGAATCATCATTTCAAAACAAACAGAAAAGGGATCGGGACTGTAACTTCATACCATGCAATTGCCTAATTGGCTTTAAATCCAGATTCAAGAGCCCAAGGAACACCACCAATGAGTTCCAACAAGGAAGACTTGTATCTTTGAAAGATCATAAAATGGATTTGGTTCAGGATAATTTTAAATTTAGTTAGTTCTGAATCAAAAGGAAAATTAGTCGTCAATCAACCAAGTTTATCGAACCCAAGGGAAAAGTATGACCATCGGTCCCTAGGAATGTGAGTTCTCAATGACTATTGTTGCAATCACGGTTTCGAACCAAAAACACAATACAAATGCTAGAATTAAAATCAAACAACACAACAAGCAATTAATCAAACAAGTGGTATGCTAGAACAAGTAGCAAAAATCAATTGGGGATAGGGGTGCTAGGGATAATCTCCATCAAGTAATCAATGATCAACAAGCTATGATTTAATCAAATTGCTAATCAACTAAGATAGAAAACATAGAACCATCATGCAATTAAGTCTCCATTAATCACACAATGTCTAATGTGAATATCTTTAGTGTAACTAATCTCTCAATTAAGAAGCACCCAATTCATACAATCATACACAATTATAACTCGATTAATCCCTAATCACGTTAGCTCAACTCTCGCCTATTGCTAGGGTGATCAAATATTAATCTAAAGAGATAAAAATGCATGAAGCACAAATAGAATCACAATTAGGGCACTAACTATCTCAATTGATCAACAATCATAGCACAAGACAATCAAATCATCCTCAATTTCAATGATCTCAAGCACAAGTGAATTAGCCCATGGAGCAAAGTGCAAAATCCATGGGTACAAAATTTAATTGCATAATCAAAAAGCTAATCACAACAATTAACAAATAGAAATGAGTAGAGAGGAAGAACATCACCAATTAAGCCAAAATGATCACTATATTGAATGCTTGAATCTTCAAATGTATCTTCAAATGTAAACTCCTCTTCACTTGAATTACAACTTGGAATGAGAAAACTAATGGATCAAAGTACAATCTAATCAACAATTAATGAAAATCTATCTAAATCTAACAATCTAATCAACCTAGAAGGAGAATTAAGCTAAGAAACTCGAAATCGCCCTAAACATCGTAAGTAAGCTGCTATGGGGAAGGTTATGCTTTGTTTTCCGCTTAAATGGATTAAAAAGGAAGTTTTTAAAAATCGGCACCCTCGACTCGAGGTTGGGGCCCTCGAGTCGAGGCTCCTTAAATCGTGCCCACGCTTCTCTTAAAAACATCCAGCCTCGACTCGAGCTTCAGCCCCTCGAGTTGAGCTTGCCGAAAAAAGCGACCTCGACTCGAGCTTCCAGCCCTCGAGTCAAGGCTTCTCTAAATTTTGCAATTCTCTTTCTTGGCTGCACCCTCGGGTCGAGCTCCACAGGCCTCGACCAGAGGTCGAGTCCAGGAATTTTCTCGACCCGACTTCCGCCTCCGATCCCCATTTTTCCCGTCTCGTTTGTCTTTTCACCATATGAATGCCGGTACTCTCGGTTTGGTTAAATTCCACCGATTTACACGAAAATGGGACGAAAAACATAAAAAATCCATTAATTCAATACAAGTGATACTTTTCAAGAAAAGTAGTGATACTCTACACTTTTAAGCACAAATTCTAACACTTTGCACCACTTTTTTGCACAAAAATACCCCATCAAATCATGCATGTTCACTCTCATCCAGGGATCAGAACTTCATACCATGCAATCGCCTAATTGGCTTTAAATCCAGATTCAAGAGCCCAAGGAACACCACCAATGAGTTCCAACAAGGAAGACTTGAATATTTGAAAGATCATAAAATGGATTTGGTCCAGGACAACTTTCAATTTAGTTAGTTACGAATCAAAAGGAAAATAAGTCGCCAATCAATCTCTCCTTCGTATCATTTGAAACGTGCAGAGTGCTTTGAGGTTCAACATCCTCGTCCTCCTCTTCATCGTTCTTCATGTACAACCCCAGTTGCTCTAAAGGATTACTATTTGCCCGAAACTTGAAACTACCAAGAGCACTCGAGAATTTTCGTGGCTTGCCTCATCTATAAAGCTACGAAAGGGCTCATCTGGAGCAGATGTAAGCATCTCCGCATCTTTCATAAAGTGACTATTTTCATTTATCTCAACAGTCTTCTCCATCCGAGGAAAACATATTGCTTAGAAAAGATAAGGTACTGCAATATATTTCTCCTTCAAAAGAACTCTTGAGGGATACTTAGGAAAACTACCTTGACGTTTATAAAATATTTACACAAAGGTTAATTTCCTTGCAAACAATTGCAATAATTTACGGTGTTTGTAAAATAAAAACTACGGTGGCAATCCCGAATACAACATGATAACATAACACGAAACACGAAAATTTTGGATTTGTATTTGGAAACTTATCGTATTCGTGTCATAAACATGTTCGTGTCAACCCGCTTAATATTTTTAATTTTATTGGAGATTTGTATTTTCTCTTATTGCATCATATTGTGTAACATGTATTAACGTGTAATATTATAATGTAAATTCTATTTTCAATTTTTTTCTTACCGTGTCATGTCAACACGAAATTTTTCATGTTTAGTCTTATTGTGTCGTGTTTGTGCTATTGTAATATATAAGGGGTGCATTTGTAAGAAAATTCATCGGTTACTTTGTAATTAGGCTAAACCTCAAGAGTAAATTTTGTAATCATCCCAATCTAAAGTTTACCTTCTGCAGAGCTTGACGTGCGGCTTCCCTTTCAAGTTCTCCTTTTCCTTTTGGCTTCTTCTGTGCTTCTACTTCACCTTCCTTCTAGCCTCTCCGTGACCTTAGCCTCGGCTTGCAACCGAGCTTTCTCGATAAAACATAAGTTCATACTATTACCATCATTTGTGCTGCAGAAGAACTAAATTAAGGCACCATTTCATGCTTGTGATTAAACTAAATTAGCGAAACATTATGACAATTCAAATGAACTAAAACCTTCTCTTCTTCGCCTCTCAACCTCCTCCCTCTCAAGCTTCAACTTCTCGGGATCTGGTTTTCTCCTTGATAAATTTCATGTCGGGATCAACAGTACTAGAAAATGCAACGAAGCAGGATGAGATTTCATTCACAATTCAAGTTTGCATACTTTTTCGGTGGTCTCTTGAGCTTTGATTATAATATTAACAAACCGGCTCCTTAATAAAGCCGCACAATATAGCTTTTCGGAGACTTGCCTCTCGAGGTGGAGCACTCTCCTAGAATATATTACTGACTTGATGGTAAGATAAGACCGCATATTTAATAGCTGGCATTTTCTTCTTTAGTTATCACTGCTTACCCTCTTGGCGACAATCAGGCTCAGCAGGCGAGTTTGGCATGAATATTGTTCTCGCATTCCTATTCGGGATACTGCATACAACAAACATAATGACCACGGAACATAAAAGACCGTATATAATTAATTTAATTGCTGACACCTAAGATCCAGACCGACAATATTTGGGTCACCTAAGTCACTTCCTTTGGCTCTTGAGTATCTCTAGTTTCCTGGAACGGTAAGGAGGAGGCAACAATATTAAACACGCATGATAATAATGAACTCAAACAACTGCTGAATTTTGGGGCTTGATGAATAAACAAGAGAAGGAAAAGCGAGGAGATATAGAAGTCATCTTAAATGGGAATATATACATGCCTCTTCAAATGCCGGACTCATTCTCAAGAGTAAAAATCCCAAATAAACAACAAACAATTAAAAATAGAGATACATATGAAGGGTGTGTTTAGAGGTGGGGAACAATACTCATTTGATGAAAAATCAAAACTACTGAATTTGGTAGAGAGCTATTATAAGGTTGTAATTTCTTCCAACAAGGATTGATTTATACTTGTTCAATTGATAATCTAAACAAACTATTATGAACTAGATGGTGAAATAATGTGGGAGGCGATTGATTTGAGTCATCTCAAAATGATATTGAAGAGGCTTAGCCGCTTAGAGAGAGATGACATTAGTTGAAGTGGAATTTAAGAGAAGCTCATAATCTAAAAGCACATGCACAAAGAGAGGATTTCTTCCCGAGATGATCCCAGATGACACCACAACCCGAATGTAAACAAATCACGGTGTAAACAAGCATTTCTTGGCCCACCCGAAGAATTTACTTGCCCTCCCCATTCACCAATATTTCAACATATGACATATGGACGAAATACATTGAATGTTGATCTTTTATATCAGAGCTTTTTGGAAAAGAAAAATTTATTAATCAAAGAGCACAAAAGTGCTTACACCAAACAGAAAACAAATTTTTTTTTGCCACGGTAAATATTAATCGAGGCACGTAAAACATATGAATGAGTTCAAGAAAAATGGAGTTGATATCGAGAATTTTATGTATGGGAAAATAGACTCTGTAAAGCACAAAGAACTACTGACGCCATACATGGTTCAAAAGTTTAAACTTACAACAAACTAGGGTAACAAATGCATGCTACAAGAATGGAATGTTAATATTCTTAATTCCGAGAAATACCAAGCATGATTTAAAAAAATATATTGGACAAAGACGATGTGGATATGAATGAAGTGCAGATTTTGAAAAAAAAAAATTGATAATAGATTTATTTATTCATTTCTTACTTATTCCCTAAAGTTCAAAAACATGCATTTACTTGACATGGTATTCTATTTAAAATTTACAATAAATTGTCAACAAAATGAGTTGGTGTTTACAGTTAACTTGCACTTATGTTTTAAAGCAAGTTTGCAAATGTGTGTATTTAAGGAAGTACAACAATATCTTATGTTTTAATTACATGATCTTTACGTGTCTCTAAGTATGTATTTGCCGGAAGATGTCTACACTCCTTAAAGAAAGGAACAGAGAAGGGAGAACAAGATGACCACATATAGGGAAAAGCCACCATTGATCTCCCACATTAAACAATACAAGTTATAAAGCAACACACAACATGATCGACATAGTTGATGGTATAATCAAACCACTCACAAAGGAAGCTGTTAAGACAAAGACAAATAGGCTTAATGATCGATACTAGAGAGAAAGAAACAACATCCAGCAAACCATATGATATTTCATGATACAGATGAGAAATGTTATCCTATTTTCAAATTGGTTTATTCTGCGGCAAATGCTAGTTCCAATATGGGTTCCAACGTAGCCAATTTTTAATTAGTAAAGTGAGGTTAACGAGGGTCCTACCACGATGAAATTAAAACCCCGGGCTCGAACACATCCAAAATTCTACTAAAGATCATCGGCAGACAAAATAGAATTGAAGAACACGGTTCAAATTTTGATGGATGGTCGTGGGGTACCAATCATACACTACTATAAAGAAAAAGCGCCAAAAATGCACACCATGCTTATGATCATTTACCTAAATTTAAAATTCAGCAGATAATCAGATTAAAATAAGTAGACATATGTTGGTCCCGAGATTGAGTAATTATGAGCAACTAAGTACACCTCCTAGAGATAATCTAGAAGGGGGAGGGGATGAATAGATTATCTAAATTTTTCCAAAATTCGATTATCAACTAAAGAAATCGAGAGACATCAATGAAAACAGCTTTATACTCAATCTATTGATAAAGATCTAAATCGATGCGAAAATAATTTGTTTATGCAATTGAATATCAACGAAGGATAAATTCGTAAAGTAAAAGACACGGGGTTTATAGTGGTTCGGATCAAAATGATCCTACATCGACTCTCCTTCTTCAACTTGAAGAAGGGCCTTAACTACTTACTCACTTACTTACTGAAGATTACAATTACAACAACTTGAAGATCCTCTTCTTCAACCTATCTTCAAACTAACAATCTATCTAGAAATTAGAAAGATACAATGCGTAATGTGTTTGAAGATATACAGGAAGTGCTCTTTAAACACTTAGAAATTTATGGAAACCTCTTTTTTTTTTAAAAAAAAACTTGTGAGTGCTTTGAAAATCGTGAGTATCAGAATTATGAGTACTAGAAGTTCTTTTTAGAAATATGCTTACTCCTATTTATAAGCCTCGTAAGACGGCTAGTTTGTTGTAACAAACTAAAAACCGTTTAACAAACTTATCTTGAAAACCATCTTGACTTGGTGATCTTAAGTTAGTCGTCTGTCGCCGACTTGGTGAATATTCGCCTTTCCTATTCTACTCGTGGTCTTGACCTCATCTTGAGCTCTTCATTATTCTCTCCAACAGATGACTTCTTCAAGATCGTCTTCGATGACCTTCTCTTTCTTGACCTCGGTGACTTCATTAGCTCTACCTAGTCCGATCACCTAGCACTAATGTTCATTACATCACTGCTCTACACATACTCATTTGGTCATCTTATTTACATGAGTGGCTCTAGTCTATACACTTTAACTCATCAAAACTAAACTGATCTAACAATTTCCCCTTTTTTGATGAAGTTAAACCGCAAGAAAGAAATAGGCTCATACCGGTGTTAATCAAGATTATTCAAGACAATCGGAGATAAGCACATTTAAGCATATAAGCACCTTTAACTTAGATAAGTTCACATAACAACACTTAATTCATACTAAAGATATTTTCATATTAAAACAACTTTCATTCTTAGAAAAATTTCAAAAGAATTTTAAGAGAAATTTTATGTCTTAAAGATTTTATTAGATTATCAACACTTAGAAAGATTTCTTAAAGAGTTTTAAGTTTTGGGACTTAGAAAAATTTTAGGAAAATTTTGATCTCGAGATAGAAATTTTCTCAGACGATTAACACTTAGAAATTTTTTTAAGTCTTCTTAGAAAGCTGAACAAACTTAAAACATAAGACAAGATAGTTCGGATAAGTTCACATGATCTCATTCATCATATTCACAAAAGTTCTGATTT
Source organism: Paraleonurus japonicus (assembly GCA_030762865.1). Taxonomy (NCBI): domain Eukaryota; kingdom Viridiplantae; phylum Streptophyta; class Magnoliopsida; order Lamiales; family Lamiaceae; genus Paraleonurus; species Paraleonurus japonicus. Next base: position 31,687,808 of record CM061054.1, read on the forward strand.
ACACTTTGGTGCGTATAAGATAAAGAAATAAGAAAAGAGACTCGATCTTATCTAGACACCCCATTGATCAGGCTTATGGAAAGACTCGTTTCCTAAACAACTTGAGCTCATCTTCATCTTTGAGTCTGATTCGACTTCACCTTAGTAATAATGCCTTTTATCCACTGAGGTCGACGGTCCCATCGGCATTCATCTTGGGTCTGGTCATCTCATAGCCGGGGCACAAAGATCAGATTAAAGATCTTATCCGCTTCATCTATCGAGTGGTAAAGATCGGTGTCTTCTTTCTCTATCCACTCGTGCCACCTCGTGTCTTCTTCTTCACTGTTACCTATATGCCTTCGTAATATACAGTACATCCATCCGACATCTAGATTCTTTTCCTTGTATTCCTTGGCATACCGCCTCGCGACCATTTTTGGAGGGGCAACCGACCGATGATAAGGTCGGAAAGACTCATCATCTGCAGTCTTCATGACCCATTTCCCGACATCTCGGGTCCACTCCATCTCGCAACCCTTTTGTCTTCTTCTTCATCCTCCTCCTTTTCCTTTCCCCATACCACTCCTTTTCCTACCTTATCCTCCTTATCTCGCTCCTCGGATAAGTTGGAGTAATCAGGCTCCCTCTTCCTTTTCTCGGCCTTGGCAAACTTTGCAGATAGAGCTTGGTGGCGTCTCCTCGACAACTTTCCTTTCCCTTTGCTCGGCCTCTGGAATTTTCTCGCCTTCTTTAATTCGGGCCATCAGCTTAGCTGTCTTTTCCTCCTCCTCTTTCTTTCTCCTCTCTTCATCCTCTCTTATCATTTCCTCGATTTGGGCTACCATCACCGTGCAGGACGGCAAGCTCGTGCGATTTCATCTTAACCACGCCCTTGCCGCCTCCGGCTCCACCGTGTCCGCTTTAAGATTCAACTGCTCGGTGTTGGCCTTGACACCAGTGTGAGGGCCTCCCACCTTTCTTGCCCAGCTGCTTCCCCCTTTTGACTTCATCGGATAGGCCTCGCGAGTGAGTTTCCGTGGTTGAGCAATGAACTCGAAAGTCGATTTGTCGAGAGCGATGGCGTCCACCACTATTGCATTGTCTGCAGCCACCTTAGCCTTCACCGCTTGACCTCCTCCTCCAGAGAGAACTCAGACGTTCAGCCAACATGGAGCTATATTTCCCAGATACATTCCTTGTAATGTTCACTTCACTACTCGCATGTTGGCTATCATTGTTTACGTGACTAGCACGATAATATGCTTTGTCCGCTTTGCTACCAGCCTCTCTACCTTGGAATTGATCTTCTTATGTAGGTTTGAGAAGGCAGAGGAGATGGCTGATAGGGGGCTATCACGAGTCCTCATCCTTGGAGGAGGATTCAGACGAAGAGGAGGATGAGGGAGTTTTAGGAGAGGGGAGTTCATCTCGAATATCCCCATACATGTTATGAGAGATATCAGGTATTTGGACTTGAGGAGAGGTTTGTGTTTGAGATTGGGGGATATCTGTGGGTGGTGGTGAAGATGGTGGGTGGGATGAGGAGGTTGCGGCTTGGTTTGTGGTTGGGGGAGGAGATAACGTAGTAGGTAAAGTAATGATGAGGGTGATTGTGGTTAGGGGTGTAGGGTTTGGTAGATGGGGACGATGGGTAGAGGGATGGATTCAGATATAATTGGTGGAGGGATTGATATGGTGGGGGTTTCACTTGGGTTGTTTGGATAGTTTGGGAGATAGGGTGTTGTAGAGGCTCGAGGTGCACGCTTGGCACACCTCTTCATTGCCGGGGTGAGCGTAAGAGAGGGATGGGGAGGATTCAGAAGTAGATAGACTAGAGGAGGTACCAAAGGAGATTACCTTTTCAATAATAGAAGTCCTCTCCGAGCATGGCTCCTCTAATGTCTCGGCTTCGGCTACACTGCCAGCCACCTCTAAAGTTTGAACCTCTTGAGATAGTAAGCTTGGTGGTGCAGCAGATGATCCTCCTTCGACTTCTTCTCCGAGGCTTTCACCAGCCTCCTACGCTTCATCGCCTTCTCCTTTAGCTTCATTTGCCTTGAGGCCTCGGTGAGCTCACGGTTGGCTCGACTTGCTGCTCCTCCTCGGTGAGGGCTCAACTACCCTCTCTCACTGCTTCACCGTCCGAATCTGCTGGCCCCCGATTAACTCATTTTTGGTGAGGAGCCCTTTTTGCTTGGTGTAGCTCCTCACACCGTCGACCCGATTAATGTCGTGCACAGCAGATCCTCTAGTAGAATAGTTATCTTGTTGAAAAGACTTGTTATTGTCTTAGCAGTCCACTCGCCATTTACACACTCCAATCTATCCTTCTCTCGTTTTCATCCTAGCCAACAACATATCAGCCCAATTAACTTGAACTCCATCCAAAATTACCCCGATGCGGTTCAATCGTGGTCTTGTGAGTCCGTCGTGGGAGTTCTCGCTCCCCAAGAATAGACTATGTCAAGATCGTCATCACTGACGATACTTCCTCCTCAGCATATTCTTCTTCAACTCCTTCCTCCGATCCTTGCATGATGATCGAGCAATCATTTCAAATGACTCTACCCGGTCATCATCATCTTTGTATGTGAAAGGGTTTACGCCTTCATTGGTTTGAAGATTCTTGCGATCTCTGTCCTTGTAACCATCACCTCCACATCATGTACTTTGGATTTAAAGACCCCATCTTCATACTCACCATTAATGTAGAACTCGATATCTCTCATGTCGAGGGTCTTGTTCTTATCGATTTCTTGAACAGAGAAAACCCGAAGCCTCGATCTTTCTAGCGCTTGCGTAATCTCCATTGATTCTCGCATCCGTTGTTGTATCGAAGTCCATGTACATCTCGGACTTAATCTTTTAATTGAAAGCTTCCTTGTTGAAGTTCACCATTGTTGTTGTGAGTCCGATGAATTTTTGGTACATGAAAGAGTTTATCGAATATTTTGTAAATTGGGAATTTTACAGAGTGTAAAACAGGGTTTACGAAAGTGAAATCGGAGAGAGAATCCACATGTAAAGTTGTTTTTAATCAGCACCGTTAATTTAAAATGATGCACTATTTCAAATCAACGGCTAAATAAGAATTAGACGTTTGATGTCCAGTAGCGTAGAGTTAACTCTACTTTGAAATGCGTAAAGGTAAATCGTTCGTGCTATGGATTTAACGGCTAGTAGGGGTCACTTTATGCAGAGAAGTAAGTATACTGACGTAAGCCTAGATATACCTTTCTTTGCATAAAGGTTTTCTAAATCGATCAAGGTTTAGGTTGACTTGGTCTAAAAATGACCTTGTCTCGGGTTTTTGAAAACACATCCTAGTCGATTATTTTGAAAACAAAATTTTAAGACGAGTTAACTTGTGCCATTATTTTAAATAAACCAAGTCTTATATCTAAATATAACTAATATAAGAATATTAGACACAACTGGGTTTTCAAAAGAACAACTCATCTCGAAAAATTTTGAAATAGATGAGTGAGAATAATTTTGAAAACAAGTTTTAAGAAGAAAACAAGAAAAGGTTTTGTTTAGATGAGGAGGTTTATCGGATGAGAAGGTTCATACCGATCTAACAATGTTAATTCATAACCTCGTTCCTGTAGATACACAAACTTAAGAAACCATTAGTAGCCGAGTAAATCAGGACAAGTTACATAAGCTCATCTCGATTCTTAAAGAAACCAAATTTGATTATGTTCTTGTCTGATTTACTTGTTGTCAGAATAAGAAATTATCAAGTCGGATAAGGTCAATATGACTAATCCTTAATTCTTGATTCCTAAAAGGAGATCAACGATATCAGCTCTATGATTGTCCTTTGACACATATCAAGTCTTATAATTCTTCCTAGACAAGATTTAAAGAGAAGAGGAAAGAACGAATATACAAGATACATACAATAGTAATTATAAATCAGCTAAGGATGCATCAAGTAATCCTAATTCTAAACATAGTTCCTTAAATCTAGACTCACTAAGGGTTTTGTAAGTATATCCGCTCTCCGAGACTCAATTGCTATCTTTTCTATCCTAATGTCATTCCTCTTAACATGATACCTAATAAAATGATGCCTTATATCTATATGCTTACATACGAAATGTGAAACAGGATTGTATGTCATGACAATTGCACTATTACTATCACGAGAAAATATGCACAGACGATGTGAGAATATTATAATCCCTAAGCTCTGACTAATCTAGAGAAGCTGAGAGCAACAACTACTACTGCCATGTATTCAACTTCAATTGTGGAGGTTGCAACAGAGGTTTGTTTCTTAGATAACCAACAAATTAACTTGTTGCCTAAAAATTGACAAGTTCCAGACGTGGACTTCCTATCAATTTCTGACCTCCAAAATCGAGTCTGAATAACTGAAAGCTTCGAAGTTGTCATTAGATGAGTTTTCTTGGGATTTGATTGGAATCTTGCACACACCCCAACCGCAAAGGCTATACAGGCCTACTTGCAATAAGGTATAACAGGATCCAATTAATCCACGATACTCCGTTGCATCCATGGGTATCCCCTTCTCATCCGAATCCATAGAGAAGTTAGTTGCCATAGGTATTTTAACTTCCCTACTAGTAGTCATCCCAAATCTATCTATGAGGTCCTTTGCATACTTAGTCGATGTATAAAGATACCTCTACTTGTCTGCTTTAATCTGTAGGCCTAGAAAGTATGTTAATTCTCCCATCATAGACATTTCGAATCTGTTTTTCATGAGAACACTAAACTCCTCACATAAAGTCGATTAGGTGAACCAAATATAATATCATCTACATAAATTTGAACTAATAAGATGTTACCATCTACTTCTTTTCTAAACAAAGTTCTATCTATCTTACCTTTAGAAAATCCACTTGATATAAAAATTCAGACAGGTATCATACCACGCTCGGGGTGCTTGCTTGAGTCCATATAGTGCCTTGTGAAGTTTATAGACTTTATTATTAGTCCTAAACCCCGGAGGTCGTTTCTACATAGACTTCTTCAAGTAACACTCCATTTAGGAAGGCAGACTTGACATCCATCTGAAAGACTTTGAAACATTTATAGGTAGCAAATGCTAAAAACAACCTTATTGCTTCTAATCGCGATCGAGCATAGGTTTCATCATAGTCTTGTTGGAACCACCGGATCACGACTCTATGTGATTATCGATTTGGGATCACATGTATGAAACACGCAGAGGAAAAGGAATCATACCTATTCACCTTAATAGGTGAAGACGAACCAGCTTCTAAGGTCGAACCGCCGATCAAGGATGAACCACGAACCTCACGATCTTACGCCGTATTCCTATCCCTTTCCCTTGGACGTCGTGTGGGCGACGATCTTCCAAGGGAGTCAGAATCTGCCTCCTCTTTTCTTATGTTTTTCACGCGTATAGGAGGTTCTCAAGTAGGGTTTATTTATAGGCTACAACAGGGACCCTAAGGAGGAATTAGGGTTGGGCCTCCCGATGGGCCTAAGCGTTGTGTTCACTCCGAACACTCCACCTAAGCCCATCAATTATAACTCGGCCCACTAAAGAGTTATAATTGAACTATCGTCCTAATCCCATATTACAATATGGGCTCCTTTATTATGTGTACGTTTATTTTCCCGTGTTTAAGATATCGAATGTCCATAAATTAAATAAGTTCGACAACTTAATTAATTTACATCTAATTCCAAGAGTAGTACCACTCATCTTTATTATCATGTCGGATTAAATCCACTGCAGGGTTTACATGATAATCTTTATGAGCTCCTCAAGGGGACATCATCATCCTAAATAATTAGGACACAGATTCCTTCTATAATCAACAAAGACACCATATAAACAGTGCTATCTCCCAATTCACCGAGCCTATTGATTTAATAAATCTCACCCATTGGCAAATTAAAGAAACAAACACCGAGTACATGTGCCCATTATTATATAGGGATTAAGAAGACGTACATCTATAATAACAGAGGTCTTATTCTTTTATATAGCGATTACAAATTGAACAACCTCATATGGTCCTCGCTCAATACATACAAAATGTACTAGTGTAACTTTATAGTCAAGATAGACTAATACCAAATTACACCACAAGCTGCTCCAATGGTTTGTCCAAATCCATCTTGGTTGTGAGCTATTATTTATAATCTATAAGTAACTAATAGCATGATCTTCCGTGTGACACCACACACCATATTATCTACAAGATAGACTAATCTGACAAAAACAATGATATATGTAACAATCATAAAAAGCAAGTAATTTGATCATAATGAATCTCATATAAAAAAGATGTTCATACAAAAGCTAGGCTTATAGTATACATCCTAACAAGTGTATCCCCTCACCGTGAATAACCCCGTGCTACTAGTCCGGCCTTATTACGAACAATAATGTTGTTTTCATCTCTGCTTTATCTTTAAACACCCATTTGGTGCCTATAATCTTTCTATGCATGGAGTCTGTCCACCAGCTTCCCAAACATTTTGTCTTTCAAATTGATGCAGCTTCTTCCGCATGGTCATACCCACCTTAGGTCGGATAGAGCCTCCTCAATAGACTTAGGCTCAAGGAGTGAAACATAGGAGCTGAACATGCTCGAGAATCTAACATCGTTCGTGTCTCGAACACTACTAGAAGGATCCCCAATAATCTGATCACTGGATGATAACTCCTCATCCTTTTGCCTATTTGAGTTGAAGTACCCTCATCCGTAGTCTCGGTAGGTAACTATACTTGTTCTTCCCGAGTAGACGTTCCCCTTCATCTATCGACCTTGGGCCGATCGGATGATGTCGGTGGAGTCTCCTCGACGGAACTGAAGAGGAGTTGTCTTCTGCTTTCTCAGAGGAGATTCTTCATCATCCGAATCAATCAAAACTAGGCAAATAAGTTTTTCTCTATTTAGTTTTATTTAGTTCAACTCTATCTAGATCATTAGTAATTTGATTTACCTTATACGAAAAGTATGAAGTTCATCTAACACCACATGTGGAGTTTCTTCCACACAAAGTGTTATCTTATTGAAGACTCGAAAGCTTTGGAAGTGTTGGAATATCCTAAGAATATTCCATCACCGCCTTAGCATCAAATGTCCTCAACTTAGACTTCCCATTGTTATGAATGAAAAACTTACACCCAAAAGCACGAAAATATGAAATTCTAGGTACCTTACCTTTCCAAAGCTCATAAGGTGTCTTACCCTTGTTTTTTACCGGTAAGCTTCGTTTCGAATGTAGCAGTTGTATTGATAGCATCACCTAGAACCTATGAGGTGTTCCATATTCAGCTAACATGCTTCGATCGCTTCTTAAAGTGTTCTATTCCTTCTTTCCACTACTCCATTTTGTTGTGGTGTTCTAGTTGAAGATGTCTCATGCACTATTTCATTCTCATTCGGATAGTTAGATAAACAAGAATTCAAGAACTCGGTTCCCTTGTCACTCCTTATTTTAATAATATTAACACCCTTTTCATTTTGAATTTGTTTGAACAGATTCGAGATCTTGTTCATAGTCTTATTTTTCTTGAAAAGAAATATTACCCAAGTATATATAGAAAAATTATCAACAACTATTAGGGTATACTTCCTTCCACTAAAGCAGAGTGGTGAAACAAGTCCAAACAAATCCAGATGAAGGAGTTATAAAACTCTTTCAGATGAGGATGTGTTAATACTTTTAAAAGAGGTCCTGGGCTGTTTACCTTTTTGACAAACATCACATTTCGATCGCTTGAACAAAGTTTCTCAGCAAATTCCCTTGACAAGATTTTTCTTAGCTATTTTGCTAAGGGTTTTGAAATTCAGATGACTAAGCCTTTTATGCCATAGCCAACCGAGGTCATCTCCACCTTTAGCTACAAGACATGTGTCTTTAGGGCAACTATTAAAATTAGCCACATAGACATTACCATGTCCGAAGCTAGTTAAGAGTACCTTGTCTTAGGAACTATCTAAGATATCACACTTATCTTTAGAAAATCTAACATGAAAACCTTTATCACAGAGTTGGGAAACAGATAACAAATTATATTTCAAACCTTCTACATAGTAAACCTCGACACTGGACATCACCTATAATTAAAGTGCCAACTCCCTTGGTCTGTCATGCAGCTTATTGTCACCAAATAAGACTCTAGGACCATCAATATTCTGGAAATTTGTCAATAACTTCTTTTCACAAGTCCTGTGGCCGAGAGCGACCACCGTCGATATACCAGATAGAAGCTAGAATTTCCTCTTTCAATGATAGCCCTTGGGATTCCCGCAAAACCGATTAGGTAAGAGGTACCCTAGTGATCTTAGGTCTTTTAAGGTCAACAATCACTTTGGGTATCCAAACAAACATCTTATTATTTAATAACAAATCAGATTGAAGTTGTCTACTAAATCACAACAAATATATCACACATAAATGAAAGTTTATTGAAGTCGATTTGGTGATTTTCTTGTACTTTGGAAATAAAGGATAATGATACGTAAAAATGTACCTTCGTATTGGGCCTAATTCCCCACTGGATCCTTACGTGTGAAAGCCCGATTAACTTGTGATAAGCTGACCACCGTCCACGTAAACAACCTACAAAAACACGCTGGAGGGTTCTCCGGCGTAGGCACTCCAATGCTCAAGTCGAAACCAAGAAAACCCATGAAGATTCGGTGAGGTGGGTAATTCGTAAGTATCGGGACCGATTACCTCTTACTCGTGTCGAGTCATAATATATAGATGATAATTTACATACCATGTACGTCAGTTTTCTCCATATTCCAGCCATGTTCTAATCGTGGAGAACATGTTTTCTGCTTTCTTGAGAAAGCAGCTTACCCACCTCCGTGCCCGAGGGAGATTCCAGAATCTTTCCCTTTCTTGAGGCATAATTATCTCATTCGGTTAGGATCTTCCTTGTTTGACCAAGTAAAAGGATAACTTCATGAAGAGGTGGGCCGAAGTGGGCCGGCCTCTTATCTCGGTTGTCCATTCCGAGTGGGCTCAAGCCCGCTCAATATTATCCGTATTCGTGGGTTATCTCGGGGTTGGGCCGAGGCCCAACCCTTGCTCCAGTTAGTCAAGAATCAAGAGGATTTGGGCCGTAAGCCCTACCTCTCTTCTCGGATTATCCCTAGTCAAGGAACTTGGGCCGAGGGCCCAATAATCAATTTGTCCTATGCCCATTAATCAAATGGGCTGGACTCGTGTGAAGTGGGCTATGCCACAAAATGCCATATCATCTTGCCCCCTCTACTTAGGTGAGTATCTCTTAGCTCACTTGAGTAGAAGACCAGCTTCATTCTTCCTACTCTCTAGAGGTTAGTCGGTCCGAAGTATCTGCTCATAATTTAAAATATCCAAAAATTGGGCTGGGAGTTGGGTGACTCCTCGTCTCTGCGCCCAAAAGGTCGGTTCACCCCCTCCACCTAATTACGCATCGACTTTATTTCTTCTCACTAACATTTATTTTCAATTTCTTCTTTTTCTCAATTTGTTCCTCTTCCATACTCGAGACTTGGCTGGGTATATTATCTTCCTCCGTCAATCTTTTCTCGATCATCCTCCATAACTCTTTCCAAGTAACATTTTTTTCTCTTTCTTTTTGTACATTCTCATATATCGGGCGAAGGATGTCCGAATCAAAATCTCCGAAAACCCCTTCATTAAACCCGAACTCTTCTCAAAGCACTTACTCCTCCATCGCCGGAGAGGTCGGAATCGAACCCCCGGTATCTCGGCTCTTCTCCTCCAGAGGACAGAGCTCGCTTCGGGACAATGTTTCCGCCCTTCCGGTTAACTAAGAAGAAGTTCTTAGAATACCACAAAAGAGGGGTTATCCCAAATTCGCACCATACTTCTATCCCTAGCAAGAATGATAGACCTAACCTCACCCACATCCCGCCAAGACCTTCTCGCATGCCCAAATCGAGGCAGGGCTAAGATTTCCTCCACCCAAGTTTACGTGTCGCCTTTCCGATCCTTACAAAATTCCTCTAAATCAGTTTGTTCCCAACGCCATACGAATGATGGTGTCTTTTACATTCTTCTCAAAGGTAACGGGGTAAGCCCTTCGCCGACCTTTTCTTTTCATAGTTCAATTGCAAGGCCTCGGACCACTTTCTTATATATCTCGTGCTCGTATCAAAAGCCATTGCCCCTTTCTAGGTCGTGCCCGAATATCAATAAAGATTGGGTGGATCAATATTTTTGGTGACCCCCGCATCCTTGGCCTTTTTATCATCAAGAATGGGTTTACAAAAACCCACGCCTTCTCGCTCCCGATCCCAAAATTCACCGGGTACTAACCGTCGCGTAATAGGATCTCTCGAATTCTCATGTTCGTGCTCATGGATTTTTCTATCTCGCCCGATATCTGTTCTAACTCCCGCCTTCTATCCCACTTCAAATTTAGTAATCAAAAATCCCGCTCGAGCCGGTGATGGTAATTGTCTAATCTTTATGCTTTCTACATGTTTTCGCCTCATGTATTACTAATCTTTTCTGTTTTCTTTCATTTTAGAGATGATGTGGTCACAAAAGTCCTCGGACGAGCCCACGGGATCTAATGACTCCACCCCTCTTGGCTCAAAGCAAACGAAGGATGATCCGTCGCCAGCCTCTTCCCCTCCTCGCTCCACCGAGGGAAAAGGGGATGACCCGTCCCCGCTCAAGAGAGCAAAGTCGGGAAAACAAAGCCCACACTAGCAGAGTTCTCAACACCCTCGAAGAAACTATCCGTAGGAAATACCCCACTCGCCGCAGCCAAGGTACTCCTCCGCCCTCATTGATGTGGAATCACATTCAAGTGGCCCCTCTGCAACAAGGTTTTTCGGTGAGTTAGTTTCCCCACAAGAATGTAGTAAGCTTCTCGGCCTCCTCCAGATCGCCAGCAAAGATCAGCCGCCTCTCACTTCACTCGTGTATTTGTATGAATTCTCTTACTTTCATACTTTAATCATTTCTTTTTCTTTGAGGTAAGGTTGCTAACCTCCTTTGCTTTCTTTTCACTGGGAGTCCTCCTCTCGGGTCTATGGAATCCTTCAAATCTGCTGCCTTCCCCCAATTTCAAGAAATGGAGAAATCTTTTCTTTACGAGAAGAAGAAGAATGCCGCCTCTCTGGGCGTCTCAAAAAGTTGGAATCGAGATGGCTTCCTCGAAGGAAGCCCTGCAGTGAGCAATCAGCTCGTCGGGCAGCCGAAGATGAACGATTTATCTGTCCACTATGCATTTGAAGAAGTGAGGTTTCATCACGAGGGTCTGTTAGAAGAAATCCAGATATGCAGGGACTCATTATTTGAATCTAAACCAGGTCGAAGCTTTTACATTTTTTACGAACTTCTATGAGGAAGACATATTTACAAAGCATTCTAGCTTTCTAGGGACATGGCCTCCCATATCCGCTTCTATTATGAGTACGGCTTTGATGCCGCGGTTCAAGAACATGCCGATCCCGGCTTCTCGGGATCTTTGATAAGGGAGGCCCGCTCAAGAACCTGCCCCCACCTCCAGTGCTTCACCGGGATCCCACCAGATCTATTGACGAGGCATGGTGGCTTCCTCTCATGAGCAAGGCCATATCTCGAACTTGAAGACCGAGCTCAAGCCGGAGGTTCTAAGTCCGATGGCTCAGCCGTTGTACCCCTATCCTCGGATCATCCTGGTTCTAAGGAGGAAGTCTCAGATTTAACAAGCATTGGAGGGTGTCAACCCCGATGTCGGAACCGAGAGCAAGTTACCTCCCCACCCCTTAATTTATCAACTTTAATCAAACTCGTTTTTCTTCTTTCTCTACATGAATTCTATGGGTGTTTACCCAAAACTTTATTTCTCTGTTGCCGGCCGTGTGTCTCGAGAATCTTTTGACTGGCCGTGTCCCAATTAATTTTTGTTGGCCTCGGGCTTTGTCCTAGATGATCATTTATTTTAGCTTTTCTTCCGCTAATTTACTTATTAGCTCTCATTCTTGCATGCTTTACGATGCTAAGTAGTTAGAAACTACGATATCCGATATGCACGCCTGTTTTTTGCTCTTTTATAATTTTAGGAACTCGTATGAACATGTTGTCTATTGTATGCATTGATATTATCCTCCTTTTCTAAAGGTGAATATTTATCTCGTGATCTCGATAGAAATGACTAAACTAGGAAGCTGAATTAGCTTTAGTTTTAGCCTTGATAAAGATCTCATCCTTTAATCTCGCTACCTTACTCTAGTCTCGAGGGACTGTAAGTAGGTTTAGAAAGTGTCCCTAGTGTTCTCGCACTTAGGAATAATTAGGCCCTTTGTAGGATTTAACACCCTAACTCGAGCTTCAAAAAAGTCTCAAGATATCCGTAGTTCAATTTTCTAAGTAACCCTCCTCCCTCTAGCCTAGTTAGGCCTTCGGAATTTTTAGAGTTCTTGTCATAAATCTGAGTCTTAGTCTTTCGTACTAAAAATTACGAGGTTCTAAAATTTTTAAGAAATCTCCTCATACTTAGCTAACCCTTTCTCTAAGTTAGCAGTCTAAGGCCTTGATAGACTATCATTTAAAATCTATATTCTCATTTTCGCTTTTTATGTAACCTCTCGATAAGTGGTTAATTGTGCGTAAATTATGTGCGAATACTGGTTGTTTAATTATTAATTTCTAGCACAATTCGTAGTAATTCCGCTTATTATGTCTTTTGTCGTCGCTTTACTTTGAGGTGTTATTTTTATATTAATTATAGGTAAATTGATTGACGTTGGGAATCGGGAGGTGACGCGTGTGTCGAGCCGATGGAAGAAAAAAATCTGGCATTATAAATGAGCAAATTAAAGGAAGATTTTATTACTTCCTTATGGGGAAAAGAAAAGTCAAAGGAGAAGGGGGACGAACTCGACAAAGAAGAAAAGGGGAAAGAATTCAAAGAGAATTGAAAGAAGAAAAAGAACTTACGCAGTTGTTTTTGGTGAAGGAGGAGAATTGGAAGAAGGAGAACGGAGTTTAATTTTTACATTTCTTTGTGAAGACAAGTTGTAAGATTTTTATTATTTTGATTATTGTCGTTGTTCGTTAATCATGTCTAGTAGCTAAACTTTTATTTTCTAGTCCGAGGATGCCAAACTTTGAACGGTTCGAATTTCGTGCAAATTAGTATAAACGTTGTTAGTTCAATTCTTGGCTCGATTTTATTATTGTTTGATTATACGCTTTGCATGTTTTGAATAATAGATAATTTAGGATTGATCACCCTAATTGTTTACTATTTATCTCTAGCTAATTCGCATTTTGTAATTCGTAATTGTGCAAATTTGTGATATGGTAGCAAAGAATAATAATATTTAAGTTGTATGATTCGAACGCTTTCGATTTCATAGCTTAATTTTTCCTATCGCTTTTAGGTGAAATGCATTCTAGGAATTGAATCCCGAATACATGTTTTAGGATTATTCCTAGGATAGATTAATCAAGGGTCGTACTTTTTGGTTAATTAAACTTAAGAAACGATTCAAACTAGTTTGGTCGTATTCACCGGTTTAGGGAAAAGATTCGGGAAATAATTTGAATAGACGAGGATATTAATTTGAGTTAGGAAAACCGTCTTGAAGGAGTCGGTGTTCAACTTAAGGAAATGAAATACGCAAGCAAGTCCAAAAATGAAATTTCCAGCAAAAACTCTTTTTTTAAAAAACTTTTTCCAGAATTTTTTCAACATAAATTAAAGACACAAAAACAATTCAACAAAATTACCAACAGCTTCCCAAGAACGGCGCCAAAATTTGGTGTGTGTCGCCGGCACCCAAAAATAAATTAATTACTCCGAACCAACCTACTAATGTAGTAGGGCAAGTAAGGGGTCGATCCCACGAGGAACTCGAGTAATTATATTGAAATAATTTGTGTGAAATAAAACGGTAACAAAATAGGGGGATTGATTTCCGACTACACAATTTACTCAAACAAATATTCAATGTATTAAATTAAATAAACAAGTCACGCAAATGTGTTTAAACAATATAAGAAACAATCTAGCCCTCGGATAGCTTCCCTCCGAACGGTTTTCCTAACTCAAATTAATATCCTCGTCTATTCAAATTCTTTCCCGAATCTTTTCCCTAAACCAAAGGGTACGACCAAACTAGTTCGAATCGCTTTCTTAAGTTTAATTAACCAAAAAGTACGATCCTTGATTAATCTATCCTAGGAATAATCCTAAAACATGTATTCGGGATTCAATTCCTAGAATGCATTCGCCTAAAACGATAGGAAAAATTAAGCTATGAAATCGAAACGCTCGAATCATACAACTTAAATATTATTATTCTTTGCTACCATATCACAAATTTGCACAATTACGAATTACAAAATGCGAATTAGCTAGAGATAAATAGTAAACAATTAGGGTGATCAATCCTAATTTATCTATTATTCAAAACATGCAAAGCGTATAATCAAACAATAATAAAATCGAGCCAAGAATTGAACTAACAACGTTTATACTAATTTGCACGAAATTCAACCGCTTCAAAGTTTGGCATCCTCGGACTAGAAAATAAAAGTTTAGCTACTAGACATGATTAACGAACAACGACAATAATCAAAATAATAAAAATCTTACAACTTGTCTTCACAAAGAAATGTAAAAATTAAACTCCGTTCTCCTTCTTCCAATTCTCCTCCTTCACCAAAAACACCGCGTAAGTTCTTTTTCTTCTTTCAATTCTCTTTGAATTCTTTCCCCTTTTCTTCTTTGTCCAGGTTCGTCCCCCTTCTCCTTTGACTTTTCTTTTCCCCATAAGGAAGTAATAAAATCTTCCTTTAATTTGCTCATTTACAATGCGATTTTTTTCTTCCATCGGCACGACACACGCGTCACCTTCCGATTCCCAACGTCAATCAATTTACCTATAATTAATATAAAAATAACACCTCAAAGTAAATCGACGACAAAAGACATAATAAGCGGAATTACTACGAATTGTGCTAGAAATTAATAATTAAACAACCAAGATTCGCACATAATTTACGCACAATTAACCACTTATCAAATCCCCCCACACTTAAGCTTTTGCTTGTCCTCAAGCAACTACCACACACACGGTCTCAAGCAAAAATAGTTAAGACACTCTTCTATTTCCTAGCCACCGAATTTCCGAGCCAAACTCATGTTTCACGTGCCTATCAAAATAATCACAACTCATACTCACGATCAATCATAAAATCTCATCTACTCTTAGCTACTCAAGTCTTCTCCAAAACTCCCTAACAACTTGTTCTCAAATAAATTGTTTCAATCTTTCTTCAAAGTGTAAATTCGAGTGGTGCCTAACTCCTTTATTTTTTTCTTTTCTTTTTTTTATTTTTTTCGATTTTCAAACGAGGGCTCGCGGCTCCGCTCTACTCTCGGGTTTTAGCTCTTTTCGTGTTCTTTTTTTCTTTCATTTTTTTTTCACACTTGAGCCCCCAAGAGCATGCAGCCGTAGCGGCCCCTCGTTATTTTTTCACAATTCTTCAACTAGAACTCCTTTATTTATTTTTTCCTCCAACCACACATTTATTATTTTCAACTTTAGGCACCAACCCAAACTTCACTTTTCATGAGACCAAAACAACTATCAAGAACAAATCATCAAGTTGTAATATCAAAGCCAAGCAACTAACAATCGACTCAATTCTATGACTAACACATGAATTCAAGTGCAATCACCAATCAAGACATGCAATTCACATTTTCAGCATATTTAACGAGAAAAGTCAGCACTACATCAACAGCCTAAGTGCTCAACTATCATGCTCGAACTCCACAAAAAATACACCATGCCGTAACTAAACAGAATAACACTATACAATACACCATGCCGAACTAAACAAAGAATAACACTATACAACAACTAAACACAAGAAATAACAAAATAAACAAAACAAGAATGACACTTATCAAAACCCTCCCACACTTAAATGCAGATGCTAGTCCCTAGCATAAATGTACAATCAAAATTCTTGCACCATAAAGAATTACGTAATAAGTGGAGCGGGGTTACCGGGTGCTAATCGGTGGAAGGCCGTTGTCGCTCCCTGAGCATCCGTAAAATTTCTCGCTATCTCGATATCCTTGTGCCTCCTGTCTAGTGTCAAGTCTCGCCCAGACGCCGTTGTAATTCAAGATCGCCAAATCCAAAACCATGAACAGGCATTGAAGCCGGAGCTGGACTCGTGGGCCAAGAACGGTGCATCATTCGAACATTCAAGATATTTTCAATCTTTGGTGTAGTCTGGGTTAGGCAATGCTAGCCGGTGTTCTTTGTGAAATAGTCCACCAATACGTGCCATGATCATTCTCGAGCACCCCCATTTGCCGCAACAACTCATATCCCAAAGTCTCGAACAGGCAACGGGACTTTCCCCTCAAGGGAAATGTCGGCACTAACCGCAATACCGGTGATGAGGCCTCCAATCGCTATCCCACCGTCTCTCCCGCATGTGGTCTCGAAATGCTCTAGAACGTAATCACTCCATGGCAGCAAGCGGCGATGGTACATGGAATACATCACGAACATCTCCTTAAACTCTACCACATTCTTGTTAGTCTCCCTCCCAAACACAGCTTCTCGCAAGCACTTTGAATGTATCGAAAATTGGGGTTCGGATGGCAATCGCCTTAGCACTTGCCGGGTGATACTCAATCCTCGCCATTCGTGATATCATCCCAAAAGAATTTGGGATGAAAGGGTGGGACCTGAATAGTGACATCCGGCAGACTCCAAAGCTTCCATCAACCTACCAATACCCACTCAAATGTTTCCCTACCCAAACGAAATCGAACCCCACTATCAAACCTTTCAAAAGAACTCGTAAATTCATAGGTTAAATCATCATAAGCGTGCCAATTACCGTAAAACCAAATAACTCAAGCATCCAACATTTAATAATTTCATCACATCATCTAACAACCCTAGAGAACGCAACAATGGCATATCCAAATACGTAGTAGCACGAATTTTACGAGTGCAAATTTTACGATAGCGAAGTTACTCCGAACAGATTAGCCATCCCGATAGAGTGGGCATTGGGAAAACACCATTGACGCCCAAAGACTCGGTGGTGGCTGCTCACTCTCCTCGGGTTGCCGGGTCCTCCATAGGAGATGAGTTGTTAATCGGTTCATCTTCATCAATGCTTATAATCACGGGAGCTCGCGAGGAAGACCCTTTTTCGCCCGTCATGGCCGAAGATTCACCATGAGAATATTCTGAAATTCTCGGCAAAGGGGGAAAATAGGAAATCGCAGTGAAGGCAGACCACAACGGCACTCAACGGCGGTGGAAAGGGGGCGGCACGACGGTAGGGAACCGGGCGGCGAAATGCGCCGCCGCTGGATGGCAGTTCTGGCGGCGCTGTGACGCTGCACGGCGGCGCGCTCTGGCGTTTCGCTGACGGCGTCGGTGGTGAGGAGTATGCGACGGCGGCGGCTGGGCGCAGCTGGATGGGTCGGCGCCGCAACGGCAAGGGGAACCGCGGCGAGAGTCCGGGCAAAGGGGGCAGCGTGAAAACCGGCTGCAGAGAGGCCGTAAATGAAGAAGAAGGAGGTTTGACCCAGCCCTTCTTTTTTCAAACTTCTTGGTGGGCCTTTTTATTTCTTTGAATGGGCTTCTTCTTTATTTTGTAAAAGTTGGGCCTCGGCTATTTTTTTCAACGGGCCTCCCAGATTCAAATGCAGCATGCTTCATTCAAATATTCCACGTTGTGTACCCGAGAGAACGAAAAAAAAAAAACACAAGCAAGCACTAATTAAATAAAATAAAAAAACGACGCACAAATAAAATAAAAAAACATAAATAAATAAATAACAAAAAAAAAAATAAAATAAAATAAAAAAATTGGGTTGCCTCCCAACAAGCGCCTTTTTTATTGTCGTTGGCTCGACTTAATTAAATCACCAACTCATCAAAAACGTGGAAAATCCAAGTCCACGTATTCAACTTGCTCTCCTTGAAATCCCTCCAAATATTCTTTCACCGATGCCCGTTTACTTTGAAAATTTTTCTCGCTCGTAAGCTTTGAATTTCCACCGCACCATGAGAAAAAATATTAGTAATCACAAATGGCCCAATCCAACGAGAACGTAACTTACCGGGAAATAATTTCAATTTCGAATGATAGAGGAGCACTTTTGCCCAACAATGAAATTCTTTCGTGAAATTCGAGCATCATGGAATGCTTTGGTTTTCATCTTGTAAATTACCGAATTCTCGTAAGCCTCATTTCTCAACTCCTCTATTTCCCGCAATTGCAGCTTTCTACCAAGACCCGCCTCGCCGAGACTCATATTGCATTCCTTCACCGCCCAATAGGCCTTGTGTTCAAGTTCAACCGGCAAGTGACAAGGCTTACCATACACGAGCCTATATGGAGACATCCCTATAGGAGTCTTGTAGGCCGTGCGGTATGCCCATAATGCATCGTCTAGCCTCAAACTCCAATCCTTGCGGTTCGGCTTCACGGTCTTTTCTAAAATGATCTTAATCTCACGGTTGGAAACCTCCGCTTGCCCGCTTGTTTGAGGGTGATATGCAGTGGACGCCCTATGTATAATCGAATATTTACGCAATAATGCGCCAATAGTTCGATTACAAAAGTGAGTCCCTTTATCACTAATGATTGCTCTCGGATTCCGAACCTGGAAAAAATATTAGAACGTAGAAAACCCGCAACCACTTTAGAGTCATTAGTTCGAGTGGCCTTTGCTTCCACCCATTTCGAGACATAATCAACAAACAATAAAATATAAGAATTACCAAACGATAAAGGAAATGGCCCCATAAAGTCCATGCCCCATACATCAAAAATTTCACAAACAAAAATTGGATTTTGAGGCATTTCATTCCTACGAGAAATATTTCCTACTCGTTGACAATTATCACATGTTTTGCGTAAATTATATGCATCTCGAAATAAAGTTGGCCAATAAAAACCACATTCAAGAACCCTATGTGCAGTGCGTTTAGATCCAAAATGTCCCCACATGCATAATTGTGGCAAAATTTAAGAATATAATGAAATTCAGTAGTCAGTACGCACCTTCGTATTACGATCGGCACAATATTTCCACAAATATGGCTCATCCTGCATTTAGTATTTGGCATCACTACGCAACTTATCACGGTGGGCCTTACTCATATCACCTGGGTAGACTTTAGCAACGAGATAATTCACCAAATCGGCGAACCATGGAGGCGATCGTGACCGACACCGATGGGGCCGGTGTTAGTACAGCATTCTCGGTTTGCAATTACGAGCACCGCTCATCCGGAAATTTTTCCAGCAAAGATTCAGTCTCTTCTGTGCCTCTCTAATCTGCTCAAATGGTCCGCCACAAGGTTCTCTCGACCCTTTCCTATCCCTTACTTCGAGATCAAATTCTTGAAGTAGTAATATCCACCGAATCGCCTCGGTTTTGCCTCTTTCTTCTTCATCAAGAATTTCAACGCTGCATGATCAGAGAAAACAATTACTTTAGTACCAAGCAAATATGATCGAAATTTCTCTAATGCAAAAACTACAGCAAGAAGTTCTTTTTCAAGTAGTAGAATAATTGGCTTGAGCCTCGATCTAAAGTGCGTGAAGCATAATATATCACATGGGACTTCTTATTAATTCTTTGTCCAAGTACAAATTTCAACAAAGATAATCACCGGCATCACACATAATTTCAAAAGGGATGCTCCAATTAGGTGGTTGGATGATGGGCGAGTCGTAAGCAAATTTTTCAGCTTATCAAATGCTTCTCTACACGCCTCATCAAACTTGAATTCCACATCTTTTGCAAAAGATGACAAAGTGGTGATGCTATCTTGGAGAAATCCCGAATGAACCTCCCGTAAAAACTCCGCATGGCCAAGAAAGGAACGAACTTCCCGCACGGTAGTAGGATAAGGTAAAGCAACCATAAGCTCAACTTTAGATTTATCAACTTCAATTCCTCTTTCGAAACAACATGCCCCAACACTATTCCCTTATCTACCATGAAATGGCATTTTTCCCAGCTTTAAAACCAAATTTGTTTCAATACAACGTTTTAGAATTAAACCAAGATTTTCAAGACAAATTTCAAATGTATCACCATACACACTAAAATCATCCATAAAAACCTCAATTATATTCCCAACATACTCAGAAAAATGCTCACCATACACCTTTGAAAAGTAGCAGGGGCATTACACAAACCAAAGGGCATCCTTCGATAAGAGAAAATACCAAAGGGACACGTGAATGTTGTCTTCTCTTGATCCTCCGGGCAATAGCAATCTGAAAATAACCAGAAAAACCATCAAGAAAACAAGAATAAGAATGACCAGCTAATCTCTCTATCATTTGATTAATAAATGGTAAAGGAAAATGATCCTTTCTAGTCATAGAGTTTAGCTTGCGATAGTCTATGCATACCCTCCAACCCGTTTGGATACGAGTTGGAATAAGTTCACTGCATCATTCTTTACCACAGCTACCCCCGATTTCTTTGGCACAACTTGTGTAGGGCTAATCCACTTGCTATACTGAAATGGGAAAAATTATCCCAACTGCAGAAGTTTCAAAACCTCCTTCTTGACTACTTCCATCATAGGGGGTTCAATCGGCGCCGAGGTTCACGAGAAGGCCGGGCATCTTCCTCAAGATGAATTCGGTGCATGCAAATGGAAGGGCTAATTAAGGTCTCGCAACCGTCCCATCCTATGGCTCCTTGATATTCCTTCAATATCATCACCAACTTAGACTCTTGATCGTCCTTCAACTTTGACGAAATTATGATCGGGAGAGTATCATTAGGACCTAGATAAACGTATTTCAAGTGCTCGAAGTGCCTTCAATTCCAATTGGGGCCTGCAAAGAAGATGGAAGAATTTTTGGGTAAGAATCGAGTAATTTAACAAAAGAAAGTTGATACCTATTCTCCATTTCGTGGCATTCATCCCCTTAACCTCTTCTTGAATCTGCTCGATGAAATTTGTCCTCCAATTTAATCTCGCAATCGAGCTTCAAAATATCCTCGCACAACCGCTAAATAATACTCATGCAACAAAGAGAGTCGATTCTTTAGGATATTTCATAGCTTCAAATATATTAAACTCGGATGATTTCTCCATCAAATTCCATCGTGAGGGTGCCCTCACGTACATCTATTTTTGTTTGAGAGGTATTCAAAAATGGCCTCCCTAACAAAATAGGTGTGGAATCTCCGAAGTTACCTTCCATGTTTAGAACATAGAAATCAGCAGGAAAAATTAAATGATTTACCCGCACAAGGACATCTTCAACGACCCCACTGGGTATGAATGGCTTCGATCAGCCAATCGAATTACCACTCCAGCTTGTCTTCAATGGTCCAATACCCAATCGCTCGTAAATGTACCAAGGCATAACATTAATAGAGGCCCCAAGATCAAGCATGGCCTCGCTCGATTTTGTGGTCACCTATCATGCAAGGAATTACGAACATGCCGGGATCCTTCCTTTTGGGTGGCAACTTCTTTTGAAAAACAACAAACGATTTCTCCCATAATAATCTTCTCATCATTAGCCAACCTCCTCTTATTCGTACATAACTCCTTCAAAAACTTGGCGTATCTAGGAATTTGCTTCACACCTCTAACAAAGGTATGCTGAGCTCAACCTTCCGAAACACTTCAAGTGTCTCTTGATCCTTGATACCTTTTACGCTTTTTTCATCCCGGAAGGGAAAGGTAAAATATTAGTATCAACAGGAATCGAATTATGAGATTTTACCCGAATTTTCGTTTCTGGTCCACTTGAATCCGATGGGGTCGGTGTTAGTGCAATCTGCGTCCGCATTTTTGGGAACAACTTTCTCTTCCTCCACTTTCTCCTTCGGTACCATGGGCTGCTCCTCCTCATCCTCCCTATTACTCGCTCCTCACCTTTTTCCCGATGTGTTGGTGGTGAAATTTCCTCCAATTGCTTACCACTACGCAAGGTGATGGCACTCACATTTCTAGGATTAGTTTCGGGTTGAGAAGGTAGCTTGCCACTATTTTGTGCTTGTAGTCAAGCTAACTAGCTGGCTATTTGGCTCATTTGGGCTTCCAAATTCCTTTGACCAGATTCTAAAGTTCTTTGACCCGCTTTCTAAATTTCGTTGCCCAGGACTCTAGAGACTTTATCACCACTTGAGTGTCTTGCTTTGAAACTTCATGGTGTTAGATGTGAACGCCTTCATCATATCCTCCAAAGAAGGTCCTAATCCTTCTCACCCATATGTTGCCCAGAGCTCTCACCACCTCTATCATTCCCTCTAAATAATTGGAATTTTCATTCACGAAATGGAGGTCTGAAATTGTCCCTGGTGGATTATTTTGTTGGTTTCCATAACGAAGGTTGGGATGATCTCTCCACCTGTGGTTGTAGGTGTTGGAAAATGGGTCATACCTTCGGCCTTGAGAATTCCCATAACCAATCTGCATTAGCTTGCTCTAACTCATCACTCGGGACTCGACAATCTTCGGTAGAATGTTACGTAGTATGGCAAACTTTGCATGGGCGGACTTACGGAGTTTTGGCCTTCATCATCATCTCCATCATGCTTGCAATTTTTTCTAAGGCATCATTCTTAGGCTGCTCCATAGGTCTGCTCATAGCATCACGTACTCCAAATTGCCGGGTATTTGCTGCCATGCTAGAAATTAGTTCTCGTGCATTGTCGGTGTTTTACTCATCAAAGCTCCTCCACCGGCTGCATCGAGCATGTTTCTATCGGTGAGAGTGAGACCTTCGTAGAAATATTGGATGAGCAATTGATCATCGATTTGATGTGGGCACGAAGCTATGAGACGTTTGAAACGCTCCCAATACTCATACGTGTCTCCCCGGCCCTGTCTAGCACCCGAAATCTCCTTCTCAAGATCGCCACTCGGGTGGCTGGAAAATAGTGTTGGAGAAATAGCCTCTCCATCTCATTCCATGAAGTAAGCGATCACGGGTGGCAAGAAATATAACCAGTCTCGTGCGGTGCTTTTTAGTGCAAACGGGAATGCACTCAACTTGACATGCTCCGCCGAAACTCCTGTTGGCTTCATGCTTGAACATACAACGTGGAATTCTTTCGAAAGCATGTGGGTTTTCACCGCAAGACCATTAAAAAGAAGGCAATAAGTGAATTAACCTGCATTTAAGTTCAAAATTAACATTAGTAGCAAGAGTAGGAATAGTAATGCAAAGAGGTTGATGGTTTGTAGCGGATTTGCCAACTCATTCATCGTCCTCTCTTCGCTCCCTGCAGCCATGTTAGTGAACGTAAATGCAGATTCTACTTCTTCACTAGATTCACCCCCTTCGTCACTATTTGTATCCCCTGTTGATGCAAAATCAATTCGTCTCCGCAACCGAGTCTCTCTCCTAAGCCGTATGCGGCTCTTCTTTCTACTTCGGATCAAACTCGAGTGATGTACTTCGATCCGAACGAGTGATCATTCACCGCAATAAAAATTCTGAATAGACACCGAGGGGGTCGAGTGTTAGCAAACAAGCAAAGAAAAATTAAGTTCCGTAATGTAAAGAACCAGTTCCCAACTTTTACAAAATAAAGAAGAAGCCCATTCAAAGAAATAAAAAAGGCCCACCGGCAAGTTTGAAAAAGAAGGGCTGGTCAAACCTCCTTCTTCTTCATTTACGGCCTCTCTCTCTCGGTTTTCACGCTGCCCTACCGCCGCCGGTTCCCTTGCCGTTGCGACGCGACCCATCAGCCGCGCCCAACGCCGCCGTCGCCGCGCTCCTCACCACCTACGCCGTCAGCGAAACGCCCAGCTGAGCGCCGCCGTCTGGCGTCACAGCGCCGCCGCCAGAACCGCCATCCAGCGGCGGCGCATTTCGCCGCCCGGTTCCCTGCCGTCGTGCCGCCCTTTCCACCGCCGTTGAGTGCCGTTGTGGTGCTGCCTTCACCGCCGTTTCCTATTTTCCCACTGCGAATTTGAGAATATTCTCATGGTGAATCTTCGGCCCACGGCAGGCGAGAAAAGGGTCTTCTCGCGAGCTCCGTGATTATAAGCATTGATGAAGATGAACCGATTAACCACCCATCTCCTATGGAGGACCAGCAACCCGAGGAGAGTGAGCAGCCACCACCGAGTGCGGGCGTCAATGGTGTTTTCCCAATGCCCACTCTATCGGGATGGCTAATCCTCGCTCGGGTAACTCGCTATCGTAAAATTTGCACTCGTAAAATTTGTGCTACTACGTATTTGGATATGCCATTGTTGCGTTCTCTAGGGTTGTTAGATGATGTGATGAAATTATTAAGCTGTTGGATGCTTCGAGTTATTTGGTTTCGTAATCGGCCTACTTATGATGATTTAACCTATGAATTTCTCGAGTTCTTTTGAAAGGTTTGATAGTGGGGTTCGATTTTGTTTGGGTGGGGAAACATTTGAGTGGACTGTTGGTAGGTTGATGGAAGCTTTGGAGTCTGCCGGATGTCACTATTCGAGTCCCACCCTTTCATCCCAAATTCTTTTGGGATGATATCACAGATGGCAGGATTGAGTATCACCCGGCAAGTGCTAAGGCCGGTGCCATCCGGAACCCCAATTTTCGATACATTCAAAGGCTGCTTGCAGGAACTGTGTTTGGGAGGGAGACTAACAAGAATGTGGTAGAGTTTAAGGAGATGTTCGTGATGTATTCCATGTACCATCGCACTGCTTGTTGCCATGGAGTGATTACGTTCTAGAGCATTTCGAGACCACATGCGGGAGAGACGGTGGGATAGCGATTGGAGGCCTCATCACCGATATTGCGGTTAGTGCCGGCATTTCCCTTGAGGGGAAAGTCCCCGTTGCCTGTTCAGACTTTGGGATATGAGTTGTTGCGGCAAATGGGGGTGCTCGAGAATGATCATGGCACGTATTGGTGGACTATTTCACAAAGAACACCGATCGCTGTTGCCTAACCCAGACTACACCAAAGATTGAAAATATGCTGAATGTTCGAATGATGCACCGTTCTTGGCCCACGAGTCCAGCTCGGCTTCAATGCTGTTCATGGTTTTGGATTTGGCGATCTTGAATTACAGCGACGTCACGGACAGACTTGACACTAGACGGGAGGCACAAGGATATCGAGATAGCGAAATTTTACGGATGCTCGGGAGCGACAATGACCTCCCACCGATTAGCACCCGGTAACCCCGCTCCACTTATTACGTAATTCTTTATGGTGCAAGAATTTTGATTGTACATTTATGCTAGGGACTAGCATCTGTTTAAGTGTGGGGGGTTTTGATAGCATTGTCATTGCTTGTTTCTGTTTATTTTGTTATTTCTTATGTTTAGTTGTTGTATAGTGTTATTCTTTGTTTAGTTACGGCATGGTGTATTGTTTTTGTGGAGTTCGAGCATGATAGTTGAGCACTTAGCTATTGATGTAGCTGCTGACTTTTCTGTTAAATATGCTGAAAATGTGAATTGCATGTCCGGATTGGTGATTGCACTTGAATTCATGTGTTAGTCATAGAATTGAGTCGATTGTTAGTTGCTTGGCTTTGATATTACAACTTGATGATTTGTTCTTGATAGTTGTTTTGGTCTCATGAAAAGTGAAGTTTGGGTTGGTGCCTAAAGTTGAAAATAATAAATGTGTGGTTGGAGGAAGAAATAAATAAAGGAGTTCTAGTTGAAGAATTGTGAAAAAAAAAATAACGAGGGGCCGATACGGCCGCATGCTCTTGGGGGCTCAAGTGTGAAAAAAAAATGAAAGAAAAAAAAGAACACGAAGAGAGCTAAAACCCGAGAGTAGAGCGGAGCCGCGAGCCCTCGTTTGAAAATCGAAAAAAAAATAAAAAAAAGAAAAGAAAAAAAAATAAAAGAGTTAGGCACCACTCGAATTTGCACTTTGAAGAAAGATTGAAACAATTTATTTGAGAACAAGTTGTTAGGGAGTTTTGGAGAAGACTTGAGTAGCTAAGAGTAGATGAGATTTTATGATTGATCGTGAGTATGAGTTGTGATTATTTTGATAGGCACGTGAAACATGAGTTTGGCTCGGAAATTCGGTGGCTAGGGAAATAGAAGAGTGTCTTAACTATTTTTGCTTGAGACCGTGTGTGTGGTAGTTGCTTGAGGACAAGCAAAAGCTTAAGTGTGGGGGATTTGATAAGTGGTTAATTGTGCGTAAATTATGTGCGAATACTGGTTGTTTAATTATTAATTTCTAGCACAATTCGTAGTAATTCCGCTTATTATGTCTTTTGTCGTCGATTTACTTTGAGGTGTTATTTTTATATTAATTATAGGTAAATTGATTGACGTTGGGAATCGGGAGGTGACGCGTGTGTCGTGCCGATGGAAGAAAACAATCGGCATTGTAAATGAGCAAATTAAAGGAAGATTTTATTACTTCCTTATGGGGAAAAGAAAAGTCAAAGGAGAAGGGGGACGAACCTGGACAAAGAAGAAAAGGGAAAGAATTCAAAGAGAATTGAAAGAAGAAAAAGAACTTACGCAGATGTTTTTGGTGAAGGAGGAGAATTGGAAGAAGGAGAACGGAGTTTAATTTTTACATTTCTTTGTGAAGACAAGTTGTAAGATTTTTATTATTTTGATTATTGTCGTTGTTCGTTAATCATGTCTAGTAGCTAAACTTTTATTTTCTAGTCCGAGGATGCCAAACTTTGAACGGTTCGAATTTCGTGCAAATTAGTATAAACGTTGTTAGTTCAATTCTTGGCTCGATTTTATTATTGTTTGATTATACGCTTTGCATGTTTTGAATAATAGATAAATTAGGATTGATCACCCTAATTGTTTACTATTTATCTCTAGCTAATTCGCATTTTGTAATTCGTAATTGTGCAAATTTGTGATATGGTAGCAAAGAATAATAATATTTAAGTTGTATGATTCGAACGTTTCGATTTCATAGCTTAATTTTTCCTATCGTTTTAGGGCGAATGCATTCTAGGAATTGAATCCGAATACATGTTTTAGGATTATTCCTAGGATAGATTAATCAAGGGTCGTACTTTTTGGTTAATTAAACTTAAGAAACGATTCGAACTAGTTTGGTCGTACCACTGGTTTAGGGAAAAGATTCGGGAAAGAATTTGAATAGACGAGGATATTAATTTGAGTTAGGAAAACCGCTCGGAGGGAAGCTATCCGAGGGCTAGATTATTTCTTATATTGTTTAAACACATTTGCGTGACTTGTTTATTTAATTTAATCTGTTGAATATTTGTTTGAGTAAATTGTGTAGTCGGAAATCAATCCCCTATTTTGTTACCGTTTTATTTCACATAAATTATTTCAATATAATTACTCGGTTCCTCGTGGGATCGACCCTTACTTGCCCTACTACATTAGTAGGTTGGTTCGGGTAATTAATTTATTTTTGGGTGCCGGCGACAAAGACACCACCCTCCTCCCTCCAGCCTAGTCAAGCCTTCGGGATTTTAGGCTCCTTTTCATAAATCTAAGTCTTAGTCTTCCCGACTAAAATAGAGAATATTTGAGGTCCTAACACTTTAGGAACCCCCTTTCATTTAATCAACCTTTTTAATTTAGGTTATCGATCTAAGGCCTCTATCATTAAAACGTATATCCTCGTTTTTACAAACTTCTCATACTGAAATTTTTTTCCCTTTTTTTCTTATTTGAGCTTAGTTAGTGCTCAAAAATCTGGTTTGAGTCTCTCAAACCTTGTAAAAATTATATTTTAAAGTAAGTTTTTGCAACTTTAAATCAAGCCATTCTCGGCCTCCAAAATAAGTTTTTGAATCCTCAAGATTTCAAGAAATGTGTACACTCTAGCTCTTTAGGCCTCTGTGAGTTAATTCCTCTTGGAACTCTATTGAGTTTGAAAAGCTTAAGTCATGCATTTCGATTTTGTAAATCTGATGATCCAATGTATATTTCATCTCATAGTTGTTTCAAATTCGGATGTATTGATGGTGACTTTATCTAAAGTCTTGTCATAAATATCAAAGCAAAATAGAACTTCATAAAGTGAATTTGCTCATAATCATGTCAAATTAATCCAATTTTCATAATTCAAATCAATTCGAAATAAGTCTCAAATTCTCCTAATCGAAATAACATCATAATCAAATCAACAATGCCCCATTGACCATAATCAATCAACATAGGTTACAAGCAAGTTACAAGCAACCTAGCCGGCCTCTTTAAAAAACCTCCTTATAGTAAAACCCAGTGGGAAAACCTATAGGTAGGAAAAAAATCTTGGTGGGACTACATCGCATTAAAGAAAAACAATCGAAACAACAGACTAACATATCTCTAGACGAGGTAGGGCCGTCTAGACATAGAATCTCTTCAAGTGCCAAATGTTCCATGGTCGAGGGATCAGGTTCCCTATATCTTCCGAAAGCATGTAAGCTCCTCCTCTCAAGACACTGGGCCACCTTGTAGGGGCCCTCCCGGCTCGGGTCTAGTTTACCCAAGTTTTTGAATGTATGAGCTTGATGAGCACAAGGTCTCCCTCTTCGAATTTCCCGCCTACCACTTTCTTGTCGTAGGCTGCCTTGATCCTCCCTTTGTACTTGATTGCCTTCAAGTGGGCGATCTCACGTTCCTCTTCTAGCATGTTCAGATTTTCTGCGAGCAGCTTTCTCATTCCACCCTTCCCGGAAGTGGGTAATGCGGTGCGTCCGCATCCCTATCTCGGAAATAACAATGAGCACTGTATACCAACCGGAAAGGAGATTCTTGCAGCCTCCACGGGGTAGTTCGATAGGCCCACAACACCGACTCCAGCTCATCAACCCATCCTCCCCTAGCTTGATCAAGTCTAGCACGGATACCATTAACAATGGTCCTATTTGTTACTTCCACCTGCCCGTTTGCTTGCGGATGGGCTACGGATGCAAATTTCTCGGACAATTTTCAGATTGTCACACCAAGCTTTGACTAAAGCTCCAGTGAAATCGGATTCCGTTATCGACACCAGTATTCTAGGGATGCCAAACCTACAACAAATATTTTTCCACAAAAACTTGATAATGTTAATTTCATCAATTCGAGCTAGGGGTATCGCCTCTACCCACTTGCCGAAATAATCTACAACCACGAAGGAACTTTCTTTGTCCCGTAGCTATCGGAAATGGCCCCACCAGATCCATTCCCCACTTGGCAAAAGGACAAGGGGAATACATTGCTCCCATCTCTTCCGTAGGTAGGTGGATCAGGGTCCATGTTTCTGGCACTTCTCACATCGCTTTACGAATTACTTGGCATCCCCTGCTCATGGTAGGCCGAAATATCCCGTCATTAAAGCTTTTCGGACGATCGCCTGAAACCTCGCATGGTCAGCACAACATCCTTCATGAATATCTTTGATTACATACCTCCCTTCAGCAGGGACAAACACCTCAAGTATGGTTGGGTGAAAGCTCTTTTGTACATCTCGATCCCCGATCATCATGAATCGGGACCTCCATCTCAAAGATCTTTCTCTTATCTGGGCACGAGCTGGGATCTCGCAATGCATTAAATATGGCAGTCCTCTCCGCTCGTCACGCTGCTCCTATAACTCCAACTAAGGGGGTTATCAATTCCCTTTCTGCAGTTACAATGGTAACTTTCCCACCTCCCTCCGGTGAGGCGGAATCGCCAACTTGGAAAGGCTATCTTCCTTACCATTCTCCTCCCGGGATATCTTTATCACTTCAAAAGAGTCGAATTTATCTCGTAATCCGGCTACTGCTGTAAGTAGGCAATCATTCTCTCATCTTTTGCCTCGTATTCTCCCTTGATTTGCTACACAATGAGCTGGGAATCGAGTGTATGATTACTCTCTGTGCCCCCAACTCTGCTGCCATTTCGCCCCACGATTAGGGCTTCATATTCTGCTCCATTGTTCGAGCTAAGAAATACAAACCTCACAGTGAACTGGATCTCTGTCCTGCTGGGTCTATTATCACGATCCCAACTCCACATCCTTGTACGGTCACAGACCCTTCTACAAAGATCTT
Organism: Paraleonurus japonicus; assembly: GCA_030762865.1. Classification (NCBI taxonomy): domain Eukaryota; kingdom Viridiplantae; phylum Streptophyta; class Magnoliopsida; order Lamiales; family Lamiaceae; genus Paraleonurus; species Paraleonurus japonicus. Next base: position 31,717,743 of record CM061054.1, read on the forward strand.
CCATTCCTCTCCTTCTTGTATAGCTCGAGTTCCTTCTTGGATGAAATCGACAAGGCTTGAGCCTTGATAGATTTCCTAGGCTCGAACTCCACATTATATTCTCCCTCGACGGCCCACTTGACCATCCTGCCTGAAAGATCAGCTCTACCAATTACCTGTTTCAAAAGATAATTAGTTCGAACTATAACCCTATGTGAAAGAAAATAGGGTCGTAACCTCCGGCTGTGACCATGATGGTCGAGCCGCTTTTCAATCTCGGAGTATCACTCCTCGGCTCCTTGGATGAGCTTGCTTACATAATAAATCGGTTTCGGGTGATACCCTCCTCCCTCATTAGTACCGAGCCGAGTGAAACCCTACCTACAAAGAGGTATAAGTAAAGATTTTCCCAGTGCGGCTTGGTCAAGGTGGGTAAGCGAGCAAGGTGTTGTTTGATTGCTTCAAAAGCATCTTGGCATTGATCGTCCCATTCGAACTTCGTCCCTTTCCTCGGTATCTTGAAGAAAGGGTGTATCTTCTCTGCGCAGATGTTGCAATGAATCGGCTCAATGACACAATCTTCCTATTTAATCTATGCAATTCTTTGATATTGGTGGGAGGCTGCAGATCGATCGCCTTCACCTTAGTGGGGTTCATCTCGATGCCTCGTTGGGTCACCATGTACCCCGAAAACTTCCAAGCTCGAACTCCGAGCGAACACTTGGCTGGATTAAGCTTCATTCCATTCTATCTTATTACCATGAAGGCTTCTTCTAGGTCAGCTACGTGCTCAACAACTTTTATGCTTTTAACAAGCATATTATCTACATAAACTTCCATGTTTCTTCCTAGCTGGTTTTTGAACATCTTATCAACCATTCGTTGATACGTAGCTCCTGCATTCTTTAGTCCAAATGGCATTCTAATATAATAGAATGTGCCACAAGAAATGATAAAACTAACCTTCGGGATATCATCGGGAAAGAGTTGTATCCGATGGTACCCTTGGTAGGCATCCATCATGCTTAGTAATTCAAAACCCGAGGTGGAATCCACCATCCGATCAATCTGGGAAGAGGGTAGTGGTCCTTTGGACAAGCCTTATTCAAGTCTAAAAATCTATACACATCCACCACTTCCATCCAGGTTTTGCTACAAGGACCACATTGGACAACCAGAGAGGGAATTGTATCCTCTTTACGTGTCCTCGCCTCCAACGGCTTACGCACCTCCGCCTTAGTGATTGCATCTTTGAGGTGGTGCATCGCCACTTCAGGTGGGATACTGTCATATCATTAGAAGAAAAAATAAATATGTCGCATTTCTTCTCAAGGCTGCTATCAAGCTGTTCCTCACTGGGGTTCCGGTTGAGCTCCGATCTGGTGGTAAAACCTCGTTTTCTCGGAAACAGCTCCACCATCATCGGTTCCCCGTCTGCCTCGATCTTAGTGGTATCAGCTTCTACCGCCGCTTTACACCTCTTGGCTTGGGGTCTCCCTCCTTAGCTCTACCTAGGTTGCGGTGGAGCTCCTTATCGCCTATCTTAAGCTGCTTCAACATAGCACTTCCTCAATTGAAGATGGTCTCCCACCATCTCTCCCACATCATCATGTCTTTGGGAACTTCAATTTTATGTGAAAGGTAGAAATGAATACCTGCAATAAGTTTAATATAGGTCTGCCAAAAATCATATTATATGATGAAGGTATATCTACGACTAGGAAATTAGCCATCATTACCCTCCTTCTTTGAAGCTTCGCGAGCCCCACCTCGGAGGGTTACATCCTAGGAGGTGAATAGCTCCCCTTGTAAATCCATATAAAGCCGTGTCCACCGGCTGCAACTATATGTTCAGGTTCATCTTCCTGAAACAATCAAGGAATATGATGTCCGTTGAGCTTCCCATATCTACAAATATTCTCGCTACGGTATACCCAGCTACATTAGTGGTGATGACTAGGGCGTCACGGTGAGCATCTCCCATCTGTCCACCATCCTCTCGGACCGAAATGAATGCGGGAGTGGTTCCGACATGACACACCTCCCTCTATTCAGTTTTTCTGCAGATTACTGCTTCCCTTCTCAAAGCCCTCTCTCATGCCTTGCGGGCTGGGAATGAGTCCCCTTCGGTGGGCCTCCTACAATCATCTAGATCAACCCTCTCTTCTATGAGGCTCACTCCTCACAATTTTCCTTAGGTGCTTTCTCTTTATCTTTGTCTTGGTGTCGGCATCCTTTCTCTTACGCCCTGCTGGGGTAGTCCGATCTCGATAAACAAATTCTTTCAAATGACCCACTTGGATCAATCGTTCAATTTCATCACGCAAATGAAAACAGGAGTTAGTGTCATGCCCATATTCATTATGGAATCTACATAACTTATCCGATTTTGGTTTGAATGGGCTTTTGTTTTGAGACCACGAAAATTTCATCTCGGATGATCATTGCTACATCTAATACCTCCGCCGATTCCGGCTTCAAGGGGGTATATTTTTCAAATTTCACTCTGGAGGTAGCCTGCTGGCTTTAGTGAGTCGGGACTTGCAGCTTGCTCCTCCCTTCCCAGCTGCCTCCTTTTTCTCGGATCCCGAGGTTTTGACCTCTCCTCGCTTCGCTTTTCGAACCTCCTCCAATGTAACATACTTTTCGGCTCTATGGAGCAGCTCATCGAACGTCTTGACCGACTTCTTAGCTAGGGAGAAAAATAGATCCCCATCTCGGAGGTTACTAGTAAAGGCATTAATTTTTACCTCTGGGGTGGCAATCGGAACTTCTAAGGTTTCCTGGTTGAATCTCTTCATGAAGGCTCTTAAGCTTTCATTTTCTCCTTGTCTAATGTTGAAAAGTGTGAGGGTTGCCTGGGTTGCCTCCTAGCAATAGCGAACTATTGTAGGAACAACTCGCTGAACTCCTTGAAGGATATGATGGAATTAGGCTCCAGTGGCTAAACCATTCTGAGCCGCTTTCGACAAGGTGGTTAGAAAAACCTGCACTTCACACCCTCCCCATATCGATGTAGGAGGCGGAATTCTCAAATCTCACAAGATGATCATAGGGGGTCGATTGTACTATCATATTCATAATTCAATGACTTAAAATTAGTAGGTAGTTCATCTTGCAAAATATTATCGTAAAATCGACACCCGAATAGGTCGAGTTGTATCGACTCGATTATTCATTTGTTGTTTCATGGTGTCCATTTGCTTTTTCAAGGACAATATTTGATCATTCATACCTCGAGGGTGAGTGTCACCCTTTCTTCCACATCTTCCATCTTACTCTCACGCCGAGGGGGACTGTTCCCTTCCTCCCTCCAGCTCCTTCTTCATCAGCAACCCACGACTCTGTCGCCGGTCCTCTTTCGCGTGCTCCCCCTGCTCTCTGGTTTCCCTCCAGAGTTTGGGACTCATCCGCTTGTCTTCTTTCATCCTGTTGCTCTTCATATCTGCTTCTTCCTAGCTGGGGATTGAACACGAGGCTGAACCAGCTCCTTCTCCTCCCAACCTCGGAGATGGGGTCGTGTTGGCCCGGCCCATAGCTCTCTCCACAGCTCTAGCAACTATCTCATCAAGTTGCTCTCGAGTCAGCGCAATAGTTGCATTCGGTAGTGTTAGATCGTAAGAAATTTTGATGAGTTAAAAGTAAATGGATTAGAGTCAACTCATGTAAAGTAAGATGACCAACTGATTGTATAGAATAGTTGATATAAAGAATTCTAGTACTAGGGTGACCGGACTAGGTAGAGCTAGAATAGTCGGTTGAGGTCGAGAGAGAGAGGGGCATCGAAGTCGAGCTTGAGATAGTCATCTGTTGGAGACGATAATGAAGAGCTTAAGACAAGGTCGAGACCAGGTGAGTAGAATAAGAAAGGTGAGTCTTCACCAAGTCAGTGCAGACAACTAGACCAAGATCGGTTGAAGTCAAGGCGGTTTTCAAGAATATGTTTGTTAAACGGTTTATAGTTTGTTACAACAAACTAACCGTTTTCAGGCTTATAAATAAGTTTAGGTGCAGTTCTAAACACAATTATTCAGCACTCTCATTCACAATACTCAAGCGATTTCAGAAAGCATTAAAAAGGTTTTCAAAGTATTATTCAAAAGTTTTTAGTGTTTGTAGAACACTTATTTGTATATCTTCAACACTTTTGCCTTTGTAATCTTCAAGTTTCCAGAAAGATAGGCAGATTGAAGATAGGATTGAAGAAGATTCTTCACTTCTTTGTAATTGTAACGTTGTAAGCAAGAAAGGTAGTAAGTAAGTCAAGGCCCTTCTTCAAGTTGAAGAAGGAGAGTGGATGTAGGATCTATTTGATCCGAACCACTATAATTCTGGTGTTCTTTACATCTTGTTTTGCTTACTTGTTGTTCGTTAAATATTCAAAACAAATTCATTTTGATTCCTATTCAAATTGTTCCTTAGAAGATTGAGTTAAAACTTGTTTTTGCTGCTTAACTTTGATACTTTGAATATGTAACTGTTCTTCAAAAAGGATTTGAAAATCTATTCAACCCCCTCTAGATTTTCACTAGAAGGTTATCTAAGCTCTTTGATATTCACTCAATTTGTGGGCCAACAGGTAGTGGTGTGACTTGGGGTGAGCCTACCGGTTGAACCGGTGTAGGTATCCCCCTCCTTCGTTTGATGGGGTTCCATCGGAAGTTACGCCAATGGATGGTGATGGGCCAGCCATCCTTGCTTGAGCTGGGACCGAGGTTCCAGCATGGTGATGAGTAGTCTCTCCTCCTCTTCCCATTGGAGCTACGAGGGGCTTTGCTCTTCCGCCGGAGTACAGAGGATGACATCCTGGAGCCCATAATATATAGATTATAATTTATAGAACATGTTTGTAAGTATCGAGAATCGAGTTACCTCTTACTCTGTGTTGAGTCATAATATATAGATTATAATTTACATACCATGTATGTCAGTTTTCTCCATGTTCGGCCATGTTCTCATCGTGGGAGAACATGTTTTCTGTTTCTTGGGGAAAGCGATTTACCCACCTCTCCGGTGCACGAGGGAGATTCCAGAATCTTTCCCTTTCTTGAGGCATAATTATCTCATTCGGTTAGGATCTTCCTTGTTTGACCAAGTAAAAGGATATCTTCATAAAGAAGTGGACCGAAGTGGGCCGGCCTCTTAACTCGATTGTCCATTCTGCAGTAGGCTCAAGCCCACTCAATAGTATCCGTATTCGTGGGTTAATCTCGGGGTTGGGTTGGAGGCCCAACCCTTGCTCCAAGTTAGTCCGTAATCGGGAGGATTTGGGCCGTAAGCCCTACCTCTCTTCTCGGATTATCCCTAATCAAGGGAACTTGGGCCGAGGGCCCAATAATCAATTTGTCATGTGCCCATTAATCAAATGGGCTGGACTCGTATGAAGTGGGCTATACCACAAAATGTCGTATCGTATAACATCTGCTTCTTCCATCAAAAGAACTATAATAAGAGTTCCTCTTAATCTTAGTTCTTGGAACCTTTTTATCAGACTAGGATTCCTCATCGATTCTTATTTTTCAGATTATGAGACGTAGTCCTTAGCCGACTCTGTGGTTTCTAAGATCCAATTTTGATTCCTTTTGATGTTTCAGACTTTCACAAATTTCCTTGGTTTCAAAGTTTACGATTTATTACTCTTATCATAACCAAGACTGTTTTATCATGTGATTTTGTGAAATTCTAAAAATATGGTCTACGGTGATTGTGAGTTATTAAGTTGACTCATTTTGAAGACAAGCTTCTCATTAGTCTTTTTAATTGACTCATTTTCATTGCAAACCACTTCAAATTTAGCTTTTAAAGACTTCAATTCTTCTTCTAATCTTTCAGACAGACTAGTCAAGTACTAGAGCCTCAACTCGGGGTAAACATTCCCCCTTGAATGTTTCCTCGGACTCGAAGTAGGTTACAATTTGTTTGCCTTTGATTAGAGTCCGATCTTGATCCTTTAAAGTTAAATTTTCAGTCTCCAATTGTTTGTAAGCATTTAGAAATATTTTTAGATCTTTCAAAAGTCCCTTGATTACGCTTTGATCATTATCGAGATTGATTTATAAGACTTATTATCTGTTGAAGAATAATAATCTACCTCTTTTACCATCAGATAGATTTCATCATCGATCCAAAATCAGATGATGATGATGATTATGATGATTTTCTTGATTCTTTTTCCTCAGCAAGAAGGGCCCTACGATCTGCAAAGCGCCTTTATCTCTTTTCTTCCTTTTATCTTCTCTTTCTTTAGGAGTCAGTGGAGACAATCATATCTAAAATACCACGGCTTATTATAGGTGTAATAAGTGTCTCCCGGTCCGATTTAGGGACTGATAGGGTTCTTCTTTATAGGTGACTTGTACCTTCTTGTCGATTTCTTCTTCTATCATCATCTGTTGATTCACCATCATCCTTCCTTTTGGATCTTGATCTTGATCTGTCCTTCTCTCGTAAATTTCAACTTGTTACGCTTATATTTCATTCTTAAACAATCATACCTCTTAGTTAATAAAGCCATTTGTTCTTTCAAAGAAAGATCAGCTCCTTTAGACTCTGCTACAGGTTTGTCTTCTTTGTTGACAAAGGCTACAGTCTTAGATGAGGTACTTGACTCTATCTCATCTTCTTCATCCTCTACCCGAATATCAAACTCATAACCTTTCAAGTGAGAAACAAAGTGTAATGGCTCATAGTGGAGAGATCCTTTGTAGCTTTAATCGTAGTTCCTTTTTCCCTCCAACGCTTGGTTAGAGATCTAAGGATTTTATTATTAGTTTCCTTTTCAGTGTAAACCTTACCCAAGTCGGTAGCTCTATTGATCAGTTGATCATTCTCATATCCAGCGATTTGGGGTTTTTGTTCGAATTTTGGTTTAGAACAAATATGTACTTGTTAGTGTTAAATTGTAGATTTGTTTAGATACATTCTTTTTTTTTTTGTTCGAACACATCAAATTTGTTGTACTTTTGTTTTCGAACAAAGTAGTAGTGTGTTCGAATTTTTGATGTTTGTATTTGGTATTCGAAATATTGGAGGTTATGATTTCAGGAATTTTAGAAAATGTTTTTGATTTATTATTCGAGATCATTGTTGTATGTTGTACTATAAATTTCGAACACTGCTAAGGAGTTCGAATTTTTTCGACAATGGTTATTTATTCAACTATTAATTTCGAACACTTGTTGGTTGTTCAATTCTTTTTCGAAAATTTTACATTTGTTCTACTATTAATTTCGAACACTTGGTGGTTGTTCCATTTTATTTTTCAAAAATTTACATTTGTGATACTATTAATTTAGAACAAATTCGTTTGACATTTATTTTCAAACTTGGATGGATTTCTCGAAAATATTTTGAACATTATGGTTTTTTTCGAACATTTAATGTATTGATTTTTCAATTTTTGTTTGTGTTTGCTTACTTTATTTTTACTTATTCTCATTCAATTTTTTTATTTTTATTTTTTACAGGAAAAGCAAAGAATCGACCTACAACATCTTCTAGTTAATCAATCATGTTCAATAAAACTATACAATTCGCAAATAAATACCATAACAAAAACATTGTTCGAAAAAATTTCTTGGACAAATTTAAAGTGTTCGAAAATTAATGTCATACAAATGCAAAGAGTTCGAAAAATTCCTTTGCAAGAAGCAAGAGTTTTCAAAATTATTGCCAAACAAAAGCTAAATGTTCGAAATATTTCTCTGCAAGAAACAACTATGTTCGAAAAAAATTACCAAACAAAGTGAAGTATTTCGGAAATAACTTTCAAACAAACTCCACTTGTTCGGAAAACTAGATAAGAACGTTTGAAAAACTAAAGTTCGAGATAAAAATGCGCGAAACAATAATACCAACACATATTCATTCCTAGTACATATAAACTTTTCAAACAACACAAATATTAAAAAAACTAACAAACAAACACAAACAACACAAGCAAAAGAAATATTATACAACCTAAACCCTACATAACAAAATATTAACGTTACTCACATGTATGGTTGAGAACCATGGGTTTGACCCATTGGGGAGAAAAAATGAGATCAATGCGTCCGAAAATGGTTGTCTCTCGGTGAAGGGTGATGTTCGAGCACTCCGGTTCAAGAAAATATATGTTTGAATGCTTTGAAAAATTCGACTCTAACATTTTTTGTTGTTTGATAAGAAGGGGGTGAACTAATTGTGGGGGTAATGTTAGTAATTGTTATTGCGGAAATTAAAATATAGGGTATTTTCATCATTTAACGAGATATTTTTAAAATAGCACTTTTTAGAGGTCGTGAACCTTGCAATTATGGGGGTCCATATAACTTTGGCCCATTTTTATATCTTAGCAATAAGCCAATAAAATAACACGTCACAATTTTATATGAAAATGGTTTATGTTTTTGTTAATTTAAAATATCAAATATATGATCGAGTGTATTAAAAATCTCATCATCGGGATTATCAAATAACAATTTTTTTACTATTTAAATTATTTATATTAACACTATAAAAACACAGTATTATTGTAAACACAATTTTTGTATTTAATAAATAAATAATAAAAATGAAATTACAAAAATAATTTAATTAATCAAACAATTGTTCAAGACAATCTCTAGTTGTTCCTCCGATTCTCTCTTCGTTGTTGACTTTAGCTTGACTTACGGAGTTGAAACCGTTAACGAGGTTTGTCGGATCAAACGTCGGAGGTAAAACACCGATTGGAGGGACTTAACACCTTGATACGCTGATTGGAGGGTTTAACACTGGATCTCGTATCAAACGTCGTTCTTGATCCCTAGAGCTCAAAATCTAGTATGTTTAATATTTTTTGTGTGTTTGGAATGGCTGAAATAAGATCCTATTTATAGATGGTGAAAACTTCGGTTTGATGGGCCTAGCACGATGACTGGAGAATATTCGTGGTATCTACAGATTTGTGCTTATCACAAAAGATCCGAATTATCAAGACATATATATTTTTTTATGGGCTCTCCTAATTTGATTTGTTGGGTTTTAGCGACCCGATATGATTTATTGGACTTTAGAGTCCCGATATAATTTATCAAGTTTTAGAGGTCCAATTTGACTTGTTGGGCTATTTAAAACCAATTTAATTTATTGGGCTATAGAGGTCCAATTTGGTTTTAGACTTTAGAGGTCCGATATGACTTGTTGGGCTTTCGGAGGTCCAATACGATTTGTTGGGCTTTAGAGACCCAATTTGATTAATCGGGCTTTAGAGGCTCGATTTGACTTGTTGGGTTTTAGAGGCCCAACATGATTTATTGGACTTTAGAGGTCCAATTTGATTTATCGTACTTTAGAGACTCATTTTATTTAATGGGCTTTAAAGGCCCAAATTAATTTATTAGAACTCAATACTTGGATTGAGCCTAATTAATTTGATGGATCAATTAAATTATCAATTATTTATTATATTAAAAATTAAATATATTTAAATTCCTAATAAATAATAAATTTAATTGACATTTAACATATAATCTCCACGTGTCATTTCTTGATTCGATAATTAAATTTACTTGCTTACAATTATAATATTTAAGTTTAAAGTATCAAGTTTAAAAATATATTAAAAGTATTAAAGTATTTAACTAAAAGTATCAAAAATTGGATAATGGATCATGAAATTGATTAATGATTCATATCATTAACCATGATTATATAAAATCAAATCAAATTACTAAAACGGGGTTGAATTTGATTACATATGTTGAGTTTCACTTTAAACTTTGTGTTACGTTAGTCATACGATATTTTCCATCCTAATGGACTAATTATTATTTCTTAAATAAAATCATTCACGTCTGGAGCAGATGGTCAAGGTAATAATTTTAGACTCCTTGTTAATTGTTATATGTACAAAAATATATAATCAAAATACATGAAGTGATTAAATAATCAATGAATTAAGAAAGGAGTATGACAAATCTAATTGATTGTACTTGTTTAATGAGTTTGAAGGTAACAAACAGTAATCACATAAAGTTAAATGTTAGGTCGAGATTAGAGTTTTAAACCAATTGAAATTAATAGAGGCAGTTACATTCCACTACAATGTTAAGAGTTAAATTACAACTAGATACTACACTAATGCAAATGACTGTCAGATACAATAAAAGGGTGTAATATACCAAAATTACCTCTCTTTGACCCAAGACCAAGAACGTTTACGCACATTAAGCTAATTGATGTGACATTTACTTTTCCTGCTCAAACACGTTTCCAATTTTCTTTGTTTGATATTTTTCAATTTTCTCTGTCAATTTTCATTTTCAATGTGCAGATTACTTTCCAATTTTTTTTTTTTTTTTTGATACTTTCCAATTTTCTCTGCCAATTTTCATTTTCAATGTGCGATTACTTTCCAATTTTTCCAATTTTGATTGATACTTTCCAATTGCTTTTCAATTTTTTCTGTCATTTTCATTTTCAATAATTTCTGTTTCAATTTCCATTGATATTCACCCTATCATTTTCAATTTCCGTTACATTAACAATTTCGTTTCAATTTTTTTCTTTCCATTTTTTTCCGTTACATCTTGATTAAAAAATCAACAAAACGATTCTTAAAAAATTGTGAAAACCTCTTTTTGGATCAAAAACTCACCAAAAGCGATTCTTAAAAAATTGTAAAAAAATTGATGGAATATGAAGTAATGGAATTACAGAAAATTATTTACGCACATGTGCAGATTCATTGCGTAACTATTGCCACAACAAATAAAAAATACATACCCGAACTATTGCCACAACAAAAAAATGCACATGTGCGAGAAAAAAATGACTAATAATGTGCGAGATTTTACGCACGTGTGCGAAAAAAAAGATTAATTTACGCACATGTGCGAAAAATCGCACATTATTAGTCATTTTATACCATATCGATAAAGAAAAACAAAGAACAAGACAAAATCAAACACGCGCAATCTTGACAAAACTTGAAACGAGACCCGCAGCATCGAACAAAAAACCAAAATTATAGAATCATTAGAATCAACAAATATTTCTAATCAATAAATTACGTATTAACAAAGTTGATTTGAAAAATGTGCAAAGACCGAATAACAACATTTGTATCAACAAAATCGTATAAAAAAATGACACACCCAGCCTTTACCACATTCTTAACTTTGGACGAAAATTGGAACTCTGAAGTCATCTTCATCCGATTTTTTTCTTTGTGTTAATGGGATCTTGAAATCGGAATACGGCTTCTCGGATTGATGTCCGGTTGGGGCGCTCCTCTTCGCGAGTGGCGGCGGCGCGATCTGGAGCGATCTAGAATAGATCCGCCGACCGCCTTCATCTTCGTCGATCAACATCGATCCATTTCTTCATCTCACCGTCGATCTATGCCGCCAACGTAGGCAGAGCCACCTTCGTCTTCGGGATTTGCCGCCGATCGGAATAGCTCGAGATCGAATCTCACTTTGTCGATCTATGGCCATCACCGTAGCGAGCCACCGTCGCGGTGCCGCCGCTGGCCATCGCGGTGTCAGCCGGGCCGCCGCCGCATGCATCCGCCATCGCATTGCTTTGGGTGCGCTGCCGCCGCACAGATCCGCCGTCGTGTGTCCCGACAAGGTCGATTCCTTATCTTCAGCGATTTGTGCGTTATCTTTTGAGAGAGAGAGAGAGAGACAAATTGAGAGAAGGAATGTGTTGCGTGCGTGAGTGATGCGAGAATTTTAGGGTTTTATCTTTGGAGAGAGAGAGAGAGACAAATTGAGAGAAGGTATGATCACGTGTAGCTATGCATGCATAAAAAAAAATTATAGTTTTTAATAGAAAAAGTAAAAAGGAGGGGCAAAATGGGGATCAATTGTATCTCATAGTAATTTTTCAAAAAGGTAGTACCTAGTAGTCATTTTTGCCAATATATTGTACCCCATAGTAATTAACCCAAATTAATATTATTGTATTGGATTTGTATTTGTTAAATTATTTGAAAGTGTGTCTCTTGTGTTTCGTATACACAGTAAGTTTACGGTGTTACCACTTTTAAAAAATTTAAAGTATTAAATATTTGATGAACAATATTAAGAATTTCATTAGAAGTATCGGTGATGTTATATTATTTTTTAAAAGTGTCAATAATAAAATAATATTTTACAATTTACCTTATTCATATTTAATATAAAAACACAATACTATAATATTTAAATTTAAAATATCAAGTTTAGAAAATAACATTTAAAGCATCAAGTATTTAATTAAACCGAGTATAAAAATTAGATGATATTGAAAAATAAAATATTGTAAGCTTATGGTGTATACGAAACACATAAAACTTTACCATTATTCGAATTCCAAATTTGAGTTCGAATATTTTTCGAATAATAAATGTGAATTGTATTTAATTTGAGATTGATATCAAATTATTCGAATATTCGAATTGAATATTTGATTTATTTTTGTCAAGCATGTTCTAAAAAATACTACTTAAGTATTCGATTCGAAATTAATTTCATTATTTCAATTCACATTACAAGCCAAAAATTAAAGATTTTCATATCATAATCAAATATATAACCAAAAAAAAATATTATTCATGTAATTAATTAAACAACTGCCGAGCATTTAATCTTCTATCGAGTTTGCAAATCAAGTTGAGGTGGTTTTGCTACATGAGATGAATACGGTTTGTTACCAAATAAAAAGTCGGAGGGAAGATCAAGAGCGGGTGCCTCCTAAGGCTCAAGCGAAGCAACAAAAACAAAAACAAATAAAGGAAAATTGATACATAAGAGTGTTAACATGCTTGAAAAGCAAGCCCTAGTGTTGGAAATGGACCTTGCCTCTAAAAATAGGTTTGTAGTGTTAGCAGATTTGGGAAGGGAAGGGAAGATGATGTTGGATCAGGACCTTCTCCTTCGATGATAAGGACGAACCAATGTTAGATGTTTTGTCGGCTCTTGTTAGTAGCTTGGGGGAGAGTCTGGTTCGGAAGGGGTGTTAGTGGTTGTTGCGATTGCCGAGAGTTCAATTTCGGATACTAAAAGCTCCAAATTGGTGCATGCAATTGAACCTAAAGCAAATAAGAGGAAATTAACGAGGGAGACAAAGAGATAATGCCTAAGGAATATAACATGAGGAACAAGCCTTCAATTGCGGCTACGTCGTTACACGATAACACTTACACCATTAGTTTTGAAGGTGTGCATGAGTGTTTGTGAATGTTGGCACATTCGAAGAACAACACAGAACACAAATAGAGATACAGTATACACATAGCGGAAGTCTTAAACACTTTGCAAGATGGAAATCAAAATTTTGTATAGACTATAAATAAGTCTATACTACCATTTGGCGAAATATCACTAATAATTATTAAGTGATACAATCGGTGAAAGCATAAGCCACACCGTGAATAGGTCTACGTATCTAGTGAATAGATGTTAATCAACTAACCTATCACCTACGATTCTGAGACCCGAATATTGAGTGAAATGTTGGAGAATACCAACGGAAGCAATGAGTATGAAACGCACAATAAATTCTATAATCTATACCAATAGACTATCAATACCAAAAAAAAATATATATCATGTTTAGTGACAAAAATATTAGTGACAATTGATTTTTGTTACTAAAAACACACATTTAGTGACAAAAATTCAGAATGTTACAAAAGGATGTAAGTTGTGATAATTAGTTACAACTTTTTATATTGTCAATATTTTACTAAACAATTATCACTAAAAACACACATATAGTGACAACGATTGATTATAATATAAAAATACCATAGTTTTGTGATTATTAGTGACAACTTTCCATATTGCCAATATTTTATTGACTAATTGTCACTAAAAGTACACATATAGTGACAATAATTTATTATGTTGCAAAACACCATATTTATTTTTACAATTAGTGACAATTTCATATACTATTAATATTTTATTTAATATTGATGCGGATAAAAATGACAGGCCCAATTACATATAGGGCCCATGGATATTCGGCCCAATAGGGCCCAATAACATAATCGAGCACCCTCCAGAGAGGGGACCGAATCCGAGATGGGCTTAAGGCCCAACCCAATTATGGAGAGGTTGCGAGCCCGAACTGGGTTACAGGCAGGCCATGAGGCCCAAGCACTGGTACATGTAGGCCGCAAGGCCCAAACCCAGTGCGAGTGGGCCTTTGGCCTAAACCTAATCGGCAGTGGGCCGCGAGGCCCGATTGAGATTTAAAGCCCTTAAGCGAGTATCAACTAAGCCCATATGGACGAATTATATGATAAGATCGAGAAATGCGAGAAGTAACAATCAATTGAGAAGATTAAGGTCCAAGCCAAGGAATATTCCTCATATTCTTCGTTGATCGGGTCCAACCTCCGTTCAGGGAGGAAATCGTAGGCACAATTAGTTTTCTTGAGAGAGAAGATATCAACGCACGACATCATGAGAGAACGTGTGGGATAATGCCAGAAACCGTAATGACAGCTTATTATTCATAAAGTACGTATAAATAACACCCCCATGAGGGAGGTAACGATATCAAATAACTATCACTCTTACTTAGCTACTTTCTACGTACTTTCTTGAGTGTTTTCCGGTGATCCGACTTGAGCGTCGGAGTGCATACGCCGGAGAACCCTCCGGCGTGTTTTGCGGTGCACGTTCGTGTGAAAGGAGCTAAGAATAGCCTGTGTAAAGGCTTTACCCACGTGGAACCCGGTGGGGAAATGGGCCCGTGTCACGTGAGTTTCAACTTCTTTTTGTCATTTTCAAAGAAAGATATCATGGTGGTGAACGTACACCCATGAGACCGATTGCACTAGCACCGGCTCGGGAAGGACAGCCCCGCAAACCCAACTCAGGGCGAAGCTGCATCTAACCCCGTGCCACCCGCCGTGCCCAATACCGGAGGAACACCACTCGTTACGGTGGGTACGAGGCGAAAACTCAACTTCCGATCAGCGTTACCCAAGAGTAGGAGCTGCTGCTAAAGAGAGAGAGGCTAACCTACCTGCCTCTTTCTGCGATTCGAAGGAATCCCTATAGCCGGGTCCCGTGAGCCACCGATGCTCCATCAAGGGGGACACCTCGAGGAGAATGCCGTAACCAGCTGCGCCCATCGCTCTCACTCAGAGCAGCTGGATGATATGATAGCTCAAGCTTTGGCAAGAGCAATGATGGAGGGGGCAGGACCCCCACTGCAGGGAGGACAGAGAAGCAGGACCGGAAAATTGGCTGCTCGATCCTGCACTGGGGAGTAGGCGGGACGAGCATCAAGAAGAACGAAGAAGAGAGGTGGAGTCCAAACCAGGAGGAGGTCCCGGGAGGCAAGGAGTCCAAGAAAGGAGATCGGCGATTCTTAGACCAAGGGAGGCTGGTCGAGAAGAAGCCGCACGGGAGAGAGACGGCCCCCTATAGCGAGGGAGTAAGATCGAGGATGAAGAAGAGGGTACAAGAGATACCTAGTCGAAGCCATGAAGAACCAGATCAGGTCTCAGGAAGGTGATGGATAACGTAAAACACCGGATGGAGAACGGGTTAGTATACCTAGACCTGTTACAGGTTGCCAATTTACCGAGAATATCTTATAGGATGAATTTGTTAGATCAAGAAAGATTTTGATGAGTTAAAAGATCAATTCAGATGATCGATAACTTTGAAGAACAGTGAGATCAAGTTCGATTGCCGATCGTGTCAGTCAAGAATCGAACAAGTCACCAAGTGCAGGGAAGTCGGAAGTCATGCGGAGACAAGCTCAAATCTAGTCATCTGCAGGAGACGATTATAAAGAGCTCGAGACGAGGTCAAGATAAGCTGAGTAGAATAAGAAAGGCAAGTCTTCACCAAGTCGATTCTGAGACGATTAGGGAAAAATTAGTCAAGATAAGAGCGGTTTTCAAGATTAAGTTTGTTAAGTAGTTTTAGTTTGTTAGAACCGACTAACAAACTAACTGTCTTTTCAGACTTATAAATAGGTCTAGATTTTCACTTTATATACACGCATATCACATTAACACAACACAATATACACAATACTCAGATTTCTACTTTCACATCGATTCACAAAGTTTTTCTAAGAAAGTTTTGAGAAAGTTCTAAGTGTTTGTAGAACAAGTTCTTGTACATCTTCAAAGCTCACCTATCACTGTAAAGTTAGATTTCGTAAGAGTCTAGGAGTTTGAAGATTTGAAGATCTTAGTAAGTTGTAAAGCGTAAGTTGTCGGTGAGTAAGTAAGTGGTAAGAAGAGACCTTTCTTCAAGTTGAAGAAGGAGAGTGGATGTAGGATCGGTTTGATCCGAACTACTATAAATCTGTGTTCTTTATTGCTTTCATTTACTTATCTGTTCATATCAATATCGCTTTATAATCAAAGTTTAAATTCAGAATTAAAGTTAGACAAATTATTAGTGTGCTTTTGATCCGAATAAAGTTGAGTTTAAAATCAATTCGCTGTGTAACTTTGGTGTTTTGAATAAGTTTTCAAAGATTTGTAAGAATCGAAAAATCTATTCAACCCCCCTTCTAGATTTTCCTAGAAGATTGATTCAAGTTTTCTTTAATATACTCAACTAAGTGGGCAACAAGTGGTATCGGAGCGGTGTTAAGCTATTTTGAAATTGATTTTAGGTCTTAACCAAGATTCTCAAATTAGTTCTTGATTTTTTTCATCTTCTTTATTTCACTAAGCGTGCTACTAACAAGATTGTATAAGATTTTGTTTTCTAATCTCATCATGTCGTGCAGTAAGAACAAGAAGTCAAGGAGTCTACCTGAATTTTCAATTGAAGAATATGACTATTGGAAATTCAGGATGGAAAACCATCTCAAAGCGATTCATGATAGAATGGAGGAGGTTCTTGAAGAGGGACCTATTAAATTTTATCATGGAAGCACCAAGAATGGCACCGAGTCCTGAAACCAGAGTCGACAGAAAAGAAAAGTTCTGAGCCGACAAGTGATGAGAGGAAAATCCACAACTTAGATCGTAGTCAGACTAAAATCATAGAAACTCTTAGCAAGGATTGGATTGAAAAAGTCAAAAGATGCAAATCAGCTAAGGAGATGTGGCGTACACTTGCAAATATGTGTGAAGGTTACTGACCAAGTGAAAGAGAATAAGCTGCAGCCTGTTACATGCCTTTGACACTTTCAAGATGAAGGAGAATGAGACAGTGGATCGGCTAGATGTGAGACTAACAAATCTTCTCAACAAAGCGGCTAGATATGACTATTACTCATCATACTTTATTTTCTCATCTTAAAGCCTTGGAGTATGATATTCAGATAGAAGGTGAGGAAGATGAGATAGAGTCAAGCACCTCATCCAAGTCTGTTGCCTTTGTCAACAAAGAAGACAAGACGACAATTTGAATCAAGAGGAGCCGACTTATCTACGAAGGAGCAGATGACTTTGCTCACCAAAAGGTATGACAGATTAAGAATGAAATATAAGTGTAATAAATTGAGGTTTGCAGGAAAGGATAGATCAAGATCTAAGTCAAGAAGAAAAGAAGATGATTCTACGATGATGATAAGAGTAGGAGCCGACAAGGAGGTTCAAATCACCTGCTAAAAGAAATCCTACTAGTCCCAAATTAGATAGGAGTGATACTTGTTACACCCGTAACAAGCCGGGACACTTCGGCTATGATTGTCCTCGGTGACTCCTAAAGAACGAGAAGAGAAAAGGAAGAAGAGAGATATGAGATTTGCAGATCAAAGAGCTCTTCGGTGAGGAAAAAGAATCGAGAAAACCATCATCATCTTCATCCGATATGGATCGAGACGATGAAATTTGTCTCATGGCCAAAGAGGTGGACTATTATTTCTTTTCGATAATGATTCTTATAAATACATTTGAGATAATGATCAAACTGTTATTCAAGGGTTATTGAAGGACCTAAAGATGTCCTTGGCTGCTTATAAACAACTAGAGACAGAAAATTTGACTTTAAAAGACCAGATTGATTCTAGCCAAAGGCAAGCGGGTGATGAACTATTACGAGTTTGAGGAAACATTCAAGGGGAATGTTTACAGCCGAGGCTAGTACATCACCAGCTTGTCCGAAAGATTAGAAAATGAATTGAAATCTTTAAAAGACAAATTTGAGATGATCTATTGAGAATGAGTTAATTAAGAAAGACAATGAGAAGCTTGTCTTCAAAATAAGTCAACCTAATAACTCACAATCGGTAATAGATCACATCTTTAGTACTTCTCAAAATCCCATGATAAGACAGACCTTGGTTATGATAGAAATAGTAAATCGGATGTTCGAAGCCTAGGAAATTTGTGAAGGCATCTGAAACCCGAAAAGAGATTAAAATTGGTCCTTGGAAACCACTCGGTCGAGATAAGGATCGCATCTCCCGATCGAAAACTAAAATTCAGTGAGAATTCCATATCGAGACTAAGAGAATTCCAAGAACTAAGATAAGAAGAAATTCTTATTATAGTCCTTTTGATGGGAGAAGTAGATGTTATCCCACTTTTCCTAAGATCAAGAAAATCACTAAATCGAATACAACAAATTATCATTTAAGAGTAATATGTTTGTAGACAGATTTGGTACAGATGCACTGTGTCCGATTTACAATTTGATAATGAGATGTTTGTATGGTTACCCAAAGTGATTATTGACCTTCAAGGACCCAAGATCACTAGGGTACCTCATACCTAATTTGTTTTATAGGATTCACAGGGACTATCACTCAAGGAGGAGATTCTAGCTTCAAGATGGTACATAGATAGTGGCCGTTCACAGCATATGACTTGTAACAAGAAGCTACTATCAAATTTCCAAAACATTGATGGTCCTAGGGTATTATTTGGAGACAACAATTATGGACAGACTAAGGGAGTAGGTACTCGATTATCGAGAGATGTTCGAGGTATCGAGGTATATTTTGTAGAGGGTTTAAAACATAATATGTTATCTATTTCCCAACTTTGTGATAAAGATTTTCTTGTAAAATTCTCTAAAGATAAATGTGATATCTTAGATAGCTCCTCGGACAAGGTACTTCTAATCGGCTTCAGACATGGTAATGTCTATGTGGCAAATTTGAAAAGTTATCCCAAAGATACTGTCTGGTAGCTAAGGGTGGAGATGACCTCACTGGCTATGGCACAAGAGGCTTAGTCATCCGAACTTTAAGACCCTTAGTAAGCTAGCTAGAAAGAATCTTGTTAAAGGACTACCCGATAAATTATATTCTACCGATATGAAATGTGATGCTTGTCAAAAAGGTAAACAGCTCGAGACACTCATTTAAAAGTATTAACACCTCCTCATCTCGAAAGAGTTCTACAACTTCTTCATCTTGATCTGTTTTGGACTGTTTCACCTCTCGGCTTCGGTGGAAGGAAATATACTCTTGTAGTAGTAGATGACTTTTCTAGATACACTTGAGTTATATTTCTTTTCAAGAAAAATGAGGCTGTGAACAAGATCCTGATCTGTCTGCATGCATTCAAAATGAGAAAGGTGTTAATATTGTTAAAATAAGGAGTGATAAGGGCACCGCATTTTTAAATTCTGTTTATCTAACTTTTTAAATGAGTGTGGAATTATTCATGAGACATCATCAGCAAGAACTCCACAACAAAATGGAGTAGTTGAAAGAAGAAATAGAACTTTGAAGGAGGCGGCCGGGAGCATGTTAGCCGAGTATGGAACCCCTCACGAGGTTACCGGTGAAGCCATCAACACGGCTTTGTTATACCTGCAGTGCTTACCGATTAAAGACAAGGGTAAGACTCCATATGAGATTTGGAAGGGTAAGATTCCAAGAATCTCATATTTTCGGCTTTTGGTTGTAAATGCTTCATCCATAACAATGGAAAGTCTAAGCGAGGACCTTTGATGCTAAGGCGGTGATGGAATATTCTTGGGATATTCCAACACTTCCAAAACATTCAGAGTCTTCAACAAGACAACTCTTTGTGTGGAGGAAACTCCTCATGTGGTTTTTGATGAAATGCATTCTTTCTCGGATAAAGAGAATCAGATTACTAATGAACTAGATAAAATTGAGCTAACCAAGACTAAACATAGAACTATTTATCCGCATAGTCTTGATTCGGATGAAGAAGAATCCACATCCGAAAATCAGAGACAACCCCACCTGCACTCCATCCGAGGAGACACCCTTGACATCACCGATCACCAGGTCACAGATGAAGGGGGAACGTCGGCTTCGAGTAGAGTCATATGAGTTACTGCCGAGTCTCAAGATGAGGATCCTTCTACTCAAATAGGCAAGAGGATGAGAAGTTATCATCCAACCGACCGATCATTGGGGACCCATCCAAAGAGTGTGCGGAACCGAACTATGGTTGATTCTCAAAGTCCTGTTCGGTTGTTATGTATCACTTCTTGAGCCTAAGTCTATTGAGGAAGCTTTATCGATCCAAATCTGGATAATCGCCATGCAGAAGAAGCGCATCGGTTTGAAAGGCAAAATGTTTGGGAATTAGTGGAAAGACCCTTACATAGAAAGATTATAGGCACCAAATGGGTGTTTAAGAATAAAACAGATGAGAACAACGTTATTATTCGAAATAAGACAAGATTGGTAGCTCAAGGTTACTCATGATTTGAAAGGATAGACTATGATGAAACCTATGCTCCAGTTGCTAGATTAGAAGCAATAAGGTTGTTCTTGGCTTTTTCGCTTATAAATCTTTCAAAGTCTTTCAGATGGATGTCAAGTTTGCATTTCTAAATGGTGTGTTACTTGAGGAAGTCTATGTGGAGCAGCCTCCTGAGTTTAAGATCAATAACAAGGTCTATAAACTCAATAAGGCCCTATATGGACTGAAACAAGCTCCTGTGGCTTAATATGATACATTATCCGAATTTCGATTTCAAATGGTTTTTCAAAAGGCAAGATAGATAGGACTTTGTTTATAAAGGAAATAGATGGTAACATCATGTTGGTTCAAATTTATGTTGATGACATTATTTTTGGTTCACCTAATATGAATTTATGTGAAGAATTCAGTGTTCTCATGAAAAATAGGTTTGAAATGTCAATGATGGGTGAATTAACATATTTTCTAGGCTTGCAGATTAAACATATGAGTAAGGGTATTTTTATACATCGACTAAATATGCTAAGGACACGATAGATAAATTTGGGATGACTACTAGTAGGGAAGTTAAAATACCTATGGCAACTAACTTCTCTATGGATTCAAATGAGCAGGGGATACCCACAGATGCAACAGATTATCATGGACCGATTGGATCCCTTCTCTATCTCATTGCAAGTAGACCAGACATGGCCTTTGCGGTTGGGGTATGTGCAAGATTCCAATCTAATCCCAAGAAAACTCATCTGGAGACCGCTAAGAAAATCCTCAAATATCTCAAAGGGACTTTGCAAGTTGGGTTATGGTACCCGATTGATGACAACTTTGAGTGACAGGATATTCAGACTTGATTTTGGAGGATATAAGATTGATAGGAAATCCACTTCAGGAACTTGTCAATTCTTAGGCAACAAATTAATTTCTTGGTTATCTAAGAAACAGACATCTCGTTGCCACCTCCACAATCGAGGTGAATACATGGCACTGGAAGTTATTGCTCTCAACTCCTCCGGATTAGTCACAGACTTAGAGATTATAACATTCAAACATCATCTGTTCCTATTTACCGTGATAGTAATAGTGCAATAGCCATGACATACAATCCTCATTACGCATTCTAGGTGTAAGCATATAAACATCGACATCACTTCATTAGAGATCATGTAGAAACCATACTTATCCCTGCAAAATTTCTTCTCAAAACCCTTAGCCAAATTTTATGAGCCATTCTCGAGAAAACCATCACAATGACTTCAACCATGATAGAGATCAACACCGAGACCTTCAACAAGAAGATAAAACATGAGATGTACGTAGACTTTGAAACCACAAATGATGAGGAATCAAGGCAGTTCTTTGATTACTAGAGAGGTCGAGGCTTGAAGACCTTCTATTCGAAGAAATCTGACTCAAACAAGACTCTAGACATGCGTGGAGTGGAATTCTATGTCAATGGGACATATGAAACGGGAATTTCGAACCAGAGTCTACGGAGAGAATTTGGTGGTTACCACGGCGGAGATTGCTCGGATTTTTAGGTGAGCAATGAGGGTGTTAATCCCCTCACATACAAATCAAGACTGGGTAGAATCATTTGAGATGATTGCCCGTACGTCGATGAAAGACCGGCGATCGGAACTAAAGAAAAACATGCTCGACGGAAATATCGCCTTCTCGATGACGATATTGACAAAGGCGATCCTTGGGGAGCGTAACTCCCACGACGGGCTGACTTGACCCCGCCAGGCTGCCTAAGAGCCATTTTAGATGGGGTCCGAGTTAATCGGGCCGAGATCTTTCTGAACCGGTTTGATACGGAGAGGAATCACCAGTAGATGAAAGACGGTAAGTGGACAGCCAAGTCCATTACCAGCCTCTTCAACAAGATTATCGTCATCCCGGAGACCTGCTGACCACCCAGATCAACCGGAAGGATGGTGTGAGGGCCTACACAAACAAAAGGCCTCCTCACCAAAGATGAGGTGATCGGCGGGCAGTGACTTGGATGTTTAAGCGGTTTAGGTCGGAGTACGGGACCCCTCGGTGAGGAGGAGGAAGAGGAAGAAGAGGGAGTAGAAGAGCCGACGGTGAGCTCGGTCGAGGCTTCGCAGCCAATGAAGTCAAGGAGAAGGCAAGAAAGAGGAGGAGGTTGGTGAAAACCTCGGAGAAGGGTGCATCCTCTGTGATCACCCTAGCTTACCGGCTGAAGAGGCACTTACACTAGAGATAGCGGCAGAGGTAGCCCAGACAGAGGAGGTATAAGAAATAAGCTCGGAGAGGACTTCCTCCCCTCTCCCAAAAAGGTACAACTTTTCGGTACATTAGCTAGCCTCTCCCTCCCTCTCTCCAACCCACTCTAGCAATGAAGAGGTGACTCAGCCGACACCTCTGAGCCTCTTGAACAGCCTACTCCCACCACGGTCGAAGCAGAACCTCATCCTCATCTCTCCCCCAAATCCAAATCTCTTCTCCACCCCAATCCCCATCCGAATTCCTATCCTTTCTAGCCAGCCGCCTACTCACCCACTCCAATAACTACCATCTCCTCCAAAGCATTACTACCATCAACCCCAACCCCACCTCAAACGACAACCGAAACCACATCATCTTCCCCTCATCTTACCATCCCTCACCCAACCTCATCTCCACCACCCACCTCATCCGATATTCCTCCCCTTCCATCTTCTCCACCACCCGAAATCCCCCTCCCCCACCATCGACGCACCCACATCTTCTCAACCCACTGAAGTCCAAGCTCCCGATATCTCAAACATCTTTGGAGATATCGGGATGCACTCCCCAATCCAACTACCCTCCTCCTCCTCCTCATCCGAATCATCCGAGGAGGAAATCACCCAATCTACTGCCATCTCTTCGGCCTTTGAAGACCTACACAAAAAAATCATCACCAAGGTCCAGAAGGCCGATGGAGAGGAAAACAAGAAAGGTGATTCGAGCAATACCGATACAATGCTCGCCAATATGCGGATTGCCGAGATGAATATCTCTCGCAATTTATCAGCCAATCTCGGCACCGCTATTGGTACTCTACCGGGCAACCCGGGAGGAGGAGGTAAAGTTGCTCAAGCAAAGGTGGCCGCAGACAACGAAGTCTTGGTTGATGCTCTAACCACATATAAATCGAGACTTAGGATTCGTTGTGCTTTGCATTGGAAGATCACTCTCAAACCCCGAAAGATGAAGTTAAAAAGGGGGAAGGAGTCTGAAGGAAGATTGGACACCCTCACATTTGGAGTCATGTCCATTACGGACAAGCTCAACTCTAAAGCGAGATCACTGAGTTGGAAACAACCAAGACAGTAAATCAAAGTCAAATCCGATTTAGCCGGTCAGCTTTGCAACCGAGGGTGACCCAGATTGAGGAGGCCATCCGAGAGGATGAGAAGAAGAGGAGAAAGGAAGATGAAGAGAAGATTGAGAAACCGCTAGCCCGAATGAAGGAAGCTGAAAAACCCGAGGCCAAGGGCAAGGGTAAAGGGAAAGCAAAGAGTGAAGAGAGAAGGAGTCATCACCGAGCAAATTGCCTCACTGCACTCAGCCGAGCGCAAAAGAAAAGAACCCGACTTCTCCAACCTCTCGGTGAGTAGATCAGACGGATACATGCTGAAAAGGAGAAGTACGAGAAGCAGGAGAAGAAAAGGTTGAAGAAGCCGGGCAAGGGAGCCGAATCAAGTGGGATCGGGAGTCAAGAAAGTGGGTATCCAAGACCGCAGACAAAGCCGACTTCCGACTCCTACCACCGCACCTCGGCCTCCTCCCAAGATGGTGGCCGGGAAGCATACAGAGGAGTACAAAAGAAAGCTCTAGATGCCAAGTGGATGTACCACCGGTACATCTTAAAGAACTCTCCTACCGGCACACTGATGAAGACCTCCATGGCATGCCCGGATAGAGAAAGAGGATGCCGAGATGTATGGAAAGCCGCTTGATGAGGCCAATCGAGTATTCAACTATGATCCGATCGCACCAGCCTTCGAGCATGCTAAAACCAAGATGAATGAAGACGGGACTCCTGAACCGGCTTGGGTCAGACAATTGTCGCTAAAGCCGAGAAGGAATCCCACTCACAAATGAGGGTGAACTTAAACGGCTCGAGCTGTGGTCTTCAACCGGCCGAACATCCCCGAATCAAGCCGATGGGGAATCGATAGACCAGGATTTTCTTTTCCTTATCTTATCTTTCTATCGAGTTCTCTATATACGTAATTTGTATATGTGTGAATAAAAATACTCAATCTTATCTCGATTTACTTGTCTTATTTTTAAAGCTTTCTTTCTTATTTTAAGAAAACTTAAAAATTTTCTAAGTATTAATCATCCGAGAAAATTTTCATCTCGAGACTTAAAATTTCCTAAAATTTTTTTCTAAGCCTTTAAAAATTTTCTAAGTCCTAAGACTTAAAATTTTTACTAAGTCTAAATATTTTGAAAAAGTCTTAAGACTTAAGAATTCTTTCTTAAATTTTTCTAAGTGTGAATTAAGTGCTCTAACTTGAATAAACTCGAGTTAAAATGTGAATATATTTTGATATGCCTATCTCGATTATCTTGATTAACTTTGACTAACTTCAATTTGTGAGTATGTCTCTTCCTTGTAGTTTTAACTTCATCAAAAAGGGAGAAATTGTTAGATCAAGAAAGGTTTTGATGAGTTAAAAAGATCAATTCGGATGATCAAATAACTTTGAAGAACAGTGAGATCAAGTTCCAAGACTAAGCCGATCGAGACAGTCAAGAATTGAACAAGTTAGGTGAAGTCCGGGAAGTCGGAAGTCATCTGGAGACAAGCTCAAATCTAGTCATCTGCAGGAGATGATTAAAAAGTGCTCGAGACGAGGTCAAGATAAGCTGAGTAGAATAAGAAAGGCAAGTCTTCACCAAGTCACCGCAGACGATTAGGGAAAAATCAGTGAAGATAACAACGGTTTTCAAGATTAAGTTTGTTAAGCGGTTTTAGTTTGTTAGAATGACTAACAAACTAACCGCCTTTTCGAGACTTATAAATAGGTCTAGGTTTTCACTTTATATACACGCATATCACATTAACACAACACAATATACACAATACTCGATTTCTACTTTCACATCGATTCAAAAAGTTTTTCTAAGAAAGTTTTGAGAAAGTTCTAAGTGTTTGTAGAACAAGTTCTGTACATCTTCAAAGCTCACCTATCACTTGTAAAGATAGATTTGGAAGAGTCTAGGAGTTTGAAGATTTGAAGATCTTTGTATGTTGTAAACCTGTAAGTTGTCGGTGAGTAAGTAAGTGGTAAGAAGAGACCTTTCTTCAAGTTGAAGAAGGAGAGTGGATGTAGGATCGGTTTGATCCGAACCACTATACATCTGTGTGTTCTTTATTACTTTCATTTACTTATCTCGTTCATATCAATATCAGTTTATAATCAAAGTTTAAATTCAGAATTAAAGTTAGACAAATTATCATTGTGCTTTTGATCCGAATAAAGTTGAGTTTAAAACCAATTCCATTTGTGTAACTTTGGTGTTTTGAATAAGTTTTCAAAGATTTGTAAAAATCAAAATCTATTCAACCCCCTTCTAGATTTTTCCTAGAAGATTGATTCAAGTTTTCTTTAATATACTTAACTAAGTGGGACCAACGAATTGCCTAGCAATTTTAAACCTCTTAATTATGAATATGATTGTACGACGACCCTACGACCATTTGGTGAGATTTGAAAATTCGGCCTTCCTCCGTCAATATGGGGAGGGTGTGAAGTGTAGGGTCTTTCTAACCACTTTGTCTAAAGCGGTCCAAAGTAGTGGTTTAGCCAGCTAGAGCTCAATTCCATTGGCTCTTTCGAGCGATTTGGAGAGCTGTTCTTGCACCCGATTCGCCGGTGCGAGGAGACAAAACTAGAGCTACGTTGACATTGTTCAACATGAAGCAAGGAGAAAGTGAGAGCTTGCGAGCCTTCATGAAGAGATTCAATCAGCAAAGACCGGAAGTCCCAACCGCCACCCCGGAAGTCAAGATTAATGCTTTCACCGAACCTCCGAGATGGAGACCTATTCTCCTCTCTCGGCGAAGAAGCCGATTCCGACATTTGATGAGTTCTTTGAGGAGAGCAGAGAAATATGTCACACTCGTTGGAAGAAGTGAGAAAGGGAAAGAGAGCAGAGGTCAAACCAGGTGGACTGAGAAAAAGAAGGAATCAACTAAGAAAGGCTCAACGGCGGAGCCAGAGGAGGCACCAAAATCTGGACCCCGCTCTAGGTTTGACAAATATACCCCTGAAGGCTAGGCGGCGGAGCTATTGGAGGTAGCATCCGACCACCTCGAAATGAAGTTTCCATGGACACGATCTAGAGGGCCGATGAGGCTCAAATCAGATAAGTTTTGTCGTTTCCATAATGAATATGGGCATGACACTAACAATTATTTTCACTTACGTGATGAGATTGAAAGGATGATCCAGGCAGGTCATCTTAAAGAATTTGTTTACAGAGATTGGGTCGGCTCAGGGGCAAAAAGAAAGGAGGCTGATGACAAAGTCAAGAGAAGGGAAAAATGATTGAAGGAAGGTAGGAGAAAAGGCCCTCCCAGGAGAGAGGACTAATCCAAATGATAATAGGAGGTCCGAACGAGGGAGACTCATTCCAAGCACGGAAAGGCTGGAGAGAGGATCACGAGGAGAGAGGTTGGAGAAATGTCAAATGAGGCGAATTGGAAGGAGGTATGCCATACACCCTAGATTCATTTTGGTCCAGAGTATGGAGGTCTCGGGAAGGAAGACCATGTAATTCGCTAGTCATTACAACGAGACATGGTGGATATCTTGTTGCGAGGATCTTCGTCGATACGGGAGCTCGAGAGGACATCATTTTCTTGGAATGCTTCAAGAAAATGAATCTAAATGTGGAATTACAGTCATTGGATATTGCGCTATATGGATTTACTGGGAGCAGCTTCACCCCCTTGGTCGGAGTAACCCTCCAGGGTGGGGGTGGGGAAGCTCTACGGAGGAGGGTGGTAATGGAAATTTTTTTGATTGTTGATGTACCCTCATCTTATAACAAGATCTTTGGTAGGCCAATATTGAATTTATTTCAGGTGGTCATATCAACCTATCACATGAAACTTAAGCTTCCGGTGATCGATGAGGTGGGTGAAGTAGGCGGTGAACAGTGCGATCTAGGAAATGCTACGTGGAGACAGTAAAGATGGTGATAAAGAGCTGCATCGCAGCTTGAAAAGAGACAAAGAGGTGGATCGTGAATCCAAGAGATGTATGATCATGGAGGAAGCTGATCCTCCAAAAATGAGAGTCGAAGAAGAATGATGATGGTCGAATCGTATCTGCACAAAAAAGGGTACATGACGAGGATTGGAGCCCACCGAGCAAAATTGGAGAAAGACACAGTAATGACTTTACGAAGAAATGCGAGATGTGTTTGCTTTTTCTTCCTCCGACATGACAGCTTATTCCGGAGGAGGTGGCCCTTCACCACCTCAACGTGGATCTTAACGCTAAACCCGTAAAATAAAAAATAAGAGTCTTCTCCGAAAAGGATGTCATCACAAAGGCGTAAGGTAGAGAAGTTGTTGGAGGCGGGACATGTTAAGCGAATCCAGCTTTTCCACCGGCTATCTAATGCAGTGTTGGTGGCAAAACCAGGGGGAAATGGAGAATGAGCATAGATTTTCGGATCTCGAACAAGGCATGCCTTAAGGAACATTATCCCTTACCTGTGATTGACCGGATGGTCGAATCTACCTCTAGATTTGAGTTGCTAAGTATGATGGATGCCTACCAAGGCTACCATCAAATATAGATTTTCCCTCCATATATTACAAAGGTAAGTTTCATTATTTCCAAAGGTGGAACTTTTTGCTATATTAGAATGCCCTTTGGACTAAAGAATGCGGGAGCAACCTATCCGAGAATGGTTGACAAAATGTTAAAAAAGCATTTAGGGAAAAACATGGAGGTTTACATAGATGACATGTTGGTGAAGAGTGTGAAGGCAGGGGGACACGTGGCGACTGGAGGAAGCTTTCTCGGTGCTAAGGATGAATGACATGAAGCTAAATGCGAAGTGTTCCTTTGGAGTGAGGTCCAGGAAATTCCTCGGATACATGGTGACCCAGCCAGATTTATAAATAGATCTGCAGAGAGGAGCCACCCCTTCTTCAAGATTTTGAGGAAGGGATCCAGTTCGAATGGGATGAGCGATGCCAACAGGCGCTCGAGGAGCTCAAACAAAGATCGGCCCGGTTACCTACCTTAATGAAGCCAATACCGGGGGAGACGCTCTACCTTTACCTCTCAGTAGGTGGGGTCTCACTTAGCTCGTGCAGGTGAGGGAGGAGGGTCAACCCGAAACTGTGTACTACATTAGTAAACTAATTCAAATAGTAGAAGAGAGATACTCGGAAATAGAGTAAGTCGCCACGACTATAATGGTCACGGCTCGAGGTTACGACCTTATTTCTTATCACATAAGGTTATTGTTCGGACTAACTACCTTAAACAGGGTAATTGGCAAAGCTGATCTCTCGGGAGGATGGTCGAGATAGGCCGTCGAGCCGAGGGGAGTATGACGTGGATTTTGAGCCACGGAGGACCATCAAAGCACAGGCCCTGTCTCGATTTTATTCGGTGAGGGTACACGTGCGCTACGGGAAGGAGAATGGAAGGTATATGTGGACGGCTCTATATCCATGCACGGGGTTGTGGAGCTGGGATCGTGATTATTGATCCAGAGGGCTAGGAAACGCAAGTTGCGGTGAGGTTTGAATTCATTACCTCAAACAACGGAGCTAAGTACGGAAACCGATTCGAGGAGCAGAGATGACCGAAGAGCCGGGAGCAGTCGAGTGGTCATGTTTTTGGATTCCCAACTTGTAACCCAAAGAAGTTACAGGTGGAGTACGAAGCCAAAGATGAGAAAATGATAGCCTATCTCCGGTGGGTAGCGAGCTGCCAGGAAGGTTCAGTTCCTTTGAGGTTAGACAAATACCTCGAGAGGAAAACTCCAGAGTGGATAACCCGTCCCAAACCGACGAGTTCCGCAACACCGCATGGAGGAAGATCACCCTGGTCATTGCAGAGGTAGAAGCTACGACTTCTTCAATAGGGGTCATCGGAGTTGAAAATGATTGGAGAACCAATATTTATCGAGTGTTGCGTAACCCTGAGAGCTGCCTTATAAAAGAAAAGCTCGAGAATGGAGAATCCGATACATGATGATCGGAGATAAGATGTACCGGCGGTCCTTCACGTAGCCTTACTTGAGGTGTTTATCCCCTCAAGAAAGGAGGTACGTTATTAAGGATATCCATGAAGGTTGTTGTGCCGACCATGCAGGGGCCCGAGCAATAGTTCGGAAAGCCTTGAGGGCTGGATATTTCGGCCTACCATGACCCAGACGCCAAAGACCGAGTGAAGAAGTGTAAGAAATGCCAAAAGCATAGCTTCCTTATCCACCTCCCTACAGAGGAGATGGGGTCATGCACTTGCCATGTCCCTTTGCGATATGGGGGATAGACTTGGTGGGCCCATTCCCGATAGCAGTGGGCAGCGGAAGTTTCTAGTGGTAGCGTGGACTACTTTAGCAAGCGGGTCGAAGGCTGCGCCACCAGCGAGGATTGAGGAAGGTAATATAATAAAATTTTTATGGAGATATATTTAGAGGTTCACCTCGGTGGCACACCCCCAAGCCAATGGCCAGGTGAAAGTCACCAAAAGAACCATTGTAAATGGGATATGAGCCCGATCGACAAAGCCGGAGGGAGGTGGGTAGATGAGCTAGAGTCGCTTATGTGGGCTTATCGAACCACCCCTAGAGAGCCAATAGAAAAGTCCCCTTTTCACCTAGTGTATGGGGCAACCGCAGTCATACCTTACGAAGTGGGGATGGAGACCTGATTGTAGGATTCCGGCAAGCGGTATTAAGACCAATCAAGTATATCGAACCCAAGGGAAAAAGTATGCACGTGAGGCTTAGGAATACAAGTTATTGGTGACTATTGTTGCAAGATGGGTTTTGACACTAAAAACTACAAGACAATTGCAAGAATTAAAATCAAACTCAATGAAAGCAAATTATCAAACACCTAATGTGCAAAAACAAGTAACTTGGTTTCAATTGGGGATTAGTGTGCTAGGGATAATATCCATCAAGGAATCAATGATCAACAAGCTATGATTGAATCAAATTGCAAATCAACCAAGATAGAAAGCATAAAACCATCATGCAATTAATCACTCCATTAACTACACAATACCTAATGTGAGTATCCTTAGTGCAACTAATCTCTCAATTAAGAAGCACCCAATTCATACATTCATACACAATTATAACCCGATTAATCCCGGATCACATTAGCTCAACTCTCGCTTATTGCTAGGGTGATCAAACATTAATCTAAAGAGATAATTTTGCATGAAGCACAATGAAAATCACAATTAGGAAGCAATCTACTCAATTGATCAACAATTATCAATAATCATAGCATAAAGCAATCACATCATCTCCAATTTCAATTATCCCAAGCACAAGAGTATTAGCCCATGGTGCAAAGTGCAAAACCCATGGGTGAAAAATCTAAGAGAGCAATTAGGAAACTAATCACAACAATTATGGAATTTAAATGAGAAAAGTGGAAGAACATCACCAATAGAATCCAAATCAATAGGAATGCTTGAATCTTCAAAATAGTCTTCAATACAATTCTCTTCTCCACACTTGAATTACAACTTGAAAAGGAAAAACTAATGGATCAAATCACTAATCTAAGGTACAAATGATCAAATTCTATCTAAATCTATGAATCTAATCCAATTACAAAGAGAATTAAGCTATGGAATGAGAATTTCGCCCAAAAAGCGTAAAATAACTGCTCTAATCTAATCTAGGAAGAATATGCTCTGTTTTTCGCTCAAATGGGCGTAAATACAAAAATTCAATTTTTGGTCATCCCTCGACTCGAGGGCCTTGAAGTCGCTAATGTGATTTTGCGGTTTCGCCACCAGCCTCAAGTCGAGCTCCAGCCCTCGACTCGAGGGATCTCCTTTGCCACGATCCTCGACTCGATTTTGAATTTCAACCTATTGCCTTCACCCTCGGGTCGAGGCCCCTAGACCTCGACCAGAGGTCGAGTCCTAGGAATTTTCTCGACCCGGACTCCGCCTCGACCCTCGTTTCGCCCGTCTCAATCGTCTCTTCATCCTAAGAATGCCGATACTCTTGGTTTGGCCAAATTCTACCGATTTACCAAACGGGATAAAAACATCAATTATCTCACAAGTAATACTTTTATGCAAAGTAGTGATACTCTACACAATTAGGTACAAAATCTAACACTTTTGATCACTTTTTGCACTAAAATACCCCCTAAAATCATGCATCAATTCACTCCAATCATAATACCCCCAAACTTGAAGTGTTGCTCATCCTCGAGCAACGTAGCAAATAAGCACAACGGAGTGAATTGATTGCAGCTATGTCACATGGCACCATAGAAGAAATATAAGATCATCGAACTTCGTCAATAAACTCAAGTATCAATGCAAACTCTCAACTAGCAATCAAGGTGAATCATGCTCAAACAAATGCAACATCAAATACTCAAAACATTGCTCCTTCCATGGAGTGTTTCTCTCATCTCTCAAGTGTATCAAGGTTCAATGCACTCAATCATCAAATTCACAAACATGCACATCATAAGCTTGCCAAAGGACTCAATCTCAATCACAATCATTTGTGTTCAATCAAGAATCAAAGAGGTCTTTCATCAAGGTTGTAATGTAAGCTCTTTGGAAGAGTGACCCAAATAGTAGAGACTTGAATGATAGCTAAACACTTCAATACACATCTCTTCAATCCTCATCAAGCAACACTTCAATACCCTTCTTTTGAAGTTTTCTTTCTTAAGCTCACAAATTGAATTTTTCTTCTTTCATGTTCACATCTTTTTCACAATTCCATTTTTTTTTCACAACCTTCCTTTCTTCATTTATAAATTTAGCACATCATCTTTCCACCACACTTTACATGCAAATCACCATCATTAGCCAACAATCAAGCTCTACTAAGCATAGGACAATAAGACTCATAAAAATAAGCAAAATAATTTCGATTTCACTTGGCTTGCCAAAGAATAAGGATACTAGGCTCAAAATGGCCTCTTATCATTTTCATGAAATCACACAAAAATCAATATCAACAAGTCCAAGGGCAAGTTCTAGCATACAAATCTATGAATGATGCACTCACAAAGAAATCATATCAACCGTATA
Organism: Paraleonurus japonicus; assembly: GCA_030762865.1. Taxonomy (NCBI): domain Eukaryota; kingdom Viridiplantae; phylum Streptophyta; class Magnoliopsida; order Lamiales; family Lamiaceae; genus Paraleonurus; species Paraleonurus japonicus. Next base: position 31,750,584 of record CM061054.1, read on the forward strand.
AAATGTACGATTTTTAAGGCACAAAAGCTCATGGGTTTCAATTGAACAATGAATCAAGCATCTTCAATCACATTCATCTTCACATAATTATCAATCATGTTAGCTTCAAGCCACAAATCAACTCATGATCAAATCAAAATTCAATATATCTTGCAATTCAAGCACAAGTGCACATGTACATAATCTCAAGCACACTCACTAAGTCAACATGATACTAAAAGATATGCAATAAGTCCACAATGAAGCTCAAAATAAATCCATGCCAAAAATATACAAGAGCACAAAAAGATAAGCTAAGGAAAGAAGAACACCTCCCCAAACTTAGACAAGTCTAAGTTTGCAAGGAAGTGTTGTACCAATAAACCTTTAACTCCATATTCCATCAAGCATGTATAGGGCTCCTCAAGTTCCAAGCAATTCTCACAACCTACAAGGATCACAAGACCCAATTATTAAAAGCAACAAAACAAAACAAACACAAGAAAGCAAGAAAGGATGGGTTGCCTCCCATCAAGCGCTATTTTTAACGTCCTTTGCCGGACGGAACTCAAGGAGTTCACACTTCCCTTTCAATGTTGAGGCTAGGCACATCCTTAAGATCAAGAGCGTCTACAAATTCCTTTTGTGATGACACGTGATAATGCTTCAACCTATGACCCTTCACAACAAATCTTTCATCTTTTTATTTGCCACCTCAAAGTACCCGTTTGGAAATGCCTTTGCAACTCGAAATGACCCACTCCATCGTGACTTAAGCTTTCCCGGGAAGAGCTTCAACCTAGAGTTAAAAAGGAGCACTTGATCATCTTCCTTGAATTTCTTCCTTCTAAGCTTTGAATCATGCCACTTCTTTATCTTTTCCTTGAAGATCTTTGAATTCTCATAGGCATGCATCCTAAACTCTTCCAACTCATGCAATTGAAGGACCCTTTTCTCCCCCACTAGCTCTTCATCAAGGTTCAATCTTTTAATAGCCCAAAAAGCCTTGTATTCAAGCTCAACCAGGAGATGACAAGTCTTCCCATAAACCAATTGGTAGGGGACATATCAAGAGGGGTCTTGTAAGCGGTCCTATATGCCCATAATGCATCCTCAAGCTTGTTTGCCCAATCTTTTCTATTTGTTCTCACCGTCTTCTCTAAAATCCCCTTGATCAAATGATTAGAAACTTCGGCCAAGCCATTTGTTTGAGGATGGTAAGGAGTCGCCACCTTGTGTTTGACATCGTATCTTAACAAGAGCTTTTCCATGGCTTTGTTGACGAAGTGACTTCCACCATCGCTTATCAAGATTCTAGGAACTCCAAACCTTGTAAAAATTCTTCTCAAGAACTTTATGGCCACCTTGGCATCATTGCTCTTGGTAGGAATAGCCTCTATCCATTTGACACGTAGTCAACCCCAACAAGGATGTATTGATACCCCATTGATGGTGGAAATGGTCCCATAAAATTGACTCCCCATACATAAAAAATCTCCACCTCAAGAATATTACTCAAAGGCATTTCATCCCTGTTTCCTACCCTTTGGCACTTATCGCACTCCTTGATGAACTTCTCACAATCTTTGAACAAGGTCGGCCAATAAAACCCCGATAACAATATTTTCCTCACGGTTTTGGAGGTGCTATGGTGTCCTCCGCAAGGCAAAGTGTGGCAATGCCTCATGATCTCCACTCCTTCATTTCTAGTCACGCACCTCCTTAGAACACCGTCAACCCCAACTTTGAAAAGATACGGATCATCCCATATGAAGTGCTTGACACGTTTGTAGAAAACTTTTCTCTCATATGGATTCATCTCCGGTGGTAGCTCTCCACTTGCCAAGAAATTTGCATAATCCGCAAACCATGGCGTTTCTCCTTCTTTCACAACACACATCACCTCTTCAATGCTCAACAACCCTTCATCGGGAAGGACTCTTCAACCTCTTCTTCATCTCTCTTCATCTCTTCCATTCCTTCAAGCCTCGAAAGGTGGTCCGCAATAACATTCTCACTCCCTTTCTTGTCTACTATCTCCATGTCGAACTCTTGCAAGAGTAAAATCCACATAATCAATCGGGGCTTGGCATCCTTCTTTGACATAAGGTATCGAATAAATGCATGGTCGGTGTACACATTAGTTTTCGACCCCACAAGATAGGGTCGAAACTTATCAAAAGCATACACGACCGCAAGCATCTCATTTTCGGTCGTGGTGTAGTTTACTTGCGCCGGGTTGAAAGTCTTGGAAGCATAGTAGATGGCATGAAACCTCTTCTCTCTCAATTGCCCCAAACCTACCCCCATGGCAAAATCACTAGCATCGCACATTAGAATGAACGATTTTGTCCAATCCGGTGATGAGAATGGGGGCACTAGTCAAAGCTTCCTTCAAGGCCCCGAAAGTAATCAAACACTCATCGTTAAAATCACATGGAACATCTTTTTCTAAGAGATGAGATAAAGGTTTAGAGATTTGAGAGAAATTCTTAATGAATCGCCGGTAGAACCCGGCATGACCAAGGAAAGATCGAATTCCCTTCTCATCCTTAGGAGGGAGCAACTTCTCAATAGCCACAATCTTGGCCTTATCCACTTGCAAGCCCCTTGCGGACACATGATGTCCCAACACAATGTCTTCCTTTACCATAAAATGACACTTCTCCCAATTTAGCACCAAGTTTGTGTCTTCACACCTTTGCAAAACAATGTCAAGAATTGTTAGACAAGTATCAAATGACTCCCCAAAAATGGAGAAGTCATCCATAAAAACCTCCATAATCTTCTCAATTAAGCCATGAAAAATTGACATCATACATCTTTGAAAAGTTGCGGGAGCATTGCAAAGACCAAATGACATTCTTTTCCAAGCAAACGGACCATACGTGCAAGTAAAGGTAGTCTTTTCTTGGTCTTCCGGTGCAATCATAATTTGATTGTAACCGTAATAACCATCTAAGAAGCAATAGTACTCAAATCCACTTAACCTATCAAGCATTTGATCTAGAAAAGGTAAAGGAAAGTGGTCCTTGCACGTGGCCTTATTAAGCTCTCTATAGTCAACACAAACACGTCACCCCGTAGCTACCCTAGTTGCAATAGATTCATCATTTTCACCCTTAATTACCGTTATCCCCCTTTCTTAGCTACAACATGCAATGGAGAAACCCATGGACTATCGAAATAGGAAAGATCATATTAGCATCAAACAATTTAACCACTTCCTTCCTAATTAATTCTTGTATGTTAGGGTTAACTCTCCTTTGTGGTTGCACTACGGGTTTATGGTCCTTCTCAAGCCTAATCCTATGCATACAAATTGAGGGATTTATACCTTTCAAATCATCAATGGACCAACCTATGGCCGATTTGTGCTTACGTAGCACATCAAGCAATTTGGTTACATCATTTGATGTAAGATATGATGACACGATTACGGGCTCCCTTCATTCTCATCCAAGTAAGCATACTTAAGGTGCTCGGGAAGTGGCTTGAGTGCTCCTTTCATCTTCTCTTCAAGTGGCTTCCCTTCCTCATTGATCTTCCAAGGTTGGTTTGGAAATCCTTCAAAATTTATCTCCTTCACTTCCTCCACCTCCAATGCATACCTATCAAGAACATGAGAATTACAAGATTCATTAGGCACATTATCATAAGGAGGAATAACATAATCATTAGAAAAAAGGGTGTAAGAAGAGTTTTCCCAAGCCTCTTGAAGGCATGGATCAATCACATCCACCACATGGCATTCCTCCTTCTCCATCGGGTGCTTCATTGCATCTTTCATTGAGAAACTAAACTCTTCATCATCAAGCTTCAAGGTTAAACTCCCTCATTCACATGAAACACCGCTCTTGCGGTAGCTAGAAAAGGCCTCCCAAGAATCAAAGGTACATCCTTGTCTTCCTCCATCTCTAGCACTATGAAGTCCTGGGAATACAAAATCCTCTACTTTTACCAAGACGTCCTCCACAATACCTCTTGGAACGGTAGTTGACCCATCGGCAAGTTGAAGAGTGACGGTAGTAGCCCCTAGTTTTCCTTGATTGAGCCTCTTGAACATGGACATGGGCATCAAATTGATGCTTGCCCCCAAGTCACACAAAACATGCTTCTCCAATCCATTCCCTAGGTCACACAAGAGAGTAAAGCTTCCCGGATCTTTCAACTTTTATGGGAGATTTTGTTGAAGCACGACACTATATTCCGTAGTCAACTTCACTAACTCCGGCTCTTTAATTCTCCTCCTTTTGGCTTGCAAGTCTTTGAGGAACTTAGCATAGTTTGGCATTTGCTCAAGGGCCTCCGAAAATGGAATGTTGATATACAAGGTTTTGAACACTTCAAGGAACCTAGCAAACTTCTCATCCAATGCTTTCTTCATGTACCTTTGAGGATAAGGTACGGGAGCAACCGTCTTTGGGACCCCCTTAGCATCTTTCTCAACAAGCTTAGACTTCTCCCTTTCTTCCCTTGCTCTCAACCACTTAGGCTTCTTCTTATCTTCCTCTTCCATGGCCTCTTGCTTCTCTTCAACACAACCCTCATCATCATTTTTCTCTTCATCTTCTTTCTCATCATTAGAAGGCATTTTGGTCCTTCATATCTTGCACCACTCCTTAGCTCAATGGTTTGACAATGCTCTCTTGTTTCCTTATTTTACAAATGATCCACCGTCGATGAAAGCTTCCCAAACGTAGTGGCCAATTGTCCCACTTGATGCCCAATGGTCTTAAACCGTGTATCCATTTGCTTGCTAATGTCATCAAGCCTAGAATCACTAGCCTCTAACCTATTCACTATCATACCAAGGAGCTCCTCCGTAGTAGCTTTTCCTTTATTATTCGGTACTTTGGCACCGGATCAAATCCGGAGGAAATTAGGATTGACATAAGAAAAATTTTCATGTCTCCTCCAATTGTTGCCATTAAATTAAGCTTGAGATTGAGGTTGATAACTCCCTTGAGGCCTATTTTGATAAGGCATTTGATAGGGCCTTGCTCCTTGAAAATTTCCTTGATAGTTGCCATGATAGCCTCCTTGATAAGGAGGCCTTCCCATGTAATTAACCTCTTCAACCGACAATGGACTTGGACACATATCAACTTGAGGGATGGATGGACTTACACTTTGTTGGCTTTAGGAAGTAGTAAGAGCTCCCAAACGGTCCATCATCATCATAGTCTTCATCGACTCTATCTCCTCCACATGTGACACTCTATGGTGTGCTCCACAATTAACCGACACTTGGAATGAATCTTGGGTAATGTCCATTCATTTGCCCCACGTCTTCGACCAAATAGAACAATTAGCACAAGCATTCAAAAAGGACCGATCCCCATCCATCAAGCTATTGCAAAAATACATAATAGTTTGTTCCTCCGGAAAGCCATGTTGGAGACAATTAATAAGCAACATGCCATACCTCTCCCAAGCTTCCGGTATAATCTCTCCATTCTTTTGGCGGAAATGTAAAATCGCCTCAGCTTGCATGGTTTTGGATGGTGGATAGAACTTCATCAAGAATCTTTTAGAAAGGTCCTCCCATGTACGTACGATCCCGGGAGGAAATGAATTTAGTCATGCTTTGGCTCTCCCCTTAAGAGTAAAGGCAAATAGCCTTAGCTTCTTAGCAGCCTCCGGCACTCCGTTGTACTTGGTTGTGTCGTAAATCTCTAGAAATTGTGCCATATATTGATGAGGGCACTCATCTTCATCTTTCCCTTCAAATTGCTTCTCTCTATGCATCCTTACAAGAGCGGGACTTATCTCAAAATTATTGGCTTCAATTCTCGGCCTTGTTATCCCATCATAATGCTCACGAAGTTATGGCTCAAAGAACTCTCTCAATGGCCTACCTTAAAGTGGTGGCTCATTCATTGGTTGTGGTTTGGCTTGTGGAATGTGAGGTGGCTCTTGATATCGTGGCTCATGAGTGTATGACATTTGAGGATAGTATGGTGGAAATTGTTGTGAATGAGGTGGATAGTATGGGTATTGGTGAGCTTGTGGAGGGTAGGGGTATGGATTTTGGTAGGGAAAGTGTTGTGGTGGCATCCCTTGAGGGAAAGGGCCAACTTGAGCATTAAAGTTGTTCCCATGATCTCCTCCATTGTCTACTCTTCCTTCTCCATTTCCATTCAACTCCTCAACATGAGGTTCACCAACAACTCTCTCTTCATTCCTTAACTCTTCACCTTCCATCACTTCTCTTCGTTTTCTCCCACGATTTCTTCTTAGTGTAGCTTCAAGTTCGGATTGAGTGGCAAGGGTAGAATACCACTAGACCTTGTTATCATGCACTTACAATACCACCAATCCAAGTATCAAACTCCAACAAAAACAAACAAAACAAAAATACAAAAACAACAAATAACCACTTCAAACAATTCCTAAGTCTCACTCTAGGCGCAAAAACTAATTCCTCGGCAACGGCGACATTTTGATTGTAGGATTCCGGGCAAGCGGTATTAAGACCAATCAAGTATATCGAACCCAAGGAAAAAATATGCACGTGAGGCCCTATGAATACAAGTTATTGGTGACTATTGTTGCAAGATAGGTTTTGACACTAAAAACTACAAGACAATTGCAAGAATTAAAATAAAACTCAATGCAAGCAAATTATCAAACACCTAATATGCAAAAACAAGTAACTTAGTTTCAATGGGGGATTGTTGTGCTAGGGATAATATCCATCAAGGAATCAATGATCAAAAACCTATGACTGAATCAAATTGCAAATCAACCAAGATAGAAAGCATAAAACCATCATGCAATTAATCACTCCATTAACTACACAATGCTTAATGTGAGTATCCTTAGTGAAACTAATCTCTCAATTAAGAAGCACCCAATTCATACATTCATACACAATTATAACCCGATTAATCCCAGATCACGTTAGCTCAACTCCCGCCTATTGCTAGGGTGATCAAACATTAATCTAAAGAGATAATTTTGCATGACGCACAATGAGAATCACAATTATGAAGCAATCTACTCAATTGATCAACAATTATCAACAATCATAGCATAAGGCAATCACATCATCCCCAATTTCAATTATCCCAAGCACAAGAGTATTAGCCCATGGTGCAAAGTGCAAAACCCATGGGTGAAAAATCTAAGAGAGCAATTAAAAAACTAATCACAACAATTATGGAATTTAAATGAGAAAAGTGGAAGAACATCACCAATAGAATCCAAATCAATAGGAATGCTTGAATCTTCAAAATAGTCTTCAATACAATTCTCTTCTCCACACTTGAATTACAACTTGAAAATGAAAAAATAATGGATCAAATCACTAATTTAAGGTACAAATGATCAAATTCTATCTAAATCTATGAATCTAATCCAATTACAAAGAGAATTAAGCTATGCAATGAGAATTTCGCCCAAAAAAGCTAAAATATCCGCTCTAATCTAAGCTAGGAAGAATATGCTCTATTTTCCGCTCAAATGGGCTTAAATACAAAAATTGATTTTTGGCCATCCCTCGACTTGAGGTTGGGGCCCTCGAGTCGAGGCCTTGAAGTCGCTAATGCGACTTTGCGGTTTCGCCTCCAGCCTCGAGTCAAGCTCCAACCTTCGACTCGAGGGATCTCCTTGCCTTGATCCTCGACTCGAGGGCTGAGCCTCGAGTCGAGCTTGCTTCAATTTTTGAATTTCAACCTATTGCTTTCACCCTCGGGTCGAGGCCCCGGACCTCGACCGGAGGTCGAGTCCAGGAATTTTCTCGACCGGACTGCTGTCTCGACTCCCCATTTTCGCCCGTCTCGATCGTCTCTTCATCTTAAGAATGTCGGTACTCTCGATTTGGCTAAATTCCACTTATTTACTAGTAAACGGGATGAAAAACTTCAATTATCTCGAAGTAATACTTTTTAGGCAAAGTAGTGATACTCTACACAATTAGGTACACAATCTAATACTTTTGATCACTTTTGCACGAAAATATACCCTAAAATCATGCATCAATTCACTCCAATCAAGACCCATTGTCTAGCCCACTTCTAGAAAGGGAGAAACGAAGAATTGATGAGAGAGAACCTAGACATGCTAGAGGAGGAGCGCGAAATAACTCAACCGAAAGCCGAGAAGTACAAGAATCGCATAAAAATTGCTTATGACCAGAAAGTCATAAGTCGGAGGTTTGAAGAAGGAGACTTGATGCTGAGACAAGCCGATGCGTTGAAAAATATTGGAAAGCTCGACCCAAAGTGGGAAGGGCCATACAAGGTGATTAAAGTCCTTAGAGGAGGAGCTTATGAGTTACAAGATATGGATGGAAATCGACCGGCTAGACCACTGGAATGTCCGCCGATTGAAGAAGTTTTACACTTGAAGAAAGTACCCACCTCGCTGCAAGTAGGTGGTTCTTTTTCTATCTTAGAGTTGCTTTATTTATGTCATTTAAATTTTCGCTTTAATATAATTTCGTTCCATTGGTACTCTTTTTCCCCTGTCTCGTGGGTTTCCCACCGGGTTTTACCGCAGGAGGCTTTTAAAGAGGCCGACCGAGTTAGTTCTTGACTTGTGTTGATCGATTATGGTCAATGGAACAAATCTGTTTATCAATTAATGAAAGAAATTCTTCATTATTCATGAGTTTGTCAGCTTTATTCTTTCGTTGATTACGATTGAAATAATGTGATAAGTGTGATATTCAATACAATTAAATCGCAATATATGATTAATTGTATGAAAATCGATAACTTTCGAAAAAGTTAAATGAATGAGTAAAATGCACGAGAGCATTCAGTGAGAAAAACAAACATGATGAATATGTGCAAGATGAATTGACATCGATCAATATGAAAAGAAGCTAAGAGATAGCTTCAAAACACTAAATTAAACCTACGAGATAAGGTTTAACTCACTTACGAGAAAAGAAACTAAGAGATAGCATCGAAACACTAAGTTAAACCTACGAAAAGGTTTAACCCACCTACGAAAAGGAGCTAAGAGATAGCTTGAAATACTAAGTTAAACCTACGAAAAGGTTTAACCCACCTACAGGAAATGAAGCTAAGAGATAGCTTGAAATACTATGTTAAACTGCAGAAAAGGTTTAACCTACCTAAACCAGAGAGGGTTATGAGAAAAGAAGCTAAGAGATAGCTTGAAATACTAAGTTAAACCTTAAACCTGCAGAGAGGGTTTAACCCACCTAAACCCAGAGAGGGTTACGAAAAAGAAGCTAAGAGATAGCTTGAAACACTAAGTTAAACCTACGTAAAAGGTTTAACCCACCTACAAGAAAAGAAGCTAAGAGATAGCTTCAAAATACTAAGTTAAACCCGCAGAAAAGGTTTAACCCACCTAAACCCAAAGAGGGTTACGAGAAAAGAAGCTAAGAGATAGCTTCAAATACTAAGTTAAACTGCAGAGAGGGTTTAACCCACCTAAACCCAGAGAGCGTTACGAGAAAAGAAGCTAAGAGATAGCTTTGAAATACTAAGTTAAACCTGCAGAGAGGGTTTAACCCACTTAAACCCGTAAAGGGTTGCGAGAAAAGAAGCTAAGAGATAGCTTCGAGAAACTAAGTTAAACCTACGTAAAAGGTTTAACCCACCTACGAAAAAAAAAGCTAAGAGATAGCTTTGAAATACTAAGTTAAACCTGCAGAAAAGGTTTAACCCACCTAGACCCGTAAAAGGGTTGCGAGAAGCTGGAGCTAAGAGATAACTTCAGGATGCTGAGTTAAACCTACGGCAAGGGTATAATCAAGCAAATAGGAAATACATGATGCGACTTTGAGAGAAGCCTAGATCAAGTCTACAGGGGAGGGTTCAACTAAGCCTGCTGATTAGAGTGAATTGATGCATGTTTTTAGGGCCTATTTTAGTGCAAAAAGTGAGCTAAAGTGTTAGTTTTTGTGCCAAAATGTGAAAAGTATCACTCTTTTGCCTAAAAAGTATTATTTGTGAGAATTTGATGTTTTTCGTCCATTTTGCAGGTAATTCGGTGGAATTTTGCCAAACCGAGAGTACCATTAGGCTTAGAATGAAGAGACGATCATACGGGACGAAAACGGGGTTGGGGCCGAAGCCCTGCGAGAAAGTGCCACTGACTCGAGCTGCGGTCGAGGGACAAGAGCCTCGAGTCGAGGGCTATGCGAAAGGACCAAAATCAGAAGAAAGGCAGCAGCCTCGACTCGAGGCATGACCACGGAGTCGAGGGATGGGACAAAAGCAAGAGCCTCGAGTCGAGGCATGACCCTCGACTCGAGGGGGTAGTTTTCTGAAAATTCGTATTTAAAGGGGAGAAGCAGAGCAATTGAGATATCTTTCATAGTAGCATTAGTAGCGGTTTTGGGGCGATTTCTCGTGCCCCAAGCCAATTTTCCATTCTAGGTAGAGTAGAAGTTAGAATTAGGATTAGATTTACGTTGATGTTGGTAGATTAGCATTAGATTAGCATTTGATCCTTGTAATTCTTTCAATTCAAGCTTGTAATTCATTTGGAGATTGTTGTTGAAGACTCAAGCATTCCTCTTTTTGTTGATTGAAGATCATTTGGTGATGTTTTTCCTCTTTTGTCTCTTTAATTTCTTAATTGTTGTGATTTGCTTTGTGTTTGATCAATTCTATCTTCTTCCCATGGGTATTGTTTGTGGTACCATGGGCTAACTCTTTTGTGCTTGGGTTAATTGAAATTGATGATGAATTGATTGATGATGCTATAATTGTTGATGATTGGAGATTAATTGAGTAGATTGCTTACTAATTGTGATTCTCAATTGTGCTTCATGCATAATTATCTCTTTAGATTAGTGTTAGATCACCCTAGCTATAGGCGAGAGTTGCGCTAACGTGATCCGGGATTAATCGGGTGATAATTGTGTATGAATGTGTGGATTGGGTGCTTCGGAATCGAGAGATTAGTTGCACTAAGGATACTCACGTTAGTTTTCTACCTAATTGTGATTCTTAATTGTGCTTTGTCTAAAATTATCTCTTTAGATTAATGGTTAATCACCACAGCAATAGGCGAGAGTTGAGCTAACGTGATTAGGTGTTTATCGAGTTTCAATTTTGCATGATTGTATAAATTAGGGATTTTTACATCGAGAGATGGGAAAGACTAAGAATACTCACATTAGGCATTGTGATTTTAATGGAGTGATTAATTTCATGATGGTTTATGTTTTCTATCTTAGTTGATTTGCAATTTGATTCAATTGTAGCTTGTTGATTGATGATTCATTGATGGATGTTAATCCTAGCACCCTGTCCCACCATTTATTGTTGTTTTTGTTATCGCATTCTAGGTGTTCGCTCATTTGCTTGCTTGTTATTGTTTTGTATTTTTGCTTGTGTTTTGTTGTTTTTGTGCCAAACCATTGTTGCAACTCTAGTCACTAAGAACTCGTATTTCTAGGGCCTCATGTGCATACTTTTTCCCTTGGGTTCGATATTTTGTTGATTGGTCTTAATAACTCTTGCCCTATACACTCCAATCAAATGGCGCCGTTGCCGGGAATTAGTTTTGCGCCTTAAGTGAGACTTAGGAATTGTTTGAAGTGGCTACTTGTTGCCTTTGTATTTTTGTTTGTTTTGTTATTTTTGGTAGAATTTGATACTTTGATATCTTATCTAGATGGAAGGATACAACTCATACATGTGGAATCAAGAGTATTATCAAGATAGTAGGGTGTATTCTCCACATTTTGATGGATTTGGCTACAATGATTGGAGGAACTATGAAGATAATTCTCAATGGCAACAAGTTCCATCTAATTATGACGATTGGATTTATGAAGAAATTCCTTCCCCACCTCAAGAGATGTTTCCATACTATGAGCCTTATGATCAAACATTTGATCCATGTCTTGGATTTGAATTGCAAGGAGCATCGGGAGGTGATTGCTATGATGATAGGAGAAGCCATGAGTTCGATTTTTCATTGCCACAAGCTTCTCCTTAATTTGAAGAATGGGGACTCCATGATATGAGAGCCATATTGCAAGAGATGCTTGGATTTTTGTTGGAAAAATTTGAGGAAGATGATTCTAGATGTGATCAAATGCTTCCCTTGTATGAAGAAATGTATGAGACCAAAGAAAAGGTAAATTCATGGATAGAGGGGAACATGGAGATCACCGGAGTGCATTTCATGTTTATAAAGAATCAACTCAAAGATTTCCTACGCCAAGTAAAAACATGAATATCATGGAAAGTCAAGAAGAAGAAGGGGAGGAAGAAAGTGAAAGAAGAGATGTAGTAGAGGGTCCAAGCGAAGAGGTAAAAGTAGAAGGCTTCCTTGTCAAAAAGGAGGAAGAGGAGTGTCCATTAATGGACATGAGCTTTAATGAGGAGGAAAATCAAAGAGCATCAAATGAAGCTTTGAAGATCGAAATGAGCATTTCTATACCCTCTAACTCTTCAATTTGTGATTTAATTGAAAATGATGCTTCTAATGATTTAATTTTTCCTCTTGTGAATTTTGACTATAGGGAAGAATTGAAGAAACGCTTGGGCATCCTTGAAAGGAAAGAAGAATCGAGAAGGATGGCAAGAGAGAAAGGGGGACAACCATGGACACTTTGCATATCTATAGGTGGTTGTCCAATCTATTCGGTGAACCTCCTAGACCTTGAAGTACAATGATCGTGATACAATGGGAAGGAGGATCGCTACCCTTGGCCATTCCGATGAAAGATGTTGGACGTGAAGAAATAAGTCCGGCAAAGGACAATAAAAATAGCGCTTGATGGGAGGCAACCCATCCTTTTTATTTGCTTTTGTGTGTTTTTGGTAGATTAGTGTTTTTGTTTTATTTTGGGAGATTTGGCTTGCTACTTAATTGCTTATGCTTAGGAAAGTATGCTAGGAGCTTTGAGATTCATATAGTTATGAGCTTAATTGTTGATACCATTAGAAGTTGCATATATTCTTATCACTCTCATTCTAAACCTTGAATTCATGTTATCATTCAAGTTTGGGGGTGTTGGTCGTTATTTGGTTCTTGCATCTCTTAGTGGTAATTATTTGAAGATTCTTATGCCCGATTGTAGGTATGCTCACTACGTGGATTGAGAAAGCGATTGGAATTGCAAGGAAATGCAAGATCAAGAAGGAAATTGCATTAAAGCTTGAAGAGTCCTACACATGCTTGAAGAAAGATGGAGTTTAAAAGCTTATTGGTACAACACTTCCTTTCAAACTTAGACTTGTCTAAGTTTGGGGAAGTGTTTCTCTTTCTTTGCCTATCTTTTGTGCTCTTATATGATTATGGGGTTTGTTGAGCTTATTGCTTATTGTTGATTAAGCTATATTGGTATCTTGGATTTCTTGCATCTATTTTTGGGGCTAGATGTGTCTTGAGCTTAATTGTGGATTTATTGCATATATCTTTTAGTATTATTCATGTGGTAGTGAGTATGCTTGGACTTATGTACATGAGCACTTATGCTTGATTAGCAAGACTATTGAATTTTGATATGATCATGAGTAGATTTGTAGCTTGAAGCTAGCTTTCTTGATTTATTGTGTAAGGATGAATGTGATTGATGATGCTTAATTCATTGCTCAATTTAAGCCCGTGAGCTTTTGTGCCTTAATGGTTGTACATCTTATACGGTTGAGAATATTTCTTTGAGAGTGCATCATTCATGGATTTGTATGCTAGAACTTGCCACTAGACTTGTTGATATTGATTTTTGTGTGATGTTTTGAAAGTGATAAGAGGTCATGTTTGATATGATTAGTCACTTTGCCAAATATTTTCCCCACCAAATACATTTGATTTCCTTAGTAAGTCATGTTGAGCCTTATGATCCTTATTCTTTGGCAAGCCAAGTGAAATTGAAACCATTCTAGCCTATTTTTATGAGCCTTTCTTGTCCTATATTTAGTTGAGCTTGAATGTTGGCTAATGATGGTGATTTGATTGCTAAGTGTGGGAAGATGATGAGCTAAGTGATGAATGAAGCATAAAAGATGAAAGAAAGGTTGTGAAAAAGATTGAATTGTGAAGAAAAATATAAAATGCATGAAGTAAAGAAAAATTCAATTTGTGAGCTTAAAAAGAGAAAGCTCAAGTGAATGGTGGATTGATCATTGAAGTTCAAAAGAAAGAGTGTTACTTGATGAAAAGTGAAGAGATGTGCATTTGTAATGATTAGCTTACATTACAACCTAAGAGAAAGACCTCTTTGATTCTTGATTGATCACAAGTGATTTGGATTGAGATTAAGTCTTTTGGCAAGCATATGGTGTGCAAGTTCATGAATTTGATGATTTTGAGTGCTTTATACCTTGATACACATGAGTGAAGAGTGAAACACTCCATGGAAGGAGCAATGTGTTGAGTATTTGATTGAGCATTTGTTTGAGCATGATCTATCTTGATGGCTAGTGGATAGTTGCATTGATACAAGTGTTCATTGATGAGTTCGATGGTCTTATTTTTCGTCTATGGTGCCATGTGACATAATTGCAATCAATTCACTCCTTTGTTCTTAGTTTCTATGTTGCTCGAGGACGAGCAACAATTTAATTTTGGGGGTATGATTGGAGTGAATTGATGCATGTTTTTAGGGCCTATTTTAGTGCAAAAGTGAGCTAAAGTGTTAGTTTTTGTGCCTAAATGTGAAAAGTATCACTCTTTTGCCTAAAAAGTATTATTTGTGAGAATTTGATGTTTTTCGTCCATTTTGCAGGTAATTCGGTGGAATTTTGCCAAACCGAGAGTACCATTAGGCTTAGAATGAAGAGACGATCATACGGGACGAAAATGGGGGTTGGGGCCGAAGCCCCGTGCGAGAAAAAGTGCCACTGGACTCGAGCTGCAGTCGAGGGACAAGAGCCTCGAGTCGAGGGCTATGCGTAAAGGACCAAAATCGGAAGAAAGGCGGCGAGGCTCGACTCGAGGCATGACCACGGAGTCGAGGGATGGGACAAAGCAAGAGCCTCGAGTCGAGGCATGACCCTCGACTCGAGGGGTAGTTTTTCTCGAAAATTCGTATTTAAAGGGGAGAAGCAGAGCAATTGAGATATCTTTCATAGTAGCGATTAGTAGCGGTTTTGGGGCGATTTCTCGGGCCCCAAGCCAATTTTCCATTCTAGGTAGAGTAGAAGTTAGAATTAGGATTAGATTTACGTTGATGTTGTTAGATTAGCATTAGATTAGCATTTGATCCTTGTAATTCTTTCAATTCAAGCTTGTAATTCATTTGGAGATTGTTGTTGAAGACTCAAGCATTCCTCTTTTTGTTGATTGAAGATCATTTGGTGATGTTTTTCCTCTTTTGTCTCTTTAATTTCTTAATTGTTGTGATTTGCTTTGTGTTTGATCAATTCTATCTTCTTCCCATGGGTATTGTTTGTGGTACCATGGGCTAACTCTTTGTGCTTGGGTTAATTGAAATTGATGATGAATTGATTGATGATGCTATAATTGTTGATGATTGGAGATTAATTGAGTAGATTGCTTACTAATTGTGATTCTCAATTGTGCTTCATGCATAATTATCTCTTTAGATTAGTGTTAGATCACCCTAGCTATAGACGAGAGTTGCGCTAACGTGATCCGGGATTAATCGGGTGATAATTGTGTATGAATGTGTGGATTGGGTGCTTCGGAATCGAGAGATTAGTTGCACTAAGGATACTCACGTTAGTTTTCTACCTAATTGTGATTCTTAATTGTGCTTTGTGTAAAATTGTCTCTTTAGAATAATGGTTAATCACCCTAGCAATAGGCGAGAGTTGAGCTAACGTGATTAGGTGTTGATCGAGTTTCAATTTTGCATGATTGTATGAATTGGGGATTTCTACATCGAGAGATGGGAAAGACTAAGAATATTCACATTAGGCATTGTGATTTTAATGGAGTGATTAATTTCATGATGGTTTATGCTTTCTATCTTAGTTGATTTGCAATTTGATTCAATCGTAGCTTGTTGATTGATGATTCATTGATGGATGTTAATCCTAGCACCCCTATCCCACCATTTATTGTTGTTTTTGTTATCGCATTCTAGGTGTTCGCTCATTTGCTTGCTTGTTATTATTTTGTATTTTTGCTTGTGTTTTGTTGTTTTTGTGCCAAACCATTGTTGCAACTCTAGTCACTAAGAACTCGTATTTCTAGGGCCTCATGTGCATACTTTTTCCCTTGGGTTCGATATTTTGTTGATTGGTCTTAGTAACTCTTGCCCTATACACTCCAATCACCTGCACCTAGAAAGGGTGTCGGGATGCGAAACTATGAAAGTTTTGCGAGATACTAAGTTGAGCCTACAGAGTTTAGCTAAACCTACATCCAGAGAGGATTACGTGACTTGAGGCTAAGAAAGCCTAGGAAATATCAAGTTAGACTTACAAGAGTTTAACTAATTTAAACTCGAAGGGAATGCTAGAATAAAAGCTAAAAGATAGCTTGAGGAAATGCAGTTAAACTGCTGAAAAGGTCTAATCGCCCTAAAACCCGAGAAAAAGGGATTATAAGAATAAAAGCGAGACATAGATTTATGCGAGCAAAGTTAAATCCCTAACGAGGATTTAATAAGCCTAAGCCTAGATAAGGTTTAGAACACGGAAGCTAAAGAGTAGCTCCAAAGATATAGAACTAGACCTACGTAGAAAGGTTTAATTTTTTAGAGACCATTACAAATACGAGATTGAACCTATAAGTACGGTTCCACTAAACTCGAAAAGGATTGAGAGATCTATACGAGATATAGCTTTAACAAAGCTCGGACTAAACCTGCAGAAAGAGTTTGTTTAAACCTAGAGAAAGGTTTTGGAAGATGATGCTAAGAAAGCATCAAGAAATTGAGCCAAACCAACGAAAGGGTTTGGTTAACTTAGGACCCAAAGAAAGGGCCTTAACTAACCTGCACCTAAGAAAGGTTTTTGCGCGAGTAAAAGCAAGATCAGCCTATACAAAGGTTTAATTAAAATAAACACGAAATAAGTTTTCACAACTAGAGTCAAGAGGAAACTTTGGAGGTGCATCTGCACTAAAGGGTTTTGATCAAATTCGGGACCAGGGAGAATTACACGAATAATTTGAGATATAGCTTGGAGAAAGCCTAAGGTAAACCTACAAGAAGGGTTCAAACTTAAGAAGAGAGAAAAGGCTTTTAGGCCTATAAGAGGGGACCTTGACTAGCCCAAGCACAGGGAAGGTTCTCTTAAAAGAAAACTATGTTAAACCTAGAGAAAGTATAACTTCAAGCTTAGAGAAGTTATTCGTAAAGCCCTCGACTACGAGGTCATGAGAAAAAAACTAGTGGATCTGGGTTCAACCAACCTAAGGCATCAACCCTTAAAAATGAGAAAAGGGGAAACTCTAAGGAGCCTAAGAAAATAGGTTGCCCACCTATGCGGAAAAACTCGCATTCAAACCTACAGTCGGAAAAATGTTCTTAGCACCTAACTCATGCTATCGAACGAAACAGCTTAGAAGCTAAACAGCTTTGAAAACATACAGCAGAGAACAGTATAAGAAATAAAAATACGAGATAAAGAAGCATGCATACACAACTCCGGTAAGGGAGGATATGAGATATTTATCGAAACTAACTCCCAACAAGGGAGGATAAGTGCTAGTTATGGAAATAAACTCCCAAAGCAAGGGAGGATCGCATCAATTCAACATCCAAAAGCCCCTAGAAGAGGGGGTGACAGAGTTTGAAAAATAAAACTCCCAACGAAGGGAGGGCAGAATTTGAGTGCTAAACCAAAGCACATAAAAATGTAATATAAAAGTGTATTTAATACATAGAGGAACATATTGTTTCAAAGATTACTAGGTATGGCGGTGGGGAGTCCTTGGATCCTTCTCGTCTCGGCAGCAGATCCCGGTTCGCCTCCATCTCCATGGCTTGTCAGTATCTGTGCCTCTTCCCGAGAAACAGGAACCTCCAGGTGAGCCGGCATAAGGGCCGCGCCATGGTAGGTAGCCTTGCCGACAAAGACTCTATCTTCACCAGTCGAAACCATTTGACTTAAGACCGGAGACCACCATTCTTCCTCGATGGACCGGGAGTAATCACCCCACGAAGTGCGGAGGAGTAGGCATGGCAGCGAGAGGGCCAATCTTGTTGAACTCCCCGTAAAGCTAGGATCGGGATCGCTGTTGCACGGTAGCATTGAAACCATACTCGTAAAAGAACCTTATGTATGAGCCCATGTCCCCAAGGAAATCGGGGTGATCCAGGGTAGCTTTTCCTCAAATTTGGCCATATAGAGTGAAGGAATTGCCGACTGTGCTCGGAGTGGAAAAGGGTCTCCAGGCAAGACTTTGATCCCTCAACCAGAGCCTTCGATGGATCTCGAGATTCTTGCAAAGCACAATGGACGGTCAGGTCGTTGGTCTCTTTCTCGGCCGACTTCATGCGCCTCCCGGGCTTTGGATAACTCTCCCCGAAGAGAGGACAAATCTGCTTCTAGCTTCTTGATCCGGAGAGAGGCGAGGAGGCTTTCTTTCTCTCGGCTAAAAGGTGTTGGTCCCACTTAGTTGAGTAGATTAAACAAAACTTGAATCAGCCTTCTAGGAAAAATCTAGAAGGGGGTTGAATAGATTTTCCGATTTTACAAATCTTTCAAAACTAATTCAAAACACCAAAGTTACACAAATGGAATTCAATTTTAAACTCAACTTTATTTAGATCAAAAGAACACCGATATTTAGCTCTAACTTCAAATTCTGAAATTAATCTTTGATTGATAAACCGAAATTGAAAGAAGCAGATAAGTAAAGTAAAGCAATAAAGAACACCAAGATTTATCGTGGTTCGGATTATGAATAATCCTACATCCACTCTCCTTCTCCAACTTGAAGAAGGGACTCTGCTTACCACTTACTTACTTTCAATCCAACTCACGACTTACGACTTACAAAGATCTTCCAATCTTCAAACTCCTAAATTCTTCTACTGAAATCTAACTATTACGGTGAGTATTGAACTTTGAAGATTACAAGTAAAGTGTTCTATAAACACTTATAACTTTTTGAAAACTCTTTTGAAAAACTTGTGAATTGATTGTGAAGATGGAAATCAATTGTGAATAATGTGGAAATCGTGTTGTGTTAATTGTATTTGAAAAATGAAAATTTAGACCTATTTATAAGCTGAAAAGACAGGTTAGTTAGTTAGTCGGTTCTAACAAACTAAAAGCGCTTAACAAACTTAATCTTGAAAATTGCTCTGCTCCTCACTGATTTATCCTACTCGTCTGCAGTGACTTGGTGAAGACTCGCCTTTCTTATTCTACTCGGCTTATCTTGACCTCGCCTCGAGGTCTTCATAATTATCTCCTGCAGATGACTAGGCTTGTGTTCGTCTCCAGATGACTTGCACCTTTCCTCCGCCACCGACTTGTCCGATCCTTGACCTAGTCCGATCGGCTTAGTACCGAGACCTTGATCTCACTGCTTCTTCATAGTTGTCTCCGATCATCTCGGATCGACCTTTTTAACTCATCAAAACCTTTCTTGATCTAACAATTTTCCCCTTTTTGATGATGTTAAAACTATATAAAAATATACTCACAACCGATGTTAGTCAAAGTTATTCAAGATAATCGAGATAAGCATATCATAATACATTTACACTTCAAATCGATTTATTCAAGTTAAAACACTTAATTCACACTTAGAAAAATTTTAAGAAAATGTTCTTAAGTCTCAAGAATTTAGACATAGTGAAAAGTTTTAAGTCTTAAGAAAAAGAATTAAAGACTTAAAAATTTAAGACTTAGAAAAATTTTAGAAAATTTTAAGTCTAAGATGAGAATTTTCTCAGATAATTAGAAATTTTTTTAAGTTTTCTTAAAATAAAAAATAAAGCTCTAAAATTAAAACAAGTAGTTCAGTATAGGTTCCAATCATCTCATTCGGATAAGTAGCACATTTACATATTTACATATGGATCGGATAAGAAGATAAAAGATAAGAAAATTTAAAGCTTATCTAATCTATCCATCTGTCCTTCTCCGTGAGCCGCATCCAATCAAATATCCTTGTTCTTAGTTCAAAGAATCTCCTTATGATAGTTGATCCGATCCACTCCTTGTCAATAGAGCCATCATCTCGCAAGCTTAATTGGAATGGTTGAGTAGGCTGGAGCTACCAAATCCACGTTGTACCATTCATCTCCTTCATCGATCGGGTTTGGTACAATCCTCGGATTCTCCTTCTCCATCCAATCATGCAATGCTATCGCCTCATCTTCGACGATGCTCCGACTCCTCGGCAGACGTACTCAAAAGAAAGTTCACTTAGCCTCATACTTCATGTATTCGGCTGCCCAAGAAGGATGTGCAATCATCCTCGGAGGAGCATCGCTTCTTTCCCGAGGCCTCGACCCATGCCCTGTCTCGCTTCTCCTCCGACCACTGGGACTACCCATCTCTTTAAGGATCTCACAAAGACCCTACCAGCTTCCTTTGCAGATTTTATCTTCCTCTTTGCCTCCCTTCGGCCATAGTAGACTTTTCACTTTAATTCGCCTATCCCTTTACGCCTCAATCCCGATCTGCTCACCCGACTTCTCAAGTGGTCTTTTCCCTACAGCCTTGGACATCAAACTTTTTCTCGACAGAGATGAGATCCGCTCAAGCTCCTTCTCCTCCTTACCCTTTTCAAGCCTACCAACTCTTTTCCCTTACCCTTTTCGATTCGGCCTTGGCCTTAGCCTCTTCCTTTCTTTCTCAGATCTTGGCCATAAACCTCTCGATTTCAGCTCAACTTCTTTCTTTCTCGCCTGCTCGCTCGCCCTTATTGCTTCCTCTATCTGCTCAATCCTTATCTTCGTGGCGGTGAGCTCGCCTGTTTGGCTAGCTGTTGAGAGTTTTATCTCGATTAAGCTCGGCTTTGATGATCTCCACATCTTCCCCTTTTTAACATCATCAAGTAGCATAGAGAGTTGCTCCTTGACAACAGTAAAATAGGTGGAAGTTGTGGTCCGATTTTGCGAATCTCATCACCAAGATCCGATTGTTAGCTTGAACTTGCTTCCTCAATTCACCAACCTCCTTCTTCACCTCGGCTAATAGGTTTACTTTATACGAGAGGTTATGATATCATGCTTTGGGATTTATTTGGATTAGTGAGCTTATTGGATACCATGTGGAGTTGCATATGTATTTGTATCACTCTTGTGCCAAACTTTGAATTCATGCTTACATTCAAGTTTGGGGGTGTTGTTCGCTTATTGGTTACGTGCATCTCTTTTTGGTAATGATTTGATGATTCTCATGCCCGATTGTAGGTACACTTGTTACATTTGATTGGAAAGAGATCAAAATTGCAAGGAAATTCAAGTCGAAAGTGGAAGTGCTTAAAAGTTGGTAAAAATGAGCAAAAAGGAAGAGACCCCGGTCTCCTCGATCGAATGAGCGACCGGGCTTAAATCGAGGGACCAAAAGGTTAGTTTTGCTTATTTGGGTTTGTTGGGGTTGAGTAGGTCATTTTTAGGAGTTTCGGGGTCGGACCAGGTCCGAGAATCCGTAAAAATACCACTGGACTCAATCCGGGTTAAGGGATCCATACATAGTCAATTTTTGAAAAATCATGCATCCCTCGAGTCGAGGCCTGAGCCTCGAGTCGAGGCGAATTTTAAATCACAAGCACGACTCAAGGGGCTGAGCCTCGAGTCGAGGGTCTTCAAATTTTAGATGCCGAGTCGAGGCTGGAGCTCGACTCGAGGCTGGCAATTTTTTAAAAATGTATCGATTCGCATTTCGATTTCTCACCACAGTCGAGACTACTAACCCTCGATCCCCTTTGCGATTTTCACTCACTTTCGACCCGTTTCGCTCAATTTCACCGATTATTCTGAGATTTTCACATCATATCATCATCCATATCATTGCATTCATAATCATTAGAGGGTTTTTGAAAGAAATTTGGGGATTTTGAAGAATTTGAGTGGGTGACTTTCATTTGCATTCCAAGGCCGAATTTAGTGACTCAAGGAACGTAATTCTTACTCTGTAACACTTTTTACTTCGTTCTTGAGAAGATTGATACATGGGTAGTAGTTGAATTGTGCCAATTTTATGTATTAAGTTTGAATTTCATTTGGGCATTTTGACGAACACCTTGTATGCATGATGATTTGAACGAATTTGGTGTATTTGTGAGATGTTTTTGATTGATTGTTGAGTTAGAAGGCATGTTTAGGATTAATTGTGATGTTTTGTTTGTTCCTTTGAGAATTTTTGCCTTGGGAATGAATTTGCATTATTGTTTTAGAGAGTTTCTAGTGAAGTTCGTATGATATTTGGTCAAATTTTGTATGATTGATGATAGGAGTGCATGCTAGTTGATTGTTAGAGTTAATTTACTTGCTAGATGGCCATATTATTTTTGGATAATTTTGTTGAGTTAATTGCACATCATTGTGAGCTTAAGTGTTGATATTGATTGTCGAGGCCATTTAGTTGAGTATGCATATTTGTGGGATTTATTGAGCACTTTTATTGATTATATTGCTTTAGTTGTGACTATTGACCAAATTGATTGAGCTAGTTGCTTATTCACTTAGGAATTGTTGGAGTTTGTGATCCGGACGCGTTCATGTGCTTAATTGCTATCATATTTTGCTCGTATTGCTACTAGTATGTGCTAAATTGTTGCCTTGAAAAATTTTGTAGGAAAAATGTTTTGAGATGCCGATGGACATAACTTTCCTAATGAGGAGTTCAGAAAGAGAGAGAGAACTGCTAGATTCGCAAACAAGATGTCGGCTCGGTTGGGGATTTTATGGGATGACTACAAGTGGAGAAAGCACTCTATTTTGTACGCTGAGATCTACAACAAGGTGGTGAAGACCCGCCTTATAGACCATGACTGTATGGTCTCGATGGGGATCGAGGATGATATCCCCGAGACTCTTCGAGCAGGTCGGCATGTCCGGATTCTTGGCTAAGCGGCCATGGACGTATTTAGGGCTCACTCTCGAGTTCCTTTACACGGTGACCTTTGACAAGGCTAGGAAGGCCAAGTTCCCATGGGCGATCACTTTTGAGTTGATAGGAACGAGTACACGTTGATAGTGAACGAGATCAACGAGATTATTGGTGCACCGACCGATCCTAATGGCTCATTGCTAAACATTAGACGAGAGTATAATGCCAAGATGTTTTGGAGGAGGATCTCGGATTCGGGGGCACGGAGCGGCTGGGCTTTATTCCGGGAAAGTCTAAGAGTACCAGATCCGCAACCCGGTGATGAGGTATTTGGAGAAGATCTTATCCAAGACGATATTTGCCCGATCTCGAGGGAGGAGCAGTTGTATCTCGAGGAGCTCTATGTTCTATGGTGCTTTCTCTACGAGGTTCGTTTCAACGCTGCCGCTTATCTTTGCTATTTGGTTGAGAGGGTGACGAGCACCCGATTCAAGAAGATTCATTTTGGAGGTTTAATTACTCTCATTGCCGAACACTTTGGTATTCCAACGCACAACATGCGAGCACTAGAGGGCCCGGATTTGACGACTAAAACGATGAGGCGGATGAAGACTCTAGACCTCATCGGGAGGACTTGGTGCTTTCAGAAGCACCTCGAAGGCCGATTCCCTCTTCCTAATAAGAGGTTGACTATCGTATTCGGAGCCGCAGGGCATGTGACTATCAACATCTGGATGTGGTTGCAGCGACATACCGAGGCTATTGATGCTTATACTCGAGAGCACAGAGTGGACCTCCGTGATGATGATGATGTGGAGGAGCAGCAGGCGGATCTGGATCTCGAGGAAGAGGCTGAGGCCGATGAGGAGAATGAAGAGGGAGAAGAAGCCGATGAGGATGAGCGGCCGAGGAGCCGGTTAGGATGGAGGAGGACGAGGTGTACTCGCTGAGATCAACTACTACCGGCACGATGAGATGCGGAGTAGGCGGTTCGAGGCCGGAGCTCGTCACAGAGGCGGTGGACACTCATTGAAGAGATGTGGGCCGATAGCACGAGGATGCAATAGGAGTGCCTCACGAGACGTAACGAGTGCTTTCAAGTCATGGAGGAGTCCTGTCGATTTAACGAGGAGACGTGGAGGATGCAAGAAGAGTATTTGAAGAATCAGCAAGACATGTACTCTCTCCTCCAGCAAATGAGCTCGTGGAACTTCGGGCCGGGCCACTACCCTCCTCCACCACCTCCGACTAATGATTAGGGCGATTCCCTATTTCCTATCCCTCTTCTCTAGTTTCCTTTAGCTCTCTTAGTATTTCCTTGTGGTGATGGATGATGTGTATTGGATTGATGATTTGTGGTTGCTTGGGGTGTACTCTATGGTTTGACTATTGATGGATTTGTGGGTACTTTGATGATTTATATTGATGATGTGTATGGATGATTTGATGTTTTTGGATTTGTTGAGCTTATTGCTTATGGATGATTATGCTATATTGATATCTTGGATTCCTTGATTGTTTTTGGCATTGATTAGTCTTGAGCTTAATTGTGGATTTATTGCATATCTTTTAGTAATCTTTATTGACATAGTGAGTGTGCTTGAGATTATGTACATGTGCACTTATGCTTGATTTGCAAGATCTATTGAATTTTGATGTGATCATGAGTTGATATGTGGCTTGAAGCTAGTATGATTGATGTTTGTGTGAAGATGAATGTGATTGAAAATGCTTGATTCATTGCTCAATTTAAGCCCGTGAGCTTTTGTGCCTTATTAATCGTATTTTATACGGTTGAATTAATTTCTTTGTGAGTGCATCATTCATGGATTTGTATGCTAGAACTTGCCTTTGGACTTGTTGAAATTGATCTTTGTGTGATTTCATGAATATGATAAGAGGCCATGTTTGATATGATAAGTCATTTAGCCAAATTTTTCCCTACCAAAAACATTTGATTTCCTTAGTAAGCCATTTTGAGCCTAGTATCCAAATTCTTTGGCAAGCCAAGTGAAATTGAAACCATTTGCCTATTTTTATGAGTCTTATTGTTCAATGTTTAGTAGAGCTTGATTGTTGGCTAGAAGATGGTGCATTGCTTGTAAAGTGTGGTAGAAAGATTGTGTGCTAAGTTGATGATTGAGAATGAAAAAAAAGGGATTGAGATGAAAAATTGAATTGTGGAAAATATTTTGAAGATGAAAAGATGAAAATTCAATTTGAGAGCTTATGTGAAAGAAAGCTCAAGAGAAGGGTGTGATTGAACTATGAAAAGCAAAAGAAAGAGTTGATTGATGAATATTGAAGAGAAGTGTAGTGTATTGCTTAACTATCATTCAAGTTCTCTACTATTTGAGTCACTCTTACCTAAATTTATCCACCTATTACAAAGAGCCTACATTACAACCTTGATGAAAGACCTCTTTGATTTTTGATTGAATACAAATAATTATGATTGACATTGAGTCCTTTGGCGAGCTTATGGGATACATGTTTGTGAATTTGATGATTGAGCGCATTTAACCTTGATACACTTGAGTGATGAGTGAAACACTCCATGGAAGGAGCAATGTTTTGAGTATTTGAAGTTGCATTTGTTTGAGCATGATTCATCTTGATTGCTAGTTGATGGTTAGCATTGATACTTGAGTTCATTGATGAGTTCGATTGTCTTATTTTTCTTCTATGGTGCCATGAGACATAGTTGCAATCAATTCACTCTTTTGTGCTTATTTGCTACGTTGCTCGAGGACGAGCAACACTTCATGTTTGGGGGTATTATGATTGGAGTGAATTGATGCATGATTTTAGGGGTATTTTAGTGCAAAAAGTGATCAAAAGTGTTAGATTTTGTGTCTAAATGTGTAGAGTATCACTACTTTGCCTAAAAAGTATTACTTAACGGATTTTTGATGTTTTTCATCCCGTTTTCAGGTAAATCGGTGGAATTTAGCCAAACCGAGAGTACCGGCATTCATAGGGTGAGAGACGATTGACGGGGTCCGAGGCGGAGTTCGGGTCGAGAAAATTCCTGGACTCGACCTCGGTTTGAGGGCCAGGGCCTCGACCCGAGATTGCGGCAAAGAGTTGGATTTTAAAAATTGGAGCAAGCTCGACTCGAGGGTTGAGCCTCGAGTCGAGGATCGGGCAAAGGTGGAAAGCTCGAGTTGAGGGCTGGATCTCGACTCGAGGCTAGAGATAATTTGAAGAAGCGCATCCACGACTTCATGAGCCTCCTGGAGGGGCCCAACCTCGAGTCGAGGGATGCCGAAATTCAAAAATTTTTGGTTTAAGCCCATTTGAGCGGAAAACGAGCATAATCTCCATAACCTTCTTTAGAGCAGCTTATTTTACGCTTTTAGGCGAATTTCCAATTCCATAGCTTAATTCTCATTGTAGGTTGATTAGATTGTTAGATTTAGATAGAATTTGATCATTTGTACCTTAGATTAGCTTTTGATCCATTAGTTTCTCAATTTCAAGTTGTAATTCAAGTGGAGAAGAGATTGTATTGAAGATACTTGTGAAGACTCAAGCATTCCTATTATTGATCATTTAATCCAATTGGTGATATTCTTCCACTTTACTCCTTCCAATTCATTAATTGTTGTGATTTGCTTTTGATTGAGCAATTAGATTTTCTACCCATGGGTTTTGCTCTTTGCACCATGGGCTAATATTGTTGTGCTTGGGATAATTGAAATTGAGGATGATTTGATTGCCTTATGCTATGATTGTTGATGATTGGTGATCAATTGAGATAATTTGTACCCTAATTGTGATTTTTATTGTGCTTCATGCATTTTTATCTCTTTAGATTAATGTTTGATCACCCTAGCAATAAGTGAGAGTTGAGCTAACGTGATCTGGGATTAATCGGGTTATAATTGTGTATGATTGTATGAATTGGGTGCTTCTTAATTGAGAGATTAGTTGCACTAAGGATACTCACATTAGGCATTGTGTGATTAATGGAAGTTTAATTACATGATGATTCTTTACTTTCTATCTTAGTTGATTTACAATTTGATTCAATCATAGCTTGTTGATCATTGATTCCTTGATGGATATTATCCTTAACACCCCAATCCCCATTGAATTTTAGTTGCTTGTTTTAGCATACCAAGTGTTTGATAAATTGCTTGTCTAGTTGTTTGATTTTAATCTTTGCTTTGTATTGAGTTTTTAGAGCCAAAATCGTGATTGCAACAATAATCATCTAGAACTTGTATTCCTAGGGCCTCATTGCATACTTTTTCCCTTGGGTTCGATATACTTGGTTGTCTTAAAATCGCTTACCCGATATACCTACAATCAAGTATGAAATGCGGTCAACTCTTCATCCTCTCGGTGTGCGAATTTGATTATACCACGATAACCCATCCATGAAGGTTAAGGCTTCATGACCCGTTGTTGCATTGATCATAAGTTCGGTGATGGGTAATGGAAAATCATCCTTGGGGCATGCGACATTTAAATCTTGAAAGTCGACGCAAACCCGAATCGACCATTCTTCTTCCTTACGGGACGATACTTGAGATCCATGTAGGGTCCTTCACTTCTCGGATAAAACCGACTTGAATAAGCTTGTTCACTTTAGCCGCAATCGTGGTACTAAATCTGGTTAAAATCGACGTTGAGTTTGTTTGACTGGTCGAGCTCCTTCCCTTCACCGAAAGGTGGTGTATCGCGACCTTCGGGTCTAAACCAGGCATTTTCTTGTAAGACCATGCAAACACATCCTTGAACTCCTGCAATAGCTCAACATATGCATTTTCCTCATCACTTATCAATAGGGCACTTATATAAGTTGGCCGGGGTCACTAGCATCACCCAAGTTAATCTCTTTTAGCTCATCAACCGTTGCCTTAACACCCTCCTCGAGTTCTTGAGGAGCCTCCTCAGCATCTTCTTCCTCCGGATAAGTGTCTTCACCAATGGTGATATGGTTTACGACAGGGACTTCTTCGTTGTCTTCTCTCGCGTTTGCAAAGCCCACACATGCCCTCATTCGACCATCCCTTCCTCTAATCATCACTATCTCGCACAAAGGCTGATATCAACAATGATTCTATTTCTAGTCATTAAGGTTATTCTCCGTTGCAAAATTATGTTCATGCCTTGAGGAGTTGCTTGTTGAGGATTGCGAATGTCGACGAAGTTAGATGAGGCCACATCTTCTCCATCGTCTTCTTCACATCTTGTGTGGATGATCGCTTTTATTTTTACGGTCACGCCATCTCCATATGATGCGATCAAAGTGGTTTGTCGCTTCATGCGAGATGGAACTAAGCTTCAATCTTTTGGGATCTCGCAGGCTCAAAATTCTTCAACTCCTTATGGTTATTTGTTTTTCGTGGCCCCAATCTTTTAAAGATAGTTCCCGACCTTCGATGGCTTCCGCGTGGTCCCAATCTTTTAAATACAGCTCCCAACTTTCGGTGTTCATTCTTTTCAGATTGCCCTAATCTTTCAAAGGCAGAGACTCGTTTCACTACCTCGGTATCTTTGTCCGGCATATCTTCCACCGCCAAGACTTCTCCTTCGTGAGATAATTTATGCTTGCTCTTTTAATAGCAATGCGGATTGGAGGTTAAAAAGTGTATCCCAACCAACCCTCGTTGCTCTTGGTGGTATACTCACTTTTCTTGTAACTATATATAGATTTCTTAGGAGCTGCACGAGGTGACTCATTCGCAGAACTTCCTTCGGATTGTATCCGGCCTTAACAATAAGGTTGAAGGCTTGAGGACCATATGACCCCATTCTTACAGCTTCCGATATGCCCCCATGTTCGATCCTAGCTCCTCGAATGGGATGAGTGAACCCTTCAAGTGGTTGTGAAGTCGATCTTATTGCATCGAGTTGTGTTAAAGGAAGAGTTAATTCTTTCGGTGCCTCAACGTCTCCACAAGGTTGTTTACCTTTGTCGGTATGAGATGAAGAACCTTTCTCATCATCTTGAACTTGTCCATCATTGGCCACTTTTTTTGGAGGATCCTTTTGAACTTGAGTTATCCTTGGGCTGTTGAAGAAGTACTTGGCATCGGCAAAATACGACTCAACTTCAAGAAAGGGCTTATCATCGCCGAACACTGTTTTTATATTATGACCTTCGCGATATTTGAAGCATTGGTGCAATGTCGAAGGTATCACACCATATTCATGCAACCACGGACGCCCTAGCAAAGCATGTTGTATGATGTTTTTGCATCTATGACGTGGAATAATGCGGTTGTAGTCATCTCATCAATCAGCAGATATAACATTATTGTACCTAGAGCTCTTTGTCCTTCCAAATTGAAGCCTTGGATCATTAAACGACTACTTGCGAGGTCGTACATTGATATCCCCAAGCTTTACATCATCCTTAAGGGCAGGATGTTCACCCCGAACCTCCATCGATTAGGATTCGGTTCACTTTTTGCTTTAGAGTATAACCAGTGACAAACAACGGTCGATTGTGAGATTGCGAACCAAGTAGCAAGTCCTCATCTCAGAAGGCTATAGCTACCAAAGAATCTTCACTTTTATCACTAGATTCATGACCAGACTGATTTGCTTCGCTATTTTCCTCATCAACCATATAGCATGAGACATTATCGTCTTCAATGGATGAGAAAATTTGCAGTTGCCTCGATCTCTTCTAACACGATCATCCCTCGCTCGGCCAACCGCATGATTTTCTCTTTAAGTATAAAGCGATCTTGAATTGGATACCCCACTAGCCGATGATATTTGCGGTATTTAGAGTCGCGCCCGCCCGCTTCTTGGCCACTTCATTTTTGGAAGTTCAATGAGATTTGCTTTGATCGGATCATCAAATATGCGGAACATCCGAATCGAGGAAAGGATATTGCTTTTGTTGCATATCTCTTAGGGTACTTTTCCTTTGCCCATTGTCTTGCGTGACATTCGCCCCTTTGCCACTTGTGTTATTTTCATTCTTATGAACTTTACTTGTATCGGTTACGACCATGGATTCTTTGTTTGATGCTTTAGCGAAAGGCTTGCCCTCTTTCTTGACTTCTTGTTTATCCTTGGACTGCGGAATTCTTGAATCGGCGCCCCTTCGACTCCGCTCGAATACATGCTTAGTTCCATATCATGGGCTTTGGTAGTCAATTCTTTGAATGACCGTGGCTGAATGGCTTGGAGAATGTACCGGAGGCTCCACTGCATCCCTTGAATGCACATCTCGATTGCGGAAGTTTGAGACAATCTATCTTTGCAACTTAGGCTCGATTTCTCCATCGATTTATATAATCGATGACTGACTCTTCTTTCCACCGACGAGTGTTTGTCGGTTCAATCATGCTAACCATTCTTCGTGTATTGTAGAATCGGTTAAGAAATTCTTGCTACATTTGCTCCCATTATCGATTGAATTGACATTCAGATCGATGTACCGATCAAGCATTTCCTTTTAGTGAGTGCACAAACCGCTTCACTAAGTGATCTCCGTAAGTACCAGCATCATTGCAAGTCTCTACGAAATGAGCAACATATTGCTTTGGGTTACCCATGCCGTCAAATTGCTGGAACTTAGGGGGTTGATAGCCTATCGGCATCTTCGGGTTGTCGATCCTCTTTGTGTAAGGCTTGGTGTAGGTGAAGGATGACGTTGAGCTTTCCTCAAATTTGTCCTTCATTGCGCCAAGCACTATCTCCCTATCCGATCAATGTGGATTAAACCATCGGAAGGACCATGCTTTGTGATTGGCTCTTCCTCCATTGCTTGTTGTCCACCGGATGTTTCAGCCACATCGTGCTCTTCCACTTGCTTTCCTTTGGCACGACTCGCCTAGCCGCTATCAACATTGCTCATGAGCTTAACAATCTGAGCATCTTGTTCTTGGACGTGCCTCGAAAGTCCTTCAATGGCTTTAGTTAGGCTTGCTAACTGTTCCTCAATAGTTGTAGCATTTATCGTCATCATTGCTGCGGTAATGCTAGAAGGCGATGACGAGCTTGAAGTAGAGCGGGGAGTGAAACTCGCAGAGTTGTTCTCCTCGTTTGCAATGTCTTGTGACACTTCCTCCGCGACAGCATTGGGAGAAGAAGTGAGTGATCGTGAATCTATTGACATACTCTGGTGACGGCATTCACGGTTTGGAATCCATCACTAAAGGTCCGGCAGGTCTACCGAGCTTAATCTTAAGGGGTGTCATTTCGAGCTTTGAATCTTTCGAAGAGAACAGATGAGAAGTAGAGATGGTCCCACTGGCGTGACAAAATTTGTAAACACAAATTTTCGTATTTAAATAAATAAATAACGAAAATGGGAATTACAAAGATAATTTAACTTAATCAAACGATTATTTGGGTACAATCTCTAGAAACTCCTCCGATTCTCTGCTCGCGATTGACTTTGACTTGACTTCCGAGAGTTTGTGGGGTCTGAGACCGTTGTTGACGAACTTTGGAGGAGAAAACGCCGATCGGAGGAGTTTAGCACCTTGATCTCGGATCAAATGTCGTCTTTGATGAAGAACTTGAAGAATTCTCGTGGGAGAAACGCCAATCGGAGGGGTTTAGCACCTTGATCTCGGATTGAACGCCGTTCTTGATGAAGAACCCGAAGAACTCCTTGAATCGCCGGACTTGATCTCGCAAAGCTCAAAATTCAGTGTGTTTCGATGCTTTCCGTGTGTTTACGTGTGTTTGAAATGGCTGAAATGAGACCCTATTTATATATGATGGAAACCCTAGGTTTGACGGGCCTAACCTCGTTGAACCAGGGAATATTCCCGACATCTTCAGGAATATGCTTTCACAATTTGATTTGTTGGGCTTTAAAACGACATGATTTATTGGGCTTTAGAAGCCCAACTCAATTTATCGGACTTTAAAGGACCAATTCAATTAATTGGACTTTAAAGGCCCAATTCGGTTTATTAGACTTTAGAGGCCCAAATTTATTTATTGGACTTTAGAGGCCCAATTCATTTTATTGGACTTTAGAGGCCCAAATTGATTTATTGGACTTTAGAGGCCCAATTCGGTTTATTGGACTTTAGAGGCCCAATTCATTTTATTGGACTTTAGAGGCCCAATTCGGTTTATTGGACTTTAGAGGCCCAATTCATTTTATTGGACTTTAGAGGCCCAAATTCGGTTTATTGGGCTTTTGAGGCCCAATATGACTTATTGAACTTTGAAGGTCCAATTTAATTTATTAGGCTTTAAAAGCCCAATTCAATTTAATGGGTTTAGAAGCCCAAATTGATTTATTAGGACTCAATACTTAGTTAGGCCTAATTTAATATATAATTTTCACGTGTCGCTTCTTGATTCGGCAATTAAATTTTGCTTGCTTACAAATGCCTCCTCACACTTCGTTCACGAGTGATCTTGTCTTCGATGTGGACAAATTGCGAAATATATTTTTTATTTCGTGCTTGTATAAACGATTCACCTCTATATTCCAATTTCTTGGGCCATGCCAATTTCTTGTGCCAACAAGTATATAAGCCCAAACTTATCGAACTTACGTACTTGTATTAATTTAAAAATTTAAAACTTCAAATTTTACATATAATATCAAATAAGATTTTCTTATCGTATTAATTTAAAATTTTGAAATTTTGAATTATCATATAATATCAAATAATATTACGATATAATCGTATATATCATCAAGTTTCATAATATCAAATTTATCTCTATATAAAGGACCCTTGCGCATGCTTTTTCCATCATAAACGACACGTGGGGAATTGAAAGAAAGCGGGTGTGTTTTATTTTTTCCTTTTCTTTTCCTTTTTTTCTTCTTTTTTTTTTCTCTTTCTTTTTCCCTTCTTCATTTTTCACGTTACCTTCTTTTTTTTTTTTTTTTATTTTGTCTCGAAAATTCACCATTCTTCTTTAATACATTTGCAGATCACTTTTTCTACAGAGGCGCATCAACAAGGAATCCAACGGTAAAATTTATTATGCCTTTACGCTCACTTTTTTCTCTTTTTTTTTTTTTGCCGTAGGATTTTATTTGTGCATGCGTATTCATACAACTACACCTACACGGCCATTGCTCATTGCCACTACAACATGCCATATCCATTGTCTCTACCATCACCGTGCTCATTTATCGTTCATATTTCGACAACCATAATATTTGATTCGTGCCCATATGATACGCCTATGGACATTTCTTCAAACAGGTTGTTTGTATGAACACCACCCAATCATGCGGCTACAACTATCGTGCTCATCTGCTGCTCATATTTGAAACTGACCATAATATTTGATTCGTGCCCATATGATACGCCTATGGGCATTTCTTCAAACAGGTTGTTTGTATGAACAATATACCTAGACAGACACGTTGGAAGCGACGGCGACGCGTCGGACTCAAATGGCGGCATCGCCATCGGGCGGAATCGGCTTCGGCCTCAACGGCGGCTTTTGCTGGTGGCGTGCATCTCCGGCGCGGTGGAGCTGTTGCGGCGATGGTTGCTACCGGCGAGAGAGACGGTGCGACGCGAAGGCGGTGCGGGTGATGGCGGTGGAACGCCGCGGCGGTGGTGCGATCTGCTGAACGCGAGAAGAAAGCGACGGAGGGGGAGCATAACGTGATGGAGTGCACGGCGACGCGAGATTCTAAAATGCAATTAGAAATAGAACTCTGTGAATATCGAAAAACATTCGCTCAATGCCCAGAGCCGCCACATCTCCAGGACAAGATTAGAAAATTCAACGAATGATGTCCGGGAATCGACCAAGATAATCTTACATTCTCCATTGAACTGAACCTTAAATATAATTTCAAAGCTCGTATTTATAATGCGATCACACAATGAACAAACCCTTAATCACGAAGAAAAAGACCTAAGACAAAATACAAAATAAGAACTATGAACATAAAATTGAAAAGCTATTCGAATTCAAAATTTAAAAATTGTAATTTCGGAAGAAACGAGGTCATTAAGGAACAAGAATTCAAAATCATGTGGACGAAATAAAAAATATCTAATCAATGAACAGTTAATGAATTCAAATACAAGGATTTGAGATTCTTGTTTTATGAGTTAAGAGTTTGCTGAATAAGCAATAGCAACGAAAGTCAAATTGATTTGACATAAATGCAAAATAATTTAAGAAATGAGAAAAAATTGAATACAAGGATATTTTTGACAATTCATCCATGCAATTGTGTTCATTTGCAATTAGGAAAAAAGTAAGCATGAAGTAGCAATATATACACATTAAATTGTATTAGAGTGTAATAATTCCTATTTAATATTATTGTTTGTACATTATAATAACACTTAATATTAAAAGTTAATGATATTAATACTATTTTATTATTATATTATGAACAAAATATTACTCATTGTCCCACTTTTTATTGCTCAAAATCAAAAAATGAACGTGTTATTTTTATTTTCTCATATCTAAAATTAAATAGCAAAAAGCAACACTACTATATTAAATTAAACTCTTACAAACATCTCTTATTTACATATCAACGTCACCCAATTAACTCTTTCAATAAAATTGACTTTAAAGTAACTCTTTTCAATAAAGTTGAAAATACTCATCTACCTTTTATTTTATACCTTTTCATACTACTAAACAACAATTTTTTTAAAATATTTTTGTCATTTCCCTTTGAGCAATCAAAATTGGGACGGAGGGGTAGTAGATATTTTTAATATTTTTATATCACTATATTATTAATTAATATAATAATTTTTAATAGTATTATTCTAAAAATATTATTAATAAATATAAAATTATAATAATATTTAGTACTCCCTCCATCCTGAAAATGTTGCATAGTTGATTTTTCAACGATTTTTGTGTGAGAATTATTTCATAATAATATGTGTACAAAAGTTATTTTATTTGAATGGTATGCTAGTTAATAAGAAAAATAGCATATCATTCATATAAAACAACTTTTGAAAACGTATTACCGTGAAATAACTCTCAAACAAAAATCGTTGAAAAATCAACTATGAAAACTTTTAAGGGACTTATTTTATAATATTATTAAATATCAAATATGGATGTTTATATTATCCTATATAATTATTAATATTATTTATAATAACTTTATTAATATAATATTATGTATTTATTTTATAATAATAATATATTAATTAATAGTAATATTAATAATAATATTTTTAATATAAAAATCCTACAGGAAAATTGACATCTAATGACGCTTGATTCTACGTAATTATATGTCAATTTTGTAGGAAAATATTATTAGTATTAATATTAACATTATAATAATTTGAAATTGAAAGTGAATAATATTG
Organism: Paraleonurus japonicus; assembly: GCA_030762865.1. Taxonomy (NCBI): domain Eukaryota; kingdom Viridiplantae; phylum Streptophyta; class Magnoliopsida; order Lamiales; family Lamiaceae; genus Paraleonurus; species Paraleonurus japonicus. The sequence goes on from CM061054.1 coordinate 31,785,709, forward strand.
AGAGAGTAATTTTAAGAATCAATTTTTCTTGTAGGAAAATATTATTAGTATTAACATTATTGATGCGTAAAACCGATCGACCCATTTTTCCACCTGGGTTCCACGTGGGTAAAGTCTTTACGCAGCGTTATTCTTAGCTCCCTCACGAACAAATGTACTCGCAAAACACGCCGGAGAGTTCTCCGGCGTAGGCACTCCGACGCTCAAGTAAGATTACAGGAAAACTCTCAAGAAAAGGTACTCAAGTACGTAAGAATAAGCTAAGTAGAGTGTTGATTGTTGTTCTCATATCGTTACCTCCCTTCTCGGGTATAATATTTATACGTACTTTAGGAATAATAATCGTTATTACGGTTTCTTGGCATTACTCAAAGACAATCTATCATGGTGTCGTGCGTTGATCTTCTCTTTCTCAAAATCTGCAATGTGCCTACCATTTCCCTCGCTGACGGAGGTTGGACCAAGTCAATGAGGAATATTGGGAATATTCCTTAACTTGGGCCTTAATCTTCTCAACAAACTGCTATTATCACGTTATCTCACCTTATCGGATAATCCATCATTATAGGCCGATTGATATCACTTTGTTGGTCCCTGAATGTTGAGTTGATTTAAAACCTTGAGATAACCTTTTTAGAACAAAATCTAGAAAGGGGGTTTGAATAGATTTTGTAGATTTTTCGAATCTCACAAAATCAATTCAAAATATCGATTAAACACAGGAAAACAATTGTAAACTCAACTTTTAACAAGATCAAAAGCAAGGCTGATATTTAGATTCTAGTTAAGATTCGAATTTTAATCTTGAATTAACAAAATTGTAACTTGAATGTAAATTAAAGAAAACAAGAAATAACACCAGGATTTATAGTGGTTCGGATTTTAACAATCCTACATCCACTCTCCTTCTCCAAACTTTGAAGAAGGGTCTTCACTAGCCGCTTACTTACTCACAAGTACAAACTTTTCAAATTACAACTTGATCTTCAACTCTTCAAAAACTATTCAACTTTCTACAATCTAACTCTAAGAACAAGATGTGTTTCTAAAGATGTGAAGTGAAGTGTTCTATAAACACTTAGAAAATATTTGAAATCTCTCTTGAAAACTACTTTGTGAAATCAATAGTAAGAAAAATGGTGTGTAAAATCAAATTGGCATAAGTGTCTAGAAAAATAAAATCTAGTCCTATTTATAAGTCTCAAAACACAGTTTATTTGTTAGTTAGTTCTAACAAATCTGAAAGCCTTAACAAACCTATTCTTGAAAACTACTCTTGACCTCGGTTGATTCTTCCTACTCGTCTGCGGTGACTTGGTGAAGACTCGCCTTTCTTATTCTACTCAGCTTGTCTTGACCTCGTCTGAGCTTCTCATGATCGTGTCCTGCAGATGACTAGTTTTGAGCTTGTCTTCGATGGCTTGTAGACTTTGATCTCCGGCTAACTTAATCGGCTCTTGACCCGGTCGATCAAATTAGAATTGAATCCGATCCGAGCCGTTTATCAACGTTGTCTGCTCATCTGGATTTCTCCTTTTAACTCATCAAAACTCTACTTGGTCTAACAATTTCTCCCTTTTTGATGAAGTTAAAACCTACAAGAAAGAGACACACTCACAGTGAAGTTAGTTTATAGTTAATCAAGATTATTATATAGGTATATCGAGCACATTTTTCACAACACAATGATTCATTTCACAATTAAAGCACTAATAAAAAATTAAGTCTTTTAGACTCTTTTAGAAGTATTTAGAAAATTGAGTCTTAAGACTTAGAAATAAAAATTTCTTTTCAAAAAAATTCAAGTCCGAGAGATAAAATTCTCGAGATGACTTTTCTTAAACAAAATTTAAGTTTTTCTTAAAGCAAAAAAACTTTAAGAAACTAAGACAAGTAAATCACAAACGTTCAAATATATTCATTCATATATTTACAAATTTACAATGATCAAAAGATAAAAAGATAAGGAAAAGAGAAAAGATCCTTTATCGATTCCCATTTGATTGGATTCGGGAATATCCAACCGAGGTAAAGACTCTCTTCCTTAGCTTTTCGGTTCTTCCTCGTCTTTCAACCGGACTCAACCTCGGCTTTGGCAATGATGCCTTTGATCCGATTCATGTCGACCGAGCTGCCTGGATTGGTCTTGGGCCTTCCTTTCTCATAGGCCGGAGCACATAAATCGGCATTGAAGAATTTATGCGCTTCTACCGGCAGCCTCTCTCGATAAAAATCCTTGTCCTCCTTTTCTATCCACTCATGCCACTTCGTGTCTTCATCCGCTCTCTTTGAATCAGACCCCTTCGGGATGTACCAATGATACATCCATCTCAAGCTTCCAAATTCTTTTCTTTATATTCTTTGAGGAGTCTCGCTACGACCTTTGGTGGATTGAGTGTCTGTGATATGGCCTAAATTCGATTCATCCGCCTCCTTCATCTCCCATTTAATGACATCTCTGCTCCACCTTATCTCCAGTCCCTTGCTCTTCTTCTTGACTTCTTTCTTTCTCTTTCTCTGTTAGGATGTATACTATAAGCCTAGCTTTTGTATGAACATCTTTTTAGTATGAACATCTTTTAATATGAGATTCATTATGATCAAAATACTTATTGTTTATGATTGTTATATATATCATTATTTTGTCCGGGTTAATCTATCTTGTAGATAACATGGTGTGTGGTGTCACACGAGAAGATTATGCTATCAGTTCCTTATAGATTATAAATAATAGCTCACAACCAAGATGGATTTGGACAAACCATTGGAACGGTTTGTAGTGTAATTTGGTATTAGTCTATCTTGACTATAAAGTTACACTAGTACATTTTGTATGTATTGAGCGGGACCATACGAGGTTGTTCAATTTGTACGACTATATAAAAGAACAAGACCTCTCGTTGTTATGGATGTATGTCTTCTTAATCCCTATATAATAATGGGCATGTGTACTCAATGTATGTTTCTTTGATTTGCCAATGGGTGAGATTTATTAAATCAATAGGCTCGGTGAATTGGGAGACAACATTGTTTATATGGTGTCTTTGTTGATTATAGAAGGAATCCGTGTCCTAATTATTTAGGATGATAATGTCCCCTTGAGGAGCTCATAAAGATTATTATGTAAACCCTGCAGGTGGATTTAATCCGACATAATAATAAAGATGAGTGGTACTACTCTTGGAATTAGATATAAATTAATTAAGTTGTCAGTAATTTAATTAATTTATGGACATTCGATATCTTAAACACGGAGAAATAAACGTACACATAATAAAGGAGCCCATATTGTAATATGGGATTAGGACGATAATTCAATTATAACTCTTTAGTGGTCGAGTTATAATTGATGGGCTTAAGTAAAGTGTTAAATCTTGAACACAGGATATTTAGGCCCATCGGGAGGCCCAACCCTAATTCCTCCTTAGTCGATATTTCGTTCTGCAAAACAAACTCAACAAAACTATTAGTAACTTAGGTAGATCAGATAGGGTGCGAGATAGTCATCTGCTTTTCTAGAAAATCGGTGACTATTGTGCCCTAGTCGATTTACCATATGTCGACTAAGCAATTATCATGTCGGATAAGGTCAATATGACTAATCCTTGATTCTTGATTCCTAAACAGGAGATCAATGATATCGGCCTACACGATTGTCCTTTGACTCGGATCTAGTCGATAATTCTTTCTAGACATAATAAACTAAATTGAGAGAGACAAGAATTAAAAACGAGAATTAAAGATTTACTAACGAAGCATCTAATAAACCTAATTCTACAGATAATTATTTAAACCTCGTCTCGCTAGTGGTTTTGTCAAGATGTCTGCTCTTTGAAAGTCGGTCAAGATCTTCTCAAGTCTCGATATCTCCTTTTTCTACATGGTCTCGGATGAAGTGGTGTCGATATCTACATGTTTGCATCTTGTATGAAGAACTGGGTTCGGGTAATAGCTATGGCACTATTACTATCACAAAAGATTGGTACATCTTTGGTGATAATATTATAGTCCCTTAGGCTTTGACTTATCCATATCGGTGAGAATAACAACTTCCGGTGCCATATACTCGGCTTGATTGTGGAAGTAGCTACGAGAGGTTTGTTTCTTAGACAACCATGAAATCAACTTACTTCCAAGAAATTGGCAAGTACCGGATGTAGATTTTCTATCTATCTTACACCCACCAAAATCTGAATCGAGTATCCAGATCGCTCAAAGTTGTCATCAATTTGGATACCATAATCCAACATTCTTGTTCCTTTCAAATACTTGAGGATTTTCTTTCTTTGCTTCAAGATGGCTTTTCTTAGGATTAGCTTGAAATCGAGCATGAGACTCCAACCGCAAATGAAATATAAGTCTACTAGCGATTAAATATAATAAGGAACCAATAAGACCTTGATATTCAGTTTGATCGAGTGTCTTCTCCCTTCTCATCTGGATCCATAGGTATTTTAGCTTCTCACGTACCTATTCCATATTTTTCAATAAGATCTTTTGTATATTTGGCTTGGAATATTCCCTTCTTTGTCTGCTTGACTTGAAGTCCAAGAAAATATGTCATTTCTCCCATCATGGACATTTCAAATCGCTTTTCATAAGACTACTAAATTCTTCACACAAAGATATGTTAGTTGATCCAAAAATTATATCATCAACATAAATTTGAACTAATAAAAGATCACAACCAAACTCTTTTCTAAAGAGAGTTCTATCAATTCTACATTTAACAAAACCATTTTGAATTAAATAATCGGACAAGGTGTCATACCAAGCGCTTGGTGCTTGTTTAAGTCCATATAGAGCTTTCCTTAGTTTATAAACTCTGTCTCCTTTGACAAAACCAGGAGGTTGCTCTACATAAACTTCCTCAGCTAAGATTCCATTTAAGAAGGCTGATTTAACATCCATCTGAAAAACTATGAATCTTTTAAAAAAGCATAGGCTAAAAATAATCTTATGGCTTCCAGAGAGCTACTGTGCAAAGGTTTCATCATAATCAATACCCTGCGATTGTGAATAACCTTGAGCAACTAGTCCGGCCTTATTTCTAACCACAATATTATTTTCATCCCTTTTGTTTTTAAAGACCCATTTAGTTCCAATGACTTTTTGATGATGAGGCCTTTCAACAAGCTCCCACACATCTTGTCTTTGGCTCGATTTAGTTCTTCTTGCATGGCATTAATCCGGTTGGAATCGATTAAAGCTTCGTAATTGATTTAGGTTCAAGTAATGACACATAGCAGAACATACAATCTTGATTTAGTTGAGTCCTCGTCTGGACACGCAGTCTAAATCTCCAATTATCTGTTCATTTGGGTGATATGACATTACTTTCTTACCTTTATCTTTTACGGTGGATGATGTCTTGTCTGAATTATTTATTTTAAATAATTCTACGTTACCTTCTGATAACTCTACGATCGGTGATGTGTTGTTGGTCATCCGATCGGTGATATGTTGTTGGTCGTGCGATTAGTTGGTAAATCATTTGTTGAGGAAGTTCTTTGCGGTTCTTTTCCTTTGTACGATTCTTCCTCTTCATCGAATCGATTCTTGAGTATAGAATTTTATGGTTGATCCTTTGATAGTCATCCGATTCGGATTATACGATATCTTTGTGATGTCCCTGTCTTATCAAACTCAAAAGAAGATTCATCAAATACCACATGGGGTGTTTCTTCTACACACAAGGTTGTCTTATTAAAAACTCTATATGCCTTTGATATAGATGAGTATCCTAGGAATATTCCATCTCGCTATCTTGGCATCAAAGGTTTTTAATTGAGATTTCCCATTATTGTGTATGAAACATTTACAACCAAATATATGGAAATATGAAATTTTGGGAGATCTTCCTTCCAAATTTCATAGGAGTTTTACACTTATCCTTGACAATCGACTTCTATTTTGAACATAGCGAAATTTGTATTCTATACGCCCAAAACCTATGAGGAGTCTTGAATTGAGATAGCATTGTTCTAGCCTCTTTTAAGGTCCTGTTTCTTCTTTCAACAACTCCATTTTGTTGTGGAGTCCTTACTGAGATGTTTCTGAGCTATGCCATTCTCAATGCGGTAGTTAGAAATCAATTTATTTAGGAATTCAGTACCTTTATCACTTCTAATTTTAACAACATTTAATCCCTTTTCATTTTGAATCTTTTAAGAAATTCTCGGAATCTTAGTCATAGTCTCATTCTTTTTGTACAAGAAAATAACCCAAGTAAATCTTGAAAAATCATCAATAATTACTAAGGTGTATTTTCTTCCACTAAAGCCGAGAGGAGTTCTTGGACCAAACAGATCCATATGAAGAAGTTCCAATTCTTTACGAAGAAGGATTACTTATTGTTTTAAAAGAAGCTTTGAGTGCATTTTCCTTTTTTAAAAGAAACACATACATGGTTCTTTGAAAATATTTTATCGAGAGTCCTTTAACTAAAGATTTCCTTGCTATTTTGTTAAGAGTTTTGAAGTTTAAGTGACCAAGTCGTACATGCCACGTGACTTAAGTCATCTGAACTCTTAGCAACAAGACAAGTATCTTTAGGATAGCTTTTGAAGTTAGCAACATAAATGTTACCTTGTCTTACTCCAGCCAATAGAATATTTTCATTTAAACCATCTAATACATAGCATGCATTATGAGTAAATTTGACACAAAACCCTTTATCACAAAATTGTGAAGCAGATAGTAGGTTGTGCTTCAATCCTTCCACGTAGTAAACTTCTTGAACTTGAACATCTCCAATCATTAGTGTTCCAACACCTTTAGTAAGTCCAAAGTTGTTATCTCCAAACATCACTCTAGGTCCATCAATGGTTTGATAGTTAGAGAGAAGTCGTCTTTCATAGGTCATGTGCTTGGAACATCCACTATCAATATACCAGATGACCTCAAGAATGTCTCCTCTATCAACTATCTTTTTATCTTCCTACAATCACAAATTTATTGCTTAGGTACCCTTTGTATTTTGGGTCCTTTCATGTTAAGTTGACTCTTAGGAATCCAGGATAAAAATATCAATGTTCCTTAAAACCATAGATTGAAGCTTGCATCCATATCTATCTACTAAGATAAGACTTTCAAGATCAATCTGATTTAGTTGATCTTTTGAAATTGTCTTGAATCTTGGTAAGAATGGATAAGATCTCGCTTCTTCCATCAAAGCTATTATACCTAGGATAGATCTTTGATTTAGTCTTAGGTTTAGCCTTAGGAGTTACTTTCCTCATCCGATTTTTCTTTTGAAGTATCGGTTGAGGTAATTAATTCCTTTGGTTTCAGGGGCCGAATAAAGTTTCTACCTTAGGTTAAGTTGCTTTCACAAAGACTCTAGATTTAATAGGATCATTTCTCTTATTCCTATCAAAACCTAATCCAGAGCTTTTATCACTAGACTTTTGAGATGAATTGAAGATTTTATCTATTGTGGTTTGAGAATTATTCATAAGTCCTAACTTGAGATTTAATTCTCTGTTAGTTCTTTTATAATTCTCATTCTCGTAATAGATGTTTGAAAATTTTATTTTTAAAAACTCAGTTCTGTTCTAACTTATCTGTCTTATCGGACAAAGTCTTAGTGATCATCTCAGTCGACATTCCCCCTTGAATGTACAGTCTGATTTCTCACTTTTCTTAGTCTGATTGACCTTAGTTAGATCAGAAATTTGATCTTTTAAATTAAGATTTTCAGTCTCTATCTGTTTATAGGCGAGATAGAGCGGTCTCCAAGTCTTTCAAAAGTTTATCAATAAGGTAGGATCGAGTTTGAGATAAGGTGTCATTCATTATCGATGATGAATAGTAATGTACCTCTTTAGCCATCGGACATATATCATCATCGATCCAAAATCAGATGAAGATGAGGATGATGATGTCTCACGAGCTTCTTCTTTCTCGGCTAGGAGAGCTCTCTGGTCAGCATACCTTCTATCTCTTTTCTTCCTCTTTTCTTCTCTCTCTCTGGGAGTGAGTTGAGGACAATCATAGTGTAGTGGCCGGGTTTGCTGCGGGTATAACATATATCTCCTCTGTCTGTTTTTGGACTACTATCTTGTTGGGTCCCTTTAGAATGAGTTTTAAATGCAAAAAAACAAGATACCCTCTAGTGATAATCTAGAAGGGGGGATGAATAGATTATCAAAAACTTTTGCAAGTTTAGATGATCTATCAACTCCAAAACAGATTCTGACGGAAACAAATTTTTGTTTATACTCAATTCTAATAGGATCTAAAGCTTTGTCGGATATCAAATTTTGCGGTCAAGAAACAATTAATGAAAACAAGTAATAAGCGATCGGAAGAAATAACACGGTATTTATAGTGGTTCGGATCAAGCGATCCTACGTCCACTCTCCTTCTTCGAACTTGAAGAAGGACCTTCACTTACTTACTTCCTTCTTTCTTGCTACCTTACTTACAATGATGAATCTTCAGCCTTACAATGAATCTTCCTAACTTTTGAATATCTATGGCTTGAAGATCTAATGAAAAAGTGTTCTATAAACACTAAGAATCTGAAGAACGTATATAATGTTCTTGAATGTGTATGATTCTTTGTTGCTTGCATATACAAAATATACTAAAGAGTGCAAAGTGTCAAAGTTAATTCTAAATTGATTTCTATTCCTATTTATAGAGAACTCTTCTTTGGCGATTGTAACTTCTTTGATCGATTATAACAATATAAGCTGAATTTTGTAACTTCTTCTGAGTTGTTGAAAGCGCTTCTTGAATCTTTCATAATATTTTTCTAACACCTCTTCATCTGATGTTTACTTCACCTCGTCTCCATCTTCTTTTTCTTTCTAGACGTTTGTCTTGCTCTTCAACAATCTGTGCTATCCTTGTCTCGATATCTTGACCTTGTCTCGATATTCTCTTATTATCTAGAGATCTTCCTTGTCGACATCTTGTCCTTGTGCGATCTTCTATACTTAGTTTTATTTACAAAGAAATACTTCAAATTGCCTATACAAGATGCTCATTGGTCATCCTATTTTACACTTTTAACACATCAAAACTAAATACAAATTTCTTTTCCTAACAATTTCCCTTTTTGATGATGTTAAAACTCAGCTCAAGAAAAGAAATGTTAGTAATCTTAAAAAAATGTAAAATAAGCAATTAAATCACATAATCAGAGATAACTAGAACAATTAGTGTTATTAGCAGATGATCGAGAAAATCATGAATCGAGATAATCAGAACAATTTGATTACATAATCGGATATTTAAGAGTTAGAAAATGAAACAATATATTTGAAATCAAGAGGTTAATCAGATTAGTTTTTAGAAAAACAACAAAGATTGAGAGTAGATCAAAAATTTATTCAAGATTTGCATCGATCATCATGTATGTCACACAAAAACAGATAAGATGAGATAAGTAGAAGACTAGTCATACCACCTATTTTCTTGGAACATTGAGCGGTCAAAGACCCGCTTTTTAAGTGAGATAGTTTCACCTCCCTATGCAAGATCAGTGTGGCTTCGCTTTGATAATCATTGCTTAATCTTCTCAAGGTCCAGATGACCATCGGTGTTAGAGGGGTTCCATCGAGAATAAGGCGGTGCGACTACGTCGAGTTGAATTCTTCATTTGCAAGGTTGACAAGATATTGATACATGCAGGGTCCTTCTCTTCCAGCCAATTATGGAAAGCTTCGTCTTCATCGAGTCCCCACTTAATCACTTTGCGAGACATGAAACTGGAAAATCCAGTCCACTTCGAATGGCCTCCACCTTGCACGATCTGCCATTAATAACACTTCTTTGGGGACTACTTCGCTTCTATGATATGGCCTAAGGACTTCTTCCCGTTGCTCATCTGTTATCTTACGAACCCATCTTCTAAGAGATCGATCATAATATTTTCTCTGCCTTCTCCTGCTCTCTTCTCCTCTTAGCCTCCCTTCTCTTATACTTCTCCTTCTCATCTCTTTTTCTTTTTGATCTTTTCTTCTGCATCTATCTCGGCTTGTGATTTCTTTGAAACTTGAGGCTGTTCTAGATGATCGAGAAGGAGATGTAATTTGAGCGAGGTTCTTGCACGGGGACTTCTTTAGTGGGTTCGAGATCTTGTCTTCCTTACAACTTTCTCTGTCTTCTCCTCGAATTTCTTCTCCTCTGCCTTTAGCAATTCTTGAGATAATTCTTCAATTTTCATGCTCAAAGCCATGATCTTATCTTCTTGCTCGTCTACTCTTTTCTTGAGCACACTATCTTCCCCCTTTTTAGCATCGACAAATCTAGTATTGCGAGATAGTGGCTACTTGTTCAATTTGGCTTACAAGCTCTTCTCGTACATGCCCCGTCTTATGATCAAGCTGGTCATATCTCTTCTTGTCCGACCTCGGCTCGTCCTAAACTCATCATCCATGAACCGCTTAATGCTCGTGTCGCCTATCTTTCTCTAGAGCAAGTGCATCTTGAGAACTTGATGAAATGATGCCTCCTTGGCTTTCCATGCTTCTCTTACTTGCTCCTCAACTGAATCTTTGATTTCGATGTAGGCGAAACGAACGTCTTTATTTAACCCATTCATCTTGAGAGTTCATCTCCTTAGCTTGTCGTCCTTAAGCTGCGACCATCATTTCCTCATGTCTTATTAGGAGAAGTATAGATCAATCTTGGTTTTCGTGAATTGCGGCTTCTACATTCTCCTTGATTGATGATGAGATGACATTTGGAACCGGTTGAAAAGCATTTAGACATGCGGTTTTAGATTTTGAACTTACGCTTAGTGGCTTCTCGTCGGATACGAGAGCAGATGTGGAGGGCAAGATCTGTTCCTCGAGATAGATCTATTTCTTCGATGCCGCCTTCCGTTTTGCACCTCAACAATCTGCTCCGTTTGTGCCTCCTCCTGTATCCATCCCGGTGGCTCATCGGCAGCTCCACCGATTGCCATCTCAGCTCACCTTCAATGCCATCTCCGGCCAAAACTTGCTCAGTGTCAATTCCTTCTCCGGCCCAACTCTGGCTCAACTTGCCTCTCTTCCTCTGCCTTTTACAGAGCTTCCTCGGTGGTGGCATGTCTATGAAATATACCTGTGAAGGATATAATCGAAGAACATGCTCTCGGTTAAAATATCCATAAAGGATTTGAGCTTAGCTCTTTTCGGCACTTCTTTTTCCCATATTGTGAGGTTGTTTCCACCAACCTCGGCTATGAGGATATTTGTCTCCTCAAATCCTCCTGTCCTTAACCTCCATAGAAGCCATACATCTACTAGCTCTTCCAAAAGCTTGGGTTCATTTTGAAGGTTATGTTCTTTGTGGAGTATGAACTTCTTCCCTATAATTCTTAAGGACTCTTCTCATTGGTCCCATGACTCAGACGGATTTGGAAGTAAGGAGTAGAGATGAGGTTACATTTGGGATGAGGAAAGAAAAGAAAATGGGTCGAGATGAGGGTTGGGATTGGGTTGGACTTTTGGAAGTAGACCGATTTAGAGGCTCGAGAGGCGGCGGCCTTGTCTGCCCCTTCATTGCCGGGGTGAGATGATGTGGGTTGGGTGTCATCGGCCTCGAGATGAAGAAGATGATGATGTGGAGGATTGGGATTGCTCGGCTTCTTGGTCTCGTCTCGAGATGAGACTTCAGCTATCTCCTCCTGTCTGACTTCCCGGTAGCGACACTTCCCCCTTGGGAAGGCTGTCATCTCCTCTTCTTCTTCCTCCTCAACCTCGGCCTCGGTTTCTTCCTCCTCGATGAGGGATCATCAACTAACACTGTCTCCATTTTTTTCTTTCCCTTGGCCTTAGAAACCTTCTTTTTAGGTGATGGAGGTGGGGTGTCTCCTTCTGAAGTCTGATTGCCAAAGGGTTTCTCATCCTTGATGAGCGAGACCCTTTTGCTTTGTGAACTTTTTCACCTGTCTGCCGCGATCTAGCTTGTTTGTCCCAATTTTGTGTTCAAGTATGATGGTGATTCTTGCCATCATACTTGTTATCTTGGTCGGTGACCACCTTATTAGCTCCTTCGACACCTCTTTCTTTACAAACTTCTTCCTTTCCTCCATCATTCGAGAGTACACTTTATCTGAGCCCAATTGATATCGATTCCGTCTATGATGGCTCTCGGACAAAGACATATCCTTGGCTTAGTCAATCCGTCGTGACTCTGCTGCTCTCCCGAGTATACACTTCGTCAAAATGAGCATCGAAGTCGATATTTTCTTCTCAACATCCCCTTTTTCAAATTCGCGGTTTTATTTTTCTCGGGATCTCCTTGCCATCATCCTAAAACTTTCTAAATACTCCTCTGCTTTATATACAAATGGATTTCCTCCGGTGGTACTTAAACCAAAAATTTCTCCGATATCGTGATGGATACATGAATTTTCTTGCTCTTTCCCAAAGTTCGAATCTTGGTTTCTAAACCAAGATATCGTAACTTTAGCTCTTGTCAAGAATTCTGCAGCAAGATCATCAAGGGTTTTGGATTTTGATGGTTTGAGAGAATAGTATCGCCTTAAGCCTCTTGATTCTAGCAACTCCAAAATCTCTCTTGTTGTGGTCCGTAGAAACTTCCCATTCTACATACATCTGATTTTGTTCTATCACGATAGAAGCAAGATCATACTTATACTTGATTCTGGTTTTGAGGTATCCGCCATTGAAACCGTTTTGAAGGTTTTTAGAGGGAAAAAGATTTTTGAGTGAAAGCGTATAGGTAATTATGTGCGTAAGTTATTATGCACCACGATCTCCTATTTATATGGAAAGATTTAATAATAAACAATTATTAGAATAATAATTGCTTGTAAAAGTGTAAATATAGCCTTTCGAATCACCATTAATGCAATTATGGCATTTATTTTGAAAAGTGCACGGAATAATATTTAATATGTCGCGCGTGAGGTTGAGACGGTTCATATTTGAAACCGCCTCCACTTACGGCGCGTGAAGTATACTCGAGTTTGTTTCAAAATTGAATTTGATAAAATTTCGGGTCCATAGTAACTTCTCCCGACACGATTACTAATTTAAGAAATTACTTTTCGATTAATTGGAGAGATACAATAAAATATTATTATTCTTAGAAAATAAAATTTGAACCCTTATTCTTTAATTTTGTAAAACAAAATATTTTATTTTTCTTGAGTAACTTCATTTTTAATGAATGATAGAGTGAATTATGATATTAAATTCATATATTAATTATATGAACCCAATATTCATAATTAAAAGTATGAAAGAAAACTTCTGATTTTTCTCCTTATGCGATTTGATAGCATCATTTATCTGTTCCTTGTATCCTTTGAACAAATTGACCTTGACTTGTATTTGAATCTTATCAACTTTGTTCTTCTTTGAAATCACGAGACACTTAAAAAAATTGTTAGTAACGAGTAAGTCGGATAAGGTTCAATAGTCATCGATTACGTAGAAGAAAGTTGACTATTACATCCTTATCGATTTACTTATGTCGAATAAGTAATTATCAAGTCGGATATGAGTCAATATGACTAATCCTTGATTCTTGATTCCTATAAAAGGAGATCAATGATATCATTTACTGATTGTCCTTTGACACAATCTTGTGCGATAATTCTTTCTAGACATACTAAACAAAGATAAGGAAAACAAGGTTAATTCAAGAAGATTTGATCAAGAGATGATTAAGGAACCATCTAATAATCCTAATTCGACTGAAAGTTCCTTGAACCTTGTTTACGCAAGAGGCTTTGTCAATATATGCCTTTTTGAAAATCGGTAAGAATTTTTCTAGTACGATATTGCCTTTCTCCACATGATCTCGAATAAAATGATGACGAATGTCAACATGTTTGCATACAGTATGTAAGGCGGGTTACGGGTAATAGCTATGGCACTATTACTATCACAAAAGATTGGTACATCTTTGGTGATAATGTTATAGTCCCTTAGGTACATTGGCCCGATCCAGATAAGGCATGAACAACAACTTCCAGCTGCCATATACTCGGCTTGATGGTAGAAGTAGCTACGGAGGTTTGTTTCTTAGACAACCATGAAATCGGCTTACTTCCCGAGAAATTGGCAAGTTCCGGATGTAGATTTCCTATCTATCTTACACCCACCAAAATCTGAATCGAGTATCCACGACAACTCAAAATTATCATCATTGGATACCACGAGTCCTACATAGATTGTACCTTTCAAATATTTTAGAATCTTCTTTGCGGCTTCAAGATGACTCTTCTTAGGCTTAGCTTGAAAACGTGCACATACACCCACTGCAAAAGAAATGTCAGGTCTACTAGCGAGTTAAGTATAAAAGAGAGCCAATTAAACCTCTATCTGCGTCGATCGGTGTCTTCTCCTTTCTCATCTAGATCCATTGAAAAATTTGTCATCATAGGTATTTTGGCTTCTCTGGTACCTATTCCAAATTTCTCAATAAGATCTTTGGTATATTTTGCTTGATTTATGAAAATTCCTTTCTTTATGCTTTAATTTAAAGTCCAAGAAAGTATGTCATCTCTCCCATCATGGACATTTCGAATGCATTCTTCATAAGATGACTAAATTCTTCACACAAGAGTAGGTTAGTTGATCCAAAAATAATATCATCAACATATATTTGAACTAACAAGACCTTTATCGATTCTTTCCTAAATAAAGTTCTATCTATCTTACCTTTGACAAAACCATTTTGAATTAAATACTCGAGATAATGTATCATACCATGCTCTAGGAGCCTGTTTAAGTCCATATAGAGCTTTCCTTAGCCTATAGACCTTGTCTCCTTTGACAAAACACGGAGGTTGTTCTACATAGACTTCTTCGGCTATGACTCCGTTTAGAAATGCAGATTTCACATCCATTTGGAACACGAGTAAATCTTTTATAAGCGGCATAAGCTAAGAACAATCTTATGGCTTCAAGACGAGCAAGCTGGTGCAAAGGTTTCATCATAATCAATTCCCTCGGATTGTGAATAACCTTGTGCAACCAATCTAGCCTTATTTCTTACCACAATATTGTTCTCATCTTTCTTATTTTTTGAAAACCCATTTTGTTCCAATAACTTTTTGATGATGAGGTCTTTCAACAAGCTCCCATACATCTTGTCTTTGAAATTGATTTAATTCATCTTGCATTGCATTTATCCAATTGGAGTCGATTAGAGCTTCAGTAATAGTTTTAGGTTCAAGTAAAGATACATAACAACTAAGCAGAGGCAGTCTTGGTTTATCTCGTGTCCTTATGCGGACTCCAGAAAGTAAAATATTTTCATTTAAACCATCCAAAATAAAACATGCATCATGGGTGAATTTTACACAATATCCTTTATCACAAAATTGAGATACGAGAGGTAAATTATGTTTCAAACCTTCCACAAAATATACTTCATTAACCCGAATATCTCCAATCATCAAAGTTCCAACTCCTTTGGTTAGACCAAAATTGTTGTCACCGAACATTACTCGAGGTCCATCTATTGTGCGATAGTTAAAAAGAAGTCTTTTCTCATAAGTCATATGCTTAGAACATCCACTTGTCTATATACCAAATGACTTCAAGAACATCTTGTTCAGCTATCTCCTTATCCTTACGCAATCACAAATTAATTCTTAGGTACCCTTTGTGTATTGGGTCCTTTTCCGTCAAGTTGATACTTAGGTATCCAAATAAAAACATCTAAGTTTTTGAGAACCAATGATTGAATTTTGCAACCATATCTATCCACTAATATTAGACTATCTAGATCAATTTTATTTAATTGATCTCTAGTGATTGTCTTATATTTTGGAAAGAATGGATACGACTTGCTTCTTCCATCAAAACCATTATACTTTGGAAATGACTTTAATTTAGTCTTTAGATTTCTTTTTGAAACATTTCTCCTTATCTCGTATTTTCTCTTTTGAAATATCGAGATAGGGTGATTTGTTCCTTTGATTTCTTTGGACTAAGTTCTGTCTTTTCCATAGTCTTAGTGGCTTTGACAAAAACTCTTGGTTTGATAGGATCATTTTCATATTCCTATCAAAACCCAATCGATCTTATCACAAGGCTTCGAGAAGTATCAAGATGTTATCAATTGTAGGTAGAGTTATTAATATGTCCTAACTTGAGATTTAAATCTCTGTTAGTCCTTTTAAAATTCTCATTCTCCATATTGATATTTGAAAATTTAGTTTTTAAAGAAATCAATTCTTTTTCCAACCCATTGATTTTCTCGGACGAGGAACTAGTAGAAGTCTTTGATTGACATTCCCCCTTGAATGTATAATCTAGATTCTTCCTTGTCCACTGTCACGATGTTCCTTTGTTAGACTAAGAATTTGATCCTTTAAGCTTAAATTTTCAGCCTCTATCTGTTTATAAGCGAGATAAAGCTGTCTTGAGATCTTTTTAGAAGTTTGTTAATAAGACATGAATCAGATTCGGACAAGTTATCATTATCATTGTCTGAGGATGAGTAGTAGTTTACCTCCTTAGCCATTAGGCAAATGTCATTGTCGACCCGAAACTAGATGAGGATGAGGATGATGATGTCTCATGTGTTTCCTCCTTTTCGGCCAAAAGAGCTCGTTGATCTGCATACCTCCTATCTCGTTTCTTCCTCTTTTCTTCTCTTTCTCTAGGAGTGCTGAGGACAATCATAGCTAAAATGACCGGGTTTATTGCGGGTATAACGAGATATCTCCTCTTTCTCGACTTTGGACTATTTTCACCTCGTCGATTGGTGATTTGAATCTTTTCACCTGGATCCTTCTTTTTGTCATTGTCTGAATACTTCTCTTCCTTGTCTGATTTATAATTTTGACGATTAAATCTATCTCTCTTATTCCTTTTATACTTCATCTTGAGTCTCTCATATAAATCACGATCAATAAAGCCATTTCCTCTTTTCTTGACAAATCTGATGCCTTAGAAATCTTGTCGAGAATCTTCTTGATGAAGAAATGCCACGATCTTCTGAGAAGTAGATGACTCTGCCTCATCTTCTTCATCTTCAATTTGTATATCATATTCCAAGGCTTTGAGATGAGAAAATAAAGTATGATGTGAAATAGATGACAGGTTACGTAGCTTTGAGGATATTTGCTTTTTCTCTCCATCTTTTGCTTAATGATCACGAGTACCTTATTATTAATTTCTTTCTCGAGAATAGGTTTTACCCAAATCAGCGGCTTTGTTCACCAAATTGGTCAATCTTACATCCAACTGATCCACAGTTTCTCCATCTTTCATCTTGAATGTATCAAATGCATGTAAAACTGATTGCAACTTGTTTTCTTTAACCTCGCTCGACCCTTCACAAACATTTGCAAGAGTCTTCCACATATCCTTAGCGATTTTACATCTTTTTACCTTTTCTATCCAGTCTTTGCTCAACGTCTCTATAATTTCTGTCCTTGCTACTCGATCCAAATTGTGAATCTTCCTTTCATCATTTGTCAAATCAGCACTTTTCTTTTCTTGTTGACTTCTTGTAGTAGAAGATTCAGCTCCAGTACTAACAACTCCATGGTAGAATTTTATCGGACCTTCCTCAAGAACCTCTTCCATACGGTCATGAATGGCCTTTAAATGATTCTCCATTACGAACTTCCGGTAATCATATTCTTCGATAGAAAAATCTGGTAAACTCCTGGATTTCTTACTTTTAACGAAGACATTGTAATTCAAGATGCTAAAACACAACTTATCGAAATGTTAGTGGCTCAATAATAAGAAATCGATTTCAATGAGAACACAGATATTTCAAGACCACAAATCTCTATCGAACGACTTAACACTGCTCACGATACCACTTGTTGGGTCCCTTTAGAATGAGTTTTAAATGCAAAAAAACAAGATACCCTCTAGTGATAATCTAGAAGGGGGGATGAATAGATTATCAAAAACTTTTGCAAGTTTAGATGATCTATCAACTCCAAAAACAGATTCTGAGCGGAAACAAATTTTTGTTTATACTCAATTCTAATAGGATCTAAAGCTTTGTCGAGATATCAAATTTTGCGGTCAAGAAACAATTAATGAAAAACAAGTAATAAGCAATCGGAAGAAATAACACCCAGTATTTATAGTGGTTCGGATCAAACGATCCTACGTCCACTCTCCTTCTTCGAACTTGAAGAAGGACCTTCACTTACTTACTTCCTTCTTTCTTGCTACCTTACTTACAATGATGAATCTTCAGCCTTACAATGAATCTTCCTAACTTTTGAATATCTATGGCTTGAAGATCTAATGAAAAAAGTGTTCTATAAACACTAAGAATGAAGAACGTATATAATGTTCTTGAATGTGTATGATTCTTTGTTGCTTGCATATACAAAATATACTAAAGAGTGCAAAGTGTCAAAGTTAATTCTAAATTGATTTCTATTCCTATTTATAGAGAACTCTTCTTTGGCGGTTGTAACTTCTTTGATCGCTTATAACAATATAAGCTGAATTTTGTAACTTCTTCTGAGTTGTTGAAAGCTGCTTCTTGAATCTTTCATAATATTTTTCTAACACCTCTTCATCGATGTTTACTTCACCTCGTCTCCATCTTCTTTTTCTTTCTAGACGTTTGTCTTGCTCTTCAACAATCTGTGCTATCCTTATGCGATATCTTGACCTTATGCGATATTCTCTTATTATCTAGAGATCTTCCTTGTCGACATCTTGTCCTTATGCGATCTTCTATACTTAGTTTTATTTACAAAGAAATACTTCACTGTCTATACAAGATGCTCACCGGTCATCCTATTTTACACTTTTAACACATCAAAACTAAATACAAATTTCTTTTCCTAACATATCTCCTCGTCGATAGGTGACCTATGACTTCTTGGTGATCCTTCTTTTTATCATTATCGAACTCTTTTCATCCCTATCTGATCTATAGTTCCTTCGACCTAATCTTGTCTCTTTTGTTTCTTACGTATTTCATCTTCAATCTTTCATACCTTTTCAACAAAAGAGCCATTTCTTCTTTTTACGAGACAAATCGGATGCTTTAGAAATCTTTTCGATTCATCTGATGAACAAATGCTACTTTGTTTTCCAGATGTAGATGACTTGCCTCATCTTCTTCATCTTCAATGTGAATGTCATATTCCGAGTGCTTTAAGATGAGAGAAGAGAGTGTGATGTGATATAGACGACAAATCTGTGTTGCCTTGAGAATATTAGCTTTCTCTCTCCATCTTTTGCTCAAAGATCCGAGTACTTTGTTGTTAATTTCTTTCTCGGTGTAAGTCTTACCCAAATCACCTGCTTTGTTCACAAGATTAGTCAATCTCACGTCTAGTTGATCTACGATTTCACCATCCTTCATTTTGAATGTGTCAAAAGCATGTAGAAGCAGTGAAGCTTGTTTTCTTTGACCTGTTCGAGATCCTTCACAAATTCCAGCAAGAGTCTCCCACATTTCTTTGGCGGTCTTGCATTTTTTAACCTTTTCTATCCAATCTTTACTTAGAGTCTCAATGATCTCGATTCAAGCTACTTGATCAAGATTATGGACCTTTCTTTCATCATTTGTTAACTCGGAGCTCTTCTTTTCTTATGCAGTCACGGATTGGTGGCTCGGCTCAGTGTTGGTTCCTCCATGATAGAATTTTTATAGGTCCCTCTTCAAGAACCTCTTCCATTCTATCATGAATGGCTTTTAGGTGATTCTCCATCCTAAATTTCCAGTAATCATAGTCTTCAATAGAAAATTAGGAAGATTCCTAGACTTTTTGTTTTTCCTTGATGACATGATGAAACAAAGAACAAAATATTCCACAAACTAATTAGTAGCTTGTTTGTAAAAGAAGAAAATGAAGAAAAATCAAGATAATTTCAGAATCTTATTCAAGACCTAAAACCAATATCGAAACTGACTTAACACCGCTCTGATACCACTTATTAGTCCCTCGAATGTTGAGTTGATTTAAAACCTTGAGATAACCTTTTAGAACAAAATCTAGAAAGGGGGTTTGAATAGATTTTGTAGATTTTTCGAATCTCACAAAATCAATTCAAAATATCGATTAAACACAATGGAAAACAATTGTAAACTCAACTTTTAACAAGATCAAAAGCAAGGTGATATTTAGATTCTAGTTAAGATTCTGAATTTTAATCTTGAATTAACAAAATTGTAACTTGAACAGAAATTAAAGAAAACAAGAAATAACACTAGGATTTATAGTGGTTCGGATTTTAACAATCCTACATCCACTCTCCTTCTCCAAACTTTGAAGAAGGGTCTTCACTACCGCTTACTTACTCAATGTACAAACTTTTCAAATTACAACTTGATCTTCAACTCTTCAAAAACTATTCAACTTTCTACAATCTAACTCTAAGAACAAGATGTGTTTCTAAAGATGTGAAGTGAAGTGTTCTATAAACACTTAGAAAATTTTAAATCTCTCTTGAAAACTACTTTGTGAAATCAATAGTAAGAAAAAATGGTGTGTAAAATCAAATTGGCATAAGTGTCTAGAAAAATAAAATCTAGTCCTATTTATAAGTCACGAAAAGACAGGTTTGTTTGTTAGTTAGTTCTAACAAATCCGAAACCGCTTTAGCAAACCTATTCTTGAAAACTACTCTTGACCTCGGTGATTCTTCCTACTCAAATCTGCGGTGACTTGGTGAAGACTCGCCTTTCTTATTCTACTCGGCTTGTCTTGACCTCGTCTGAGCTTCTCATGATCGTCTCCTGCAGATGACTAGTTTTGAGCTTGTCTTGGATGGCTTGTAGACTTTGATCTCCAGCTAACTTAATCGGCTCTTGACCCGATCGATCGGCTTAGAATTGAATCTCGATTCGAGCCGTTTATCAACGTTATACGCTCATCCGGATTTCTCCTTTTAACTCATCAAAACTCTACTTGGTCTAACACACTTTCTCGGGCTTCTCATTTCGCACGGGCCTCGCGGCCCATCTGCAGCCCAGCTTAGGCTAGGCCCATCTCGGGTTTTCCTCCCTCTTTTAAGGGTAATCGGTTATACTCATTGGGCCCCTCTTGGGCCAAACATCTTTGGGCCCTACTCGTAGTTGGGCCCGACATTTTTATCCGTATGAATTATAATAATTTGAAAATTAAAAATGAATAATATCCCTTATATACTAATAGGGAGTTTGTTTTTGCTTAGGTGTCAATTTTTAGTGAGTTTTGTTTATGTGTCAATTTTTTGTATTTTCACCTGTCATATGTCATTTTGTTGTGAGGTGTCGATTATGGTGAGTCTTGCTAATGCGTCAATTTTTTTAAATTAAAAAAATCTTTATTAGACTTTGAACCCATCACCTTTCATATACTAATAATAATACTTTCCAACTAAACTAATTCATGCATATTTATAAATTTTAAAAAAATTTCCTTTAACTCGTCTATAAAGTGTACTATTTTACTAAGATAATCAAATTTTTTAAAATATTAATTGTGAGTATTTCGAAAAAGTGTATCCAATTATATATTAATATGAAGTTTAAAATATTTAACCACATATTTTTATTGAGTTTAGATGATGTGTCATTAATTTAAAAATAATTTATGTGTTTAATTAGGAGTTAAGAATATAAAGAGTTTTGTATATTAATAATGATTATGAGACAATGTATAATTGGTCACTTATACAATAATATTAACATATTGAGTAAATTATTAAGAAATGACCGACTCAATTAATTTACTTTATTTCATCCTAATAAATATATATACATAAATATTAGTATTATTAAAAAACTGAATATAATCATATATGATATTTATTTATGATATATATTATTCTAATATATATGTCGACTAAATGATATTTTTTCTATTAATTACCGATACGACATTTCGTAGCAAGCCCAAGAGAGGTACGGTCCAAGATCGAGCCCAACCTTCTTTCCTGGGCCATAAGTCATGAAGATTAAGATATCTTGATGGGCTTCTATTGAGGTTAGGCCCAAAATTGTGCTAAGGAGCACCCCGTGTGGATTTAAGGATATAATTGCGCGGATCTCGGGAGGCGAGGCCCAAAGAGTAACGTCCCAGGCACGTAATGGGCCTATGTAGATAAAGCACACTGCCGAGAAATCGGTGAATATTCTTTATTCTGGAGGATTAGCCAAAATGGAGAGAATTGGGGAGGAAGTCCTTGACTCCTTCCCCATGCAGCCACTTTCACGAAGAAAGAGGAGAAAGTCGTCGGTGGAAGGAAGCACGACGTGGAGGACGTCTTTGACTTGAGGAGAAAGAAGAATGACCATAAGTATCCATATAAATAAAACATCTTAAACCAATTTAAGGTACACAATATCTATACACTCAACTTACACACTTATCGTAATACAATTTCTTGGGTTTTTCAGTATCTCGGCTTCGAGCGTCGGAGTGCCTACGCCGGAGAACCCTCCGGCGTATTTTGCAGGTTTTTTCACTCAAGGAGAAGGCGCATTAAGCTGTGTGATTCGAGTTACCCGCATCATTTTCCAGGCGGGAAAATCTAGGTACATTTGTTACGTATCATTTGGCACTTGTCTATGGAAAAATGAGAGTTGAGACTTGAGTTTCTCGCTTCTTTTCTAATTTACGAAACCGTGATCACCATGGGAGGTGAATAAACACCGATGAGACCAATTGCTCTAGTACTAAGGAAGGGAAGGTCTGTTTCCCGGCTCCACGGCCCGGGGAGTAGTTCTGTCCCTGCATCATCATCAGTTCTACCAAGTGACGAGACATCTGTCACCATCCTCCCAGTGCGGGTGAAAACCCGGCTCTGAGGAGCCCAATGCTGGAGTGGGTACTCTATCCCAAGGAGGGGGTCGACCTACCACCACCTCCTCCTAGGATTCCAGATGGAGTCCCTCAATCGGAAGTAGCGGGAATGTAGGGCGAGAGAACATACTCTACGGCAGTCCCACCTCTTGGTGTTACTAATATAGCACCAACACCCACTACCACTATCGCCCTAACGAGGGAACAACTGGACGAGATAGTAGCCGAGCTGTGTTGAGAGCCATGGCGGAGGAAATCTCCCCCGCGAGGGAAGGCTGAGAGAGCCGGGACCGTGACGCACCTGGGCCTCCCAGCCTGGGGAGCAAAGCAGAAAGAGCACCACGATGAGAGGAGATGGGAATACGAGTCCAGGAACCAGGAAGATGTCCCTAGACCAGATGAACATGAAAGGAGGATAGAGGCATCGAGAGCGAGACTTGTAGATGAAGAGCGATAAGGCGGGAGAGGGGAAGCCGCCGTCAGCGGCGAGGAGGGAGTAAAGTTGAGGATGTGGAGGAAGGAACCCATTCGAAGGTATGAACAAACAGATGAAGTCTCTCAGAGACAGATGGACTCAATGAAGCCGCAAATGAACAACCGGGCTAATACATTCCGGCCGATAACAAAGGTTGTCAGTTTTAGAAAATATTTTACGGGATGAGTTACCTACTAACTTTAAGCCATTAAATTATGAATATCATGGCACCACCGACCCATATGATCATTTAGTTAGATTTGAGAATTACGCCCTCCTCCATCGATATGGGGAGGGTGTGAAGTGCAGGGTTTTCTTAACCACCTTGTCAAAAGCCCGGCGGCGGTTCCAGCCTCGAGCCTAATTCGATCGAGATCCTTTGAGGAGTTCGGTGAGCTTTTTCTCCACCAATTTGCCAATGCTAGACGACAGCCAAGGGCCACATTGACGCTCTTTAACATGAAGCAGGAGAAAGTGAGAGTCTTTGGGCCTTTATGAAAAGGTTCAACCGGGCGGCTTTGGAGGTACCTACCGCAATCCTCGAGGTCAAAATTAATGCATTCACCAAAGCAATCTCCGAGACGGGGATCTTTTTTCCTCCCCGGCTAAAAAGCCGGTAAGGACCTTCGATGAACTACCGCACCGAGCAGAGAAATATGTAACGCTCGGAGGAGGTCGAAAAACTAAGAGGACAGAGGTGAAACCGTCCGAGTCGAGAAGAAAAAGGAGCCGGCCAGGAAGGATGCATCGAAGCGTAAAGACCCACTGGCAGGGACCTAGACCAAGGTTTGAGAAGTATACCCCTCTCAAATTAGAGCGCAGAGTGTTGGAGGTAGCAGCAGATCATCCGGACATGAAATTTCCATGGTCACGAAGTAGGAGGTCCTATGAAGCCAAAATCGGATAAGTTTTGCAGATTTCATAATGAATATGGCCACAATACTAACAAGCTGTTTCCACTTGAGGGACGAAATTGAACGAATGATTCAAGCAGTCATTTGAAAGAATTTATCTACCGAGATCGACCTAGTGGCTCAAGGGGACAAAAAGGAAAGATTCGAAGATGAAGGCGGATGATAAAGGAAAGACACCTAAGAACAGACAGGAACACCGACCCCCTCAAAAAAGGGGGCTAATTCGGATGATAGTAGGAGGAGCGGCTGAAGGAGACTTATTCCGAGCTCGGAAGGCGGGATAGAGAACCTTGAAGAGGGAGATAGAAGAAACGCTCCGACCCGCGGGAGGTAGGCCAAGTGGGGATCACTCCTCGCATCCACTTTGGACTTGAAGATGGGGGGTTAGTAGGGAACACTCGTAGTGATGCACTAGTTATCACTACTGATGTAGCGAATACACAAAGGCCCGAATATTTGTGGACACGGGAAGTTCGGCGAGATATCATCTTGTTGGATCGCTTCAGAAGATGAACTTGAACACCCAGTGAAGCCGGTAGATACTGACCTTATGCAGGATTTACGGGGAGGGGCTATCCATCCCTCTAGGTCGGGTAACCGTCCAGGTGGGGCTTGGTGAAGCACCCGGGAGATGGGTAATGATAGTTGATTTCTTAGTTGTAGATGCACCTTTATCTTACAATATGATCTTTGGAAGACCTATATTAAATTGCTCCATTGTTATTTCCACTTTTCACATGAAAATGAAATTCCCGAGTAGATGATGAGGTGGGCAAGATGGTGGCGGACCACTTACGGTCGAGAAAGTGTTATGTCGAAGGCTGTTAGGATGGCGGACAAGGAGTTCCATCGTGTCCTGGGCTGGTCTAAGGAAGGAGATCCAAAGGCCAAAAATGCAAAATGTCACGGAAGTCAAGGTACCAAGATAGAGGCAGACGGGAGCTCATAATGGTTGAGTTGTTTCTCGAAAAGACATGCTTTACAACCAGAATCGGGGCCCACTGGGACCCCGCCCGATAGAAGACTTGATAGCGACAATTCGGAGGAACGCGGACGTGTTCGCTTTCTCCCCAAGGACATGACAGGGATCCCGGCTGTAAGTAGCGATACACCACCTCAATGTAGATCCAAAAGCCAGACTCACCAAGCAAAAGCTTAGAGTGTTCGAACCGAGAAAAGGACGCCATCACTAAGGAGGAGGTCCAAAAGCCGCTGGATTCGGGACATATTAGACGGATACGCTTTCCCACTTGGCTGGCAAATGTCGCCTGGTAGCGAAGCCAAAGGGAAATGGAAGATTTGCGTGGACTTCGTGGATTTAAACAAAGCTTTCCCAAAGGATCATTACCCATTACCTCGGATTGACCGGTTGGTGGATTCCACGTCCGGGTTCGAGTTGTTAAGCATGATGGATGCGTATCAAGGATATCATCAAATACAAATTCTCCCCGCAGATATTACCTAAGTAAGCTTTATTGTTGCTTGTGGAACATTTTGCTATATCGTAATGCCTTTTGGATTAAAGAATACAGGAGCCACCTATCAACACATGGTTGATAAGATATTTCAAAACCAGCTAGGAAGGAATATGGAGGTGTATGTAGATGACATGCTAGTGAAAAGCATAAAAGCGAAGGGCCCGTGGCTGACCTAGAGGAGGCCTTTCGGGTGATTCGCATGAATGGAATGAAGATGATCACGGCTAAGTGCTCCTTTGGGGTCAAAGCGGGAAAGTTTCGGGGTATATGGTTACCCAACGAGGAATTGAGGTAAATCCGACCAAGGTGAAGGCAAGATCTTGGACATGCAGCCCCTACGAACATTAAAGAACTCCGAGAGATTGAATGGGAGGATCGTGGCTTTGAGCCGGTTTATAGCAGTCGGCAAAAAAAAGTTATCCTTTTTTCAAAATTTTGAGAAAGGAGACCTCGAGTGGGGAGTCAATGCCAACAAGCCTTTGAAGCACTCAAACAACACTTAGTCCAACTACCTACGCCGACCAAGCCGATACCAGGAGAGACCCTCTACCTATACCTCTCTGCCGGGGAGGTTTCACTCGGTCCGTGCTGGTCGGGGAGGAGGGATCGACGCAAAAAGCCTGTCTATTATGTCGCAAGCTCATCCAGGCGCGGAAGAAAGAAATTACGAAATTGAAAAGGCGGCTCTTACCATAATGGTTCTGACCTTGAGGTTACGAATTCTATTTCCTCTCTCACAAAATTATTGTTCGGACTAATTATCTATTGAAGCGAGGTAATTGGTAGAGTGACTTCTCGGGTAGGATTGTCAAATGGGCGGTTGAGTGGGAGTATGACGTGGACTTCGAACCCGGGAAAGTCATTAAGGCGCAAGTCTTGTCTCGATTTCATTCGGGAAGGTACCCGCCCGGCTCAAGAAAGGCGGGCAAAAGAGGGAAGGTGTACGTAGATGGTTCGGTGACAATCCAAGGATGTGGAGCCGGGATAGTGATCATTGATCCGGATGGGCAGGAAATCCAATTTGCGGTGAGATTCGAATTTCTCACCTCTAATAATGGTGCGTAATATGAAGCTCGATCGTAGAGGCGGAAATGGTAGTGAAGTGGGAGCCCAACAAGTGATCCTGTTCTCGGACTCCCGGCTAGTGGTACAGCAGGTCAACGGTGGATATGAAGCCAAGGATGAGAAAATGATCGCATATCTCCAACGAGTAGCAGAATTGCGAGCCTGAATTATTTCTTTTGAAGTAAGGAAAATACCCCGAGAGGAAAATACAAAGGCGGACAATCTGCAGGTGGCAAGCTCCACCACACCGGGAGGCGTGAGGGAAGGTTACTGTGGTGACAGCAGAGAAAGAGTCCACAACACCATCGGTGGGAGCAATAGGATCTACGAGATGATTGGAGGACGAAGATTGCTAAAGTATTACGAGATCCCGACTCATGCCCAGATGGGAGAAAGGCACAAAGATGGAGAGCTCAATTCGTGATGATTGGAGATAGAGGCTGCGAGCCTTTACGCAACCCTACGAGACGCCCGTCTAACATGGAAGGCGGTATGTTCTTAAAGAGATTCATGAAGGATGTTGCGGCGACCATGCGGGTTTCGGGCGATTGTTCGGAAAGCTCGAGAGCCAGCTATCTTTGGCCTACGATGAGCGGGGATACTAAAGAATGGGTAAAAAGTGTGAAAAATGCCGGAAGCATGGGCCATTGATCCACCTCCTGCCGAGGAGATGGGAGCCATATATTCGCCTTGCCCATTTGCGAAGTGGGGCATTGACACTGGTGGGACCCTTCCCGATAGCAACAGGATAAAGGAAATTTTTGGTGGTCTTGTGGACTACTTCAGCAAGTGGGTCGAAGTTACACCGCTAGCTAAAATCGATGAAGGTAACATTATCGGTATTCTATGGAAAAACATATGTTGCAAGTTCGGGATACCTCGAATTTTGGTATCATATAATGGGACTCAATTCATAGGAGCCTCAATCGGTGCATGGTGCAATAACATGAAGATTACCCAAAGATTTACTTCGGTAGCTCACCCCGGGCGAATGGCAGTGGAAGTGACAAATAGAACAATTGTGAATGGAATACGCGCCGGGCTGGACCGGGCTGGAGGAAGGTGGGTGGAGGAGTTGGAGTCCGTCTTATGGGTCTACCAGGACAACACCCAGAGAGGCTACGGAGGAGTCCTCATTTTACCTTGTATACGGAGCCAGTAGCTTATCCCAAATGAGATAGGGATGGAGACTCACAGATTGGCTCACTTCCAAGAGAACCGGAATGAGGTCTTAATGCGAGAGAACTTAGATATGCTAGAAGAGGAGCGAGAAATTGCACATCCGAAAGTTGAAAAATATAAGAGCGGGATAAAGGCATCCTATGACGGGAGGGTGATTAGCGAAGGTTCGAGCCAGGAGATCTAGTACTTCGCCAGCGGGTTCCTTGAAGAATGTGAGAAAGTTGGACCCGAAATGGGAAGGACCATACGGGATAGCTAGAGTTACGGGAGGAGGGGCATATGAGCTCTAGGACATGGAAGGAAATCAGCTGGCACGGCCTTGGAACGTGTGCCGCTTGAAGAAATTCTACATTTGAGGAAATATCCTGGGAGGGATTCGTGTAAGGATCGGGAATGGGGGAATGGTGTGAGCTGTGTGAAGAGTTGCGACTAAATGGCGGGGTCCTCGAGGAACCAAAATGAGACATTGCTAGAATCCTATGAGAGAAGGAGAACGAAAAAGAAAGTTTACCTCGGAAAAGAGGAAGGAGTCAAGGTAAAGATGGAGGAATGCGTTCGTAGAGGACTTGCATAGAAGGAGTTCCGACTTATGAGAAAATTCGAAGAGAAAGGGAAAAGGAATAGTAAACGGAGGTGATTTGAAATAAAGAGGGAATCGGAAACGTGTTTCAAGAATCGAAGCCGAAGAGTAGATGCATGCTCGGCACTGCCTCGGCGCAGAAGCCAAGAGTCGCTAGACTCCAACGATCAGCGAGGGGATGCATCTCGAAAGCTAAAGGCTGCAGGGAGGATATTCCCAAAGCTAAAGCCTGCAGGGAGGACGTCCCCAAGAGCAAGGCTGGCAGAGGGGATATCCCAAAGCTAAAAGGCTGCAGAAAGAAGCGTCTGAATCTTCCTTACACCGGGGAGCTCCAAGATCGCTCACCGGAGTAGGGGGAGTGGTTGATGCGGATAAAAATATCGGGCTAACTACACGTAGGGCCCAAGTATGTTCAGCCCAATAGGGCCCAATGATATGATCGAATACCCCGATAGAGGGAGGAAAACCCGAGACGGGCCCGAGCCTGCATCGGGCTGCGATAAGACTACGAAGCCACTAAACCTACCTACGGGTGGGCCACGAGGCTCGGGCCTACATGAAGATGGGCCACGAGGCCCAACCCTAACTCACGGATAGGCCATGAGGCCTAAGCCCGCCTACGAGGCCACAAGGCCCAAACCCGACTACGGTGGGCCGTGAGGCCCAAACCTAGGCTGCAGGTGGG
Organism: Paraleonurus japonicus; assembly: GCA_030762865.1. Lineage (NCBI taxonomy): Eukaryota > Viridiplantae > Streptophyta > Magnoliopsida > Lamiales > Lamiaceae > Paraleonurus > Paraleonurus japonicus. The sequence continues at coordinate 31,814,796 of CM061054.1, forward strand.
CCGAGAGGCCCGGCGAGATTTGGAGAACATGCGGGTATTTGGTGAGCCCATAGCGGTTATTTACCCGATAAGACCGAGAAGTATGAGAAGCAACGAGTAGTTGAGATAATTGAGGCCCAAGTCAAGGAATATCTCCTATATTCCTTCATTGACCGGTCCAACCTCCGTCTGTGGGGAATTCGTAGGCACAATCAGATTTCTTGAGAGAAAAGATATCCATGCACGACATCATGAGGAAACGTGCGGGATAATGCCACGAAACCATGATGGCGGTTATTACTCTTAACTTACGTATAAATGACACACCCGAAGGGAGGTAATGGTATCGAATCACTATCACTCTCACTTAGCTACTCTATACGTACTTTCTTGAGTGTTTTCCGGTGATCCGACTTGAGCGTCGGAGTGCCTACGCCGGAGAACCCTCCGGCGTGTTTTGCAGGTACGTTTGTTCGAGGGAAGCTAAGGATCTTAGTGCGTAAAGGCTTTACCCACGTGAACCTGTGGGGAAACAGCCTGTGCCGCTTTTACGCATCGATCTATATTATCAAATCAAAGATATTTTTTAATTTGAAATTTAAATTTTTATTTTTGTCTATATTATTATTATACATATTATAATTCAAACACACGTTAAGTAAGCGAGGATAAGAATTAAATTTTTCAGACGTTACGCAAATTTGTTTTTGCTCGAGTTCACCGACGTTTTCATATTTTGTACCATCTTCTTCAATAATATCATTATTATTTATTATTTATTTGTATATTAATTTGGTCTTTTTAATCTCAATATGTTTTCACACGTTCTTTATACCACAACTACGCCGTAAAAAACAATAGATCTAGGTTTGGAAATAAATTTTTCGCGTTCTTTGGGTTCGCGTTCTTTGGGTAAATTGGTACGCATATATATATATATATATATATACACACACACGCAACCTCGATTGAAAATATTACAGAAAGTAATTGTGTTTGTCAACTTATATTTTATTTAGGATTTGATTTTGGATGTTTTGTAATGGAATAAATTGGAATACCAACGCAGATCGGAAGTCTTCGTTTAATGAGGATTTGATTGTATGTGCAGAGAATTTGATCTTTATCGCAAAAAGAAGAGTATTGAACTAAATTGGTATTGAATTTGTATCCAAAATTGAATTACTTGTATTAATTTATTGAACGGATATTGCATTTTTGGGTCTGCATTCAAAATCTCCATTTGGGTGCATAATTGAGACAGACATCGTATGTGATAATTAATTCATAGCGAGATATTTGTTTTATTAATTCATTCATATTTACTTATTTTTTATCAAGTAAGAAACAGACGATCGTATGTGATAATTAAGTAGTTTGATAACAGTTCACCTATCTCTCTCATAAGTAAGAAAAATAGGCATGCAAGGTGCTAATGAAAAAAACTAAACGAAATAAATGTTCTTGGCCATATAGATTCCAACTGAAAGATTCCAACTGAGAAAATCCAACTGGAAAAAAAAACGAAAAAAAAAAAGGAAATCCGATATTGAAAAAAGAAATAAAGAAAAAAGAAGTATTCACAATTTACAGGAAATTCTCCGCAGGCAAAACCATTAGTAGATCTAATTAGAGATTAATGTGCTCTTAATCACTTTGATTAGCTTAATTTCCGATCCTAAGTGAGAGAGCAGCTGTGGTATCAAGCCTCCATGCAAACCCTCCACAGTCCATTTTCCAAACGTCACACGGCACCGTTTTAGCGTTCGTCTCTTTCCCGCACGTGACCACACTCACCCTGCAAGTGAACGCCGTGCACCCAACCGGCAGCGCCACCCTCGTCCACCACCACCCACGCCGCCACCTCCGCCGCCGCCGCTTCCCCGGACACCATCCGCCTGTACTCTGCATTCGTCCACCTCACCTTGTTCAAAGCGTCGGAAATAAACCCTGGACACGTGTCGACATCCAAGCTCCTCATTCTCTCCTCATCCGTACGCCCTACTCCGTACACATAACTATCCATCAACCACGCGTCCGTCACGCACTCCACTCTCACCCACGACCCTACCACCATCCTCCGCCCCATCGCCGCCGCCGGAGCCACGATCCCGCCGCCGCTTCCACCGTTATCGAAGCTCAGCCACAGAGGAAAACTCTCCCTCGGAGGTTCCTTCACGTCGGGGGCCTCCGGAAGCAACGTCAAAGTCCTGATACCCTTCTCTCCGCCGGTAACCGATCCGCCGGAGTCGGTATTTTCCGGCGAGTACTTCCGTTTTTTCTTATTATTCCTCCTTCCAACAGTACCACCTTTAGCAACATATTTCCTCTTACCGCGACCCCTTTTAACAGAGGCGCCGCTGTTCTCCGGCGTAGCGGAGCCGCCGCTTCCGCCGGAGGCGTCAGAAGTCGGTTTCGGAGCTATGGGACGAAACCTCAGCATTATCCTATCCATCTTAGATATATCGTACGCACCCTTCGTATCTCGCTATACAGCACCCTCCCCTTCGATCCATCTTACCAATCAAAACCCTAAAAATGGCGAGAATTGTTACACCAAAGAAGTGGAAATCGGGAGTCAGATTTATAAAGGATTCGCACGCGTGAGAAGAGGTTTTTGATCTCACACGTGCGAGGGCTGTGATTGGGTGAGGATGGTACGTGGCAATACGGTGAGAGTGGACCAATAGGAGAAAAAGGAGTGGGACCCATGGGGTGACGAATGAGGATGGAGTGAGTGGCGTTAAAAGAGGGGCACGTAGGGTTATAAGCCTGGGGCATCGTGTACGGTGGTGGAAGTTCCAGAAGAGGATACGTGCTGCTTTATGATTCGACGCCACGTGGTTGACAAGGGCAAAATGTGTTCGGTGCTTAGGATATGTTTGCCTGACAGATATTTTAGGGTATGATTTGTGTTGGTTTGGATGTAGGTACACATGTTTGCTTATATCCATCCTAGCTAATTCTTCCATGCAGCAATATCAATATCATGCTTGCAAATTTAAATTTGACAAAAGTTTGTTAAACATCGTATTCAGTATGTTTTTCAATTATTCTACCTCCATCCCTTTTTTAAGTTTTACATGTTCCAAACTAATTTGCACAATCCTAAAATTGAAACTTTGTCAGTAAATTCAACTCTCACATTATTCACAATATTACACAATATACCATTACCTTTTACCCACACGTACACATAATCCAACTCATTTATTATTTTATACATAAAAATTTACAAAATTATCCCTCAAAACTCAACTCATTATTTTACTTTCTTATTTTGTATGCCCACAAAATAGTACAAAGAGAGAGGGAGTAGTATTTTATTGTAAAATTGTTAGTAGAAAGTGCAAGAAAAATAAAATGATAAATATAAGACCATATTTTTTTAAATAATGAAATGTTAAGCTACAAGTGAAATGCCTCAGATGAAAAAATAAAAAACGTTTTGGAGGGAGTGTGAATTATTTTATTAAAAATACTACTCCCTCCGTTCGAGTAATTTACGATTGACTTTTCAACGGTTTTTGTGTGAGTTATTTCATAGTAATATATATACAAAAGTTATTTTATATGAATGATATGCTAGTTCAACTAGCATATTATTCATATAAAACAACTTTTGTAAACGTATTACTATGAAAATAACTCTCACACAAAACCGTTGAAAAGTCAAATGTGCAAATTCCGTCTGAACGGAGGGAGTATTAATTTATTTATTGTATAACAACTACATTAATATTTTTAAATAAAGTTGTAGGATTATAACTAGGGATGGCAATAGGGGGTCAAAACCCGGACCCGCCACAAACCCGGCCCATACGGGCGGGTAAAACCCGGTCAAACGGGTCCCGGGCGGGTCTGGACCCGATCAAACGGAGTCTGGGACGGGTCACGATATTATATGGATCCAACCCGGACACGACCCGTATATATATATATTCTAATTATTTAATTATTTTATGTTCTAGCGTTTAGGGTTATATTTTATTTAAAATATTTAAAATAAAATATTAAAAGTTTTATATTTTAATTATTTTATTTAAAAGTTTTATATTTTGTTTGACGTGTGATTAAATTTAAATATTTGTATTTGATTTGTCATTTGTTGCATGATTAAGACACTAATAATATTTTAATTTTTATTTGTTACAGCTTTCAATGTTTCACATGAATATGTTATATATTTTGAAAATAATATTGATAAATTTTTTATATTTGTATAAAGTAGAGACTTAGAAATGCGAAAATCTTAAAAAAAAAAAAAAAAAAGCGAGGCGGGTATAACCCGCCAGAGTTCACGGCGGGCGGGGCGGGCGGGTTACGGGATAGGCCAAACCCGTCCTGCACTCCGCCCGTTGCCATCCCTAATTATAACTTACCCCTCGCTATCGAGCTAGGTGACATGCCTCTCATATCCTTTTTGTTTAATGCATAAAAGGAAGGTAAGCCATACAATTTATGTTGAGAATATTAATTGTTTCATAAAAAGTATTAGTTAAAGAGATGAAGTAGATAAAATAAATATATTTTGAGGTCTATTTAAGAATAAAATAATTGTTTGTGAGTGTAAAGTCAATAACATTTGAGTAATTAAGTCATGGTTGATGGGTGATAATAAAATGATTGTTTCAATAAAAAAAAATTAACACACTTTTGGTAGATGGGTGATGCGTAAAACCGACATGGGCCGTTTGCCCACCCGGGTTCACGTGGGTAAAGTCTTTACGCACTAAGATCCTTAGCTTCCCTCGAACAAACGTACTGCAAAACACGCCGGGAGGATTCTCCGGCGTAGGCACTCCGACGCTCAAGTCGGATCACCGGAAAAACACTCAAGAAAGTACGTATAGAGTAGCTAAGTAAGAGTGATAGTGATTCGATACCGTTACCTCCCTCACTGGGGTGTTACTTATACGTAAGTTAAGAGCAATGACCGTCATCACGGTTCCAAGGCATTATCCCGCACGTTATGTCATGATGTCAATGCGTGGATATCTTTTCTCTCAAGAAATCGTATTGTGTCTTACGAATTCCCTCTGGACGGAGGTTGAACCCATTCAATGAGGGAACATAGGAGACATTCCTTGACTTGGGCCTTAATTATCTCAACTACTCGTTCCTTCTAATGTTTCTTGGTCTTATCACTTAAATAATCGCTATGGGCTCGGTCAAACACTCACGTGCTCTTCAAAATCTCGCACAGGCCTCTCGGCCCACTGCAGCTAGGTTTGGGCCTCGCGGCCCACCTACGATCGGGTTTGGGCCTCGTGACCTGTAGCCGGGTTTAGGCCTCGTGGCCTATCTCGTAGTTGGGTTTGAGCCTCGTGGCCCCTCTCCATACAGGCACTTGGCCTCGTGGCCCACATGTAGGTAGGTTTAGGGCTTCGTAGCCTTGTTGAGGCCGATCTGGGCTCGGGCCCATCTCGGGTTTTCCTCCCTCTATCTAAGGTATTCAATTACATCATCGAACCCTACTGGGCTGGGTGTATTTGGGCCCTACGTGTAGTTGGGCCCGATATTTTATCCGCATCAACCACTCCCCTACTCCGGTGAGCGATCTCGGAGCTCCCCGGAGTAAGAAAGATTTACGCGAGTCCTCCTGCAGATTTAGCTTTGGGATATCCTCCTGCAGTCTTGCTCTCGGGGACATCCTCCTCGCAGCTTTAGCTTTGGGACCTCCTCCCTATAGCTTCGGCTTCCCGGATACATCCTCTCGCTAGTCTGGCTGGCGTTTAGCGACTCCTCGGCTTCTGTTTGGACAATGTCAATCATGCATCCGCCCTTCGCTTTTAGTCACCGATACACGCCATCACTTAACTCCTCTTTATTTCAAATCGATCACTTCCACTTCTTCTTCTTTTTCTTAAGAATTTCTTCGCCTCATTTCCTGTGATCTCTCTTTCTCGTGAATCCTTGTAGCGCACTCTTCGGCTTTCCTTCCGACTCCTCTCCAAATCCAGTAATCTTTCTTTTTCTTATCCTTGCTCCCTCCTAGGAACGTTCTTAGCAATGTCTCGGTCCGGTTCCTCCCAAACTATCTCTCATGCTAGAAACTCATCTCGTAGTTCTCATAATTCTCTAATCCCGACCCTTCTAGGGATTCTCCTCCCATTTTCCCCTCTTCTCCAGAGGTAGATAGGGTTCGGTTATGGGACTCTTTCGCGGGTCCCTCAAAATTTCTGAAAAAGCCCTAAGTGACCTCATCTCCGGTGACTACATTGTGTCGGGATATAGTCTATCTCTTTCGGACCGGGGTACGTCCCAACTTAGCGACTCCCGACTTTAGCTTTCTCGGGCAAGTCCGGTTTGAGGGTCGGGCCGCGCCTTCCCCCTCCTAAATTCTTGTGCCAAATATCAGACCTCTATGGTGTCCCTCTCAACCAATTCGCTCCAAACGCTATTCGCATGATGATCTCCTTCTACATCCTTCTCAAGGGAAATAGAGGGAGACCATCTGCCGAATCGTATTCTTTTCTCATTATAAGCGTAAAACCGTGCCCTTTTTACTATATAAGCGGTAGGGTAAAAGGGAAATGCACTTTTCTCGGGTAAGGTCCCAAATATCAATAAGGAGTGGGGTAACCATTATATTTTCATAACCCCGATAAACCCCGGCCTTTCAAGCATCAAAGACCTTTGGGTTTATAAGAACCCCTCTCCTCCAGCCTCCTCCTAACCATATCTCTTCTCCCACTAATCGCCGGGTAATTCGAATCTTTGAATTCCCATGTGCACGCCACGGGTATTTTCATTTGCCGGGCTTTGTTCTAATCCCCGCCTCCTTTCCCACTTCAAGTTTTGCTCCGTGAGAGTCCCTCTCGAACCAGGAGACGGTAAATATTTTCTCTTTTTCTCATAAATACACCCTTTATGGGCTCATTTTCGACCGATCTCGTGTTGCTTTTCTCGTTCCTCGGATATGTTATGGTTGTCGAAGGTTTTGGAGGACCATGAAGGCTCTTCAGTGCGCCGCCACCTCCCTCCGTCTCGCAACCGAGGCTCCAGATCTGCTCCTTCCTCTCTGTCCCCGGATCATGTGGAACCCGAGGAAACCGAACACGAGGCTCCTCCCCAGAAGAAGTCAAAGACCAACAAGATTAAGGCTCCCACTAGCCGTGGCTCGCTCCTCGAAGGATACCTTTAGGCGTAAGTACCCGATGCGGCGCAGCCTGGGTCTCTCCTCCACCCCTATCGACGTTGATTCCTATTCCTCGGGTACCTCCGCCTGTAAGTTCTTCGGTGAACGGATTTCTGCAGAAGACTATGAGAAGCTCACCGGCCTCCTCCGGACCGCCAGCTAGCGTCGAGTGCAGGCCATTTTGCTCGAGGTAATCTCCAATTCCTCTTAATCGTGTGTATCTAATTCTCAATGCAAATGCCAACACATCTGTGTGTTTGTGTCTCGATTGGGCTTCCTTTTATCCGGCTTGTGGAGCCCTTCTAACCTTCTCCCCTCGCCACAACTCAAGGAACTGGAGGACTCCTCCTTGCGGAGAAGAAGAAGGCCACTCTTGCCTCCCTTCGCCTTAAGAAGGTTGAGGTCGAGCCGCGAAAGCCGAGGTAGCACGGGAGGCTGCAAAAAAAAAAAAACTAACGACTGTCCGGTCCACCACGCTCTGCGGGAGTCTCGGATGCATCGAGAAGGCCCCGGTGGAGGGAGCGAGGTCCTATTTAACGACTCCATTTCTATTCTCGAACCTCGGTCAACATTTCCTACATGCTTTGTGGCCCACTCTGAAGAAGGACTATCTCAATCACCCCGACTTCCTTGGGGACATGAGCCCTTATATCCGGTTCTTTTATAAGTATGGGTTCAACGCAGCCGTGCGGCAGCAGCCGATTCCAACTTCTCGGGAATTTAATAAGACTGGTCCTCTCATGGCCATGCCTACTCCTCCTTCTTTTCAAAGGCGACTCTTCCCGCTCGATCGAAGAAGAGTGGTGGACTCGATTCTTAACCAATTGGTGGCCGAACCGATAAAGGTTGAGGTTACTGCAGCAGAGATGCCCCCGCTGATCCCCCTTTGTGCCCCTTATCCACTGGAAGTTTTGGTTCCCAAGAGGAAGCATGCATGGCTCGTGCCATGGAGAAGGACGCCGAGCAAGCTGCTGCGAAGTTGAGGCCGAGGAAGACTCTAACCCACCTGTTTAACTCCCGATGCTACAAACAATTTACTTTACCTTGTAATGAATTCTGCTCTTTCTCTTTCTTTCTCTTATGCCGGCTTGGCATTTTAAACTCTGCTCTCCCCTCTGTTGGGAGTTTACCTTACGTTTTAAATTCTGTTGCCCCCTTGCGGGGCCTTTTGGTGTGAATATATGCGATCCTCCCTCGTCGGGAGTTAATTCTCGTTTATCCTGTGTATCTTCCTTGGCCGGGAATTAGTTTTCATAATCTGTTGTTTTATCCTCCCTTGTCGGGAGCTTGTTATCGCATGAATGCTGTGTCCTCCCTTGCCGTGAGTTGCATGCTCTTTATCTATGCTTCTCGTATTCGATTTTTGCTGCATGTTTACAAACTGTCTAGCTTCTAAGCTGTTTAGCTTGCATGCGTGACTTAATCATTGGGAACATACCACCGGCCGGTAGCGTGTACGTATCCTTTTTCTCATAGATTGATAACTCATCTCGCTTAAAATCTCCCTTTTTTCATCTATAGGGGTTTATGCCTTAGGTTTTCCCTTGACTTCGTAGTCTAAGAGTTTCCCGAATAATTCTTCTAGGCTTAAAGTTTAGCCTTTCTTAAGCAACTTTTGCCCTTGACTTGTCATATTCTCCGAGTCGCTTAACTCCTTTTACCAAGAACTTTTCTCATGTTTACGTGAGTTAGAACCCCGCTTGGTGAGTTTAACTTGTAATTTCGAGAAGCTTTCTTAGCTTCTTGCTCCCGAAGCCTTCCTCTAGGTTTAGTTTAGTTAGACTCTTGTATGCCTAACTTACATAATCCTTCTGGATATAGGTTTAGTCAACTTTGCATGCTTAACCTCGGTATTTTGAAACTTTTCGCAGTTTCGATCCTTGTCCCCTTCCTCGGGTGCTTATCCAGCCAAGCCCCCTCTTTTTAGACTTGAAGCTACATCCTATATTCCTCACTTAGCCAACTAAGCTCTAATGTAGAGTCAAGCTAGCTTTAGGAAACTTTCTACTAGTTTACGTCTTCTCAAACATCCCCGGGTCCAAGCGAAAGTGAACCCCATCGGTAAGCCCGACTTAGCTTACACAAAGCTAGTCGTCCGCTTTCATTCTCTCGCCACTCCTTTCGAGGAGTAAGTATGTCGTGCACACTTCATGTGTTCAGATTTCCTTAAACCTTCATGGCTTTCAAGTTAGTCAAGCCCTTTCTATGGGCTTAATTTGTTCTTGATGGCTTCCTTAGCTTTTCTTTTCTCAAAACCTTTCCTTAGGTTTAGCTTGATGTTTTGAAGCTATTTCTGGCTTCTTTTCTCTTAACCCTTCTCTGGGTTTAGATGGAGTCAAACCTTTTCTGCAGGTTTGAGTTTTTGAAGCTATCTCTTAGCCTTTTTCCTCGATTTCACCTACGCTTAGGTTAGTTAAACCCTTGCCGTAGACGTAGCCAACTATGCCTTAGTTCCGTCTCGTAATCCCTTCTTTGGGACTAACCTATTTAGACATTTATAAGTCCAATTTGATATCTTTAAGACTTTCATAGCCTTACGTCTAATAGTCCTCTCTGGACACGGGTTTGGCTAAAATTTATAAGTTTAACTTAGTAACTTGAAACTTCGGCTTTCAAATCCCGAAACCCTTCATAGGTGCGGGCTTAGTTGAGCCCTTCTCGTAGGCTGCTCAAGGCTTTTCTCAAAGCCTTATCTCATGTTTTACACTTAGTCGGTTAAATCCTTAATGTAGGTTTAACTAGGTTCTTCAAGCCATCTCTTACACCCTTCCTTGGGTCTAGATAGATTAAACCCCTCTCCGGGTTTAAATTCGGTTTTTAGAAGTTATTTCGTAACTTCTCTCATAGGTTTAATTTTAGATTTTGAAGCTATTTCTTAGCTTCTTCTCTCACAACCTTTTACGGATTTAGGTAAGCTAAACCCTCCTGGAGGTTTAACTTTAGTGTTTTGAAGCTATCTCTTAGCTTCTTTTTTCGTAACCCTTCTCTGGGTTTAGGTAGGTTAAACCCTCTCTGTAGGTTTAACTTTAGTGTTTTGAAGCTATCTCTTAGCTTCGCTTCTCGTAACCCTTTTCTCGGGTTTAGGTGGGTTAAACCTTCTCTGCAGGTTTAACTTTAGTGTTTTGAAGCTATCTCTTAGCTTCTTTTCTAGTAACCCTTCTCTCGAGTTTAGGTGGGTTAAACCCTCTCTGCAGTTTAACTTTAGTGTTTTGAAGCTATCTCTTAGCTTCTTTTCTCGCAACCCTTCTCTCGGGTTTAGGTGGGTTAAACCCTCTCTACGGATTTAACTTTAGTGTTTTGAAGCTATCTCTTAGCTTCTTTTCTCGTAACCCTTCTCTCGGATTTAGGTGGGTTAAACCCTCTCTATAGGTTTAACTTTAGTTCTCGAAGCTATCTCTTAGCTTCTTTTCTTGCAACCCTTCTCTGGGTTTAGGTGGGTTAAACCCTCTCTATAGGTTTAACTTTAGTTCTCAAAGCTATCTCTTAGCTTCTTTTCTCGCAACCCTTCTCTGGGTTTAGGTGGGTTAAACCCTCTCTCGCAGTTTAACTTTAGTGTTTTGAAGCTATATCTTAACTTCTTTTCTCGTTGTTTTGATGTGAATTCGTTTTATGAATGCTCATCGTATTTCTCATCAAATGCTTCTCGTGCATTTTATTTATTCTTTTAACTTTTTCGCAAGTTATCAATTCTCATATAATCAATCGTGTGTTGTGATGCAATCGTGTCGAATATCATGCAATCATATTGTTTCAATCGTAATCAACGAAAGAATCAACTAATAGACTCATAGATAATGAAAAATTGCTTTCATTAATTGATAAACGGATTTGCCCCTTTGACCATAATCGATCAACACAAGTTAAGAACTAACTTGGCCGGCCTCTTTAATAAATCTCCTGCGGTAAAACCCGGTGGGAAACCCGCGGGCAGGGGAAAAAAGAGTACCAAAGTGGAACGAAATTACAATTTATTCAGAATTCAAATAACATGAATAGAACAACTCTTGGATAAAAAGAACCACCTACTTGCAGCGAGGCGGGTACTTTCTTCGGTTGTAAAACCTCTTCAATCGGCAGACATTCTAGGGTCTAGCCGGTTGATTTCCTTCCATGTCTTGTAACTCATAAGATCCCCTCGGAGGACCTTGGTCACCTTGCACGGACCTTCCAACTAGGGATCGAGCTTTCCAATGTTTGTCAGCGCATCCGCTTATCTCAAGACAAGATCTCCTTCTTCAAATCTCCGACTTATGACTTTACGGTCATAAGCTGCCTTTATGCGACTTTTGTACTTCTCGGTTTTCGGGTGGGCGATTTCGCACTCCTCCTCTAGCATGTCTTGGTTCTCCCTCATCGCCTCTTCATTTCTTCCCTCCCGAAAGTGGGCTAAACGATGTGTCTCCATCCCCACTTCAAGGTATGACTGCAGTGCCCCATATACTAAGTGAAAGGGGGACTCCTCTATTGGCTCCTGGGGGGTGGTCCGATAGGCCCACAAAATCGACTCTAGCTTATCGACCCACCTCCCTACTGACTTTATCGAGCCGGGCACGTATTCCGTTCACAATAGTTCTCATTGGAGACTTCCACGGCCATTGGCACGTGGGTGTGCCACCGATGTGAATCTCTAGACAATCTTCGAGTTATCACACCATTCCGTACCATGTTTCCCATAAACCGGGTCCCATTATCTCGATAAGGATTCTAGGTATGCCAAACTCGCCGCAAATATATCTCCATAAAAATTTAATTATGTTACCTTCTTCGATCCTTGCTAGAGGTACGGCTTCGACCCACTTGCTAAAGTAGTCCACCGCCACCAATAGAAACTTCCAGCCCACTTTGCTATCGGGAATGGGCCCACTGGTCAATCCCCACTTCGCGAAGGGACACGGGAATGCATGGTCCCCATCTCCTCTGCAGGGAGGTGGATGAGGCAGCCATGCTTTTGGCATTTCTCACACTTCTTCACCAGTCTTTGGCGTCCCGGGTCATGGTAGGCGAAGTATTCGGCCCTCAAGGCCTTCCGACTATTGCCCGAGCCCCTGCATGGTCGGCACAACAACCCTCATTTATATCTTTGATTACGTACCTCCCTTCTTGAGGGGATAAACACACCTCAAGTAAGGCTGCGTGAAGGACCGCCAAGACATCTTATCCCCGATTATCGTGTATCGGATTCTCTAATTCCGAGCTTTTCTTTTATCTCGGGCAGCTCTCTCGGGTTCTGCAACACTCGGTATATCTTGGTTCTCCAATCATCTTCGGCTCCGATGGCTCTTACCGATGGAACCGTTGCTTGACTTATGCGATCACCAGGGTGATCTTCCCCTCCTGCAGTGTTGCGGAACTCGCTAGCTTTGAAAGGCTTTCCGCTCTGGAGTTTTCTTCTCGAGGTATTTGTCGACCTCAAAGGAATTGAACCTTCCTCGCAGTTTCGGCTACTCGCCGAAGGTAAGCTACCATCTTCTCATCCTTGCCCTCGTACCCACCGTAACTTTCTTTGGAGTTACAAGTTGGGAATCTGAAAATATGACCACCCGACCTGCTCCCGGCTCGGCGGCCATCTCCGTTCCTCGAATCGGGGCCTCGTACTCAGCTCCGTTGTTAGAGGTAACAAACCCGAAACTCACTGCAACTTGCATTTCTGGCCCTCTGGATCAATAATTACGATCCCAGCTCTAAACCCCGCATAGACACAGAGCCATCAACGTATACCTTCCATTCTCCTTCCTCCGGCGCACGTGTACCCTCTGGATGAAGTCGAGAGGGCTTGTGCTTTAATAGTTCTCCGCGGCTCGAAATCCACGTCGTATTCTCCCGTTCGATGGCCCACTTGACCATCCTCCCCGAAAGATCAGCTCTCCCTATCACCTGTTTGAGAAGGTAGTTAGTCAGAACAATGACCTTATGCGACAAAAAATAAGGTCGTAACCTCCGTGCCGTGACCATTATAGTCAACGCTGCCTTCTCTATCTCCGAGCATCTCACTTTAGCTCCCTAGATGAGCTTGCTGATGTAGTAAACAGGCTTTTGGGTCGACCCTTCCTCCTCACCAAAGCACGGAGCTAAGTGAGACCCCACCTACAGAGAGGTAAAGGTAGAGTGTCTCCCTGGACTTGGCTTCGTTAACGTAGGTAATCGGGCCAGGTGTTGTTTAAGCTCCTCGAATGCTGCGAGGCATTGCTCGTCCCCACTCGAACTTGGATCCCTTCCTCGGGATTTTGAAGAAGGGATGACTCCTCTCGGCAGACACTGGCTATGAATGCGCTCAACGCCGTAATTCTTCCATTCGGTCTCTACTGACTCCTTGATGTTGGTGGGAGGCTGCATATCAAGCTGACCTTTCACCTTAGCAGGGTTAACCTCGATCCCCGCTTGGTCACCATATATCCAAGGAATTTCCCGGACCTCACTCCAAAAGAACACTTGGCTGGATTTAGCTTCATGCCATTCCTCCCCGAGCACTTTGAAAAAGCTTTCTCCGGATCCGCCACGTGCCTTCAGCCTTTCACGCTTTTCACAAGCATATCAACGTAGACTTCCATGTTCCTCCCTATCTGGTCTCTAACATTTTATCAACCATTCTCTCGGTAGGTTGCTCCTGCATTCTTCAATCCAAAGGGCATTCTAATATAGCAAAAAGTTCCACTAGCAATAATGAAACTTACCTTTGGAATATCTAGAGGGAAAATTTGTATTTGATGGTAACCTTGATAGGCATCCATCATACTTAGCAGCTCAAATCCAGATGTAGAGTCGACCATCCGGTCGATCCTAGGCAAGGGATAATGATCTTTAGGGCAAGCCTTGTTCGGATCTCGAAAATCTATGCACATTCTCCATTTCCCCCTGGTTTTGCCACCAACACTTTGCATTGGACAGCCGGTGGGAAGCTGGATTCGCTTGGCATGTCTGCCTCCAGCAGACTTCTCTCGCTTCGACCTTCGTGATGGCATCTTTTACGGTCCAAAGACCCTTAATTTCTACTTTCTTGGTTTAGCCTTAGTGTCTACGTTCGGGTGATGCATCGCCACTTCCTCGGGGATACTGTCATGTCGGAGGAAGAAAAGGCAAAAACATCTCGCATTTCTTCATAAAGTGTTACTGTGTCTCTCTCTAGTTACGGCTCCACTGGCTCCGATCCTTGTTGTGTATCCTTTCTTCTCTGGATACAACTTGACCATCATCGGCTCTTCGTCGGCTTTCATTTTCGGAGGATTCATTTCCTCTGTAATCTTACATCTCTTGGATTCTCGGTCCACCTCCTTGTCTCTTTTCAGCTGCGATGCAGCTCTTTGTCGGCCATCTTTCTGCCTCCACGTAGCATTTTCTCGGATTGCGGCTAATCACCGCCTACTTCGCCCACCTCATCGTTCACCGGAAACTTGAGTTTCATGTGATAAGTTGATATGACCACACTGAAATAAATTCAATACTGGCCTACCAAAGATCATGTTGTAGGATGAGGGTACATCAACAATAAAAATTATCCATAACTACCCTCCTCCGTGGAGCTTCGCCTTGCCCCACCCGGGAGGGTTACGACCAAGAGGGTGGATCGCCCCTCGTGAATCCATACAACGCTGTATCCACTGGTTGCATTTCTATGTTTAAATTCATCTTTTTGAAGCATTCCAAGAATATGATGTCTCCGAGCTCCCCGTGTCTACGAAGATCCTTGCTATCGTATATCCGGCCACATCTCGTTGTGATGACTAGTGCATCACCGTGGTCCTCCTTCCTCGTGCCTCCATCCTCTGGACCAAAATGAATCTCGAGGTGCATGTATGACCTTCCTCTCGATCTACGCCTCTCGGACATCTCTCCTACCTCTCTCCCGAGGGTCCTCTCTCCAGCCTTTTCTAGCGCGGAAGGAGTCTCCTCTGTAGGACCTCCGACTATCATCCGGATAAGTCCTCTCTTACGGGAGGGTCTCTCCTCCCGCCTCCCTTCGATCATCCTCCCTTTTTCCTCGGCTTTGTCATCGCCTTCCTTTCTTTTTGCCCCTCGGAGCTAACTTTCGATCTCTGTAAACAAACTCTTTAAGATGTCTGCTTGGATCATCCTCTCAATTTCATCACGTAAGTGAAAATAATTGTTAGTGTCATGCCCATATTCAATATGGAAACAACAAAACTTATTTGACTTGGGCTTCGAGGCCCTCTCGGATCGTGTCCATGGAAACTTCATTTCGGGATGGTCGAGATGCTACCTCCGGTAGCTCTGCAGCTCGAGCTTCGGGAGGGTGTACTTGTCGTGTCCACTAGGTTTGACCTCGGCTCTCTTCGCCTTCCTCACTTCCTCCAATGTGATGTACTTTTCTGCTCTCCTTAGTAGTTCGTCGAACGTCTGGATTGGCTTCTTGGCCAGGGGAGGAAAATAGGTGTCCATCTCGGAGATTGCTAGTAAAAGCATTAATTTTTACCACTAGGGTGGCGGTTGGGACTTCCAATGCCACCGATTGAATCTCTTCATGAAGGCCCGTAGGTTTTCATTTTCACCTTGCTTCATGTTGAACAATGTCAGCGTAGCTCTAGGTTGCCTCCTTGCACTAGCGAACCGATGTAATGAGTTGATGGAATTGGGCTCCAATCGGCTAAACCACTGGGCTGCCTTGGATAGAGTAGTAAAAAGACCCCGCACTTCACACCCTCCCCACATCGATGGAGGAGGGCCGAATTTTCAAATCTCACTAAATCGTCATAGGGGTCAGTAGTACCATCATATTCATAATTAAGAGGTTTAAAATTGCTAGGCAACTCATCTTGTAAGATATTCTCAAGAAATTGGCAACTGTAACGGGTCGAGGCATACTGACCCGATTTTCCATCCGATGCTTCATGTTGTCCATTTGTTTCCTCAAGGACCTAATCTGGTCTTTCATGGCCTCGATTGGGTGTCTCCTGCACTCTTCTTGATCCTCAATCTTACTTCCCGCCGCCGAGGGGCTGTCTCCTTCCCTCGTGCGGCTTCCTCTAGACCAGCCTCCCTCGGGCCGAGGCTGCCGACCTTCTTTCTTGGACTCCTTCAGCCTCCTGTGGTTTCCTCCCGGTTCTGGACTCCACCTCTCTCCTTCGTTCTTCTTGATGCTCGTCCCGCCTACTCCCCAAGTTGGGATCGAGCGTAGGTTTCCTAGTCTGGTTCTCCAACTCTCCCTGCAGTGGGGGTCCTCCCCCTCCGCGATTGCTCGCTGGCTCGAGCAATCATATCATCCATTGCTCCCGAGTGAGGGCGATGGAAGCGGCTGGTTACGGCATTCTCCGAGGTATCCCCCTGGTTGGAGCATTGACGGCCCGGGACCCCCGCTATAGGGATTCCTTACGGAATCGCAGAGGAAGAGGCGGTGGGTTCACCCCTGCCTCTCTGCGGCAGCAGTCCCACTTCGGGTGGCATTGGCCGGGAGTCGAGCTTTTATCTCGTACCACCGTAACAAGTGGCGGTCCCTCAGGTATTGGGCACGACCATAGGTGGCACGGGGTTGGATGTAGCCTCACCTTGCATGGAGTTTGCGGGGATTGTCCTTCCCGAGCAGTACTAGTGAAATTGGTCTCATGGGTGTACGTTAACCGGTCCATGATGTCCTTCTTTCGTATAATCGAAAAGAAAAGAAGTTGAAACTCATGTCTCAGCTCTTCTTTCCCACGAGACGGCGCCAATTGATGCGTAAAAACCGACTGGGCCCGTTTGCCCACCCGGGTTCACGTGGGTAAAGCCTTTACGCACTAAGATCTTTAGCTTCCCTCGAACAAACGTACTGCAAAACACGCCGGAGGGTTCTCCGCGTAAGCACTCCGACGCTCAAGTCGGATCACCGGAAAGACACTCAAGAAAGTACGTATAGAGTAGCTAAGTAAGAGTGATAGTGATTCGATACCGTTACCTCCCTCTTGGGGGTGTTACTTATACATAAGTTAAGAGCAATAACCGTCATCACGGTTCCAAGGCATTATCCCGCACGCTTTTGTCATGATGTCATGCGTGGATATCTTTTCTCTCAAGAAATCAGTATTGTGCCTACGAATTCCCTCCTCGGACGGAGGTTGGACCCGACCAATGAGGGAACATAGGAGACATTCCTTGACTTGGGTCTTAATTATCTCAACTACTCGCTTTCTTCTAACGTTTCTTGGTCTTATTATATAAATAACCGCTACGTGCTCTTCAAAATCTACGCTGGGCCTCTCGGCCCACTGCAGCCTTAGGTTTGGGCCTCGCGGCCCACCTACGATCGGGTTTGGGCCTCGTGACTTGTAGCCGGGTTTAGGCCTCGTGGCCTATCTCGTAGTTGGGTTTGGGCCTCGTGGCCCTCTCCATACGAGGCCTTGGCCTCGCGGCCCACCCGGGTAGGTTTAGGGCTTCGTAGCCTTGTTGAGGCCGATCTCGGGCTCGGGCCCATCTTTGGTTTTCCTCCCTCTATCTAAGGTATTCAATTACATCATCGAGCCCTACTGGGCTGGGTGTATTTGGGCCCTACGTGTAGTTGGGTCCGACATTTTTATCCGCATCACGGACAAATAAGACAAGGGAACATACTTTTTGTGGACGGACAAATAAGACAAGTGAACATACTTTTGGTGGATGAATAAAATATGAATTTTAAATATTATTAGTTATTTCACTAGATAGTACTATATATTAATTGTTTTAGTGAAGATATTATTTTTTTCCAAAAATATTAGTTATAAATACATTTTATCGTGAAACTTATTCACAAAATACCAACTCTAAATAGAATAATTGTTTTAAAAATATACATAGTGCACTTCTACATACAAAACTAATAGTATAAATAGATCAAGTGGTTCACGCCACCTACATATAATTTTTTTTTTTTTTTGCGAGCGTTTTAATATTTCTCGAGTCAAGTCGAGTTGCATTTGATTCGTGCAATTTTTGCAAATATAATGTTGTTCTATAAATTATCTACCCAACCAAAAATGAGTGAAATTTAAATTAAAATACAAATTAATTCAATTTAAAATTTCATACCACTTAATCCAACCACAATCTAAATTCACACATGATTGGTATCAGTCGCATCCTGAGCACCAATACCGGAAAATATCTAAAAGTAAGATACATTTAGAAGTAACATTATAATAATATTACTAATAATAATTTGGGTAAACTCAATCGTCATGTAAGTAACGTCGATCTTCCACATGTCCTTCTCAAAATGAGATCACAATATTTTGGTCGTGGAATCTACACTCTTTTATGGGGAAAATGTTTTAATAAGCATAAAATTTAGATATTTAATTATTTTTTTTAGAGAATAATTTTAGATATTTTAGGAGATCTGTTTGAAGAATAATTTTTATTTTGATAAAAGAAGGCTATTAGTTTTTCTTTTTCTGCAAATGTAGGTCCATAAAATTTGAAGTTTGCAAATTTAAGTTATTAGTTTTTAACATATTGGCCCGTCAGTGTAAGAAAGATGATCTACATTTATCACAAAATAAAATTAAAATAATAACCTTCTTAATTTTGTCAATAAAAAAAATATTATCATTAAAACACAACACCTAAATTAGGTATTGTAAAAATATTTCTTCCTTTTTACTGCAACTTATTATGCAGTGTTCTCTGGCATAGTAGAGAGAACAACTTCTGTGCTCATATGCTGGCAAATTTGCAAAATATAATGGTGCTTCTGAGATTAGTTGGGGATAATTTCTTATGAGGATCGTAATTGATGGATGACAAAATGAGAATCATAATTCTTCGGTTGGTAGAATGAGAATGATAATTCTCGGGTGACAATCTAAAAACAATAATTCTTAAAAGTTAAAAAATTATATTCAAATCAACCCGAATCAAACTCAAATTGAATGCAATTCGGATTATTCTAGTCAAACTCGGACCAATCAATCCAAATTCAGTCTAAAATTGGTCAATTAACCTAATTTTGGTTAATTCGGGCTAATTTGACTCAATTAGCAATTTATAAAAAAATATTATTCTTAAATTTTTTTGTTAAGAAAAAATACCCGAAAGCCGCAACCCTCCCCCACTGCACTCGAGAGGCCCCTTGGTCGACGTATTATAAATTAAGGGATGTGCACGAGTGACACCATGCAAGGAGAGGACTTTCGGGAGATACGATTCCAAAGCAACAACCTCTCGCAATATTTCGGCAAAGAATTGTCACCACACGGAATCGAACCCGGGATGTCGGAGTGTATATGCTCCAGTCACATTGCCCACCGCCCTGGGGGCATATTATTCTTAAATTGCATACACAAAGAGTCATGATCTTCATTTTATTACCATTTTAGATTACAATCCTTAAAAAAATTATTCTCGAGATTAGTTGATCCATTTGTCCGGACTTCATTTTGCCAAACAATACTGGTTGAATTTCAGGTTCTTATTGATATTGTTGTATGACGATTTATTCGCCCCAAAGCCCAACAGTCATTGGGCCGGCCCGGTCCCATTTCGGCTGAGTCCACGGGAGTTGGGCACCATCAAGAGAAGCTCGCGGGCCGGGCGAGCAAGCCCGGCCGAGCGGCGGGACCTTCCGGCTCGCCCGCCTAAGTGACTCCGCTCGCCTCGCCGAGGCGAGCGAACCCATCCGGCGAGCGAACGGAATTGAGCGAGACGAAGTCCCAAGCTCGGCACAAGATGACGAGCTCAACGAAGACTCTTGTCAACCCAAAGCATGGCGGCCCGGAGACTTGCCGACCAAGCTAACCCAAGAATAGTAGCAAGTACAGGTAACAGTTCTAATTTAATGTCAACCTTACCTAGAAAGGAAGAAAATTCTCTCACTGACAAAAGTTTCTCACAAGAGACAAATGACAGACGCGAGTGGTCGTCTCGCCTGTGCAGAGCCGTACACCCCAATTAATTGGGGTTGTATAGAATTAATTGTAATTGTATTTTTTGTCCGCCAAAAGGCAACAAAAACCATGTATAAATAAGACATACAAGACACAATAAATGGATCTCAAGTATCCACTCTTAAGCCTGGGGCTAACACTCCCAAAGAATCCTTGTGTTATTTACTTGCTTTCTCGCATTTACATCTACATTCATTACTCATTATTTCTTATGATTGAACCAAGGGGCATAGCCCACTTGGCCACCGGGCTCCTCACTTAAGTGGGAGACTGGGTTCGATTTCTTCGGGAACGAATTGGAGTGAGAGATATAAGGAGGACTTGGAGAATTTGGATTTGTAAGGAGACTTGGCGAACTAATTTCTAACCACTAACAACTAACATTTACCGATCAAAAAAATTATTGCTTATGACTGTTCTTGGGTATTTATCATCATAAATATCCCAATCATTATTGTTTTAACCGATAAAAAAACCACATCAACCTCTCATAAATATTTCACTTAACAACAAATATATACTCCCTCCGTTCCATACTCATTGTGACATTTTTGTTTGACACAAGTTTTAATGTAAGAGTTGTTTAATAATATAAGTTATTTTTTTATGGGGGTAGAGTAGTCTTTTTCAACTTTAATAATATAATTGTTTAATAATATTAAATTGGGTTAGTGTGGAAGAAATAGTGACATATGATGTAATATTGTAGTGTTTAAGGGAGTTATATAAAAGTGAAAAAAATATTTTATTATCATTTAAGAAAATGATGCAACGAGTATAAGACGAACTTTTTTGTAAATGTCACAACAAGTATATGACGGAGGAAGTATTTCTTTGAAAAAAGGATTTAAATTTATTTTAAAATTCTCTTATGCAACATTGTTTCATGTCCGAACTTTAATTAATGTGCAAGTCGCTGTACTTTGTGAATAGCATGGCCCACTCCCATACCTACTATACAAGTAACAATACATGAACCTGCCACCAAGGTTGAAAATATCGGTATTCGTAAAAATATTGGTATCTTAAATTTACGAAAATATTCGTGGAAATGTCGATGTCGAATATCGGTATCGGTAAAAATTAGAAAATTGATGAAAATTTTAATAAAATGATGGAAATTTAATATGAAATTTTAGAGAATTTTCCTACTAACTTTAATACATAAATTAATCATACATTCACAACAAATTGAATTGTTTGTGACAAACATATCAACAATAAAATATATAAAGTCTAGAGCGATACAATAATTGTTCATACTTAGTTAATACAAGACAACTAATACCAAAATGATGACCTATGAGGCTCAAATGTAAAAAAGAAATGTCATCTTGATCTAAACGGTATTGATACCAACTTAAAATTGCATAATTTCGTCCTTGCTCATCACCACCTTTATTCTACCGCTATCCGAGTATTTTTTTACAGACTGCCATTTGAGTATTAATTGATTCCCATTTTGAAAAAATACCGATATTTTCTACCGATATTTTCGATATTTCGACCGATATTTTTGATATCTTGTAAAACTTTAAGCTCGAGTCAACCGATATCGATATCGACACCGATATTTACCGATATTTTTACCGACATTATGTAAAAAATATTTTTCAGTGCGTATCCGTGTCGAACTCCCGGAAATCTGAAATGTCGATAGTTGTCGGCGACTTACTCACCTATTAGCCCTATGACTTGGCTATCACACGTTATTCATCCAAATACTCAATTATATGATATATACGCTGTTCCTTTTGTAGGGTGGCGTACTGTGATGAGATTTCATTCTAAATTAGAAAAGATTAGATATTTATCTAGATTGATTGATTTAATTAGGATATAGATTGATTTTTAATTTATTAGATTATATATAGTTTTTAATTAGATATTTGGCTCACGCGTTTTAGGTTTATTATTCAAACTATATATATTGTACCATTGGGGATTATTAGGGGAGAATGGAAATAAACTAGGCTTCGATAAATTCTTGTTAATTTATCTGCCGAAAGTTTGCTAGCTTTGAGCTAGGGTCTCGATTATGATTTCGTTAGCTTGCGGCCCAGTCGGAGCAATGAATTTACGGTTTTGAAAATTGTGGTTTCCATCATTGGTGCTTTCATTGAGTGTATTCGAACCACGATTAATTTATGGGAGTTATGAATACGAATGCGATTGGTAACTTCATGGATCGAATCAATGCTTCCATGGATCGAATTGAGCATTATCTTTGAAGTGATTGCTCGACGACAACCCCGTAAAGTAGAGATGTTAAAGGGCCGCGGGCTGGCGGGCCAGCCGTTTAGCTGAAAAATGAAGGGTTAGAGCTAGGGATTTAATGGCTCGTTTAAAACCAGGCCTTTTGGCCTGGACCGATTAGCCCGCTGGCTAAAAGGGCTAGCCCGCCGGTTTTTCTCTCTGGCCCGTCAGCCCGTTTATTATTATTTTTATTTTTTTAATTTACTAATCTCATGCGTATTAGTTATTTAATAAGAAAAAAATTGGAGTTGAAAATTCTTAGAGGTAAAAGTTAATAAAGAACAAAATGTTACTAAAAGAGTTTGAGATATTTCAAGAAAAAAGAGAATAGAATGTTCGCAAATAAGTTGAGTTTATTCCTAACGATTTTTTACGTAAATGTAAAACGCATTTGACAATCTATTTTGTTGTTATTTTCTTATTGTTTAACTATTTTGATGTATTTCTAATGAATTTATGAACAATTTTTATGTTATAAGTTTGTATTATGTAATATTATAATTATAACTTAAGATTTTATATTAAAAATTATTTTTTTCTTCTGAGCCCGTTAATGGCCCGTTTAGCCCGCAGCCCGCTAGGGTTAGGGTTAGGTTCCAACAATTATCGGCCCGTTAAGAGTGAACCGGTAAGGTCCGAAACCGTTTAGGCCCGTGGCCTGTAGGGGCTGACCTAATGGGTTAATGCCGGCCCGTTTAACATCTCTACCGTAAAGGCGTTACGATCAAAGAGGAAATCAAGGAAAACCGATGAGAATGAAGAGATCAATATCCAAGAAACATGTTTCCAAATTGCGACCTAATTCAAATCATGGGAAGAAGAAACCTCCGATGAATTCCAAAAATCGAATCGGTCGTATTGTTGAATTTCAGCAGAGGCCGCCGACAATTTTGAAGAAAATGGAGGACCAACATATGACAACTCGGATCATGATGATGAAGATGGGGTACCCAAGTACGATGAGGTGGAAGGGGAGAAAACAAAGATTGAGGATATAATTGACTTTGTACAATTTGGGAAGGGACTTCCCCGTATAAAAAGAAGAGTCCCTCAAGCATGTTCAACAATGATGAAGGGGGACACCGTTGAAATTTTGTGATCAACTTGGAGGTACCGACTTGCTAACTTTTGTGGATAAAGGGGCGTCATTAAATTTCATGTCGAACGACGTTGCACAAAAATTACGACTTCCCACTCCTCGATTTGAAACCGTCTTTCGAATCAATACGGAAAGGATGAGTGCAAAGCATTGGTTCGTTGAAAAACTATTGGGATTTTCATATCTTAACCTTTTGGACAAGATTCGTTTCAAAGGCAGCGGTAATGATGAAATTCCATTGTAGATTAGAAAAGATTAGATATTTACTTAGATTGATTTGATTTAAATTGATTGATTTAATTAGGATATAAATTAATTTTTTAATTGATTAGATTAGATTAGATTAGATATAATTAATAATTAGATATTTGGCCCACGGTCTTTAGGATTATTATTCAAACTATATATATTTTATCATTGAGGATTATTAGGGGAGAATGAAAATAGACTAATCTTTTGATAAATTCTTGGCAATTTATCTTTCGAAAGCTTGCTAGTTTGAGTTAGGATCTCAATTGTGGTTTTGTTAGCTTGTCATCCCGAGTCGGAGCAACAAATTTACGGTTTTTAAAATCGTGGTTCTCATCATACTGCTAGAGACAACAATATTTTTATATATAAAAATTTATCAAATTACACGTCTTTCAAATTTTACTATTTTTTAAATTTAAATTGTATGCAAATATTTTGGGAATGATTGAGCAGACAATTCTATCTTGATTACTTTGACTTTTGCTTTCTAAATATAGATAACAAAAATCTAAGCTTGATTATGTTCCCCTTATTTTGTCTTAATCTCTTATTGATAATACGATCCTTAGCTCCAGATGGAAACAAGCATCTGGGTTTGTGACACGTGTTTATGTGTGCAGTTAAAAAGATTGAATATTTTTGTTAGCTGCTCCAATGAAGAAAGTTTTCAAAAGTTGAAAAAATAATAATAATATAGTTGCTGGCTTGCTGCTTGTAAAGGTGAAAGAGGACTCCAACCTTTTAGATTACGCAACATTATATAATAATATAGTTTTAATTAAAATAGATCAAATATTATTATTTAAAGTTAAAAAGAAAAAAATAAATATTCAAGATTATCTCACACAAAAAAATTATCTATTTAATTGGATTTTACATAGATCTAGATCTCTATAATTCCTTTTCTTTTATTAATACTAAAATAGTAACCTTAACCCTAGATGGACGTGCATTTGAACTTTAATATCCTAAAATAGTAACCATAACCCTAGTTGAATGTGCTTTTGAGGAAAATTTACGAGAAGATGTTTTTAACTTATGAGTACGCAATTTTGTTTCAAATAATTAATTACTCTATCTCAAGTTGCTTTCACTTTCTGTCTACAAGAATCATTAATGGATAGCTTAAATAATGGTTGGGTAAAAAAATAGAAGAGTTGGTACTGTGACGAATTTTCTGCAAATTAAATATTCAATTTTAATTCAGTTTAATGGACATGGAATGAAAAACACTGATCGATGTAAAGAGAAATATGAAGTAAAAGTATTCATTTGTATGTCGAATAAGATTAGTAGTGTTTTTTTTTTAGTACAATCTGTTTCTGCAAAAGGTAAAAATAAATAAATAAATAAATAAATAAAAAATAAAAATTACTCCCTCTATCCCAATTTTAATTGTTCAGAGAGAAACTAGTTTTTGTCCATAACCGTGCTTCGCGCGATGATTAACATAGTTTACTGAGTTTTAATCGACGTATATATATTTTTTTTAAATTTTTACCCTAAATATTGTGACTTTCATTCTGCAGAGGATCAAAACATTGATTGTTCCAAACATTATTTAGAGAAGCAAGTTCACAATAATTGATATAAACTATCTTAACGTTGAGATCTTCAATATCTGTGTGATATTCACTAATAGTATCGGATGCGTAAAACCGACTGGACCCGTTTTCCCACCGGGTTCCACGTGGGTAAAGCCTTTACGCAGCAGAATTCCTAGCTCTTATCGAACGCACTGCAAAAATACGCCGGAGGGTTCTCCAGCGTAGGCACTCCGACGCTCAAGTCGTCACCGGAAAACACTCAAGAAAGTACGTAAGAAGTAGCTAAGTAAGAGTGATAGTTAATCGATACCGTTACCTCCCTTCGAGAGTCTTATTTATACGTACGTTAAGAGTGATAACCGTCATCAAGCTGTTTCAGGGCATTATCCCGCACGTTTCCTCATGATGTCGTGGCGTGGATATCTTTTCTCTCAAGAAATCTGATCATGCCTACGTTTTCCCTCCACTGGACGGAGGTTGGACCCGGTCAGTGAAGAATATAGGGGATATTCCTTGACTTGGGCCTTAACTATCTCAATCGCTCATTACTTCTCACATTTCTCGGTCTTATCGGATAAGTAACCGACATGGGCCTGGTCAAATACCGCGCGCTCTTCAAATCTACTTTGGGCCTTGCGGCCCACTGCAGCCAGGTTTGGGCCTTGCGGCCCACCTCGTAGTTGGATTTGGGCCTCATTGCTGTAGTTAGGTTTAGGCCTCGTGGCCTATCTCGTAGTTAGGTTTGGGCCTCATGACCCATCTTTATACGGGCTCGAGCCTCGTGGCCCACCTATAGGTAGGTTTAGGGCTTCGTAGTCTTATTGCGGTCGATCTGGGCTCAGGCCCATCTCGGATTTTCTTCCCTCTATCGAGGGTATTTGGTTACGTCATTGGGCCCCATTGGGCCGAATATCTTGGGGCCCAAAGCATAGTTGGGCCTGACATTTTTATCTCGCATCAACCACTCCCCTACTCGTAAGCAACTCAGGAGCTTACTAGAGTAAGGAAGATCAGGCGATCCTCCCTGCGGTTTCGATTTTAGGAATATCCTACTGGAGCTTTAGCTTTGGGACATCCTCCTGCAGCTTTTAGCTTTTCAGGATACATCCCCCTCGGCCAGTGTTGGAGTCTCTTGACTCTTCGACTCCCAGTGCCGCCAGCTATCGAGCATGTATCCTTTCTTGATTTCGTACACCGATACACGTCCCATTAATTTCCTTCTTTATTTCAAATCGATTACGCTTCCTCTTCTTCTTCGTCTCTAAATTCTCGCTCTGCTAGGACTTCTTCTCCACAAGCCCTCCGCGAACGCATTCCTCCATCTTTATCTCAAGTCATTCCCACTATCCGTAAACTTTCTTTTCCCACTTTTTGATCACTCCTAGGAACGTTTTCTAGTAATGTCTCGGTCCGATTTTTCTCGAACCATTTCCACTTTGCTCGAAATTCATCTCAAAGTTCTCACCATTCTCCAATCCCTAATCCCTCTAGGGATTCTCCTCCCGTCTCCTCCTCCTCTCCGGAGGTGGATAGGGTTAGGTTCTGGGACTCCTTTGCTAGTCCCTCGAAAATTTCCGAAAAAGCCCTAACCGATCTTCTTTTCGGTGACTATATTACGTCGGGCTTTAGCCTATCTCTTCCTGATCGGGAGCACGTCCTAACTTGACGACTCCCGACTTTAGCTTTCTCGGGCAGCCCAGGTTTGAGACCGGGTTACGCCTTCTTCCTCCCAAATTTTTGTGTCGGCTTTAAAATCTTTACGGAGTTTCTCTTAATCAGTTTGTGCCAAATGCCATCGGGATGATGATCTCCTTCTATATCATCGTCAAGGGAAATGGAGGAGACCATCCGCCGAATTGTTCTTTTCTCGGTACAATTGCAAGACCGCTGGGCCCTTTTACTACGTAAGTAGTAGAGTTAAAGGGAAATGTTCGTTTCTTGGCAAGATCCCCAACATTAACAAAGAGTGGGGTGATCATTTCGTTTTCATCACTCCGAGATAAACCCCTGGCCCTTTCGTAACCAAAAATGGATTTACGTAAATCCCTCCTCCAGCTCCTTCTAATCACATATCCTCTTCCACAAATCGTCGGGTTATTCAGACGTTGAATGCCCATGCTCATGCTCATGGGTATTTTAACTTACCCGAACTTTGCTCCAATTCTCGCGCCCTCTCCTATTTAAATTTAGCTCGATAAGGGTCCCCTCGAACCGAATGATGGTAATTACTGCTATTTTTTATAGCGTGATCGTGATCATGTATTTATTCTGGCTGAATTAATCCCATTTTTTGTTTTCCAGACATGTTGTGGTTGTCGAAGGTTACGGAGGGTCCTGAAGACTCCTCGACTCGGCTCCTCCCGCCGTTCTCCCACAAGGTGATACCTCAAATGTACCTCCTGGTCTCCCGGACAGAATCCAGTGGAAGATCCAGAGATCGATGCTCCTCCCCAAAGAAGTCCAAGACCGGTAAAGGTAAAGCTTCTACCAGCCAAAGCTCTCTTCACTCGAAAGACACTTTCCGTCGCAAGTATCCCACCCAGACAAAGCCGGGGTCTCTCCTCTATCCCGATTGATGTGGACACTTACTCCTCGGGCCGACTACCGGTAGATTTTTAGCGAGTTGGTGTACGCCCAAGACTATGAAAGACTGTTAAGCCTCCCTCCCGATCAGAATGACATTAGGCCGCAAGCCATTTTGCTCAAGTAATATTTCTCTCATTATCATGTCCTTTATGTTTCCTTTTTCTAAAAATTCTCACACCAACCTGAATTCCATACTGCTGACTTGGTGTCCTACTTTGGCCTTTGGGGCCCCTCCAACTCACTCCCTTCCTCTCAATTGAAGGACTTGGAGGACTCCCTATTGGCCGAAAAGAAGAAAGGCTCCCTTGCCTCTCTTCGTGTTAAGAAGCTGGAAATCGATCTGTCCTCCCTTTAGGGGAGTTAATCAAAGCCGGGCGGCGCGAGAAGCCGCCGAAAAGAGACCAACAATTTGGCTGTACACTACGCCTGCAGAGTCGAGGTCCACCGGAAGGCTTTGGTGGAGGCGAAGTGTTGCTTGGAGAGCCTCTTTAGCTCCGAACACAGTCGGCGGTTCCTCCATTCGTTGTGGCCCACCTTACGGAAGACCTATCTAGATCACCCTGGTTTCCTTGGGGACATGAGCCTGTACATCCGCTTTTTCTACGAGTATGGTTTCAATGCACCATGCAAAGCAGCAGATCGATCCTGGGCCACTTGGGAATTTGACAAGACCGGGTCCTCTTGCAGGCCATGCCTACCCTCCGCATTTCAAGGGTGACTCCTCCCGATCGATTGAAGAAGAGTGGTGGTCTCCCATTCGAGTGGGATGGTGGCGGATTTGACGAAGATCAAAGTGACCTCAGCCGGTATGCCTCCAATGGTCCCACCTCTGTGTCCTCTTAACTCTGCGGTTCTGCCTCCCGGGAGGAGGCATACATAGCTCGAGCCTGGAAAAGATGTGGAGCTGGCGGCTACGCCACCGAAGCGAAGGACCTCCCGATCCCCGGTTAATTTCCAAAACAATTTCTCCTTTTGTAATGAATTATGTTCTCTTTCTCTCTTTTCTTATGCCGGTTTGGCATTTTAAACTCTGCTCTCCCCTCTGCTCGGAGTTTACATTTTGTTTTTGAACTCGTATTGCCCCCTTGCCGGGGCCTTTTTGTCATGAATGGATGCCTCTCCTCCCTTGTCGGGAGTTTATTTTTGTAGCTAATGTTTTATCCTCCCTTGCTGGGAGTTAGCTTTTGACAAGCATCTTTTATCTCCCTTGCGGGAGCTTTTATTTGCATGTATGTCTATGTCCTCCCTTGCCGGGAGTTCATGTTTTTTATACCGTACTTCTCGTATTCGATTTTTGCTGCATGTTTACAAACTGTCCAACTTCTAAGCTGTTAGTTTGAATGCTTTTTCATTTGTGTTTCCTCGAATGCTCTCAAAACTATTAGCCTCTAGGTCATTAGTTTCAAATACGTGTTATAGGTGCTAGGGACATCCCCTTAGCTATAGCTTGAATGCATACTTTTTCTCATATGCACTTAGGATTTTTCCTTTCTCATTCTTGGGAGTGAATGCTCTTAGTTTTACTTGAACTGCATTCTTGGATTTTCCTTTGACTTTACTACGAAGTTTCCGTAGATAGCTTTTCTAGGTTTGAAGTTAACTTTTCTTAAGCAACTTTCTTCCTTGATTTGGTATCTTTTCCAAAAGTTAGTTAAATCTTTTATGTAGATTTAACATGGTTTCATTCGAAAAAACCTTTTCTAGGTCTACATCACCAACACCTTCTTCACGGGTTTAACTTAAATTGTCGAAGCTATCTCTTAGCTCGATTCGTGCAACCCTCTCTGGGTTTTGCGGTGTTAAACCTTATCTCGTAGGTTTAACTTTAGTGTTTCAAGCTATCTCTTAGCTTGTTTTCTTGTAACCCCTCTCTGGATTTAGGTGGGTTAAACCTTGTCTACAGGTTTAACATTAGTGTTTCAAGCTATCTCTTAGCTTCTTTTCTTGTAACCCCTCTCTGGGTTTAGGTGGGTTAAACCTTGTTTGCAGGTTTAATCGTAGTGTTTCAAGCTATCTCTTAGCTTCTTTTCTTGTAACCCCTCTCTGGGTTTAGGTGGGTTAAACCTTGTCTGCAGGTTTAACTTTACTGCTTCGAAACTATCTCTTAGCTTCTTTTCTTGTAAACCCTCTCTGGGTTTAGGTGGGTTAAACCTTGTCTGCAGGTTTAACTTTAGTGTTTCAAGCTATCTCTTAGCTTCTTTTCTTGTGACCCCTCTCTGGGTTTAGGTGGGTTAAACCTTGTCTGCAGGTTTAACTTTAGTGTTTCAAACTATCTCTTAGCTTCTTTTCTCATTGTTTGATGTGAATTCATTTCGCGAATGCTCATCGTGCTTATCTTTCTCATTGAATGCTTCTCATGCATTTTAAGAAATTCATTTAACTTTTTCGAAAGTTTTTAATTCTCATATAATCAATCGTGTGTTGTGATGCGATCGAATCGAATAACATGCAATCATATTGTTTCAATCGTAATCAACAAAAGAATGAACTGATAAACTCATGGATAATGAAATATCGCTTTCCTTAATTAGCAAACAGTGTGTTCCATTGACCATAATCGATCAACACAAGTCAAGCACTAACTTGGCCGGCCTCTTTAAAAAACCTCCTTGCGGTAAAACCCGGTGGGAAACCCGCAGTAGGGGAAAAAGAGTACCAATAACGAAATTACAATTTACTCGAATTCAAATAACATGAATAAAACAACTCTTGCATAAAAGAACCACCTACTTGCAGCGAGGCGGCTACTTTCTTGGTGTAAAACCTCTTCAATCGGGCAGACATTCCAAGGTCCGGCCGGTTGATTTCCTTTCATATCTTGTAACTCATAAGCTCCTCGGAGGAGGACCTTGGTCACCTTGACGGCCCTCCCACTTGGGGTCGAGCTTTCCAATATTTTTCAGCGCATCACTGTCTCAAGACTAGATCTCCTTCTTCAAATCTCCGACTTATAACTTTCTGGTCATAAGCAGCCTTTATGCGGCTTTTGTACTTCTCGGTTTTTAGGTGGGCAATTTCGCGCTCTTCCTCTAGCATGTCTAGGTTCTCCCTCATCCGCTCTTCATTTCTCCTCCGGGAAGTGGGCTAAACAATGTGTTTCCATCCCTACTTACGAAGGTATGACCGCACTGTCCCATACACTAGGTGAAAGGGGACTCCTTTGTTGGCTCCACGGGGTGGTCCGATAAGCCCACAAAATCGACTCTAGCTCATCGACCCACCTCCTCCGGCTTTATCCGGCCGAGCACGTAGTCCGTTCACAATAGTTACGTTGGTGACCTCTACGGCCATTGGCACGAGGGTGTGCCACCGATGTGAATCTCTCGAACAATCTTCAGTTATCACAACATTCCCGTACCATGTTTCCCATAAACTGGGTCCCATTGTCTCGATACCAGGATTCTAGGTATGCCAAACTCGCATCAAATATATCTCCATAAAAATTTGATTATGTTACCTTCTTCGATCTTCACTAGAGATACAGCTTCGACCCACTTGCTAAAGTAGTCCATCGCCACCAATAGAAACTTCCGTTGGCCCACTACAATCGGGAATGGGCCCACCAGGTCAATCCCCACTTCGCGAAGGGACACGGAGAGTGCATGGTCCCCATCTCCTCTGCAGGAGATGGATAAGGCAGCCATGCTTTTAACATTTCTCGCACTTCTTCACCCAGTCTTTGGCATTACGGGTCATGGTAGGCCAAGTATCCGGCCCTCAAGGCTTTCCGGACTATTGCCCGAGCCCCTGCATGGTCAAGACAATAACCTTCATGTATATCTTTGATTATGTACCTCCCTTATTGAGGGGATAATCACCTCAAGTAAAAGGCTGCGTGAAGGACCGTTGGTACATTTTATCTCCGATCATCGTGTATCGGATTCTCCATCTCGAACTTTTCTTTTATATGGGCAGGTCTCCGGGTCTACGCAATACTCGATATATGCTGGTTCTCCAATCATCTTGACTCCGATGACCCCTACCGAGGAAACCGTTGCTTGACTTCGCACTCACCGTGGTGATCTTCCCTTCCTGCGGTGTTGCGTAACCGAACCTTCCCTGCTGACTACTCGCCGAAGGTAGGCTTTCATTTTCTCGTCCTTAGCTTGCACTCCACCTGTAACTTGCTGGATTACAAGTTGGGAATCAAATATGGCCACCCGATCTGCTCCCGGCTCGGCGGCCATCTCCGTTCCTCGAATCGGGGCCTCGTACTCGGCTCCGTTGTTGGAGGTAATGAATTCAAACCTCACCGCAACTTGTGTTTCCTGGCCCTCCGGATCAATAATTACGATCCCAGCTCCACAACCTCGCAGGATACGAGCCGCCAACGTATACCTTCCATTCTCCTTTCTCCAGCGCACACGTGCCCTCCGAATGAAGTCGACAGCGCTTGTGCTTTAATGGTCCTCCGTGGCTCGAAATCCACGTCATATTCTCCCAATTCGATGGCCCACTTGACCATCCTCCCTAAGAGATCAGCTCTTCCAATCACCTGTTTAAGGTAGTTAGTCCGAACAATGACCTTATGTGACAAAAATAAGGTTGTAACCTTCGAGCCGTGACCATTATAGTCGGGATCGCCTTCTCTATCTCCGAGTATCTCTCTTGCTCCTTAAATGAGTTTACTGATGTACTAAACAGGTTTCTAGGTTGACCCTCCTCCCTCACCAAAGACGGAGCTAAGTGAGACCCCACCTCTGAGAGAGGTAGAGGTAAAGTGTCTGTCTTGGTACTGGCTTTGTCGGGCGTAGGTAGCCGGGCTAGGTGCCGCTTAAGCTCCTCAAACGCCCGCTGGTCATTCGAATTTGGATCCCTTCCTCGGAATCACGAAGAAGGGGTGGCTCCTCTCGCAGAGATCGGCTTTGAATCGCTCAATGCCGTCATTCTTCCATTCGGTCTCTGCAGCTCCTTGATGTTAGTGGGAGGTTGCATATCGAGCACGGCTTTCACCTTGGCGGGGTTAACCTCGATTCCCCACTGGGTCACCATATATCCGAGAAATTTTCCGATTTCACTCCAAAAGAACACTTGGCCGGATTCGGCTTCATGCCATTCCTCCTTAGCACCGAAGCTTGACTTCCTCCGGATCAGCCACGTGCTCTCCGGCTTTCACACTTTTCACAAGCATATCATCAACGTAGACTTCCATGTTCCTCCCTACCGGTCTCGGAACATCTTGTCAACCATTCTCTCGATAGGTTGCTCCTGCATTCTTCAATCCAAAGGGCATTCTAATATAGCAAAAAGTTCCACTAGCAATAATGAAACTTACCTTTGGAATGTCTAGAGGGAAAATCAGTATTTGGTGGTAGCCTTGGTAGGCGTCCATCATACTTAGCAGCTCAAATCCAGGATGTAGAATCAACCATTTGGTCAATCCTAGGCAAAGGATAATGATCCTTAGGGCAAGCCTTGTTCAGATCTCGAAAATCTATGCATATTCTCCATTTTCCCCCTGGTTTTGCCACCAACACTACATTGGACAGCCGGTGGGGAAGCTGGATTCGCTTGACATGTCTCGCCTCCAAGAGCTTCTGCTTGACCTTCGTAATGGCATCCTTTTCCGGGCCAAAGACCCTTAGTTTCTCGCTTTCGGCTTAGCTTTAGGGTCCACGTTCAGGTGGTGCATCGCCACCTCCTCCGGGATACCTGTCATGTCGAGAAAGAAAAAGCAAAAACGCCTCGCATTTCCTGCTACGAGGTCTCTCTCGGCTACGGCTCGGTGGCTCGATCCTTGTTGTGTATCCCTTCTTATCTGGATACAACTCGATCATCATCAACTCTATGTCGACTTTCATTTTTAGAGGATCAATTTCCTCCGTAATTTTGCATCTCTTGGATTCTCGGTCCATCTCATTGTCTCTTTTCAAGCTGCGGTGCAGCTCTTTGTCGCCATCTTTATCTTTGCCTCCACGTAACATTTTCTCGATCGCGGTGATCACTAGCTACTTCACCCACCTCATCGTTCACCGGAAACTTAAGTTTCATGTGATAAGTTGATATGACCACCTGAAATAGATTCAATATTGGCCTACCAAAGATCATGTTGTAAGATGAGGGTACATCAACAACTAAAAAATTCACCATAACTACCCTCCTCCGCGGAACTTCACCGAGTCCCACGGAGGGTTACTTGACCGAGAGGGTGCACCGCTCCTCCTCAGTAAATCTATACAACGCTGTATCCACCGGTTGCATTTCTATGTTTAAATTCATCTTCTTGAAACACTCCAAGAAAATGATGTCTGCTGAGCTCCCGTATCTACGAAGATCCTCGCAGTGTATCCGGCCACATCGGTTGTGATGACTAACGCATCACCGTGGTCCTCCTTCCTCGAGACCTCCGTCCTCTGGACCAAAATGAATACGGGGCGTATGGCTGCTTCCCTCTAATTCTCGTCTCTTGACATTTCTCCCACCTCTCTCCTCAGGATCCTCTCTCCATCTTTTCGCGCACGAAACGAGTCTCCTTCTGCTGGACCTCCTACTATCATCTGGATAAGTCCTCTCTTCTAGGAGGGTCTCTTGCTTGCCTTCCTTCGATCATCCTTCCTTTTTCCTCCGCTTTGTCATCGGCTTCCTTTCTTTTGCCCCTCGAGCTGACCCGACCTCTGTAAACAAACTCTTTAAGATGTCCCGCTTGAATCATCCTTTCAATCTCATCACGTAAGTGAAAACAGCTTGTTAGTGTCATGCCTATATTCATTATGGAAACGACAAAACTTATCTCGATTTGAGATTACGAGGACCTGCTGGATCGTGTCCATGGAAACTTCATTTCGGGATGGTCGATGCTACCTCAGAGCTCTGCAGTGCTCGAGCTTCAGGGGTGTACTTGTCAAACCTCGAACGAGGTCCAGATTTTGCGCTTTTCTCTGGCTCCACTGTTGAGCTTTTCTTTGATGGTTCTTTCTTCTTCTCGAGTCCGCTCGGTTTGACCTCGGCTCTCTTCGCCTTCCTCACTTCCTCCGGTGTGACGTACTTCTCTACTCTCCTTAGCAATTCGTAACGTCTGGATGGCTTCTTTGCCAGGAGGAAAACAGTCCCCATCTCGGAGATTGCTAGTAAAAGCATTAATTTTTACCTTTGGAGTGGCGGTTGGAACCTCCAATGCCTCCCCGATTGAATCTCTTCATGAAGGCCCGCAGCTTTCATTTTCTCCTTGCTTCATGTTGAACAATGTCGGTGTAGCTCTAGGTTGCCTCCTTGCACTAGCGAATCGGGTGCAAGAACAATTCTCAAAACTGCTCAAGTAGTTGATGGAATTGGGTTCCATGGCTGAATCACTTACTGGGCTGCCTTAGATAAAGTAGTAAGAAAGACCTGCACTTCACACCCTCCCCATATCGATGGAGGAGGGTTGAATTTTCAAATCTCACCAAATGGTCATAGGGGTCGGTCGTACCATCATATTCATAATTAAGAGGTTTAAAATTGCTAGGCAACTCATCTTGTAAGATATTCTTAGTAAATTGGCAACTGTAACAGTGTCGAGGCATACTGACCCGATTTTTCATCGATGCTTCATGTTGTCCATTAGTTTCCTCAAAGACCTGATCTGGTCTTTCATAACTTCCGACCGGGTATCTCTTGTACCCTCTTCCTCATCCTCGATCTTACTCTCTCGCTATAGGGGCTGTCTCCCTCCCCATGCAGCTTTTTCGGACCAGCCTCCTAGGTCTAGGCTGCCGACCTTCTTTCTTGGACTCCTTCTACCCCGAGGACCTCCTCCTAGATTCTGGACTCCACTTCTCTCCTTCGTTCTTCTTGATGCTCGTCCTACCTACTCCCCAAGGTTGGATCGAGGCAGTTTCCTCGGTCTGGTTCTCCGATCCTTCCCGCAGGTGGGGTCCTCCCCCTCCGCCATTGTCTTGCTACAGCAAGCTATCATGTCATCCACTGCTCCCGAGTGAGGGCGATGGAGGCGGTTGGTTTTGGCATTCTCTAAGGTATCCCCTGGCCGGAGCATTGGCGGCTCCAGGGACCCCGCTATAGGGATTCCTTCTAGAATTGCAGAGGAAGAAGCGAGTGGGTTAGCCTCTCTCTCTGGTAGTAACTCCTACTCCCGGATGGCGTTGGCCGGGAGTTGAGCTTTCGTCTCGCACTCACTGTAACAAAAGGTGGTCCTCCAGTGTTGGGCACAACAATGGGTGGCACGGGGTTGGATGCAGCCTCGCCATGTGTTGGGTTTGCGGGGCTGCCCTTCCTCGAGCCGGTACTAGTGCAATCGGTCTCATGGGTTTACGTTCACCGGTCATGATGTCTTTCTTTCGAGATAATCGAGAAAAGAAAAGAGGTTGAAACTCATGTCTCAGCTCCTCCTTTCCCACAGACGGCGCCAATTGATGCGTAAAAACTGACTGGGCCCGTTTCCCCACCGGGTTCCACGTGGGTAAAGCCTTTACGCAGCAGAATTCCTAACTCTTCTCGAACGTACCTACAAAAAATACGCGGAGGGTTCTCCAGGCGTAGGCACTCCGACACTCAAGTCAGTCACCGGAAAACACTCAAGAAAGTACGTAAGAAGTAGCTAAGTAAGAGTGATAGTTAATCGATACCGTTACCTCCCTTCGAGGGTCTTATTTATACGTACATTAAGTGTGATAACCGTCATCACGGTTTCAGGCATTATCCCGCACGCTTTCCTCATGATGTCGTGCGTGGATATCTTTTCTCTCAAGAAATCGGATCGTGCCTATATTTTCCCACCCGACGGAGGTTAGACTCAGTCATTGAAGAATATATGAGATATTCATTGACTTGGGCCTTAATTATCTCAACCGCCAAGCATTTCTCACGTTTCTCGGTCTTATCATATAAGTAACCGATATGGGCCTGGTCAAATACCCACGCGCTCTTCAAATCTCGCACAGGCCTCGCGGCCCACTGCAGCCAGTTTAGGCCTTGCGGCCCACCTGTAGTTGGGTTTGGGCCTCGTGGCTCGTAGTTAGGTTTAGGCCTCGTGGCCTATCTCGTAGTTAGGTTTGGGCCTCGTGGCCCATCTTTATACGAGCCTCGAGCCTCGTGGCCCACCCGTAGGTAGGTTTAGGGCTTCGTAGCCTTATTGCGGTCGATGCTGGGCTTGGGCCCATCTCGGATTCTCCTCCTTTTATTGAGGGTATTTGGTTACGTTATTGGGCTCCATTGGGCCGAATATCCTTGGGCCCTACGCGTAGTTGGGCCTGACATTTTTATCCACATCGGTATCTTTAAATTTTTAAGTAGATCATTGGATACCATCTTGAATTGAACTGTAATAATGATATGATCTCGCTACAAATAATCCGCACATATAACAATAATGAAAACAATATTAAGATAAAAAAATTGACTATAATCAACGAATATATGTTGTTAAATTCACCTATTACAAAAATTTGAGAAAATGGAGAAAAATATTAGGAAGATAAATCAAAAGAAATATGTATGATTTACATAAAAACATAATGAACACAAAATCTAGAGACAAAAGTAGAGGGAGAAATTGTAAGATTAATCTCACGAGAAAATTGAAGAATAGTTTTTGGGAATATTACAACCAGATAAACGGTTCTTGTGCATATTACAACTAGATACAAAAAAAAAAAAACCGGTGGGCCCCATAAAACCGCTGATTTTCCATATTTACCCTTCTTGCATTGACTCTCTCGCTTTAAAAATCTGCCCACGCTCTCACCTCTCTCTCCTCTCTGTGCACGACTCTCTCTCTCTTCTCTGGTTTCTCTTTCATCTCTCACGTCCCATCCCATCGGATTCTCTTACTTAAAAATTCATTTTTCTATTCTTAAATTCAGATTCAAAATTCAAAATTGTTGTCTCTCAGACGCCCCACTGTCTCTCTAAGAGCTAAACCATGGCGAAACCGAGGGGAGAAATGGGGCTTTCAGCGTCGCACCTCGGAAGAAAATCGGTTCACCATCGACCATGCTACCACTCTTCAGGTTTGATTATTGTGTTTATGGTTTTTTTTATTTTTGGGTTTTTGTGTAAAGGGAATTCGGAGATCGTAGAAAGAAGAAGTCCTATTTGCCCCAAGATAAGCAATTCACGATAACTAGAAATGGTTAGTAGATTCCCTTTTCCAAAAATTTCTTGATAACCCAAATGTATGAATATGTAGATTGCTAGTTCCCCATAGTGACACAAACAAGTTTCTCAACCGTATGGTACAACTTAATAAGTGGCATGTATTGTGATGCGTAAAACCGACTGGGGCCCGTTTACCCACCTGGGTTCACGTGGGTAAAGCCTTTACGCACTAAGATCCTTAGCTTCCTCGAACAAACGTACTGCAAAACACGCGGAGGGTTCTCCGGCGTAGGCACTCCGATGCTCAAGTCAAATTACCGGAAAAACACTCAAGAAAGTACGTATAGAGTAGCTAAGTAAGAGTGATAGTAATTCGATACCGTTACCTCCCTCCTGGGGTGTTACTTATACATAAGTTAAGAGCAATAACCGTCATCACGGTTCCAAGGCATTATCCCGCGTTCTGTCATGATGTCATGCGTGGATATCTTTTCTCTCAAGAAATCAGTATTGTGCCTACGAATTCCCTCCTGGACGGAGGTTGGACCCGCCAATGAGGGAACATAGGAGACATTCCTTGACTTGGGCCTTAATTATCTCAACTACTCGTTCCTTCTAACATTTCTTGGTCTTATCGGATAAATAACCGCTATGGGCTCGGTCAAACACTCACGTGCTCTTCAAAATCTCGCTGGGCCTCTCGGCCCACTCGCAGCCTAGGTTTAGGCCTCGTGGCCCACCTACGGTCGGGTTTGGGCCTCGTGACCTGTAGCCGGGTTTAGGCCTCGTGGCCTATCTCAGTAGTTAGGTTTGGGCCTCGTGGCCCCTCTCCATACAGGCCTTGGCCTCGCGGCCCACCCGTAGCTAGGTTTAGGACTTCGTAGCCTTGTTGAGGCCGATCTCGGGCTCGGGCCCATCTCGGTTTTCCTCCCTCTATCTACGGTATTCAATTACATCGTCGAGCCCTCTGGGCTGGGTGTATTGGGCCCTACGTGTAGTTGGACCCGACATTTTTTCCGCATCAACCACTCCCCTACTCCGGTGAGCGATCTCGGAGCTCCAGGAGTAAGAAAGATTTACGCGGTCCTCCTCGCAGATTTAGCTTTGGGATATCCTCCTCTGCAGATCTTGCTCTGGGGACATCCTACTGCAGCTTTAGCTTTGGGACCTCCTCCCCGTAGCTTCGGCTTCACGGATACATCCCCTCTTGCTAGTCTCTGCTGGCGTTTAGCGACTCCTCGGCTTCGCTACTGACAATGCCAATCATGCATCCGCCCTTGCTTTTAGTCACCGATACACGCCATCACTTAACTCCTCCTCTTTATTTCAAATCGATCACTTCCGCTTCTTCTTCTTTTTCTTAAGAATTTCTTCGCCTCATTTCCTGTGATCTCTCTTTCTCGTGAATCCTTCAAGAAGCGCACTCTTCGGCTTTCCTTCCGAGCTCCTTTCCAAATTCGGGTAATCTTTCTTTTTCTTATCCTGCTCCCTCCTAGGAACGTTCTTAGCAATGTCTCGGTCCGGTTCCTCCCAAACCATCTCTCATGCTAGAAACTCATCTCGGAGTTCTCACCATTCTCTAATCCCCGACCCTTCTAGGGATTCTCCTCCCGTTTCCCCCTCTTCTCAGAGGTAGATAGAGTTCGATTTTGGGACTCTTTCGCGGTCCCTAAAAATTTCTTAAAAAGCCCTAAGTGACCTCATCTCCGGCGACTACATTGCGTCGGGATATAGCCTATCTCTTCGGACCGGGGTACGTCCCAACTTAGCGACTCCCCCAACTTTAGCTTTGCAAGCCCAGTTTGATGTTAGGCTGCGCCTTCCCCCTCCAAAATTCTTATGCCAAATATCAGACCTCTATGGTGTCCTCTCAACCAATTCGTTCCAAACGCTATTCGCATGATGATCTCCTTCTACATCCTTCTCAAGGGAAATGGAGGGAGACCATCTGAATCTGTTTCTTTTCTCACTATAATTGTAAAACCGTCGGCCCTTTTTACTATATAAGCGGTAGGGTAAAAGGGAAATGCTCTTTTCTCGGGTAAGGTCCCAAATATCAATAAGGAGTGGGGTAACCATTATGTTTTCATAACCCCAGATAAACCCCGGCCTTTCAAGCATCAAAGACTGGGTTTATAAGAACCCCTCTCCTCCGGCTCCTCCTAACCATATCTCTTCTCCCACTAATCGCCGGGTAAGTCGATGCTGAATTCCCATGTGCGCGCTCACGAGTATTTTCATTTGCCCGGGCTTTATTCTAATCCCCGCCTCTTTTCCCACTTCAAGTTTTGCTCCGTGAGAGTCCCTCTCGAACCGGGAGACGGTAAATATTTTCTCTTTTTCTCATTAATACACCCATTATGGGCTCATTTTGACTGATCTCGTGTTGTTTTTTTCTCCTCGGATATGTTATGGTTGTCGAAGATTTTGGAGGACCACAGAAGGCTCTTCAGCGCGCCCCCACCTCCCTCCGTCTCGCAACCGAGGCTCCAGATGCCGCTCCCTCCTCTCCTGTCCCAGATCTGTGGAACCCGAGGAAATTGAACACGATGCTCCTCCCTGAAGAAGTCAAACACCAACAAGGGTAAGGCTCCCACTAGCCAGGGCTCGCTCCTCGAAGGATACCTTTAGGTGTAAGTTCCCGATGCGGCGCAGCCTAGGGTCTCTCCTCCACCCCTATCGACGTTGATTCCTATTCCTCGGGTACCTCCGCCAAGAAGTTCTTCGGTGAACGGATTTCTGTAGAAGACTATGAGAAGCTCACCAGCCTCTCTCCGGACCAGCAAAGCGTCGGTCTGTGCCATTTTTCTCGAGGTAATCTCCAATTCCTCTTAATCTGGTGTATCTAATTCTCAATGCAAATACCAACACATCTGTGTGTTTGTATCTCAGTTGGGCATCCTTTTATCCAACTTGTGGAGCCCTTCTAACCTTCTCCCTCGCCACAACTCAAGGAATCGGAGGACTCCCTCCTTGCGAGGAGAAAAGAAGGCCACTCTTGCCTCCCTTTGCCATAAGAAGGTTGAGGCCGAGCCAAGGCGAAAGCCGAGGCAGCACGGGAGGCTGCAGAAAGAGACTAACGACTGGCGATCCACCACGCTCTGCAGGAGTCTCGGATGCATCGAAGACCACTGGTGGAGGGAGCGAGGTCTGTTTAAAGACCCTTTTCTATTCTGAACCTAGTCGGCATGTCTTACATGCTTTGTGGCCCACTAAGAAGGACTATCTCAATCACCCCAGCCTTCCTTGGGGACATGAGCCCTTATATCCGGTTCTTTTATGAGTATGGGTTCAACACAACCGCAAAGAAGAGGCCGATCCCAACTTCTCGGGGAATTTAATAAGATCGGTCCTCTCATGGCCATGCCTACTCCTCCTTCTTTCAAAGGCGACTCTTCCCGCTCGATCGAAGAAGAGTGGTGGACTCCGATTCTTAACCAATTGGTGGCTGAACCGATAAAGGTTGAGGTTCTTTGCAGCAGAGATGCCCCCGCCGATCCCCCTTTGTGCCCCTTATCCCTGGAAGTTTTGGTTCCCGGGAGGAAGCATGCATGGCTCGTGCCATGGAGAAGGACGCCGAGCAAGCTACTGCGAGAAGTTGAGGCCGAGGAAGACTCTAACCCTCTGTTTAACTCCCGATGCTACAAACAATTTACTTTACCTTGTAATGAATTCTGCTCTTTCTCTTTCTTTCTCTTATGTCGGTTTGGCATTTTAAACTCTGCTCTCCTCTGTTGGGAGTTTACATTTCGTTTTAAATTCTGTTGCCCCCTTGCTTGGGGGCCTTTTGGTGTGAATATATGTGATCCTCCCTCGTCGGGAGTTAATTCTCGTTTATCCTGTGTATCTTCCTGGCCAGAATTAGTTTTCATAATCGTTGTTTTATCCTCCCTTGTCGGGAGCTTGTTATCGCATGAATGCTGTGTCCTCCCTTGCCCGGAGTTGCATGCTCTTTATCTCGTGCTTCTCGTATTCGATTTTTGCTGCATGTTTACAAATGTCTAGCTTCAAAGTACATTTAGCTTGCATGCGTGACTTAATCATTGGGAACATACCACCGGGCCGGTAGCGTGTACGTATCCTTTTTCTCATAGATTGATAACTCATCTCGCTTAAAATCCCCCTTTTTCATCTATAGGGGTTTATGCCTTAGGTTTTCCATTGACTTCGTAGTCTAAGAGTTTCCCGAATAATTCTTTTAGGCTTAAAGTTTAGCTTTTCTTAAGCAACTTTTGCCCTTGACTTGTCATATTCTCCTGAGTCGCTTAACTCCTTTTCCCATGAACTTTTCTCATGTTTACGTGAGTTAGAACCCCGCTTGGTGAGTTTAACTTGTAATTTCGAGAAGCTTTCTTAGCTTCTTGCTCTCGAAGCCTTCCTCTAGGTTTAGTTTAGTTAGACTCTTGTATGCCTAACTTACATAATCCTTCTTGGATATAGGTTTAGTCAACTTTGCATGCTTAACCTCGGCATTTCCGAAACTTTTCGCGGTTTCGATCCTTGTCCCCTTTCTCAGTGCTTATCCATTAAGCCCCCTCTTTTTAGACTTGAAGCTATATCCTATATTCCTCACTTAGCCAACTAAGCTCTAACTATAGAGTCAAGCTAGCTTTAGGAAACTTTCTACTAGTTCTGTCTTCTCAAACATCCCCGGGTCCAAGCAGGTGAACCCCATCGCAGTAAGCCCGACTTAGCTTACACGAAGCTAGTCGTCCGCTTTCATTCTCTCGCCACTTCTTTCGAGGAGTAAGTAAGTCGTGCACACTTCATGT
Source organism: Paraleonurus japonicus (assembly GCA_030762865.1). Classification (NCBI taxonomy): domain Eukaryota; kingdom Viridiplantae; phylum Streptophyta; class Magnoliopsida; order Lamiales; family Lamiaceae; genus Paraleonurus; species Paraleonurus japonicus. The sequence continues at coordinate 31,857,308 of CM061054.1, forward strand.
GTTCAGATTTTCATAAACCTTCATGGCTTTCAAGTTAGTCAAGCCCTTTCTATGGGCTTAATTTGTTCTTCGATGGCTTCCTTAGCTTTTCTTTTAAAAACCTTTCCTTAGGTTTAGCTTGATGTTTTGAAGCTATTTCCTGGCTTCTTTTCTCTTAACCCCTCTCACGGGTTTAGATGGGTCAAACCTTTTCTCGCAGGTTTGAGTTTTTCGAAGCTATCTCTTAGCCTTTTTCCTCGATTTCACCTACGCTTAGGTTAGTTAAACCCGCCGTAGACGTAGCCAACTATGCCTTATTTTTCTGTCTCGTAATCCCTTCTTTGGGACTAACCTAGTTAGACACTTATAAGTCCAATTTGATATCTTTAAGACTTTCATAGCCTTACGTCTAATAGTCCTCTATGGACACGGGTTTGGCTAAACTTTATAAGTTTAACTTAGTGACTTGAAACTTCAGCAGTTGTCAAATCCCGAAACTCTTCCTAGGTGCGGGCTTAGTTGAGCCCTTCTCGTAGGCCTGCTCAAGGCTTTTCTCAAAGCCTTGTCTCATGTTTTACACTTAGTCGGTTAAATCCTTATTGTAGGTTTAACTAGGTTCTTCAAGCCATCTCTTACACCCTTCCTTGGTCTAGATAGATTAAACCCCTCCGAGGGTTTAAATTCAGCTTTTAGAAGTTATTTCTTAACTTCTCCCATAGGTTTAATTTTAGATTTTGAAGCTATTTCTTAGCTTCTTCTCTCACAACCTTTTTCTGGATTTAGGTAAGCTAAACCCTCTCTCGGAGGTTTAACTTTAGTGTTTTGAAGCTATCTCTTAGCTTCTTTTCTCGTAACCGCTTCTCTCGATTTAGGTGGGTTAAACCCTCTCAAGGTTTAACTTTAGCTTTGAAGCTATCTCTCGCCTTCTTTTCTCATAACCCTTCTCTGGTTTAGGTGGGTTAAACCCTCTCTGCAGTTTAACTTTAGTGTTTTGAAGCTATCTCTTAGCTTCTTTTCTCGTAACCCTTCTCTGGGTTTAGGTGGGTTAAACCCTCTCTAGGTTTAACTTTAGCTCTCGAAGCTATCTCTTAGCTTCTTTTCTCGTAACCCTTCTAGGGTTTAGGTGGGTTAAACCCTCTCTGCAGGTTTAACTTTAGTGTTTTGAAGCTATCTCTTAGCTTCTTTTCTCGTAACCCTTCTCTGGGTTTAGGTGGGTTAAACCCTCTCTGCAGGTTTAACTTTAGTGTTTTGAAGCTATCTCTTAGCTTCTTTTCTCGTAACCCTTCTCTAGGTTTAGGTGGGTTAAACCCTCTCTCGTAGGTTTAACTTTAGTGTTTTGAAGCTATCTCTTATCTTCTTTTCTCGTAACCCTTCTCTGGGTTTAGGTGGGTTAAACCCTCTCTGCAGGTTTAACTTTAGTGTTTTGAAGCTATCTCTTAGCTTCTTTTCTCGTTGTTTTGATGTGAATTCGTTTCGTGAATGCTCATCGTATTTCTCATTAAATGCTTCTCGTGCATTTTATTTATTCGTTTAACTTTTTGCACGTTATCAATTCTCATATAATCAATCGTGTGTTGTGATGCAATCGTGTCGAATAACATGCAATCATATTGTTTCAATCGCAATCAACGAAAGAATAAACTAATATAAACTCATAGATAATGAAAAATCGCTTTCATCAATTGATAAATGATTTGCCCCATTGACCATAATCGATCAACACAAGTTAAGAACTAACTTGGCCGGCCTCTTTAAAAACCTCCTGCGGTAAAACCCGGAGGGAAACCCGCAGCAAGGGAAAAAAGAGTACCAGTGGAATGAAATTACAATTTATTCAAAATTCAAATAACATGAATAGAACAACTCTTGGATAAAAAGAACCACATACTTGCAGCGAGGCGGGTACTTTCTTCGTGTGTAAAACCTCTTCAATCGGCAGACATTCCGTGGTCTAGCCGGTTGATTTCCTTCCATGTCTTGTAACTCATAAGCTCCCCTCGGAGGACCTTGGTCACCTTGTACGGACCTTCCCACTTGGGATCGAGCTTTCCAATGTTTTTCAGCACATCCGCTTGTCTCAAGACAAGATCTCCTTCTTTAAATCTCCGACTTATGACTTTCTCGGTCATAAGCTGCCTTTATGCGACTTTTGTACTTCTCGGTTTTCGGGTGGGCGATTTCGCGCTCCTCCTCTAGCATGTCTAGGTTCTCCCTCATCAGCTCTTCATTTCTTCCCTCCCCGGGAAGTGGGCAAAACGATGTGTCTCCATCCCCACTTCGAAGGTATGACTGCACTGCCCCATATACTAAGTGAAAGGGGGACTCCTCTGTTGGCTCCTCGGGGTGGTCCGATAGACCCACAAAATCGACTCTAGCTTATCGACCCACCTCCTTCCCGGCTTTGTCGAGCCGGGCACGTATTCCATTCACAATAGTTACATTGGTGACTTCCACTGGCCATTGGTCTGGGTGTGCCACCGATGTGAATCTCTAGACAATCTTCAGGTTATCACACCATTTCCGTACCATGTTTTCCATAAACCGGGTCCCATTATCTCGATACCGGATTCTAGGTATGCCAAACTGCAGTAAATATATCTCCATAAAAATTTAATTATGTTACCTTCTTCGATCCTTGCTAGAGGTACAGCTTCACCCACTTGCTAAAGTAGTCCACCGCCACCAATAGAAACTTCCGCCGCCCACCGCAATCGGGAATGGGCCCACTGTGTCAATCCCCCACTTCGCGAAGGGACACGGGAATGCATGGTCCCCATCTCCTCTCGTAGGGAGGTGGATGAGGCAGCCATGCTTTTGGCATTTCTCACACTTCTTCACCCGGTCTTTGGCGCCACGGGTCATGGTAGGCCGAAGTATCCGGCCCTCAAGGCCTTCTCGACTATTGTCCGAGCCCCCGCATCGTCAAAGACAACAACCCTCATGTTTATCTTTGATTACGTACCTCCCTTCTTGAGGGGATAAACATCTCAAGTAAGGCTGTGTGAAGGACCGCCGGTACAACTTGTCCCCGATCATCGTGTATCATATTCTCCACCTCGAGCTTTCTTTTATCTGGGCAGCTCTCCGAGTTCGCAACACTCGGTACATGCCGGGTTCTCCAATCATCTTGTCCGATGGCTCCTACCGACGGAACCGTTGCTTCACCTCGTAGTCATCGTGGTGATCCTCTCCTCCTCGCAGTGTTGCGGAACTCGCTAGCTTTGAAAGGCTATCCGCCTGGAGTTTTCTTCTCGAGGTATTTGTCGACCTCAAAGGAACCGAACCTTCCTGCAGGTTCGGCTACTCACCGAATGTAATCTACCATCTTCTCATCCTTGGCCTCGTACCCACGTAACTCCTTTGGGTTACAAGTTGGGAATCAAAAATATGACCACTAGACTGCTCCCAGCCTCGGCCATCTCCATTCCTCGAATCGGGGCTCGTACTCGGCTCCGTTGTTAGAGGTAAAACCCGAACCTCACCGCAACTTGCATTTTCTGGCCCTCTAGATCAATAATTATGATCCCAGCTCCACAACCCCTGCATAGACACAGAGCCGTCAACGTATACCTTCCATTCTTCTTCCTCCGGCGCACGTGTATCCTCCTGGATGAAGTCGAGAGGGCTTGTGCTTTAATAGTTCTCCGCGGCTCAAAATCCACGCCGTATTCTCCCGCTTGACGGCCCACTTGACCATCCTCCCCGAAAGATCAGCTCTCCCTATCACCTATTTCGTAAGGTAGTTAGTCCGAACAATGACCTTATGCGACAAAAATATAGTCGTAACCTCCGTGCCGTGACCATTATAGTCGTGGCTGTCTTCTCTATCACCGAGTATCTCACTTCAGCCTCCTGGATGAGCTTTACCGATGTAGTAAACAGGATTTTGGGTCGACCCTTCCTCCCTCACTAGCACGGAGCTAAGTGAGACCCCACCTACAAAGAGGTAAAGGTAGAGTGTCTCCCCGGACTTGGCTTCGTTAACGTATGTAATCGGGCCAGTCAGTTTAAGCTCCTCGAATGACTGCCGGCATTGCTCGTCCCACTCAAACTTGAATCCCTTCCTTAGGATTTTTAAGAAGGGATGACTCCTCTCTGCAGACACTGGCTATGAATACGCTCAGCGCTATAGTTCTTCCATTCGGTCTGCAGCCTCCTTGATGTTGGTGGGAGGCTGCATATCAAGCACGATTTCACCTTAGCAGGTTAACCTCGATCCTCGCCGGGTCACCATATATCCAAGGAATTTCCCGGACCTCACTCCAAAAGAACACTTGGCCGGATTCAGCCTTTGATACGGATAAAAATGTCAGGCCCAACTACACGTAGGGTCTAAATACGACCAGCCCAATAGGGCCCAATGACGTTATTAGATACCCTAGATAAAGGGAGGAAAACCCGAGATGGGCCCGAGCCCAGATCGGCTAAAACCAGGCTACGAAGTCCTAAACCTACCTCTGGGGGCCACGAGGCCCAAGCTGTATGGAGAGGGGCCATGAGGCCCAAGCCCAACTACGATAGGCCACGAGGCTTACAATCGAATACAGTGTCGCGAGGCCCCAAAGCCCAATCGCAGTGGGCCGCGAGGCCCAAACCTGGCTACAGTGGACCGAGAAGCCGGCGAGATTTAAAGAGTACGTGAGGGTTTTTGACTAAGCCCATGACGGTTATTTATCCGATAAGATCAAGAAACGCTGGAAGGAACGAGTAGTTGAGATAATTGAGGCCCAAGCCAAGGAATATTCCCCATATTCCTCATTGATCGGGTCTAACCTCCTCCAAGGGGGAATTCGTAGAGATATGATCAGATTTCTTGAGGAAAAAGATATCCACGCACGACATCATGGCGTAACGCGGGATAGTGCCTCGGAGACCGTGTGTTGACAGTTATGGATCTTAACGTACGTATAAGTAGGACACCCCGCAGGAGGTAACGGTATCGAATCACTATCACTCTCACTTAGCTACCTTATACGTACTTTCTTGAGTGTTTTCCTGATCCGACTTGAGCGTCGGAGTGCCTACGCCGGAGAACCCTCCGGCGTATTTTGCGAGTACGTTTGTTCGAGGGAAGCTAAGGATCCGAGTGCGTAAAGGCTTTACCCACGTGAACCCGGTGGGGAAACGAGACCAGTCGCTTTTACGCATCAATTGGCATCGTCTGTGGGAAAAGAAGAGCCGAGACGTGAGTTTTAGTTTCTTTTCTTTTCTAATTATCTGAAAGAAGGACATCATGACGGGTGAACGTACACCCATGAGACCGATTGCACTAGTACCAGCTAGGGAAGGATAACCCCGCAAACCCAATGCGAGGTGAAGCCGTGCCCCACCCCGTGCCTCCGGTGGCTATGCCCAATATCGAGGACCGCCAATGGTTACGTGGGCGCAAAGTGAGAGCTTCAACTCCCGGCCAACACCATCCAGAGTAGGAGCTGTTGTTAGAGAGGAAGGATACCTCGAGAGAATCCAGAACCAGCCGCCTCTGTCGCTCTAACCCGGGAGCAGCTGGATGACATGATAGCTCGAGTTGTGGCCAGGCTGGCAATGGCAGAGGAGGAGGACCTCCACCCGTAGGGAGGACTAGAGAACCAGGACCAGGGGAATCTGCTGCTCGATCTCAACCAGGGGGAGCAGGCAGACGAGTATCAAGAGGAGAGAAGGAGAGAAGTGGAGTCCAGAACCAGGAAGAGGCCCCGGGAGCCGAAGGAGCCCAAGAGAGAAGGTCGCCAGCCCCTCGGCCGAGGGAGGCTGGTCCCGAGGAAGCGGCACGGGGAAGGAGACAGCCCCGCCGCAGCGAGGAAGTAAGATCGAGGACCAAGAACAGGGAACAGGAGACACCTGTCGAGGCCATGAAAGACCAGATCGATCCTTGAGGAAACAAATGGACAACATGAAACATCGGATGGAAAATCGGGTTAGTATGCCTCGACCTGCTACAGGTTGCCAATTTATCGAGAATATCTTACAAGATGAATTGCCTAGCAATTTTAAACCTCTTAATTATGAATATGATGGTACGAGTGACCCCTATGATCATTTGGTGAGATTTGAAAATTCGGCCCTCCTCCATCGATATGGGGAGGGTGTGAAGTGCGGTGGTCTTTCTTACTACTCTATCTAAGGCGGCCAGGTGGTTTAGCCAGCTAGAACCCAATTCCATCAACTCCTTTGAACAGTTTGGGGAGCTCTTCTTGCATCAATTTGCTAGTGCAAGGAGGCAACCCAGAGCTACGCTAACATTGTTTAACATGAAGCAAGGGGAGAATGAAAGCCTAAGGGCCTTCATGAAGAGGTTCAATCAGGCGGCACTAGAGGTTCCAACCGCCACCCCGAGAGGTAAAAATTAATGCTTTCACTAGTAACCTCCGAGATGGAGACTTGTTTTCCTCCCGGCTAAGAAGCCACCCGGACATTCGATGAAGCGCTAAGGAGGGTGGAGAAGTACGTCACATTGGAGGAGGTAAGAAAGGCGAAGAGAGCCGAGGTTAAACCAAGTGGACTCGAAAAGAAGAAGGAATCATCAAAGAAAAGCTCAACGGCGAGTAACCTAAGAAAGCTGCAAAATCTGGACCTCGCTCCAGGGTTCGACAAGTATACCCCCACTGAAGCTTGAGCCGAGCAGAGCTATTGGAAGTGGCATCCGACCATCCGGAAATGAAGTTTCCATGGACACGGTCCAGGGGCCTCAAAAACCTAAGTCGATAAGTTTTGTCGCTTTCCACAATGAATATGGACATGACACTAACAATTGTTTTCACTTACGTGATGAGATTGAGAGGATGATCCAAGCTGGACATCTTAAAGAGTTTGTTTGAGAGATCGAGTTAGCTCCAGAGGTCAAAAAGAAAAGAAGCCGATGATAAAGCCGAGGAAAAAGGAAGGATGGTCGAAGGGAGGCGGGAGGAGAGACCCTCCCGGAAGAGAGGACTTATCCGGATGATAGTCGGGGGTCCAGCGGAGGAGACTCCTTCCGCGCTAGAAAAGCTGGAGAAAGGACCCTCGGGAGAGAGGTAGGAGAAATGTCCAGAGAGGTGGATCACAAAGAAGCTATCCATACACCTCGGATTCATTTTGGCGAGAGGATGGAAGCGTAAGGAAGGAGGACCACGGTGATGCACCTGGTCATCACAGCAGATGTGGCGGGATACACGGTAGCACGGATCTTCGTAGATACGGGAGCTCATGCAGACATCATCTTCGTAGATGTGGTTATGGCAAATTTTTGATTGTGGATGTTCCCTCATCCTATAACATGATTTTTGGTAGACCATTGTTGAACCTATTTCAGGTGGTTATATCAACTTATCACATGAAACTCAAGTTTCCAGTGAATGACGAGGTAGGTGAAGTAGCCGGAGATCGGTGCAATCCAGGAAATGCTACGTGGAGGCAATAAAGATAGTGATAAAGAGCTGCATTGCAGCCTGAAAAGAGACAAAGAGGTAGGCCGAGAATCCAAGAGGTGCAAGATTTCCGAAGAAATCGATCCTCCGAAGATGGAAGCTGAAGGAGAGCTGATGATGGTGGAGTTGTATCCCGGAAAGAAAGGATACACAACGAAGGTTGGAGCCAGTGGAGCCGAGTTGGAGAAGGACACAGTAGCAGCTCTACGAAGAAATGCGGACGTTTTTGCTTTTTCTTCCTCGACATGACAGTATCCCGAGGAGGTGGCGATGCATCACCCGAACGTGGATCCCAAAGCTAAACCAATAAAACGAGAAATTAAGGGTTTTCGGACCGAGAGAAAGATGCCATTACGAAGGTAGAAGTAGAAAAGCTGCTGGAGGCGGGACATGTCAAGCGAATACAATTCCCCACAGGCTATCCAATGCTTTGTCTTGGTGGCGAAACTAGGGGGAAATGGAGAATGTGCATAGATTTCCGAGACACGAACAAGGCTTGTCCTAAGGATCATTATCCCTTGCCTAGGATTGACCGGATGGATGACTCTACATCGAGAATTTGGCTGCTAAGCATGATGGATGCCTATCAAGGCTACCATCGAGATACAAATTTTCCCTCCGGATATCCCAAAGGTTAGTTTCATTATTGCTAGTGGAACTTTTTGTTATATTAGAATGCCCTTTGGGTTGAAGAATGCAGGAGCTACCTATCGAGAGAATGGTGGATAAAATGTTCCGAGACCAGCTAGGGAGGAACATGGAGGTCTACATTGATGATATGCTCGTGAAAAGCGTAGAAGCCGGAAAACATGTGGCAGATCCGGAGGAAGCTTTCTCGGTGCTCGGGAGGAATGGCATGAAGCTGAATCCAGCAAAGTGTTCTTTTGGAGTGAGATCCGGGAAGTTCCTCGGATATATGGTGACCCGGCGGGAATCGAGGTTAACCCCGCTAAGGTGAAAGTTGTGCTTGATATGCAGCCCTCCACAAATATCAAGGAGGCTGCAGAGGTGAATGGGAGAATTATAGCTTTAAAGCGAGATTCATAGCCAGATCTGCGGAGAGGAGCCATCCCTTCTTTAAAATCTTGAGGAAGGGATCTAAGTTCGAGTGGAATGAGCAATGCCAGGCGTTCGAAGAGCTTAAACGAAGACTCGGCCCAGATTACCTACATTAACGAAGCCTATACAAGGGGAGACACTTTACCTCTACCTCTCTGTAGGTGGGGTCTCACTCGGCTCCGTCTTTGGTGAGGGAGGAGGGGTCAACCCGAAACCTATTTACTACATTAGTAAGCTCATACAGGAGCTGAAGTGAGATACTCGGAGATAGAGAAAGCAGCCACGACTATAATGGTCACCGCACGGAGGTTACGGCCTTATTTTTGTCACATAAGGTCATTGTTCGGACTAACTACCTTTTGAAACAGGTGATAGGGAGACACATCGTTTAGCCCACTTCCAGGAGGCTAGAAATGAAGAGTTGATGAGAGAGAACCTAGACATGCTAGAAGAGGAGCGCGAGATCGCCCACGAAAAATGAGAAGTATAAAAGCCGCATAAAGGCCGCTTATGACCAGAAAGTCGTAAGTCGGAGATTTGAAGAAGGAGATCTAGTCTGAAGCAAGCCGACGCGTTGAAAAATATTGGAAAGCTCGATCCCAAGTGGGAGGGGCCGTACAAGGTGACCGGGGTCCTCCGAGGAGGAGCTTATGAGCTACAAGACATGGAAGGAAATCATCCGGCTAGACCTGGAATGTCTGCCATTTGAAGAGGTTTTATACGAAGAAAGTACCCGCCTCGCTGCAAGTAGGTGGTTCTTTTTATGCTAGAGTTGTTTTATTTATGTTACGAATAAATTGTAACTTCGCTCCACCGGTACTCTTTTTTCCCCTCCTGCGGGTTTCCCACCGGGTTTTACCGTAGGGAGGTTTTTTAAAGAGGTCGGCCAAGTTAACTCTTAACTTGCGTTGATCGATTATGGTCAATGGGGCAAATTTGTTTATCAATTAATGAAAGCGATTTTTCATTATCTATGAGTTCATTCTTTCGTTGAGTACGATTGAAATAATATAAATACATGTTATTCGATACAATTGCATCACAACACACGATTGATTACGTGAGAATTAATAACTTGCGAGAAAGGTAAACAACAAATAAAATGCACGATAAGCATTCAATGAGAAATACAATGAGCATTCACGAAATGAATTCGCATTATGAGAAACGAAGCTAAGAGATAGCTTCAAAAGTACTAAAGTTAAACCTACAGAGAGGGTTTAACTCACCTAAACCCAGAGAGGGGTTACGAGAAAGAAGCTAAGAGATAGCTTGAAACACTAAAGTTAAACCTACGAGAGAGGGTTTAACCCACCTAAACCCAGAGAGGGGTTACGAGAAAGAAGCTAAGAGATAGCTTGAAACACTAAAGTTAAACCTACGAGAGAGGTTTAACCCACCTAAACCCAGAGAGGGGTTACGAGAAAGAAGCTAAGAGATAGCTTGAAACACTAAAGTTAAACCCGCGAGAGAGGGTTTAACCCACCTAAACCCAGAGAGGGGTTACGAGAAAGAAGCTAAGAGATAGCTTGAAACACTAAAGTTAAACCTATAGAGAGGGTTTAACCCACCTAAACCCAGAGAAGGGTTACGAGAAAGAAGCTAAGAGATGGCTTGAAACACTAAAGTTAAACCTACAGAGAGGGTTTAACCCACCTAAACCCAGAGAGGGGTTACGAGAAAGAAGCTAAGAGATAGCTTTGAAACACTAAAGTTAAACCTACAGAGAGGGTTTAACCCACCTAAACCCAGAGAGGGGTTACGAGAAAGAAGCTAAGAGATAGCTTGAAACACTAAAGTTAAACCTACAGAGAGGGTTTAACCCACCTAAACCCAGAGAGGGGTTACGAGAAAGAAGCTAAGAGATAACTTGAAACACTAAAGTTAAACCCGCAGAGAGGGTTTAACCCACCTAAACCCGAGAGAGGGGTTGTCGGAATGAAGTTAAAAGATAACTTGAAATACTAAGGTTAAACCCGCAGAGAGAGGGGTTAACCTATCTAGACCCGAGAAAGGGTGTAATAGTTAAAGAGATGGCTTTAAAAGCTTGGTTAAACCTACGATAAGGATTTAACCGACTAAGTGTAAGACAAGAGACGGGGCTTTCAGGCCTTGACCAGGCCCACAAGAAGGACTCGGCTAAACTCGCACCTAAGAAAGGCCTTGGGGTGTGGAAAGCAGCCAAACAAATGAACTCATTAAGCTAAACCTATAAAGTTTAGCTAAATCGTGTCCAGAGAGGACTATTAAACCTAAAGCTATGAAAGACTTAAATCTAGCAAGTTGGACTTATGAGTGTCTGACGAGGTTAGTCTCAAGAGGGAGATTACGAGGCAGGAAACTAAGGCATATTTGGCTAAGGGTTTAACCCGACTAAGCACAGTGAAGCCTAAGATAAGAAAATAAGAAATAGTTTGAAACATCGGTATAAACCTAAGGAAGGGTTTTTGTAGAAGAGAAAAGCTAAGACCCTAGAAAGGGTTTTGACCGGCTTCAAAACCCCAGAGGGTTAAGGAATGCTAAGACCAGGAGCACGTAGGGCTTACTTGCTCCTCGAAGGAGTGACATGAAAGCGGAAATGGACTATTGGCTGCATGTCGGCTAAGCGAAACATGCAGAGGGGATTCAATCAGCTGAACCCCAAAATGTTTGACAAAACAGAATCGAAAGGAGGTCTCCTAGAGCCAACTCGACTCTTTAGCGAGAGACCAGTTGGATAAGGGAGAAATACGAGACATAAACGACAAAGCCTACAAGAAGGGCTTAGATAGATCACGCACCTAAGAAGGGTGATGAGAACAAGGAGCTAGAAAAGCCTTTTAAAATACTAAGTTTTACCTACCGGGTAGGGTGCTAACTTACGTAAGCATGAGAAAAACTATCTAAGGAAAATTCCAGACTATGAAGTCAAGGGAAAATCTAAAAGCCTAAAGCATAAAACCCTAGAGAAGGAAAAGGGGGTTGATGAGCGGATGAGTTATCGCCTATAAGGAAAAGGATACGTACACACTACTAGCTAGCGTTATGTTCCCACCGATTAAGTCATGCATACAAGCTAATAGTTCGAGAGGCTAGACAGGTTTGTAAACATGCAATGAAAATTGAGTATGGGAAACACAAATAAACTGATATAACTCCCAAAGAAAGGAGGACACAAGTACTCATGCAAATAACAAGCTCCGGCAAGGGAGGACAAACACCAGATATGAGAAGCGGTTCCGGCAAGGGAAGATACGCGGATATACGAAAATTAACTCCCGACGAGGGAGGATCCCATTCATTCACAACAAAAAGGCCCCCTGCGAGGGGGCAACAGTAATGCCAAAACATAAACTAAACTCCCAACGAAGGGGAGACAGAATTCGGGTGCCAAACCGGCATAAGAGAGAGAGAGAAGAGAATTCATTACAGACCGCGAAATAGGAAATTGTTTGAGAAATGAACCGGGGATAGGGAGGTTTCTCTGCTTCATTGGCAGTGGCAGCCACTTCCGCTTCTTTCTCCGGTGGCTCGAGCCATACACGCTTCCTCTTGGGAGGCGGGAACTTCCAGGGCAAGGGGGCATAGAGGGGGATCGGTGGGGACATCTCTGCTGCCACAACCTCCGTCCGCACCAGCTCGGCGATCAACTCGTTAAGAATTGGGGACCACCGGTCCTCCTCAATAGACCTCGAAGGGTCACCTTTGAAATGTGGGGGAGTAGGCATGGAGGCTAGAGCGTTGTTCCTATCAAACTCCCCGAGAAGGAGGGATCGCCTTGCCGCCGCACGGCCGCATCAAACCCGTAGTCATAGAAAAAGCGGATGTAAGGCCCCATATCCCCAAGGAAGCCGGGATGATTCAGTCTTGCTCCCGTAACCGGGCCATAGAGTATGCAGGAAGTCTTGTCCAGGTGCGGAGAAGAAGAGAGTCTGCGGGAGGGACTGGCCCCCTTCACCGGGGCCTCTGGTGCACTTGGGATTCTTGCGGGGCATGGTAGACCGCCATGTCATTCGTTTCCTTCTCAGCCGCCTCACGAGCCATGTCGGCTTTCTTCAACTCCTCCTCCAGCTTTTTAATGCGGAGGAGGCGAGAGTGGCTTTCTTCTTCTCGGCCCAGAGCGAGTCCTCCAACTCCTTGATTGAGGAGAGGGGAGCAGGTTGGAGGGCTCCATAGGCTGGACAGAAGGATGCCAAGCCGAGAAACCAGCACGAGTACAATGAGAATGCGGTTGGCACATAGAAAGTAGAATATAACAGAAAGTGAAACAATTGAGATAACCGAGAAGGGTGTTACCCGAGCAAAGTGGCTCGCGGCACGATGTTGCTTCTTGGTCAGAGAGAGGCCGGTAAGCTTTTCGTAGTCGTCTGCAGAGATCCGTTCGCTAAAAAACTTGCTAGTGAAGGTACCCGAGGAGTAAGAGTCCACATCAATAGGGGCTGAAGAAAGGCCTTGGCTGCGTCTAGTGGGATACTTGCGACGCAAAGTATCCCGGGAATGGAGAGAACCACTGGCTGGCGGGGGCTTTGCCCTTAGTGGTTTTAGACTTCTTCGGAGGAGGAGGGTTATCCTCGGGATCTTCCCGGGAGGCTGGCGGAGAAGAGGGGGTGCATCAAGAGCATCACCTTGAGAAGCGGGAGTAGGTAGGGCCGACTCAAGTGAGTCTGGGACCTTCCAAAACTTTGGACAACCACAACATTTCTGCAAAAGAAACCAAGGTAAGGTAGACATCGAGATATATTTATACTCATAAAGGCGATGGATTGTAATGAGATAATTACCATCCTGGGGTTCAAGAGGGACCCTTATCGAGCTAAATTTAAAGTGGGAAAGGATGCGAGAATTGAAGCAGATTTCGGGCAAGTCAAAATGTCCGTGAGCACGAACATGGGCGTTTAGCCAGGAGAATAACCCGGCGGTTAGTAGAGGAGGAGATGTGACTAGAGGGAGCTGGAGGAGAAGGGTTTACGTACACCCATTTCGATTTTGAAAAGGCCAGGGCTTATCGGGGGTAATAAAGACGAAGTGGTCACCCCATTCTTTGTTAATATTGGGCACCTTCCCAATAAAAGAACATTTCCCTTTTACCCGACTACTTACGTAGTAGAAGGGCCCAACGGTTTTACAAGTAAACCGAGAAAAGAAGAGTTCGGCAGACGGTTTCCCTCCATTTCCTTTGAGAAGGATATAGAAGGCGACCATCATCCTAATGGCGTTAGGAACAAAGCTGGTTAAGAGAAACTCTATAGAGGTTCGATATTGGCACGTAAATTTGGGGGAGGAAGACGTAACCCCGCTTCAAACCGGGCTTGCCGAAAGCTAGAGTCGGGAGTCGCTAGGTTTGGTCGGGCCCCCGATCGGGAGAGATAAACTGAAACCCGACGAAATGTAGTCGCCAGAAATGAGATCGGTTAGGGCTTTGTCGGAGATTTTGGAGGAACCGGCAAAGGAGTCCCAGAGGCAGAACCCTATCCACCTCCGGAGAGGAGGAAGAGACGGGAGGAGAGTCTCTGGGGATTGGGGACAGGAGAATGGTGAGAACTTTGGGAAGAATTCCCGAGTGTTAGAAACGGTTCGGGAAGAACCCAGTGGGACATTTCCTAAGAACGCGTTCTGTAAGAGAGTCAAAGCGAGAAAAGAAAGATTTACTGGATGAGGAGAGGAAGTCGAGGTAAGGAGTAAAGAGGACGATCGCGGAGGACTTGCAGAAGTTAAGGTCCTAAATGGAGCAAGAATTCAAAAGAGGAAGAGGAAGGGGAACTGATTTTGAAATAAAGAGGGAGTTAATGGATGCGTGTATCGGTAGCTAAAGCGAGGCGGATGCATGATCGACAGCGATCCCTCGGCCTGAAGCCGAAGAGTCGCTAGGCTCCAAAAGATTAGCGAGAGGGGATGTACAGGAAAAGTCTGAAGGCGTAGGGGGACATCTCAAAGGCTGCGAGGAGGATGTCCCAGGGCAAAGCTGCGAGGAGGAATGTGCAAATCTTCCTTACTCCGGTGAGCTCCAAGATCGCTCACCGCAGTAGGGGGAGTGGTTGATACGGATAAAAATGTCAGGCCCAACTACACGTAGGGCCCAAATACGACCAGCCCAATAGGGCCCAATGACGTTATTAGATACCCTAGATAAAGGGAGGAAAACCCGAGATGGGCCCGAGCCCGAGATCGGGTCAAACCAAAGGCTACGAAGTCCTAAACCTACCTATAGGGGGCCACGAGGCCCGGATCGTATGGAGAGGGCCATGAGGCCCAAGCCCAACTACGAGATAGGCCACGAGGCTTACAATCGAATATAGGCCGCGAGGCCCCAAAGCCCAAGCTGCGGTGGGCTGCGAGGCCCAAACAGCTCTACGAGTGGGCCGAGAAGCCCGTGCGAGATTTAAAGAGTACGTGAGGGTTTTGACTAAGCCCATGATGGTTATTTATCCGATAAGATCAAGAAGCGGCTGGAAGGAGCGAGTAGTTGAGATAATTGAGGCCCAAGCCAAGGAATATTCCCATATTCCTCATTGGTAGTCTAACCTCCCTCCAGGGGGAATTTGTAGATATGATCAGATTTCTTGAGGAAAAAGATATCCACGAAGCGACATCATGGCGTAACGTGCGGGATAGTGCACGAGGCTGTGTTGTGATTATGGATCTTAACGTATGTATAAGTAGGACACCCGCAGGAGGTAACGGTATCGAATCACTATCACTCTCACTTAGCTACCTTATACGTACTTTCTTGAGTGTTTTCCGGTGATCCGACTTGAGCGTCGGAGTGCCTACGCCGGAGAACCCTCCGGCGTATTTTGCAGTACGTTTGTTCAAGGGAAGCTAAGGATCCGAGTGCGTAAAGGCTTTACCCACGTGAACCCAGGTGGGGAAACGGGCCCAGTCAGTTTTACGCATCAAGCTTCATGCCATTCCTCCCGAGCACCGAAAAAGCTTCCTCCGGTTCCGCCACGTGCCTTTCGGCTTTCACGCTTTTCACAAGCATATCATCAACGTAGACTTCCATGTTCCTCCTAGCTGGTCTCGGAACATTTTATCAACCATTCTCCGGTAGGTTGCTCTGCATTCTTCAATCCAAAGGGCATTCTAATATAGCAAAAAGTACCACTAGCAATAATGAAACTTACCTTTGGAATATCCGGAGGAAAAATTTGTATTTGATGGTAGCCTTGATAGGCATCCATCATACTTAGCACTCAAATCCGGATGTAGAGTCGACCATCCGGTCGATCCTAGGCAAGGGATAATGATCTTTAGGGCAAGCCTTGTTCGATCTCGAAAATCTATGCACATTCTCCATTTCCCCTGGTTTTGCCACCAACACCGCATTGGACAACCAGGTGGGAAATTGGATTCGCTTGACATGTCCCGCCTCCGGCAGCCTTCTCTCGCTTCCACCTTCGTGATGGCATCTTTTCTCGGTCCAAAGACCCTTAATTTTTGCTTTCTTGGTTTAGCCTTAGGGTCCACGTTCGAGAGGAAGAAAAGGCAAAAACATCTGCATTTTTCAGATTGCGAGATAATCACCAGCCTACTTCGCCCACCTCATCGTTCACTTTGGAAACTTGAGTTTCATGTGATAAGTTGATATGACCACCTGAAATAAATTCAATACTGGCCTACCAAAGATCATGTCGTAGGATGAGGGTACATCAACAATCAATAAATTTGCCATAACTACCCTCCTCCGTGGAGCTTCGCCTAGCCCCACGGAGGGTTACGACCAAGAGGGTGGTGCCCCTCCCGTGAATCCATACAACTCGTATCCACTTGGTTGCATTTCTATGTTTAAATTCATCTTTTTGAAGCATTCCAAGAATATGATGTCTGCCGAGCTCCCGTGTCTACGAAGATCCTTGCTACCGTATATCCGGCCACATCTGTTGTGATGACTAGTGCATCACCGTGGTCCTCCTTCCTCGAGGCCTCTATCCTCCGGACCAAAATGAATCGAGGTGCATGGATGACCTCCCTCCGATCTATGTCTCTGGACATTTCTCCTACCTCTCTCCTAAGGGTCCTCTCTCCGGCTTTTCTAGCGCGGAAGGAGTCTCCCTCTGCCGGACCTCCGACTATCATCCTGGATAAGTACTCTCTTGGGAGGGTCTCTCCTCCCGCCTCCCTTCGATCATCCTCCCTTTTTCCTCGGCTTTGTCATCGCCTTCCTTTCTTTTTGCCCCTGGAGCTAACTTGATCTCTTTAAACAAACTCTTTAAGTTGTCCCGCTTGGATCATCCTCTCAATTTCATCACGTAAGTGAAAACAATTGTTAGTGTCATGCCCATATTCATTATGGAAATGACAAAATTTATCGACTTGGGCTTTTGAGGTCCCTGGATCGTGTCCATGGAAACTTCATTTCAGGGATGGTCGATGCTACCTCCAGAGTTCTCGCGGCTCGAGCTTCGGGGTCAGTACTTGTCAAACCCGAGCGGGGTCCAAATTTTGCAGGCTTTCTCCGACTCCACCATTGAGCTTTTCTTTGATGATTATTTCTTCTTCTCAGAGTCCACTAGGTTTGACCTCGGCTCTCTTCACCTTCCTCACTTCCTCCAATGTGATGTACTTTTTGCTCTCCTTAGTAGTTCGTCGAACGTCTGGATCGGCTTCTTGGCCTGGGAGGAAAATAGGTCTCCATCTCGGAGATTGCTAGTAAAAGCATTAATTTTTACCTCTAGGGTGGCGGTTGGGACTTCCGGTGCCGCCTGATTGAATCTCTTCATGAAGGCCCGTAGGCTTTCATTTTTACCTTGCTTCATGTTGAACAATGTTAGCGTAGCTCTAGGTTGCCTCCTTGCATTGACGAATCGATGCAAGAAGAGTTCTCCAAACTGCTCAAAGGAGTTGATGGAATTGGGCTCCAATCAAGCTAAACCACCGCTAGGTGCCTTGGATAGAGTAGTAAGAAAGACCGCACTTCACACCCTCCCCACATCGATGGAGGAGGGCCGAATTTTCAAATCTCACCAAATGGTCATAGGGGTCAGTAGTACCATCATATTCATAATTAAGAGGTTTAAAATTGCTTGGCAACTCATCTTGTAAGATATTCTCGGTAAATTGGCAACCTGTAACGGGTCGAGGCATACCGACCCGATTTTCCATCGATGCTTCATGTTGTCCATTTGTTTCCTCAAGGACCTAATTTGGTCTTTCATGGCCTCAGATTGGGTGTCTCCTGTACCCTCTTCTTGATCCTCAATCTTACTTCCCATTCTTTGAAGGGTTGTCTCCTTCCCTCGTGCGGCTTCCTGCAGACCAGCCTCCTCGGTCGAGGCTGGCGACCTCCTTTCTTGGACTCCTTCAGCCTCCTAGGGTTTCCTCCCGGTTCCTGGACTCCACCTCTCTCTGCAGGTGGGGGTCCTCCCCTCTGCGATTGCTCTAGCTACGGCTCTAGCTATCATATCATCCGTTGCTCCCGAGTGAGGGCGATGGAGGCGGCTGTTACGGCATTCTCTCGAGGTATCCCCTGGCTGGAGCATTGATGGCTCCGGGACCCCGCTATAGGGTTTCCTTCGGAATTGCAGAGGAAGAGGCAGTGGGTTCACCCCTGCCTCTCGGCGGCGAGTCCCACTCTGGGTGGCATTGGCCAGAGTCGAGCTTTCGTCTCGTACCACCGTAACAAGTGGTGGTCCTTCGATGTGGGCACAGCCATAGGTGGCACGGGGTTGGATGTAGCCTCACCTTGCATGGGGTTTGCGGGGATTGTCCTTCTCCGAGCGGTACTAGTGCAATTGGTCTCATGGGTGTACGTTCACCGGTCATGATGTCCTTCTTTGAGATAATCAGCAAAGAAAAGAAGTTTGAACTCACGTCTCAGCTCTTCTTTCCCACAGACGGCGCCAATTGATGTGTAAAGCGGACTGGCCCGTTTACCCACAGGTTCACGTGGGTAAAGCCTTTACGCACTAAGATCCTTAGCTTTCCTCGAACAAACGCACACTGTAAAACACGCCGGAGGGTTCTCCGGTGTAGGCACTCCGACGCTCAAGTCGGATCACCGAAAAAACACTCAAGAAAGTACGTATAGAGTAGATAAGTAAGAGTGATAGTGATTCGACATCATTACCTCCCTCACGGGGTGTTACTTATACGTAAGTTAAGAGCAATAACCGTCATCACGGTTCCAAGGCATTATCCCGCACGCTCTGTCATGATGTCATGCGTGGATATCTTTTCTCTCAAGAAATCAGTATTGTGCCTACGAATTCCCTCCTCGGACGGAGGTTGGACCCGACCAATGAGGGAACATAGGAGACATTCCTTGACTTGGGTCTTAATTATCTCAACTACTCGTTCCTTCTAACGTTTCTTGGTCTTATCAAATAAATAACCGCTATGGGCTCGGTCAAACACTCACGTGCTCTTCAAAATCTACTTGGGCCTCTCGGCCCACCTGCAGCCTAGGTTTGGGCCTCGCGGCCCACCTACGGTCGAGTTTGGGCCTCGTGACATGTAGCCGGGTTTAGGCCTCGTGGCCTATTTGTAGTTGGGTTTGGGCCTCGTGGCCCTCTCCATCTGAGGCCTTGGCCTCGCGGCCCACCCTGTAGGTAGGTTTAGGGCTTCGTAGCTTTGTTGAGGCCGATCCGGGCTCGGGCCCATCTCGGGTTTTCCGACCTCTATCTAAGGTATTCAATTACATCATCGAGCCCTACTAGGCTGGGTGTATTTGGGCCCTACGTGTAGTTGGGTCCGACATTTTTATCCGCATCATACCGTGTTTTGTTCTTTGGTTTTTCATTTTTCATTTTTCAATGCTGGTTTTTTCATGTTTTTGGGTTTATTCATTCTTTATTGGCTACTATTGGGAAGCATGAATGTATCAATTATTGAATTTTGCTAGTAGAGATGATAATTTTTTTGTTAATGTGTGTGCCAAATTATCCGGATGAAGTTGTATTTTTATGTGTTTATACTGTCCATTTTTTTCTCTTTCTTCGTTTGCCATTTTTATTGAATTTTTTGTTATAGTGATTTTTGTTCTCTATTCTTGTAGAGAATAATTCTCAGCTTTTGTCACTTTTTTCAACGCCATTTTCTATTCTTTTTATGGCTCTTATATTTTTAACTTTTAAAAATTTTGTTGTAGTGATTTTCGCATAGACATGTGGTTACCGGAATAGCAGCAGAATACAAGTTCATTCACTCAAAGTTGGATTAGGATCGCTTGAATGCTTTTATGTTTGAATATATTTGAATTATACTCATTCTTATGTTGGGTATACTGTAATGAGGGATATTAATAGGTTTCAAGTTTTGAATATATTTGAACTATACTCATTCTTATGTTTTGAATATATTTGTCCTGACCAAACTCATACATGAGTGATATTAATGGGTTTCAAGTGTTGAAAAAAATTGTACAATAGAAGAAAAGAATTTGCACGATGTGAGAAAAAAATTGCACAATAGCGAGAAAATAATTTGATGGCAGGAAAAAAAATTTGCACAATAGCGAGAAAATAATTAGTAAATGTGTGTCAAATGTTTATGATATTGTGCAAATATTTCACTCGCATGCCAAATATTTATTGGATTCTTGTGTGCACGACATCGTTTATCTTACATAATATATATTTATCGCATCCTAATTAATGTGTATTATATTGATTAGAGACTAGGTGGACAACCCTCGTATGGTTTTGATTTGCTAAGCAATGAGAATATTTCTCCACTAGAAACTTTCTACCATATTTTTCCGTCTTTCTAGTGAATTCTTGTGACTTTATTTTTATAGACTTTTAAATGGGTATGTCTTATATCCAAATATTTGGTTTAATGAAATTAAATGTGTCATGGTTATTGATGCACATTATTATTATAAAGCATTGTTAGAATTAGGTTCATCGAACTTAGTGTTGTACATATGTAATGAACATATATTAAATTTTTCTCAATGAATTAGTTTTATTTTTCTTAATTTAGGATTCTATCCTCTCTAATAGAATTTTCACTCTAACTTTCACACTTCAACTATTTTTACTTGTGCAAATATTTATACTATGTGTTAAATATTTATGTTCTTGTGCAAATAAGTATTATGTTTTGGCTAAATATTTACACTCTTGTGCAATTTTTTTCTGCGATTGTGTAATTTTTTTCGCTAGTATGCAAATTAAAACATATTTTTGCAAAAATTTTCTTAGACCAAACATTTGGTATAAGACATACTCATTTAAAAGAATGTCGAAAAATATAGTAAAACAAAATTATAAGAGAACTACAAAGAGTTTACTACAAAGACGAGAAAATATGAAACAAAATATGGTATAAAACAAAATTATAAAAATTCACTACAAAGTCAGAAATATATGTAGAACGTTCGTAGTGGAGAAATCTTCTCATTGCGTAGTAATCCAAAACCATACAAGAGTTGTATACCTATCAATATAATACACATTAATCGGGGTCCAAAAATAGATATTATGCAAGATAATCAATCAAATTCATAATGCACAATGTCAAAAATATTTAGCACACAAGAATAAATATTAGACACACAATAGAAATATTTGAACAATCATAAATATTTGGCACAATGTAAAAAAATTTTTGCACAATATTAAAAATATTTTCACATGATTGAAATTATTTGGCACACGTACAAGTATTTGCAAATCTAATAATATAAATTTGACAAAAAAATAACATAACACGTATTACACATGAAATAATAGTAGAGATGAGAAAACAAATTTGAATAACTTTTGAAAAAGCTGAAGTTAATTAACATAGTATTGATGCTAATACTACCTAACACATTACAAATACGAAAATATTTGCACAATACCATAATTTTTTGCATACAAGAATAATTATTTAGCACGACAAGCTAGAAACATTTGCATAATGTTTGAACACTGATCATCGTATTGCCAAGGCCAAATATTATTAACAATAAAAATATTTTTAATATATTTCATGTGTTACTATAAGAATAAAAATGTTGTACTATCTTTTATTTATTTTTACTTGTAATTTTTCTGGCCTACCTTCATAGTTCTTTATATATCTGCGTTACGATTTTAACTTGTAACATTCTATATTTGATCAAAACCATATTGGGCACAAAGCGGAAACAAAGTATGAATACAACAATTGGAGAATACCGCTAAAAACAACTATACTTTCTCGGTGTTAAGAGCATGATACTTAAATACCAAAATCAAATTGTTGTTAAGAGCATGATACAAATCGCGTAACAAATCAAAATTGACTGAAGAAACCAAGTGTGAACGAGAGTTACTCCAACAAATAAGGTAGTTGTGCAAGATTGGTAGACTTAAATCGATTCAAATGAAAGAAAAATTAATAACATAAAAGCCTCCGATTATGCATAAAAAATATTAAATCACCATGGTTTTAGAGTACCCATAAACATTTATTAGCCTAAAATTCACACGCTTCCTTTTCGAATTAAACATATGTTTTCACTAGACATCTGGGGTTTAAACCGCTTGCGAGAAAAAGTACTCTCGCCACACAACAAAAGCGGAGATGAATTGAGAAAAAAATTAAGAACCTTGGCTCTGCAATTTCAAACAAAAATTTGCACAAGAACAAAACAAAAATTGAGCATTAGAGAAAAAAGTTTGCACAAAGAGCAAAAGAAATTTGTACAAGAGCAAAACAAAATTTGCACTGATTGCGTAAATTTGCACAATGGGAAAAGAAAAGAAACAGAAAAACCCTACCTCACGGGCGGAGGCGGTGCAGGCCACAGGGGCAGTCGACGGTGGAGCTCGCCACACACAATATATGGATACGAGACAATGTCGAAATCGGTAGGCGGTGGTGGGTGATTGATGGCGACGCACGAAGTAGCATAGAGCCGCGGTCTCCGCGAAACCGATAGGAGACGGCAGCGCGGAGAACTCGAGTTGGAAAACCCATTTGGGCTGTTGATCGTCGGCGAAATAATGAAGAAATCATCTGGAAATAGGAGCGTCGTTGCTTCGGTGGCGGAGATATGACGTTTTGCAATGGAGACGGTGGATCAATCTGCACCCGCGGCTTCAATCTGCAATGGAGACAGCGGATCAATCTTCATCGGCGGTGGATGTTGTCGAAGCGCATTTTGAATCGAAATTGAGAAAAAATGAGAACTTTTCTGCAACCAAATTTTACGAAATGAAAATGAATGAAATTAGCGTATACCCCAAATTTTCCCCTTTTTCTTCACCAAAAGTCAAAATAAATGTCAAATCATGCGTCAGGTTCTCAGGCGCATTTAATGAACTTAATTTGGCGGCGGGGAAGACAAACGGACCAAGGGGTATTTTCGATAAATTGCCCCTAATTTTGTATCTAGTTGTAAGGAATCACTGTGCATGTATCTAATTGTAATTTCTACCAATATTTTGTATCTGGTTGTAATGAGCCCTTTTTTGATATTTTTGTTGGACATTAAATAGGCAAACAAGTAATTAATTAACAAACCAATTATTGTATAATTAGATAACAAATAAATGCAATAATAAGAGTCAAAACTACCTTGTATAGCAAATATAAAAGGGATAAGGTACAATTTGGATCCTCAACTATTGTCTCGGTACAAATTGGGTACAAATTGGACCTTGAACTAATGTCTCAGTACAAATTGGACCCCAAACTATTTTTTTAACAAATAAACACTTTTACTTTTAAAATTGAACAAATAAGTCATTCAACTAATAAAATAAAATATGGAGACCATTTTATTAAATGAATTGACATATAACATTATTATATTATTGGATAAATTGACAAAAAAATTAAAAATATTATGATAAATTCTAAAAATGAGCGAAACATCAACAATATTTTTTTAAAATAATGGACTCATAATTTTTTAATAAACAATATAATGTTAAACTATAAAAAATTATTTATCAATAAAAACTATAATAAATTCTAAATTGGACCTTGAATTAGCATTTTGAGTAC
The DNA here is from genome assembly GCA_030762865.1 of Paraleonurus japonicus. Classification (NCBI taxonomy): domain Eukaryota; kingdom Viridiplantae; phylum Streptophyta; class Magnoliopsida; order Lamiales; family Lamiaceae; genus Paraleonurus; species Paraleonurus japonicus. Next base: position 31,880,650 of record CM061054.1, read on the forward strand.
AATTTTTTTTTTTACAAATAAATACTTTAACTTTTAAAATGAAATACATATGTTCTTCAACTAATAAAATGAGACATGAAGGTCCCTTTAATTATAGTTTTAAAACAATAAAAGTATATATATAAATTGTAAACGTAATAGTCTCATATTTTTAAAAATAATTTCTTTATTATTTTTACGAATTTTAATATTATGATTTTTTTAATTTTATTTTCAATTCATTATATTAAATTAGTTATCTTCTATTTTATTATTAGTTTAACATTATATTGTATATTAAAAAATATGAGTCCATTATTAAAAAAAGTGTTGTTGATATTCACTTATTTTTTAAAATTTTTCATAATGTTTTTATTTTTTTGTCAATTTATTCATTAATATAATAATATTTTATGTTAATTCAATTTATTGTATATTTTATTTATTAGTTGAAGGGCATATTTGTTCCATTTTAAAAGTAAAAGTGTTTATTTGTTAAAAAAATAGCTTGGAGTCCAATTTGTACACGAGACATTAGTTCGGGGTCCAATGCATACCTAAAACATTAGTTCGGTGTCCAATTTGTACCAAAAATAGTTTAGGGTTCAATTTGTGCTGAGACAATAGTTGAGGATCCAAATTGTACCTTATCCCAATCTAAAATTTAAACTTTTATAATTAAACATAACTCATAACAATTACAAATTTTCAACTAAAATCAATCGAAAAAACGCTAAAAAAATTAAATTTTAAAAAAATCCAAAATCGGGTTCAACCGGTGACCGGTTGAACCAAATTTTTGGCTATTTTTACTGGTTTTTCTAAGAACCGGTACACAAAAAGAATCGACCGGCACCGTGACCGACTCCAAATTAAACCCGATTAAACCGGCCAGTCCGATCCGACTTTCAAAATCTTGCTTTATTGAAATGGTTAATTGAATGACATTAGATGTAAATAAAATATGTTTGTAAGAGTTCGGTTTGAGAGGGTAGTGTTTCTTTTTGCTATTTTGAGTATGAGAAAATAAATTAAGACTTTAAATTTTAAATATATATTAAAAAATGAGATAGAGGAAGTATTATTTAATTGAAAATTTATAGATCAAATTATATAGTCCAATTTGTACTATACTTGAACTATTTGTTTAGCATGCCGTTCATATTATCTGCATTAAATGATAAATTTTGGTATAACGTAAAATAATATTTGTGTGCAATTGTTGCACATATTCATACTGTGCACTTGTTTACTTCTTTACTTAAGTTTCATATTTCATATATATATATATATATATATATTTCGCATCATATGTTTTTTCCTCAAAATTAAATTAAAATAAAATTCAACGTGCACATTAGTGCAATTCAAAGTAATACATTTGCTCACCCGCTAACTATATATGAATTTTTCATTCCTATTTATTAAAATATTGCTAAGTTTCTTGTACGTAAGTTTCATCATGAAACTCGAATTATTTTATAAAGTTTTAATTATTTCTGTTAAACAATATTACTATAAAATTAATTTTTTAATAAAATAATTAATACTATAATTTAATTTTACGATAAAATTGATTCATACTATAATTTGTTGATATATTTTTTTGTTTAACTATTTCACGTCTTAACAGGAGGTTTTATTATAAAATAATACTCCATCCATCTTATTTTAGATTGCTCAAAATTAAAAAAATGAATGTTTTATTTTAGTTTTCTCATACCCAAAATAACAAAAAAATAACTATACACTTTAAAATTAAATCATTCCATACATCTCTTTTATAAATCTTATGTCACTCAATTATGCACTTTACCCTTTCAAACTAAAGCAACATCCCTCCTATAAAATTGAAATAACTCATTTCTACTCATTTTATACTATTTAGTACTAATAAATAATTTTTTTAAACTCATGTTATTTTAATTTCAATAAGTGGGACACCTAAAAATTAACTAAATAATTTATTTGAAAAAGCAGCATTAGATTAGCACAAATAGTACGATTCTATCTCGAGGACTGACTTTTACTTTCCAAATATAGATTCTAAATCTTGGAGCTTGATCATGCGTCATCCATTTAAGATTTGTACACATCGCTATTGCTGATTGGCATTGATTATTAAATTTAAAAAGGGCATTTTTAATTATTATATACTTCTTGGTTTTTGAAGTGCTTGCATAAATAATTGATCCTTAACTTGAGATGGGATACAGGCATCGGGTTCGTGTCACGTGTTGATTTTTGGGCAGTTAAAAGGTTGGCTTGTTGTTCCAATGAAAAAATTAATTCCAAGTTTTCTTTAATATTATTCCTTCCGCCTCGACCTAATTATCGCATTTTACCATTTTCGATTCCGCTCCAATTAAGTGTCTCATTCCTTTTTTATTCATATTCTACTTTTATAATTATTCTTATACAACATACATATTTATATAATATGTCATTCATTTAATATATTTAAATACATTTTTCACCTCTCTCCATCACATCACTTATACTATATTATTATTATACCACATTTCATCTCTCTCTATCTATTTATCGCATCACATATACTATATTATTATTAGGTCTCGTTTGGTTGCCATTATAGATAATACAGAATTATAATACATATGTTTGTAATACCGGTCTATTTATCAATATTTTGTTTGGTTTGAAAATTGATTAAATAATTAATGATTAGCTATCAATATTATGTTTGGTATGAAGTATTATAACTAGTATTAATTTATTTTAGACCAATTTGTTCTTCTTATAAATAAAAAAAAATAAAAAGAGAAGGGTGTTTTTGGTATTTTAAAATTTAATAGATGTTGGACAAATAATAAATATTACAAATACCATATAAATCCTGGAATCTATAATCCCATGTATTCGGTATTATTTGAAACGGGCCCATTCTTAATAACGGACTGGAAGTATAATGTATACAACAAACCAAACAAGTGATAAAGTTATATTAGGGATCAATACACCCCCAATAAAGGAAACCAAACGAGGCCTTATACAACATTTCTTAATACTTGTGCCCAAAATGTTGGGACACTTAGACCGGTACGGAGGGAGTATTATGTTTATTTAATAATATAATTAATTTTACAAATTAATTATAATATTTTACATTGTAGTACTAGTTTATAAGTTGTTGTGACATGGAATATAATCAATCTGATTGATCTCGCAGCTCGCTAGTAGGAGCGAGCATCTCTCAAGGCACGGCGAGCGGCCAGTGCTAGCCTACCGAGCAGTCCCTTGGATCTCGCGGCGAGGCTCTAGCCCAACGATCCGAGCTGGGCCCGAGGAGCGACGAGCAGGGGGAAGATCCTCCTAAAGAAGGAAAAGATCTCACAAAGAAGACGTAGTTAGAAAGGCCGTGCCCTAAAAAGGAAAAGATCTCGCCGCGGCGGGAGATCTCTGCAAAAGCGCCACGTGGAGCACGCCGAGAGGGTCGTCGACACTTTGCTCGTCCGTACAACATAGTACGAGCATTAAATATTTTACTCTAGCATTAAATGCCCCGATTTCTTGGGATATAGTAGCCGTCAAACTACTTGTATAAATAGACCATATTGGGCACAATAATAAGGATCGAAAAACATTCACCCTTAAAAGTGGAGTCATCCTCCCGGTAATTTTGTGTGCATTTATTGCTTTCGGCATTCATTACTCCATTATTGCACTCACTTAAAGCTTATCATTTACATTAAATATCTACCAACTCGGATAACTAAACAGTCAATTAACCCCCTAATATCGTATTAACTAGGCGCTTAATCGGTGTTACAACAATTAGCGCCGTCTCAGGGGAAATGACACTAAAAGAAACTTTCCACTTGTTCATCCTCTCCACTCTGAACCTTCAACATGACTAACAGTAGGAGCCACTAGCAAGCATGCTAGCCAAGGAGATGAAAAGCAATAGGGCGAAACGGCCCCGCTCGACATTTCGAGGATCAGTCTGGTCCCGCTCCCGCCTCGGGAATACCAAACTCTGAGCAAGTTAGCGGCGCCATCCTTCAACTCCGGGCCCGAGCTCGGGAACTCGAGTTTCGAGCCGGACTCCGTGGCCGTTCCCGCCGAGGGCCCCTCGAGGCCACAAAGGGGAAAAGAAAGGCCTCGGCAAAGCAAGAGGCCGAGAGCTAGGACAGATCGGGGCAATCTTGCCCAAGCGTTCGGTATTCAGCCGACCGGGCTCTCAAGCACGAGGACTCGACTTCGGCGAGAAGCCGCTGCATCCCCGCCAAGGGAGGCTATCCTCCGCAACCCTCAATGCGCGCAGCAGCGCCGTGATGGCCAGGTCCGAGGTCCTGGTCCTCGACCGCATTAGGCCGAACGCGGTCCACCGAGCTGTCTCTCATCCAGGACCCGCTCCGTCGCCCTCCACAAAAGCTTGGCGATTGAAGGTCGGGTAGAAGCCGTGGGAGGGGATCCCCAAAAGGCGGTGGTGAATCGGCCCCTCTCTATGGCCATAGAAATGGCGGAGGTCCAGACCAAAATTTTCCTCCCAGATGGCACTCTATGAGGAAGATCGACCCCGAGGTACATCTCGGCAAGTACCTCACCTATATGATCGGGAGAGAGGCGACGCATGCGACCAAGTGCCATTTGTTCCCTCCGACGCTGGGCGAGCTTGCCCACAAGTGGTATACCTCCCTCCCCTCTCGTACGATCGACGATTTCTCCCGCCTTGGTGAATATTTCATCTCCTACTTTGCCTCGAAGATTGCTTGTCTGAAGCCGATAGAGGCTCATGGGCATCAGGCGAGGCGGAGAAGGAGGCAGACGAGGAGTACCTTGATCGCCTCGATGAAGTTCTCCTCACGGGGAACCAATTAGGGATGAGCTGCAGCTTCATGCCGCCATGAACGGCCTCGGGCGGACTCCCACATATTCCGCCACATGACCAAGCGGTACCCGCCTCTTAAGCCGAATTCAGACGGTGAGAGGGGGACACGATCACGAGGCAAAAACTCCTCGTCCAGTGATTGGAGTGAATTGATGCATGATTTTGAGGCTTATTTGAGTGCAAAAAGTGATCAAAAGTGTTAGATTTTGTGCATAAATGTGTAGAGTATCACTCTTTTGCCTAAAAGTATTACTTGTGAGATAATTGATGTTTTTCGTCCATTTTACAGGCAAATCGGTAGAATTTGGCCAAACCGAGAGTACCAGCATTCTTAGAATGAAGAGACGAATAAGACGGACAAAAACGGGGTCGGAGACGGATTCCCATCCGAAAAAATGCCCTGGTCTCGACCTGCGGTCGAGGACGAGGCCTCGAGTCGAGGATATGATGGAGGAAGAGAATTTCAAAGTTGCGGTGCCTCGACTCGAGGGATTGGAAAATTAGAGATCCCTCGAGTCGAGGGTTGAGCCTCGACTCGAGGTAGGAGGAATTTTTACAAAAGCGCATTAGCAACTCTTCACCCTCGACTCGAGGGCACCAAGCTCGAGTCGAGGAGGCCCAAAACTATTTTTTGTGGTTTAAATCCATTTTGAGCAAAAACAGAGCATAACTCTCCTATCTTAGTTTAGAGCGGTTTCTAGGTAGTTTCTGGGAGATTTTATCATTTCCTAGCTTAATTCTACTTGTAATTGGATTAGATTGGTAGATTTTGATAGATTTGAAGCTTGTAATCATTAGATTAGTCATTTGATCCATTAGATTTTGAGATTCAAGTTGTAATTGAAGAGTAGAGGATTGCCATTGAAGCATTGTGGAAGATTGAAGCATTCTTATTTTTGTTAATTGAAGACCAATTGGTGATGTTCTTCTACTTTTCTCTCTTAAATTCCTTGTTTGTAGTGATTAGTGATTTAATTGCTTTCCTAGATTTTTCACCCATGGCTTTTGCACTTAGCACCATGAAATTTAATAGTTTTGTGCTTGGGATAATTGAAATTGGGGATGATGTGATTGATTCATACTATGATAATTGATAATTGTGGTCAATTGAATTAGATTGCTTCCTAATTGTGATTCTTAATTGTTCTTCATGCAAAATTGTCTCTTTTGATTAATGGTTGATCACCCTAGCAATAGGTGAGAGTTGAGCTAATGTGATTAGGTGTTAATTGGGTTATAATTTTGCATGATTGTATGAATTGGGAACTTCTACATTGAGAGATGGGAAGGACTAAGAATACTCACATTAGGCATTGTGATATTAATGGAGTGATTAATTTCATGATGGTTTATGCTTTCTAATTTGATTGATTTGCAATTGGATACAATCATAGTTTGTTAATCATGGATTCCTTGATGGAGATTATCCCTTGCACCCCATTCCCCATTTGTTTTAGCTTGTTTGATATTGCATCCTAGGTGTTTGATTAATTGCTTGCATAGTTTTAGTATTTTAATTCTTGCCATATTATTGTAGTGTTTAGTGCAACCCATCCTTGCAACAATAGTCATTTAGAATTTGTATCCTTAGGGCTTCACTTGCATACTTTCTCCCTTGGGTTCGATATATTGATTGGTCTTAATACCACTTACCGATATTACTACAAATCAAATGGTGCCGTTCTTGGGAAGTTAGTTTTGCGCCTATAAGTGAGACTTAGGGATTGTTTGACGTGGCTACTTGTTGTTTTTATTTTTATTTTTGTTTGTTTGTTTTTGTTGGAGTTTGATACATGGATTGGTGGTATTGTAGGTGTATGTTAACAAGGTCAAGTGGTATTCCACCCTTGCCACTCAATCTGGAGATAGAAGCTACATTGAGAAGAAATCGTGGTAGAAGAAGAAGGGAAGCAATGGAAGGAGAAGATCTAAGGAATGAGGAGAGAGTTGTTGGTGAACCTCAAGTTGAGGAGTTGCATGGAAATGGAGAAGGAAGAGTAGAAAATGGAGGTCATGGGAACAATTTCAATGCTCAAGTTGGCCCTTTCCCTCAAGGGATGCCACCACAACACTATCCCTACCAAAATCCATACCCTTATCCTCCACAAGCTCACCAATACCCATACTATCCACCTCATCCACAACAATTCCCACCATACTACCCTCAAATGCCATACAATCATGAGCCACGATATAATGAGCCACCACACATTCCTAATGCCTAACCACAACCACAACCCATGAATGAGCCACCACCTCAAGGGAGACCATTAAGAGAGTTTTTGAGCCACAACTTAGAGAGCACTATGATGGGATAGCAAGGCCGAGGATTGAAGCCAACAATTTCGAGATAAGTCCCGCTCTAGTAAGGATGCTTAGGGAGAAGCAATTTGAAGGCAAGGACGAAGGTGAGTGCCCACATCAACATATGGCAAAATTTCTTGAGATTTCCGACACAACCAAGTACAACGGGTACCCGAAGATGCAAAGTAATTGAGACTTTTTGCCTTTACACTCAAGGGGAGAGCAAAAGCATAGCTTAATTAATTACCTCCGGGATGGTACGTACATGGGAGGATTTGTCAAAGAGATTCCTAATGAAGTTCTACCCACCATCCAAAACCGTGGAAGCTAAGGAGGCGATATCCCACTTTCGCCAAAAGAATGGAGAAACAATACCGGAGGCGTGGGAGAGGTATGGCATGCTACTTGTGAATTGTCTTCAACACGGTTTTCCAGAGGAACAAACCATTATGTACTTTTACAATGGTTTGACGGATGGGGATATGTCGCTTTTTGAATGCTTGTGCCAATGGATCTATTTGGTCGAAAATGGTTGGGCAAATGAACGAGATAATGGAGAATATAGCCCAAGATTCATTTCAAGTGTCGGTTAATCGGGGAGCACACCATAGGGTGTCACATGTTGAAGAGATAGAGTCGATGAAGAGCATGATGATGACTATGATGGACCGATTGAGAGCTCTTACCACTTCACAAAGCCAAGCAAGTGTGAGTCCATCCGTTCCTCATGTTGATATGTGTGCAAGTCCTATGCCGGTGGAAGAAGTTAGCTACATGGGTAGGCCTCCATTCCAAGGAGGCTATCAAGGAGGAATTTATCAAGAGAATTTTCAAGGAGGAAGGCCTTACCAAATGCCTTACCAAAATAGGCCACAAGGGAGTTATCAACCTCAACCTCAATCTCAATTCAATGGCAATACATGGAGGAGACATGAAAACTTTTCTTATGCCAACCCTAGAGCCGCCGTCCAATTTCCTCCCGAATTCGATCCGGGTGCCAAAGCGCCTAACAATGAAGGAAAGACCATTACGGAGGAGCTTCTTGGGATGATAGTGAAGAGGTTGGAGGCTAGTGACTCAAGGCTTGATGATATAAGCAAGCAAATAGATACGAGGTTCAAGACTATAGAGCATCAAGTGGGGCAACTAGCTACTACGGTTGGTAAACTCCCATCCACGGTGGACCACTTGCAAAACAAGGGAAAGAATCCATCCACTACCGAGCCTAATCCTAAAGAGTTTTGTAGTTCTATCCAACTTAGGAGAGGTGCAAGTTATGAAGGCCCAAAAATGCCTAAGGAAGTGGAGGTTGAAGAAGAGGTGGTGAAAGAGGAAGAAGTTAGTGAAGAAAGTGTGGTTGTGGAGAAGAAGGCAAATGAAGAAGAGGTGAAAGCAAAGGGAGAGTCTAAGAAAGATGAAGAGAAGTCCAAGAGAGAAGCATGAGGAGTTCCTATGAAAGCCACTCCGGTTCGATTTCCTCAAAGACTTGGGAGGAATAAGCTTGATAAAGAATTTGGTAAGTTTTAGAAGTTTTCAAGAGCTTGCGTGTTGATATCCCACTATTGGAGGCCCTTGAACAAATACCCCACTACAAGAAGTTCTTGAAGGAGATCATGTCTAAGAAAAGGAGTTGGGATGAAAAGGGTATGCTCAAGCTAGTGGAGGAGTGCAAAGAGATCTTGGAGAGTGTAACGCCCCGAATCCAGATAGTTTCACTTACTTATCCAAATTCGAGTCGTCACTTAGTGAAAGGGAAAAGTAAGACAAATTTTTTTTTAAGAAAAGGAATCGATAAAGGAAAAAGATAGAAGAAAACAATTGAATGATTCTTAACTTAAAGTATTCAAAGCATCAAATTAAAATCCTAATCATTAAAACATGAGCATAATTAACCGTAGCAGCGGAGAAAGTATTGTGAGTCTAGGTTTTAGCAAAAGCAGATAGGGATTCTAAAATTTGCAGACAAGAAAATAAAAGCGTTTAAGCATTCAAATATTATATGGCGGGGAATGCCGAGTCTATTGCTGCTCCCGTACTCCATCGGCTCACTGAAAAATATTTAAAAAGGGCATGAGAATTTGAATTTCTCGGTGTGGGTAGCCCGCACGCTATCATGCATACGATTTAATATCATACACATCAATCATATTTTTACGAGAAAAGTAAACACCGAGATGGACCACCTCCGCTCGTCAAGACGGACCACCTCCGCTCGTAAAACATAAATGAGACGGACCACCTCCGCTCATAAACAACCGAGACGATACCAACATCGCTCGTAAACCGAGACGGACCACCTCCGCTCGTAAAACATAAATGAGACGGACCACCTCCGCTCTTAAACAACCGAGACGATACCAACATCGCTCGTAAACTGAGACGGATCACCTCCGCTCGTAAAACAACCGAGACGATACCAACATCGCTCGTAAATCAAACATGATTTAGCAATGATATTTCAACTATGACATAAATAAAGGCAATACGGTTAGTGCCACCCACCTTAAAAAGAAGCTCGAAAGTATGACTTGAAAGGGAAAAACGTCCGAGCAAATCACTGATCGGTCGTACTCGTTCCTAAAGAAAACTTTTGGGTTTTAGTTTCTTATCGAGGAATAAATACGGTGCGTTGGTCCCAAAGGACTTTTGATTACTTATACGTCTTTTGGCTTTTAGTCGTAAATTATTGGAACTCTAATTTTTCGACACAAGAATATATATGTATATATATAAGACTCTTACTAACATGCTCCTAAGTATGACACGTAAAAATGGAAAACACCTTTTCAAAAGTAGTAATTCAAGCATTATGACAACTTCCGACTGCCCACTCTCGACTTTGGGGCATTTTCTAAAATATAAATAAATCATCTAAAAATTTGGCAAAAGCACAGTAGACACTCTCTTGAAGTTTATATCACACATAAAATATGGTCTCATTAAAAGGTATACGAAAATTGGGTTTTGAATTTATTTTCTAGGTCGAAACAGTGTTCCAGAAAGTTTTCAGTGTTGAGACACCATAGTAATAATTTTCTTAATAATACTAAAACACTTCCGAAAATTATGAAATTTTTACAGTAGATACCTTATGAAGTCACCAACATTTCCTTAGTTTTGACTTTAGGCAAGATACGAAGGGAAAAGGGTGTTTTGGCTCGTTTTTGGAAAAGGGACAGAAACATTTCTGCCTTCCAGTCACGTACCAACTAGAGAATAATTTTTGTAAAACTATTTAGACTACTCCTAAATTCATGGAAAAATCCAGAAACGAAGCTAACATCATGTAGTATTTTATTTTGATTTTTATAAAAATAATAACCGAAGTGAGGAATACCAGAAAAAATCGAAGAGTCACAAAAACGTCACAGATTGTCACACTAACTTCAACAATTCATAGATTATTGAATATAACTCCAAAATGCATGAGACCAGTGGCAAACGAAAGCCATTTTGTCCTACTTTTAGAAAATGCAGTCAAACATACCAAAACTTCAAGTCACGAAAACGTTTCAGCTTAAACCTCTGACGGGAAAACAGGTAGTTCATCTATTTACATACTATGAATATTTAAAAACTTATTCTCACTTTCAAAAAAAAGACATGAAACCTTCAACTCTTTCATGAAAACAACATGCTACCAAGAAATATACAAGACCTCAAGAAAACACATGCCATTTTCTCCATTAAGAGTTTTAAGGAAGAGAGTTAAGGTTTGAGGTGTGGTCACCTTTGTAGTCTTTCTTTAAAAAGGCTAGGGCCAAATGCTTTCTTCAAGCTCTTCCTAGGAATGGCTCTACTCCTTTGCACCTTGAAGGAAGAAGAAATGACTTGAGGTGAGGGTTGGATGTGTGTATGTGGGAAAAGTTGGGAGAAGAAGAAGGTTTTCCTCCTCCCTTGTGAAGATGGCCGAAAATGGGGGTGAAGGGAAGATGAATGCTTCCTTTCTTTTGATGACTTGAATAAGGGGGAGAAGTGGTGCCCAAGCAACTTAAAAGAGCATGTGGGAAAAGATGGAGGGTCAAGATCAAAGCAAGTGGATGGTGGGATGGAAGGGAAGGACAAGAATTAATGGGAAAGGAGGGGGTACAAGTACTTGGGGTCAACACACTTTGTCTTGGTGTGTTGGCCCTTGAAAGTGTCTGCAAACCCTCCCCTTGATAGTGGGCCCCACAAGCCTTTGGCTTGTGGTGGCCCATCTGTTCAGGCGTGCGGTTCGATCATCGATAAAACGGGTTCCGTTTGGAATTTGAGGCTCCGGAAGTTACGTTTCGTTCGTTTAATCACTAAATAATTTTATAATCTTAAAAGTTTGTAATTAAGGAGGCTTTTAACTTATTTTATTAATTCGGTTCTCGGTTGGTTCGATTTTTGTTCGGTAGATTCGAAATTCGGCATTTTAGGGTTTTTCGTCCAATTTTCGCGACTAAAAGAAAACTCCTGTGTTATTAATACGAACGGTTTCTTCACTTATTTTGAATTTGTATATTATCCACATTCCGACTATCGAGTACCGGTTCGATCAATATTAGGGTTTCTAGAGTACCGTCGGTTCGGTTACGCTCGTCCGTTACCCAAAATCGAAGATTTTGAATAACAACGAAGTTTCTCTTTTCGAAAGAAAAATCAAGTATAACATAACACTCACGCAAGTAAATAAATAAATTATAATTTGGGTCCGGTATTACAGAGAGACACTTACCACAAAAGAGAAAGGATCCGGGAGCTTCATTATACAATGTGAGATAGGTGAAAGTGGGAACATCCAAGGCTTGTGTGACTTAAGAGCGAGTATAAATGTCATGCCTTTGTCCGTGTTTGAGAAATTGGAGCTAGGAGAGGTGACTATACAAATATAAATCTTCAATTATCGGATCAATCATATGCTCATCCATTTGGGATCATTGAAGATGTATTGGTAGGGGTTGGCAAGCTCATATTCGGTTGATTTTATTGTTCTTGACATGAAGGAGGAGCTTGAGTCACCGATCATACTTGGTCGACCTTTTCGCCACGGGCAAAGCTATGATCAATGTTGAGAAAGGGGAGCTTAAGTTCGGTTCCAATGGAGAGGAAGTGACATTTACAAGAGATCATGAGGAAGGCGTTGCTCAAAGCAAAGTGGAGAAAAAGACTTGTGGATACATAGAGATTATTGATTTATGCCCTTCCATTGAAAGGGAAGTTTCCACATCTAATACTTCTTCTATTCATTTAGTTAATGAGCATTTCCTTCCCTCTTGTAAAATAATTGCTAACAAGTCTTGTATTTCTTTGGATGATTCTAGGAAGGAGAAAGCTCTAATTGCACCTTTGCTTGACCCGGTGATAAAGCGAAGGAAGATTGTGAGAAAGAATGTGACCAAACTTGAGCATGGCTAAAGTTTGGGGGTGCTAGTGGAGAAGAGGACGCCACTTGAAAAGAAGGAAGCAAGCTTTGAAGTTGGAGATCAAGTGGTGTGGAGTGAGTCCAATTGGAGCCGTCTACTTGGAGTTGAAAGGCTCAAGGAGGTGCTAACCGTGAAGGAATTGAAAGAAGGAGGAAAGCTACTCCTAGAAGACAAGTGGGGATGTTGCCTCTTTGCAAAAGACCACCTAGTGAGACACAAAGATGATCCTCATTTTGTCGATGAAAGGGAAGTATGAACTCTTTGAGTTCCGTCCGGCAAAGGAAGCGCTTGAGCAAGGTAAAAGCCACCACGGCCGCCGGCTGAAGCCACAACGCGGCCCTCGCCGGTGAAGAAGTCCCACCAGCCTAGAAGGGGCAGCCGGTCCAAGGCTCGGGGACCTTCAAAAGTTTTGAAGGGGTTGAAGTCGTTGAGAAGCTCAGGTGCTCGCCAGCTTTCGTCTTCAACGCAATGAAGGGGAAAGGGTCTTCACCCGCCAAGGCCCATCAAGAGCAAGACTGCCAAAGTTGTCCTCGAACAAGTTCCGTGCCTTCCATGACGGCCCCGAGCACAACACCGGTGAGTGTAGAGACCTCCTTCGCCAACTCGGAAGTTGTTCGAAGAGGAAAAATTGAGCGAGTTCGTCAAGAAGCTCGCGCCCCATCTGCGGCATGACGGCAAAGCGAGGCCCACCTCGCGAGAACAGAGGCCGACGGCGAGCACGCCTAGGCAGCAACGGTGGCCACACGGTAGTGGATGACGCGGGATACAACAATGACGAGCTCCCCGCCTAATCTTGGGGATGGGTCCAGATGATCCAACCAGGAGGTAGCAGACAGCGGGCCGACCCCGTCTCGCACCCTCTCCAATCGAAAGCGGAAGGCTGAACTCCATGCCATCGACAACGTCCACATCGTCGCCCCCTTCCAGAGCCGACAATCTCAAAATCGGCCACGATCAGCTTCTCAAGCGTTGATCACGAGGGCTGTTGTTCCCAAAAATGAGGCCTTGGTCATCTCGGCCAAAATCTTGGGGATGATGGTGGAAAGGATTACGATTGACAATGGGTATTCTTTGCAACATCATCTTCAACACCGCCCTCAATCGGATGGGCAACCTGGCGAGGTTCATCAAGCCCTATGATCTGCATTTGAAGGGATTTGGCGATTGATTGTAGGATTTCGGCAAACGGTATTAAGACCAATCAAGTATATCGAACCCAAGGAAATAAGTATGCAATGAGGCCCTAGGAATACAAGTTTTGGTGACTATTATTGCAAGATGGGTTTTGGCACTAAAAACTACAAGACAAATGCAAGAATTAAAATTCAAACACTATGCAAGCAATTTATCAAACACCTAATATGCAAAAACAATTAACTTGGTTTCAATGGGAGATTGGGGTGCTAAGGATAATATCCATCAATGAATCAATGATCAACAAGCTATGATTGTATCAAATTGCAAATCACCCAAGATAGAAAGCATAAAACCATCATGCAATTAATCACTCCATTAACTACACAATGCCTAATGTGAGTATCCTTAGTGCAACTAATCTCTCAATTAAGAAGCACCCAATTCATACATTCATACACAATTATAACCCGATTAATTCCTAATCACGTTAGCTCAACTCTCGCCTATTGCTAGGGTGATCAAACATTAATCTAAAGAGATAATTTTGCATAAAGCACAATGAGAATCACAATTAGGAAGCAATCTAACTCAATTGATCAACAATTATCAATAATCATAGCATAAGACAATCACATCATCTCCAATTTCAATTATCCCAAACACAAGATGATTAGCCCATGGTGCAAGGAACAAAACCCATGGGTAGAAAATATATGTAAGCAATTAAGAAACTAATCAACACAATCAATGAATTAAAAGGAATTAAGTGGAAGAACATCACCAATAGAATCCAAATCAATAGGAATGCTTGAATCTTCAAAATAGTCTTCTATACAATTCTCTTCTCCACACTTGAATTACAACTTGAAAATGAAAAACTAATGGATCAAATCACTAATCTAAGGTACAAATGATCAAATTCTATCTAAATCTACGAATCTAATCCAATTACTAAGAGAATTAAGCCATGGAATGAGAATTTTGCCCAAAAACTGTAAAATAACTGCTCTACTCTAAGCTAGGAAGAATATGCTCTGTTTTCGCTCAAAATGGCTTAAATACAAAAATTTTGATTTTGTCCATCCCTCAACTCGAGGTTGGGGCCCTCGAATCCGAGGCCTTGAAGTCGCTAATGCGATTTTGCATTTCGCCTCTAGCCTTGAGTCGAGCTCCAGCCCTCGACTCGAGGGATCTCTTTTCGCCTCGATCCTCGACTCGAGGGCTGAGCCTCGAGTCAAGCTTGCTTCAATTTTTGAAATTCAACGTATTGCCTTCACCCTCGGGTCGAGGCCACGGACCTCGACCAGAGGTCGAGTCTAGGGCATTTTCTAGACCCGGGCTCCACCTCGACCCCGTTTTTGCCCGTCTCGATCGTCTCTTTATCCTAAGAATGTCGGTACTCTCGGTTTGGCCAAATTCCACCGATTTACCTGTAAACGGGACGAAAAACATCAAATATCTCACAAGTAATACTTTTTAGGCAAAGTAGTGATACTCTACACAATTAAGCACAAAATCTAACACTTTTGATCACTTTTTGCACTAAAATATACCCTAAAAACATGCATCAATTCACTCCAATCATAATACCCCCAAACTTGAAGTGTTGCTCGTCCTCGAGCAACATAGCAAATAAGCACAAAATAGTGAATTGATTGCAATTATGTCACAAGGCACCATAGAAGAATTATAAGACAATCGAAATCATCAATGAACTCAAGTCTCAATGCAAACTATCCATTAGCAATCAAGATGAATCATGCTCAAATAAATGCAACATCAAATACTCATCACATTGCTCCTTCCATGGAGTGTTTCACTCTTCACTCAAGTGTATCAAGGTTAAATGCACTCAATCATCAAATTCTCAAATATGCACACCATAAGCTTGCCAAATGACTCAATCTCAATCACAATCATTTGTGTTCAATCAAGAATCAAAGAGGTCTTTCTTCAAGGTTGTAATGTAGGCTCTTTGGAATGGGTAGGATGTTTTAGGTAAGAGTGACTAACATAGTAGAGACTTGAATGATAGTTAATCAATACAATACACATCTCTTCAATCTTCATCAATCAACTCTTTCTTTAACTTTTCAAAGTTCAAACACCACCATTCACTTGAGTTTTCTTTCTTTTAAGCCCACAAATTGAATTTTTATCATTTCAATCTTCACATTTTTCCACAATTCAATCTTTCACAACCTTACTTTTCTTCTTCTCAATCATCACTTAGCTCATCATCTTTCACCACACTTTTACAAGCAATGCACCATCATCTAGCCACAATCAAGCTCTACTAAGCATAGGACAGTAAGACTCATAAAAAATAGGCAAATGGCTTCAATTTCACTTGGCTTGCCAAAGAATATGGATAC
Organism: Paraleonurus japonicus; assembly: GCA_030762865.1. Lineage (NCBI taxonomy): Eukaryota > Viridiplantae > Streptophyta > Magnoliopsida > Lamiales > Lamiaceae > Paraleonurus > Paraleonurus japonicus. The sequence continues at coordinate 31,896,687 of CM061054.1, forward strand.
TAGGCTCAACATGGCTCACTAAGGAAATCAAATGTCACCTGGTGGGGAAAAATTTGGCTAAATGACTTATCATATCAAACATGGCCTCTTATCACTTTCATGAAATCACACAAAGATCAATCTCAACAAGTCCAAGGGCAAGTTCTAGCATACATATCTATGAATGATGCACTCACAAAGAATTCATATCAACCATATAAGATGTACGATTATAAATGCACAAAAGCTCACGGGCTTAAATTGAGCAATGAATCAAGCATCTTCAATCACATTCATCATCACATAATCATCAACCATGCTAGCTTCAAGCCACATATCAATTCATGATCACATCAAAATTCAATATATCTTTCAAATCAAGCACAAGTGCACATGTACATAATCTCAAGCACACTCACTATGTCAATAATGATACTTAAAGATATGCAATAAGTCCACAATTAAGCTCAAAATAAATCTAGCCCACAAATAATAAGTGTGAGGAATCCAAGATAACAACATAGCATAATCATCATCATAGATAATAAAGCTCAAGAAATCCAAAACACATCATACTCATCCATACAAATCATCATCAAATCCAAAACATCAAGTACAATCCAAATAACAACAAATCATCAAATCAAATACAAATCACTCAAGAGGAATAAAAGAGCTAAATGACTAGAGGATAGGGATAGGGAATAGGGAGTCGCCCTAATAATCGGATGGCGGCGGTGGAGGAGGGTAGTGGGCTGTTGGTCCCGGAATGTTGAGTTGATTAAAACCTTGAGTTAGCTTTCTAGAACAAAATCTAGAAAGGGGGTTTGAATAGATTTTGTAGATTTTTCAAATCTTTCAAAATCAATTCAAAATATCGATTAAACACGAGCGGAATATAATTGATAACTCAACTTTTAACAAGATAAAAAAACAAGGTTGATATTGATTTTAGTTAAGATTCTGAACTTTAATCTTGAATTAACAATATTGTAATTTGAACAGAAATTAAAGAAAGCAAGAAATAACACGGGATTTATAGTGGTTCGGATTTTAATAATCCTACATCCACTCTCCTTCTCCAATCTGAAGAAGGGACTCTGCTTACTACTTACTTTCTCACTTTCAACTTACGACTTACAACTTGTACAAATCTTCAAGTCTTCAATCTCCTAAATCCTTCTCTAAAATCTAACTATTACGGTGAACAATGGATTTTGAAGATTACAAGAAAAGTGTTCTAAAAACACTTAGAACTTTTGAGAACTCTCTTGAAATACTTGTGAAAAGATTGTGATTGAAATCGAGTAATGAATAATGTGAAAAACCAAATATGCATAAGTGTATTAAAGAATAAAATCTAGTCCTATTTATAAGTCTGAAAAGACAATTAGTTTGTTAGTTAGTTCTAACAAACTTGAAGCTAACTTAACAAACTTAATCTTGTAAACCGCTGAGATCTCGGTGATTCTTCCTACTCGTCTGCGGTGACTTGGTGAAAACTTCGCCTTTCTTATTCTACTCGGCTTGTCTTGACCTCGTCGAGCTCTTCATACTTGTCTCCTGCAGATGACTAGGATTGAGGTGTCTCGAGATGACTTGTGATTTCTAGTCTTGGTGACTTGAGCCACCCTTGACCTAATCGATCGGCTTAGTACTAGAACTTAGTCTTTACAGTTCTTTATCATAGTCTGCTCATCACGGAATAGTCTTTTAACTCATCAAAACAATCTTGTGCTAACAATTTCCCCCTTTTTGATGAAGTTAAAACCTTCAATAAAGAGACATACTCACAATGAAGTTAGTTTACGATTAATCAAAATTATTAGATATGTATATCAAAGCACATTTTTTACATTACAACAAATTAAAAATATTTAAGTCTTTTAGACTCTTTTAGAAATACCTTTTTAAAAAAATTTGTCTTTAAGACTTAGGAAAAAAATTTATGTCGAGAGATAAAATTCTCGGAAGACTTATACTTTGAAAGATTATTAAGTTTTTCTTAAAGGAAAAAAACTTTAAGAAAATAAAAAAGTAAAATGAATCAGACAAAGTATATTCACATTGGATTTACAAAGATTATTGATGAAAAGATAATAGAAAAGAAAGATAAGGAAAAGAAAAATCCTGTTTCCATTAATCTTCCCATTGGTCTTAAAATGCTGGAATCATCGGCCCGATTAAACACACGCTTCCTCGGCTACTTGAGATCTTCTCCTTGAGCAAGTCCAGATTCAGCCTCTGCCTTCTTCAAAATACCCTTGACCAGTCTAGGTCGAGGATCCATACGGTTTCTGGCGGGGATGGCATATTCATAAGCGGGAGAGACCGAGGTTGACATTGAACTCCACATCCGCTTCTTCCGGCGGCCGATGATAGAATTCTTTGTCCACCTTCTCCATCCACTCATGCCAAGCCAAGTCTGGATCTTCGAGATGCTCCGGGGCCCTTGAGAATATACCGATTAGTATATCCACATTCCTTCTAGATTCTTCTCTCGTATTCAAGAAAGATACTTTCCGCAAGCCGGCGTAGGAGGTGCGGATGTGTTGTGGAATGGCACGAATTTCCCATTGCCTTGATCTTTGATCAACCATTTTCGCTCAAGACACTCGAGAAGACATTGGAGTCCTTCCTCTTTCTCTGCTTCTTTTTCTCTTTCTTGCCATAGAATTCCATCTCTCTTTTAATTCTCTTGATCTACTCGTCGAGAGATTAGAATAATCGGCTTCCCTCTTTCCTTTACCCTTAGCGGCAGCCTTGGTAACAACTTGGTGATGCAGGCTCAGACATCTTGCTACTTCCTTTCCTTTCCCCTTGGCTCCTCGATTCGGATTCTTTCAAATGAGCCAAGAGTTTCTCGATCCTTTCCTCCTCTTCTTTCCTTCTTTTCTCCTCATCCTCCTTTCTGACTTCTTCAAGTTGACTCACCCTCGAGTGGAGTGCGGCGGCTCATCAGATTTGATTCGAGCTTCCTCCTGGCTGCCTCCGGATCAGTGTGTTGGCCTTCATGCCTACATCTTTCCCGGGGTCTCCTCGACCACACTGTGAGGGCTTGTCTCTTCTCCGCTTAATTTGTTTCCCCCTTTTTAACTTCATCTCGCCAAGGTGTGAGTTTTTCATCCAATATATTGCACTTGGCCACTGAAGTCCGAGTGATCTGACCAACTCATTCACTACCAGCTGATTATACCCTTTTACTTCCTCTTTTAAAGCCAAGACTCGGCCTCCATTGCTTTTACTTTATCGGCCAACACGAGTTAGTAGTAGATATGATTTTATCGAGATAAGTTTACCTCTACTTCTCTCATCTGGCTATCATGGTGTCTGTAATGACTTTAACCATCCTCCTTGTCTTCCTTTCCATCTTTCTTACGAATGTAGCATTGATCTTTTCCTCGACAAGGGATAGAATGGAGGAGATAGCGGTGGTTGGGCTTAGATCGGTGTCATCATCCTCGGTTGAGGAGTCGGACGAGGAGGGTATGGGTTACAGTTGAGTAGATGGGAGAGGAATAGATTGAGTTTGAATAGTTGGAAGAGAAGAGTAGGATATGATTGGAATTGATGAGGTTTGGGTGTGGGAAGAGGTACGTGCTCGGATGAGGGTGGAGGAGATGTTTGAGGTTGTGTGGTAGGGATGGATATGGGAGATGGGGTAGGTTCGGATTCTGTTGGTGGAATTTGAATTTGGGTGTGGGGGAGGTAAGAACATTGAAGAGGCTATGGGATACACTGGGATATCCCTTCATTACTGTTTGGGTGGTGGGATTTCGGTGAATCAAAGGCTCGAAATGCTAGCTTTGGGGCATTTCTTCATTGCAGTGTGGGTGCGGGAGATAATTGAGGAGATGGAGAAAGGCTTGTACTGTTTCTCGGAATAGGTGAAAGAGGCTGCTTTCTTGGTTGGGGAAGGTAGGACCTCCGGTGACTAACTTCATTGCTATCTGAAGAGGGGATTTCTTCGATAGCGGGGTTGGCGACTCCGTCTGCTGTTGGAGCCACCCGATTTAGTAGAGCCTTGAGCTGTGTCTTTGCTCGTCTTGGCCTTGCCACCGGAGGAGTTTCAGCCTCCTCTTCCTCTTCTTCATACGAGGCATCTTTAGTGGGAGTAGCGAGATAAGCTTTCCCCCTTCTTTTTATCCATGACTTTTACCCGGCCTCCTCTTTTTCCTCCTCGAGAAACCACAGGAAGCAGCGGCATTTGTTTCAACTAATTCTTCTTGAGGTGTGACCTCATTGCCGCCTCCTCATGTCCCTCTGTTTGGTTTCAGCCGGGGTACCTCGGCTGGTTCAATTGCTGGTTGTTGAGCCTCTGCAGTTCTGCCTCCCGGCCTTTGAGCTCTTGCGGCATCGGACTCATCGTCCGAATCGGGACTTCCTCCAAGTCTGTCATCCTTGAGTCGAGATACCCTACGTTTAGAGTATTTTTCGTGCCTATTCTCGATCGGCCTCCTGTTAAGCCCTTCGATTAGAGCAGTGATTTTGTTGAATAAGGCTATTGTTGAAATAGGAATCGAGCCCTCTGCTAACGATTTGAAGGTCAAGCGTTTCTTTTCCTCCCCGAGCTTGTGAATCAACAAGCCAACCAGTTCACATGTACCCGTCGAGAATGGCTCGCATCACACACAATCTGGGTTTGGTTAACCCATCATGTGAGCTTTGCTCACCCAACCCCGCCTTTCGTCACTACCGTCATCAACGATCTGTATTTCCGCTTTGAGAAGATTCTTCTTTAAATCTCTTCTTGTTCCCCTCTGCGACACCCTAGCCATCATATCAAGCGATGCCTCCCATTCGTCCTCCTTATACATCAATGGATTGACTCCCTCCATTGATGTATCAAAAATTCTGGAAATATTTTCCCTTGTAAAACTCGAGTTGTCCCATCAACGAAGTATCAAACCCATCACGGGTATCCTCCATTCTTGCCGGAAACTCTGCTCCTAGCAAATCTGCCGTTCTATTTTGGGGAGATTTCATAGAGAGAAAACCCCTAAGCCTCGATGCCTCTAGAAGTCGAAGAATTTATTGAGACTACGAATCTTGGGTTGTGTCAAAATCGACATACATTTCTGCCTTTAAACGGTTTTTGAAATATTCCTCATTCATTTTGAAGTGAGAAATATTGGTGGAGATGTATTTGGGTTTATAAGATTTGGTGGTTTTGGAAGAAGATGCCATTTGAAGGTTTTTGTGAATTTGGAAATGTATAAGGAAAATATGCGGGTTTTCCGAGAATGGAAAATGATTAAGGGAAGAAGAAGATCAATTTATAGGAGGAAGATTGGAAAGAGAAACCGCCATTTTAGAAAATTTAAATAAATCGAGCCATTTATTCAAAAAGTTTTCTTGAGTATTAATCAACGGTTAAAAAATAAGATAAGCGATTAGGATTCAGCGCGTGGATGTTAATCGCCTTTGGAATGCGTAAATAGTTACTTTATAGACTGTTGATTTGTGAGATGTAGGTTACTTTATGCAGAGAAGTAAGTATACCCGACGTCACCAAGTGGTATCTTACTTCAACCGAAGGTTTACTAAACAGATGAGTTTGAGAATCGATTAGTTAAAAAAGCAGATTGGTTTGGAAAGACATCGATAAAGTAACCTATACGATTTTGAAAACCAACGACTTAGATGTAACTTTTTAGCAATTTTAAAAGGAATTTAAACTAAAACGAGACTCAGAATTAATTTTCTAAAACTAGGTTGTTCATCCATTTAAAAACTTTTTATTTAGGAACAAGAGTAATAGAATAAAGGAGTTTGAATAAGAAGAGATGAAACGGTATGATCTGTGACTGTTCTGCAATGACATATACTCAAAAGAAACCATTAGAAGCTTAAGGTAAACCAGATAGGATGCAAATAGTCATCTGTTTTCTTAGGGAGATCGGTGACTATCGTGTCCTTGTCTCGATTTACTCAATGTCGAACAAGTAATTATCAATTGAGATAAGGTCAATATGACTAATCCTTGATTCTTGATTCCTAAAAGGAGATCAATGATATCGGCTACTGATTGTCCTTTGACACATATCTAGTCGATAATTCTTTCTAGACATTAATTTAAAGAAAAGAGAAAAACAGGAAAAGCAGATGCACACAAATTAGAAACCAGCTAAAGATGCATCAAGTAATCCTAATTCTAAGCATATTTCTTTAAACATGGATTCGGCTAATGGTTTTGTAAGAATGTCGACTCTTTGTGATTCAGTGGCAATTTTCTCAATCCTAATGTCATTCTTCTCAACATGATCCCTAATGAAATGATGCCTAATATCTATATGCTTACATCTAGAATGTAGAACAGGATTGTAAGTCATTGCTATTGCACTATTCATCACAGGTAAATAGGAGCAGTGATGTTTGAATATTATAATCTCTAAAAATTGACTAATCCAGAGGAGTTGAGAGCAACAACTTTCAGTGCCATGTATTCGGCTTGAGTTGTAGAGGTGGCAATGAGATGTTTGTTTCTTAGATAACCAAGAAATTAATTTGTTGCCTAAGAATTGACAAGTTCCGGAAGTGGATTTTCTATCAATCTTACATCCTCCAAAGTCGAATCAATAACTTTGTCACCAAAGTTGTCATCAGTGGGTACCATAACCCTACTTGCAAGGTTCCTTTGAGATATCTAAGAATTTTCTTAGTTTGTCTCCGAGATGAGTTTTCTTGGGAATAGATGGAATCTTGCACATACCTCAAGCTGCAAAGGCTATGTCAGTCTACTTGCGGTGAGATAGAGAAGAGATCCAATCAGTCCACGATACTCCGTTGCATCGGTGGGTATCCCTGCTCATCGAATCCATTGAGAAGTTAGTTGCCATAGGTATTTTAACTTCTCTGCTAGTTGTCATTCCAAATTTCTCAATCGGATCCTTAGCATACTTAGGCCGATGTATAAATATACCCTTACTCATCTGTTTAATGTAAGCCTTGAAAGTATGTTAATTCTCCCATCATTGACATTTCAAACTGTTTTTCATGAGAATGCTAAACTCTTCACATAATTTTGATTAGGTGAACCAAAGATTATGTCATCTACATAAATTTGAACTAGTAAGATGTTGCCATCTACTTCCTTTCTAAACAAAGTTCTATCAATCTTGCCTTTAGAAAAACCATTTGATGTCAAGAAATCGAGATAGTGTATCATACCGAGGCTCGGGAGCTTGTTTGATCCATATAGAGCTTTGTTGAGTTTATAGACCTTGTTATTGATCTTAAACCCAGGAGGCTGCTCTACATAGACTTCCTCAAGTAACACACCATTAAGAAAAGCAGACTTAACATCCATTTGAAAGACTTTGAAAGATTTATATGCAGCAAATGCCAAGAACAATCTTATTGCCTCTAATCGGCAAGCTGGAGCATAGGTTTCATCATAGTCTATTCCCTCAGGTCGTGAGTAACCTTGTGCAACCAGTCTTACCTTATTTCGACAGTAATGTTGTTCTCATCTGTTTTATTTTTAAACACACATTTGGTGCCTATAATCTTTCGTGTAAGGGTCTTTCCACTAGATCCCATACATTTTGCCTTTCAAATCGATGCAGCTTCTTCTGCATATGTTATCCGGTTTGGATCCGACAGAGCTTCCTCAATAGACTTGGGTTCAAGAAGCGACACATAACAACTAAAAAGACTTTCGAGTCTAGCATCATTCGTGTCTCGCACACTACTAGATGGGTCTCCTATAATCGATCGGATGGATGATAGCTTCTCATCCTTTTGCCTATGTGAGGAGAAGGATCCTCATCTTGGGTCTCGGTAGGCAACTCCTCCGACTCAACCTCGGTGGCGTTCCTTCATCGGCTAACCCTGATCACGGTGATGTCAAGGGTGTCACGATCTGAAGGAGTCTCGATCGAAGTTGTCTTACGATTATCGGATGAGGATTCTTCTTCATCGATTACGAATCAAGACTAGGTAGATAGACGGTTCTATGTTTAGTCTTGGATAGTTCAATTTTATCTAGACTTTCGAAATTTGATTCACTTTATCGGCGGGAATACGGTTCATCAAAAACAACATGAGGGATTTCCTCCACACAAAGGGTTGTCTTGTTAAAAACTCTAAATGCCTTTGAAGTATTAGAATATCCCAAGAATATTCCATCATTTGCTTTAGCATCAAAAGTTCTTAACTTAGATTTCCCATTGTTATGGATGAAACACTTACAACCAAAAGCTTTGAAGTATGAGATTCTTGAAATCTTACCCTTCCAAATCTCATAAGGAGTCTTACCCTTGTCTTTGACAACTAAGCACCTGTTACGGGTATAGCAAGTGTGTTGATGGCTTGACCCGAGAATCTATGAGGGGTATTATACTCGGCCAACATGCTCTGTTGCTTCCTTCAAAGTTTTATTCCTTCTTTCAACTACTCCATTTTGTTGAGGAGTTCTTGCTGAAGATGTCTCATGAATAATTCCACACTCATTGAAAAATTAGATAAACAAGAATTCAAAAATTATGTGCCCTTATCACTCCTTATTTTAATAATATTAACACCCTTTTCATTACGAATCTGCTGAGCAGATCGGGAATCTTGTTTATAGTCTCATTTTTCTTGAAAAGAAATATAACCCAAGTGTATCTAGAAAAGTCATCTACTGCAACAAGAGTATATTTCCTTCCACTTTGGCGAGAGGTGAAACGAGGTCCAAACAGATCCGGATGAAGGAGTTGCAACACTCTTTCGGATGAAGAGGAGTTAATACTCTTAAATGAGTGTCTAGGCTGTTTACCTTTTTGACAAGCATCACATTTAAGATCGGTGGATAAAAGTTTTTCAAGTAATCCCTTGACAATGTTCTTTTTAGCTAACTTACTAAGAGTTTTGAAATTGAGATGACTAAGCCTTTTGTGCCATAGCGGTGATATCTTCTCCACCCTTAGCTATCGAGACGGGTATCTTTGGGACAACTATTAAAGTTGGCCACATAGACATTTCCATGTGCGAAGCCGATTAATAGTACCTTATCGAGGAATTATCTAAAATATCACATTTATCCTTTGAGAATTTGACAAGAAAACCTTTATCACAAAGGTGAGAAAGCAGATAGCAGATTATGTTTCAAACCTTCAACAAAATATACCTCGAGATACCTGAATATCCTTGATAATCGTAGTACCTACACCTTTAGTCGACCACAATTATTATCACCAAATAAAACTCTTGGACCATCAATGCTTTGAAAATTTGATAACTTGACTTCTTGTTATGGGTCATATGTTGTGAATGACCACTATCAATGTACCATATTGAAGCTAAGATCTCTTCCTTAAGTGATGATCCTGTGAATCTGTAAAAGCAGTTAGTTTTGAGGTACCCTAGTGATCTTGGGTCCTTTTGGGTCAAGAATCACTTTAGATATCCAAATAAACATCTCATCTTTAGACAATAAATCAGACTCAAGTTTTCTACCAAATCTGTCTACAATTATATCATTTTTGAATGATAACTTGTTGTATTGATTGAGTAATTTTCCTAAACTTAGGAAATGTAGGATAGCATTTGCTCCTTCCATCAAAAGAATTATAATAAGAATATCTTCTTATTTTGGTTCTTGGATTCCTTCTAGTCGATAGGGAGTTTTAATTTGAATTCTTGGTTCTGGTGGTAGATGTAGTCCTTATCGACTAGTTGGTTTCCATGGACCAATTTTAATATCCTTTGATTGAGCAGATGCTTTCACAAATTTTCTAGGTTTTTGAACATCCGATTTATTGTTCCTATCATAACCAAGACTGTCTTGTCATGAGATTTTGAGAAGTATTAAAAATATGATCTATTACTTGATTGTGAATTATTAAGCTGACTAATTTTGAAGACAAGCTTCTCATTGTCTTTCTTAATTAATTCATTTTCAAGACAGACTACTTCAAATTTGTCTTTTAAAGTTTTCAATTCATTTTCTAACCTTTCGGGTAAGTGGTGATGTACTAGCTTCGGTCACGAAGAAAACATTCCCCCTTGAATGTTTCCTCGGTCTCCGAGCAATTCATCACTGCTTGCCTTTAATTAGAATTTGAATTTGATCCTTTAAAATCAAATTCTCTTTCTCTAGCTGTTTATAAGCAGCCAAGGATGTCTTTAAATCTCTCAATAACTCATGGATAACGGTTTGGTCATGATCGGATGCGGTGACAAGAATCATTATCGGCGATGAATAGTAGATTACCTCATTAGCCATGAGACAGATCTCATCATCGATCCGAAATCGGATGAGGATGATGAGGATGATGATGATTTCTTTGGCTCTTTTTCTTCAGCCAATAAAGCTCTTTGATCTCGCAAATCTCTGTCTCTTTTCTTCCTCTTTTCTTCCCTTTCTTTAGGAGTCGATTGAGGGCAGTCATAGCTGAAATGTCTGGCTTGTTGCATGTATAGCAAATGTCACTCTGTCGATCACGGGGCTGGAAGGATTTCTTCGACAGGTGATCTGTATCTTCTTGTCGGCTCTTGTTTTTGTCATCATCGAAGATTTATCCACCTCCCTATCGATCACGGATCTTTGTCTATCCTTACCTGCAAATCTCAATTTATTTCTCTTATACTTCATTCTCAATTTATCATACCTTTTTGTAAGTAAAGCCATCTCGCTCTTTCGAGAGATAGATCGGCTCCTCTGAGACTCTGTTGACACCTTGTCTTCTTTCTTGACAAAGGCAGAGACTTAGATGAGGTACTTGATTCCATCTCATCTTCCTCATCTTCTATCTGGATATCATACTCTAAAGCTTGAAGATGAGAAAATAAAGTATGGTGAGTAATAGAGGATAAATCTTGAGGTGCTTTAAGGATATTGGATTTTTCCCTCCATCTCTTGGTTAATGATCTCGGAATCTTGTTATTAATCTCTTTCTCTCGAATAATTCTTTCCAAGGTCAATTTGCTTTGTTGAGAAGATTGGTCAACCTTACATCAAAGCTGATCCACGAGACTCATTTTCTTTCATTTTGAATGTTTCAAATGTATGCAAGGCACTGTAGCTTGTTTTCCTTGACTTGATCGGATCCTTCACAAACATTGGCTAGAGTTTGCCACATCTCTTTGTTGTTTTGCATCTTTTAACTTTTTTATCCAATCCTTACTTAGAGTCTCAATGATTTCGATTCGAGCTACTTGGTCAAGATTGTGGACCTTTCTTTCATCATTTGTCAATTCGAACTCTTCTTTTCTTGTCTAGTTACGGATTCGGTGACTTCGACTCCGGTGCAGTGCCTCCATTATAAAACTTTATAGGACCTTCTTCAAGGACCTCTTCCATCCTATCATGAATAGCCTTGAGATGATTTTCCATCCTAAATTTCCGGTAATCATAATCTTCAATGGAGAATTCGGGAAGATTCCTAGACTTTTTATTTTTCCCACGATGACATGATGAAACAAAGAACAAAATACTCCACAAAAGCTTATTAGTAGCACTTGTTAGTAATGGAAGAAAATGAAGAAAATCAAGATAATTTCAGAATCTTGTTCAAGACCTAAAATCAATATCGGAAACGACTTAACAACGCTGCGATACCACTTATTGGTCCCGGAATGTTGAGTTGATTAAAACCTTGAGTTAGCTTTCTAGAACAAAATCTAGAAAGGGGGGAGTTTGAATAGATTTTGTAGATTTTTCAAATCTTTCAAAATCAATTCAAAATATCGAATTAAACACAGCGAATATAATTGATAACTCAACTTTTAACAAGATCAAAAGCAAGGTTGATATTCAGATTTTAGTTAAGATTACGAACTTTAATCTTGAATTAACAATATTGTAATTTGAGCAAATTAAAGAAAGCAAGAAATAACACCGGGATTTATAGTGGTTCGGATTTTAATAATCCTACATCCACTCTCCTTCTCCAATCTGAAGAAGGGACTCTGCTTACTACTTACTTTCTCACTTTCAACTTACAGCTTACAACTTGTACAAATCTTCAAGTCTTCAATCTCCTAAATCCTTCTCTAAAATCTAACTATTACGGTGAACAATGGATTTTGAAGATTACAAGAAAAGTGTTCTAAAAACACTTAGAACTTTTGAGAACTCTCTTGAAATACTTGTGAAAAGATTGTGATTGAAATCGAGTAATGAATAATGTGAAAAACCAAATATGCATAAGTGTATTAAAGAATAAAATCTAGTCCTATTTATAAGTCTGAAAAGACAGTTAGTTTGTTAGTTAGTTCTAACAAACTTGAAGCTTAACAAACTTAATCTTGTAAGCTGCTTGAGATCTCAATGATTCTTCCTACTCGTCTGCCGGTGACTTGGTGAAAACTTCGCCTTTCTTATTCTACTCGGCTTGTCTTGACCTCGTCACGAGCTCTTCATACTTGTCTCCTGCAGATGACTAGGATTGAGGCTGTCTCCAGGATGACTTGTGATTTCTAGTCTTGGTGACTTGAGCTACCCTTGACCTAGTACGATCGGCTTAGTACTAGAACTTAGTCTTTATGAGTTCTTTATCATAGTCTGCTCACTGGAATAGTCTTTTAACTCATCAAAACAATCTTGTGCTAACGGTGGCCGGGCCGAAGTTCCACGAGCTCATCTGCTGGAGGAGTGCATACACATCATGTTGATTCTTGAGAGACTCTTCCTGCATCCTCCTCGTCTCCTCATTAAAGTGATGGGACTCCTCCATCATGTGGTAGCACTCATCCTGCCTAGTCGAGACACTCAGTGCATCCTTTGGCCCAGTCCGGCCCACATCTCCTCGGTGAGGGTCCACTGTCTCTGTGATGAACTACCGACCTCGTATTCCCGGCTACGCATCTCGTCCCGCCAGTAGTTAATCTCGGCCTCGGATCCTCATCCTCATCCATTTGCACCGGCTCCTCGGCTGCTCATCCTCTCCAGCTTCCTCTTCTTCATTCCCGGCATCATGACCTCGGCCTCCTCCTCGAGAATCAGATCCGGATCCACCTGCTGCTCATCATCATCCTCATTGATTCACTCCATGCTCTCGGGTGTAAGCGCCGATCGCCTCGGTATGTCTCTGTGACCACATCAGGAGGTTGATAGTCACATATCCTGGAGCACCAAACACTGTCGTCAACCTCTTGTTAGGAAGAGGGAATCGGCCACCGAGTCTTCTTGAAAGCACCAAGTCCTACCAATGAGGTCGAGAGTCTTCATACGCCTCATGGTATCGGTTGTCAAATGCGGGCCGTCGAGTGCTCGCGAGGTTATGCGTAGGAATGCCCAAGTGCTCGGCAATCAATGTAATCAACCCTCCAAAATGTATCTTCTTGAATTTAGTGCTTGTCACCCTCTCGAATAGATAGCAAAGGTAGGCCCTAGCATTAAAAGCGGACTCCGTGGAGGAAACACCAAAGCACATACAACTCCTCAAATACTACGGCTCCTCCCTCGAGATCTAGCAAATATCGTGCTAGAGAGGATCTTCTCAAGATACCTCATCACCGGGTTAGGATCCTCGTACTCTTTGACTTTCTGGAATGAGCGTGGGTGATCGGGTGCTCCCAAATCTGAAATCCTCCTCTAGAACTTCTTAGCATTGTACTCTCTCTGAATATTAAGCGGTGAGCCATCCGGATCTGTCGGTGCACCGATGATCTCATTGATCTCGTTCACTATAAGTGTGTACTCGTGGCCAAGCAACTCAAAGGTGATAGCAGGGAAACTTCGCCTTTACGGCCTTGTCAAACTTCACTGTGTAGAGGAACTCGAGAGTGAGCCCCAAGTAAGTCCGCGGCCTCTTAGTCAAAAAGCCGGACATGCCAATCTACTCAAATAATCGGGATGTCCTCCTCGATACCCATGGAGACCATACGGTTATGGTCTACAAGGCAGTCTTCACCACCTTGTTATAGATCTCCGCATACAAGATGATATGCTTCCTCCATTTATAATCATCCCACTTTGAATTCCTAAGCTGAGGTGGCATATTTTGTGCAAACCTAATGGCTTGGTCTCTCTTAGAATTCCTCATCGGAAAAGTTATGGTTGTCTACACCTCGGAACATCTTTCTGCAAAATTTTCCAAGGCACAATTAGCTCCCAATAATAGCAATACGAGCAAAATGATAGCAATTAAGCACATGAGCGAGTCAATCATCACAACTCGATCTCCAATCACAAATAATCCCTTAGGTTGCGTTTGTTTTGAGACTCACACGGATGGACTTTGGACTTTCCGGCCCCGTCCTATCACGAGTTAGGGATTTGAAATCCAGATTTCAAAATCCTATACTCAATCCATACCTATAAAACCTATTATTACTCTTTCAATATAAATCACTTTATCCCATTTAAAATAATCCACTTACTCTCTCACTCAATCATTACTTACATCATCACTTTTCTCTATTCATTCTCTTTCCTACTTTATTCTTACACTTGATTTGACATAAAGCAAAATCATATCCTACCAAAATCCCAAAACAAACACATAATTTTACTATTCATCAAAGATTTTACATCTCATGGATGTAAAGTCATGACTTCCTGCACACTTAAATCCCAAAACAAAC